>OX376375.1:76970580-77577946 GCA_947369275.1 Nemotelus nigrinus
TGTTTCTTTTTAACATTGCATGTCCTAGGCAGGGAAGATTTATACAAGGGGAAACTTATGCTTTTAGCCTTATAGCTTTATGCATAAGAGCTTTTTGAAAAGTACGACATCGTATTCTCGCATTTCCGTCATCTACGATGAATACAAATTAAAGCTTTGGCCGGCAGCCGATCGTATCTCAGCATGTGTGGTTTTTGCATGCTGAGTGATTGTGACGCTCATTGGAAGTTCCAATAGCCCATGCTCTTTGCTAGTTATCTTTGCTAGGGGGATTCATGCATTGTACTTACCTGTGATTTGAAATGCTCCGAAATTTTCATCTTTCCGCTTTATATAGCAGACTACCCATAACAGATGTATGCTCGCAAGTTCTTTTCCCTTTGTTTCTGCGAATGATGTTCATTGGCCAGTCTTGGACTTATAACATATGAGCTTTCTCCCTTGCAGCATTCCCCATGCTCCAAGTCATGTATACAAGTATATCTTATAATTGCTGGAAAATAGCTTTGGAAATCGGAAATTTGCATTACTAGCATTGTTTGATACATGCATTACGCCAGCATACATTACCGCGATTCCCGTTGGGAAACTTTTCCACATTATAGAAACCTTAATCATATTATGGAGACCTTACAATGTTGTTTATTTATTTTTTTCTACTAACTTCCGGCCTTTTGGAATAATACATACATGAATTAAATATTTTAGCTCACTTGGTTTTCTGAAGAAGTGTTTAAATCAGGGTAAGGCCAAAACGGAGCGAAGAGAGCGTCGAGCAACAAAATCGGTCTGAATCGATCTCGTCGCTACTATCACATTTCTGCTTTGGTTGCTGCTTTAACGTGGAAATATTGTTCGACTCGATGCTCTCGTCGTTCCGTCTTGGCCTTACCCTAAACATATATTGTGTGTTTGACCCGCTTTTCTGTTTTTTTTTTTGGATTATGTTATGCATTCATACGTTTTCGAAACACTAATCTTCCCCAGACTGGTAGCACTGGTTTCCATAACAAATTTTAAGGGAGCTGATTATTCAGATCCAAGGAACATTTGGCCAATCAGCCTCACATCGTTCATGCTGAAATGCCTGGATAAGCTTGTTGAAGGGCGTTTAAGTCTAACCTGAAATGATGAGCAACATGTGTGCCAGCAACGAAAATCATGCGAGTCCGCACTTCTTTCAATGGTTTCTAGCGTTGGTAGACCCCTTTCTAATGGTGTACCTACAATCTGAGTCGACTACCACTTGGGAACGCAGGCTACATATGGATTTTTTCATGGGGGTGTCTTATCCTCGCTCCTGAGGAGTTTGTTATAAAACTTCTTGCTAATGAACTGCAATAAGAACGGCAGACCCGGAAGCTTATGCTGATGAGATGGTGAGGATTTTCTGAATGTGGTATGTGGAAATTCAATTGACAGTTGGTGCTCGAGGCACAACCTAACAGTGAAACGTTACAATCACAAGGCCGATGATAGAGTGCTCATCCGTGGATTGGTCCACTATCATAAAACTTATGTAACCTCGCAAAAAATTTCTACGACTGATTTTCTGGGTATGGATGATACCATGACCAATATTCCTGATGCGGCCCTTGATGCGCTTGTTTCATCAGCGCTATTAATTACAAAATATCCTGCATATGTGTTATCTTTCAGCCAATTTTTTTATATATACTATAGGCGATAGCACGCAGGCATGAAAAAACAGCATATAGTTTTAATACCAGGTAGCTGATTTGCTCTTAATGCGATTATTAATATTAATGTAGATTCAAAATGTCATGTTGCGCCAATCCCCGGTAGCATATTCTGAGCAGACCATGTGCGGCATCCACCTAAATCAAGTGATTTTTAGTAGTCAATATTGGATTACCTCAAGGTTCCGCCGAAATACCGTTTTTGTTTAATGGAAAATTATTTGATTTCCTGAGAGTTCTGGGATGTACTGTCAAGCCTTGAGCCGTAAGCGAGTTTTCGTTAGCTAATAAATTTTAGTTCCTGTTGTATAGTCGGTTTCGCTGCAGCCATTTCGTAGTTTTTAATACCAGTCAGATTCATCAAGAGCTCATATCTAAGATATAATCGTTCGATCAAAATCTTCTGTAATCTTCAGCTACCTTTTCTAGCCGATCTCAACGTTTCAAACCAAATCCTATTAGCTTAGTTTTCCATCCCTCAAATTAACTTATCAGATGTCACAAAACGGACGTATAAGTACGTAGGCATACTCACTTTCATACAGCGAATTGAGTCATTTTGATTGCAATCGCGATCAATTGATTGACGATGTCGCCTCGTATGAGTGAACGTGAATAGATCGCGTCGCAACGGCATATCAGTGCAACGAGTGCAATACACTTGCACCGATTAGTGCATTCGTTCAAACGGGTTTTCACGAATTTTCCAATCTGCGAACTTGCCTGTGAGTCAGGCGCAATCAAGTCTATTTAACACTTCATGTTTGTACAGACTTTGGATCACTTTGCTAATAATCCGGTTAAGCTTTGGAATATTTTCTGGCCTCGACACATCTTACCGGTACGTTGTGCTCTGCGACGTTGTTTGCCTCGTTCTTTCGGTGCAATAAGTCCACAGCAAAGTTACGTGCCCAACCTAATAGAATGAATGGATTCGCAAAAAGATACACCTAACGAAACGATGCATTTAGCCTGGGAATAGAACCAGTCCAACTCGTAAGTTGAGACCATAAATCGCTAATGTGACGAGAGTAATAGACGAATAACGTAAATATTGTGTTTATATATGTACACAACTCAAATACACTTAAACGAACAATATAATAATTACGAGCTATGTTTCGGATTTCGAACTGGTTAATAAATGTACTTATAGATTGAGAATACCTACATGCTCCTAATATTATGATTTATGTGTCATTACATTTGCAGGTGGATAATTTACCAAGTTTTCAATTACGCGGCTAATTAGTGAGACTATAAAGTTATTAGATGAAATACGTTGATTTCGAAGTAGTTTTTAGTGTTGGTGTAGTTATAATTTAAAATATTAATAACGACCACAGATTTAAACTTCATATGCTTCTTCGACTCAGCGTCAGATGGAGAAAGTCATTTCAAAGCTTCGACTGGGTTTAAAATGACTCCAAACAATAACAACATAGTTCAAAAATCATTACAGAATGGGCTTCAAGGCACCTTGGTACAATATATTGTTACTCACAATCAAAAGAATTGAAAGTATATTTTTTTTAAAAGTTTTGACAATTGTCAAAACTTTTTCTACGCGTGAAACTGTTTTTTCTATGCAATATAACGACCAAGAAAGAATTAAAATATGTTTTCCCACTATAACAATTCTCAGGTCTGACGATTCGAGTTCGTAAAGACAAAGCTTGGTGCGTAATAATGGCTGCACACGAACCAACCTCTACCCATTTGGTTACCCAGCCTTTCACGCAGCAGTAAATTTCTGCGAAATACGTTTAAAGTTTATTTCAGTTTTGATGCAAATCGATAGGTACTACTAAGATTGTTAGACATCAAAGCCACATGACATATTGCATGCCAGCATCACAGAAATCAATCCAACAATACATCAAAGCTTTGGTTCATCAAATTTGATTCCATAATTTTTTTCTATTTATCACTAATGAGTCGCTTCTCTCAAACCAAATTTAAAACGAAGTAATTGAATTATCAAACCAATATGACAATATGATGTGAGATAATGGACCAGAACCATTAGTGGTCTTTTTCGGCATTTCCCGCATCAAGAAGAACCAAGACGCCGCAGATGAGAGGGGAGGATTGCTTTGGGTTTTGGCACTTTGATAATAACAGACTACTGACAACAGCACGACGGCAAATGATGCTGTAAACCAAGCAACCACCACATCTTGCCGATTAGCTTTGTGGGTGTTTTATGCAGGACGCCGATATCTTCCGGGGCATATGGATACTTTTTCGCTGAATTAAGTACATGGGCGAGCATGTCTAAGCATCGAAGAAAAATGTTTATGCCCTTGTTAAGCTGAATGACATCATGTCAAATTATGAATTGTGATTAGATGAAAATTTATTGAGATGAATTTGATTAAGATTGCGGTGGGGGAGTGTTTTCAGGGGCGTTTGTTTTTTTGATTGCATAGCTTTAGTGATTTTAATTAATTTTTCATCTATAGGCTCTTAGTATGTGTTCTTCTGGAGAAGATATGTAGACGACACTGTTTATCGGGCTCACATTTGAGCACATGCTTCGGCTACTTTAGGCACAAAAATCATAGCCTATAATTGACCGTGTATTCGAACACTTCACCTTCAGACAATTAGTAACTGGCTCTGATTGAAATCAACATCATCCGAACTACTCACTTCCTTATATTTCGTAACACAGCCCACCGAAGCCCAGAATTCAACTGATTCTAAATAAAATAATAATACTCTTATAGTTCTCAACGTATCATTCATTTTTCATCACAACTGTCTCTCAATCCACATTTTCCCACGTTTTGCAACTCGTTTACCTCCGCAACACCCTGACACCACGAAGACAGCCAGCAAACATCTAAGGTCAACCTATTTGAATCTTCTTTCGCGGTTTTCCATCTTGAATCATGTACATGCATCAATCCGAGCCAAGTGTTTCTCGATTGTCATACAAAGTGTGAAACCATTTTTATCTGGCTTCTTCGATTGCCCCAACAAACCAATCACACATTCGAATGGATTGCATTTGGTTTCACCACTTCAGAACGAACCTCGCTCTCTTCCGATCGATGCTGATTGCAATTTTACATGAACACATATAATCCGATCTGTCCATTACCGACAATCGCAGCCACTAATTAACCCTTAAAACTAGTCCGGGACAAAACATTGTTGCTGCAATGTAACTTCATGCGTGCCTATGAATATCAGTTAGTATCTACAGTCTATTACGCAGATGAAACAGCATAATGACAAAACACGATCATTACAACGATTTTTTCATTTTCCGTAGTGCAGTGCAGCCACAGTCGACCATTGCATACTAGGTAAGGTAGCAATAACGCGACTCGTCGGTTGAAGAAAAACATTGTGTCACCATAAATTAATCGCATCAATTATTTCACGATGGCGTTCTGTGACAGTGAAACTTAATCTTCAGATCCAACATTCAATCACGGGCCACAAACGACAATCAGTGAACGTGCGTGTATTTGATGCAGCCAGAGTTGGTCGACGCGCAACAGCTCTACTAAAGCCTCATCGAATGTCATCGCGCGATTCATCAATCAACGTCCCTTTCTTATCAACTTCATATGAAAGAGGATTTCAGATCAAGGCGTTGTCGCTGTTGTTGTTTTTGTCATTTCTACACTACAACATATGATTTCATTTCCATGTCTACAAGCTTTTTCAGTGTTTTTCTAGAATTTTCGAGCCAGCTTTCAATGTAGGTATTCGTACTCAATCTGTAATTGTGACCGTTAGCATGAGCACATAGGTATCTATGTACCTCAGGATTGCATCAATGTAGTTTATTTCGATCGCAAAATTATGCTGATAAATATTTGGATTAACAAATTGTTTGGCGTTGTCGTCGTTGGAAGCTTTAGAGCTGACTAAGTTGTGTAAGTCAGTTGTGAGTGATTTGCTGTTTTTTTTTGTGGCGGGTTTTAGTGTATAACTCAAATCGATAATTGATAGTGGAGTTTGCATATTGCGAATCCATATGTGAGTGATCAATCAAAAGATAGAATTGTTGGAGGCGAACATTTTTCCCAGACACTTAGATATACTTCTACCTATGAAAGAAGAAGATCGATGAGTCTTGAAGTGGGGCAGTATCAGATGATTGTTGCTGTTTCGAGTTTTATAGCATATTTTTGTTGTGTTAAAATTAGCGTTTGTTACAAATTAAATTTATTTTTTTCGGCTGCAAGCATTACATGGAAACAGATTTAAAAATTGCAAATTGCAATTAAAAAGCCGCAGCAGTATAAAATAGTAAATTTCTTTGAATTTAACGCGTTCTATTGCATTTTCCAGCTGAAAAAAAACCCTTTTTCCATATGAAAAAATCATTTTCCCAAGTGAAAAAATCATTTTCCTAAATAAAAAAAAACCTACTCCCAAATGAAAAGATATTTTTCCCAAATAAAAAAAATTCTAATCCCAAATGAAAAAAACCTATTCCTAAATGAAAAAATTATTTTCCCAAATGAAACAATTATTTTCCCAAATGATTGTCCGTAAATTTTCAAAAATTAGTACAATTAATGATGCTTATAACATTCAAAGCATACATACCTTACATACGGAAATTCTAAGCTGTACCTGACAGAAAAATATTAGTTTCATATTGGAGATTTTCGAAGTGCACTCATCTTTGACTCTATTGCAGATAAAAGGTATGTTAATATAGCATTTCCCAGTTGAAAAGACCCTGTCGCAAATGAAAAAATCGTTTTCCCCAAGTCAAAAAATCCTTGTCCCAGGTGAAAAACACCTATTTCCAAATGAAAAAATATTTTTCCCACATAAAAAAATCCTAATCCCAAATGAAATGAGTTCAAAGCATTTATATTATATGATAAAATAGATTTACATTTTTTTATATATGATCAAATAAATGAGCACCTATGGTTCGAGCGATACGCCACTGCCGACCACAACGCACATTCCTACGAGTAATAGGCAGCGTCAAAGTTCCAACAAGCAAGTTAGCCAAGTGCGAAAAATCATGTTCATCAACATGTACGAAAAAGGCTTCACCGTTAAGGATGCTGCAGAGGAAGCTGGCATTAATGTCAACACAGCTAAAACGATTTTGAGGGCATACAAACAAAATACGAACTAAGCTACTCACACCTGACGCGCTAAATTATGTTTTGGATATTTTTGTAAAACTTTCGACAGTGACTGCTAGGTTACCCATACATTATTCGTTTAGATATAATTAGTAGTATTATTATTTAGTTGAATGTATTTGTTTATATAATTGAAATATTTAATTTTATATTATATTATTATTGCAAATCAGAATAAAAATTTTTTCATTTGGCAATAGGTTTTTTTTCATTTGGGAAAAAGTTTTTTTCGTTTGGTAATAGGTGTCTTTCACTTGGGATACGGATTTTTTCATTGAGGAAAAGGATTTATTCATCTAGGATTGGGTTTGTTTTCATTTCGGAGGATCTTTTCAGCTGGGAAATGCTATAGATGAAGGCTACAGTCTGATCAAGTCCACCGTAAGCAGAGGTTTGCAAGAACTTGCGATTACCCTCAAATAGGCCTCTGTTGAAGTGAACCGTATGAATTCGGCGGAGTCCATTGAGAAACTTAAAAGTTTTGCATTGGATATCAGTTCCTGGGTACCCAAAAATCATGAACGTCTTATTTTCATAGATAAGTCTGGGTTCAACCTGCATCCATGTCGGAGTAGGGCTTTCTTGAAAAAGGGAACACGGGCAGTTTCAACTATTCCAACAGTTCGCGGAAGAAACACCACCCTTTTACTAGCATTGAATAGCCAAGGCGTTGTCTATTCCAAAATTATAGCTGCTGGGACAAGCAAAAAGCTCAAAATTTTGCGAATTTATCCGTGAGTTGGCTGGCAAGCTACCACCTTGGATGAGCGGTGCCTATATATTGATGGATAACGCGAAAATCCACAAAAACACAAGATGTTGTCTATGAAGCAGCACAAGCATCTCCCATCCCGAAGTTTTTGCCAACATACTCACCTACACTGAACATTGTAATGCAAGTCTTCTCGAAAATTAAATTTTCGGTGCGGGTCTTTTTGACAGAGAGCGGTGAAAGCCAGGCACTGGTGGAGGTAATAGGTAGAGCACTGTCGACCTTAACATCAACCGATGCTACAAATTATGTTTCGGACATGTTTGTAAAACTTCCGGCAGCGACTTATGGGTTGCCCAGTAACATTAATCGTTTGGGTGTAATTATAAGTATTAGTATTTAGTATTAATGTATTTGTTTATACTCGTATTACTGAGGTATTCAATTATATATTATATTACTATTACAAAAAAAGATTTATTTTTTAAATTAACATAAAGATTTTTTCACATGGCAATAGGTTTTTTTCATTTTGGGAATAAGATTTTTTCATTTGAGAATAGGTTCCCTTCACTTAGATTATGGATTTTTTCATTTGGGAAAAGTGTTTGTTCAGCTGGGAAATGCTATAAAAATATTTTCACTCAAATCAATGAGAACAATGTTAGCAATGGATGATCATGCAAAATTTTGTGATATCTGACTCTTAGAGAGAAATTATTCATTTTGGAGCCAAATTTGATTGTTTTAAATAATGAGTAAAAAAATCTGTCCGTAAAAGTCAATAAACAAAACTTTTTTCAAAGCACCTACTTAATAATCCCATAAAAAAATGGACAGCTTGTAATTCTTCAACATCGGTTTGAAAAAAAATAATTGTTTCAAAGATAGTTTTTTGCAGCCATTGTCGATGCAAAATATTTACTTATCGTAAAGTATCCGCAACACGAATTTCAAGACACCAAAATTTATTTTATATGAATTTTAAGTGAATCGTGAATTTTATGTGAATCCTGGATAACAAATGGAGTTATTGTAAGAAATGGTTAGTATTAGTATTAGAATGATATATCAATTAAGGTGCTTTCAAATTTCAATCATAGGCCATGCAGCAATCATCATCGAAACGGCGTCAAACTGAATTTGGAAAGCTTTTCAAAAACAACAAGAAATTGCTTACTAGTAGAGGTATCTTAATTCACAACACCGTTACCGAAACTGCATCGAATGCGAAAAGGACTTAAAACTTTATTCGTCATGGTAAAAGTTCAAGTACTGAAACAACATATATGATAGAAGAATGCAATGAATGAGATGACTCATGGAACTGCATAGCTGAAGCAACAGAAATGAATTTGAAAACGTAAGTTAGTGTCAGAATCCAATGCTTTATGAGCAAAAACTGTACTTGTACTGTACAAGAAACCGCCAAATGATCGATCGAGTTCGTTGCGATTCATTGTATCATATTTTGATACGGAACGAAGATACGTTTGTCATATACACTGATACGCAACGGCGATATGATACGCAAAAATGCAACATATGGATATCTACCTTTAGAAGTGTACACACCATCATCCGAGACCACCTTGAATTTCGAAAAATCTTGGCGAGGTGGGTTCCACGTCTGCTTATCCAAGAGAACAAAAATGCAAGAGTTGCAGTTTGGTAAACGTTTCTTGCTCGTTTTCAAAATGAACGGCAGGCTTTTTTGCAACGCATTGTGCCGTGCGTTGAAACTTGGGCTCACTTCTACACTTCATAGTCAATAAAGGCCTTTATGTAGTGGAGAAAAAAGAGGGTGCCAGGACCATCAAAAGTCAAAACTCGCTGGTCAGCCCGTAAGGTGATATCAATGGTTTTTTTGGGACTTCACATAATAAACGCTACTTACTATTGTGAATTTTTTGAATAGGTTCGAGCTGCATATCGGTCAAAAAAGCGCTGTCAACCCATCCGAGACCTCCTGCTCTTGCACAACAATGCAAGACCTCACACTTCTGCCCTAATAATCTAAAAATTTATATTAATGCCCTGACCTTCCAACCTTGCGATTGTCATATGTTTCGGCCGCCTTTTGTAAACGTTCAACAGGTTGAACAGTTTCTGCGCAATTAATTGGATATCCAGCCGAAGTCATTCTTGGAAAATGGCATGAACCAACTACCTCTTCGATGGGGAAAATGCATTACTAAGAAGGGTAGGTTAGCGAAGAGTGCTGCCGGGAACGCGGCCAGCATTAGGCCACCAGTTTGGGCCCATTTGCCACCCTCATGGACAATCACACGCATTCACATTTACAGCCATGGCCCCGTTAGCACGCCGCTTTTCGGCCTGACGCCTTAGCGAGCAGAGCTACCGGGCCCCCACTAAGGAGGGTAATTGTCTAACTGTGTAGAAAAATAGCTATAAAGTGTGTTTTCTTCTTAAATGTAAAATAAATTTATTTTTGCAAAAGGCTCGTTTATATGTGTACCTCGTACATTAATATTCATGTTATGCTTTAATAATATTTATATATTTAGTTATGCTTTAATATTCACACAAAAGTTCAACGAAATTTTCATTCAATATATTTATTTCAAAATGTTGACTAACTTCACTGATTTTATCAATATCTCCAAACTAATGTCGATTCAACACACAAAAACTCTCCGCCAAATCTATACTTGGTATTTGATGATGATTGGCCGTCGATTACTAAACTGTATCCAGGGACCAGGGACACACACTAGCTACTAGTGAATTTTGTGATATCTTCCTAAAACATTAATTACAATTTTTTTTTTACAATTAATTACAATTAATTTTTCATCACGGAAGTGATAATTTAAAATATATAGTACTTTGGCGAAAAGCTTAGTTCTTCCGTTCTGTTTAAAATTCTTAATTTCCTCTCCTATTCAAAAAAATCATTATATTTTCATGAGATAAAAAAGCAGCTATAGCATTTTCTAATGTTACTTTTTTTCGTTTTTTAGTCCGAGAATTTAGATGGGCATGCAAACTCGAGCCCGTGAGGTCGCCAGTGTCGTCCTGAAATTCCTATACAGGATGTGTGTGTGTGTAGGAATTTTGAGTGAAATCATTAATTTTATAAAATATCCTAAGATTGTCAAATTATTGTTTTTATGAGTTCTTTTTCTATATTACCCTCATGTGCCAATTATTACAAATTACGCCTGCTTGTCTATTCTATATTCATTTAGACTCCTTAATTCATAAGCCCTTTACTAAATCAAAATGCTAGCCGCTCGTGGTTGTTCTAACCATTTACGCACATACACTTTGCAAGTAATATGCTTGCCCAGCTGAAACCTCTCAATTTTCATGTACTTATGCCATGCATTCTTTGCTGTAACTATTCGTGATGCTGTTTTCCGTGGGTTAGCATTAGGGCATTAATCGCGAGATTGAAATGGAGGTCCCGAAAATTCGGGATTCGTATTTTCGGGATCCCGAGATAGTCCCGAGATTTCGGTATTTTATAAAAGAACTATATTAAAGGAATTTAAATAGATATATTGGCATATTCGTACTCAATTAAAACTTTATTTCATATGTAATACATAAAACCGGAAGTTAAGTTCATTATAGTGTTAAATTTATGCAAATATGTACATGGGCAAGTAAAACAAGCAAGTAAAACGTTAATCTATATTTGCATATAATTTAATCTTATGATCTAATTTCTTCTTGTCTAATAATTTTTCCTTATTTGGTCATGATAGTTAATTATCATGTTACGATAATATAATAAAAACACATTATTTTTTTTAGTTGTTTACATATTAATTACAAAATAATATTGCTTTTCAATGAAACAAGTGGTAAGTAGCAATATCGATTTGTTTAAACTGCTGATTCATTTTGAAAGTATGCTCTTAATAAGCATAATTCGCCAAGAGTTTCAAAACTTAAACTAGACCTGCACATATATCTAGCTACTGAAAAAAATATTTCGGGTTCTACACCTTTTGGTGGGATATAGAGCGCATGTAAGCATACGCCAGTTGTAATAACGAGCCCTTAGCACCTCCGTTTTCATAAAACGATAATTCTTTTAGTATTAAGTTTTGGGTTGTTCGCTCACGACGTAATGACGAAACTTTTCTAATTCTCAAAATGGGTTAAATTTTATCAATCCCGAAATCTCGGGAGTCCCGATAAAAAATTCGGGATCGCGAAAATGTCCCAAATTTTTCGGGATCTCGAGATCCTGAAATCACGGGATTGCATGTCCTAGTTAGCATTATCTAATATATAAGATCGGGCCGAATCGTACTATGAAATATGGCGCTCTGTTTAACATTTTTGTTCGGATTCATGTTATGCATATGTTTTTCTGAGATGTATTTATTAACATTTAATTTTAAAATATCACGTTCAATATATACACAGGCACAAAAAAATATGAAAATATTCAGCCTTATTCTTAAAATCCTCAAATATGACTGACCTCTCGACTATTATACACGTATAATCTCGAATTTGCTAAAACGGCATCAATCCACTTATCGGTCCATTTAATTGTCTACTAATATCACTATTGCATATGTCTCTGCAATCATGTCTCCGCTATCCATCCTGTAGCTCCACATCGAATAATAACATATCCTCGAACGTTACGAAAACGAATTGATACATAAATTCCTTCAATACATCGAAATCATATTTTTCTTATATTTATAACTGTCCGAATTGTCGAGAAAAAAATTATTTGACATCAGTGAAAAATTGCCGACAATTTGGCAATTGCATCAACTGCACATACGACTAGTGCTCTAGCATAGGGTTCTTTCAGTCTTCCATCGACGGCCTGATCATTCATCTTCGATGAACTTCTACGATTGTGGCACGTCGGGGCAAACGAAAGGGATAGATGATTGCATTGAAAGCATAATACAACAGCTAGCGGCGCATAAATTATCAGGCATACATCAATGCAGTATTCTCGACTGCATCATTTCGAATTCCGTTGACTAATTTCAATATTATGCTCGACATCATTTCATCCGTAATTAATAATTGCTCATCTATAATTAGATCCTAGTGGAAACGGTTGTTTCAACAGAACTCAGCCTATCCGCAGACTGCATTCTGAAGACATTGAGTGGTCGGCGGAAGATTAGGGTGAAAGTATTTGATGAAGCTGGCAGGATGAGGACATGATATCAGTACAACTCATAGTTTTCCCGGGACTGCTTGGACGAGCTCTGCGACAAATATCCTCATCCCGTTCAGCTTGTCGCCTTTCAAGGATAATATCCACGATGGTAGACTGTGTGACGACACTGAGGACAACAACGACAACGAAGACGACAAATACTGTACTACGTCTACGAGACGTTCTTGTCGTTGAAAAGAACTCTTTCATCACGTTTGACCCCTATCACAGAGGGCCATGTGTTTCAGGCCATCAGTTTTCCTGAATGTGTTCCGGCACATGCCTTGCTTGTCTTCGCTTCCTTCGATCCCGGAACGGGAAAATACACATCTATCTATCGATAGGTGCATGACGGGCACACTTCAGGATTTATATGCCATCAATATTTCAAAAATGATAAATACAATCCATAAATAAGGTGCAAGAGAAAAATCTTTCATATCTTTCGCTTCCACATCTTTTGCGCTCCCGTCTTCTTCCGTCTCATCCTAGTCCAGTCTACTCGTTTCGTTGTCGCTGTCAGGGACAAGGGAAAACAACAAGCATTGACCGATATAATACTTCAACCCATTTCCACTAAAACTCAATAGCCACCTCGGTTCGCCCACAATGTCGACTAAACTGCATAGCCACCCCTTCAAGCTGCGTTCTAGGTCTTTTCAGTATGCTATTCCACTATACAAGCTCCCTATCAACCCATACCGCCAGCCGATATGCCGATCGAACGAAAGGAATATCTTGAAAATAGTTCGAGTGAACGTCTTTCAGGATATCGCTCAAACTTGAACGGCTTTGTGTCTTGTCCATGTCCACACATATCATCGGCTTCACTCACCATTCGCATCCTCGACACCTCCAATTCCAGCCACCTCTTTCGGCCTCTACTGTACAGATACTGCTTCTTGATAAATGCAACACCATCAATAAACGAACGGGGGATGAAGATGATGATGATTTTGTGTGGCCTCTTCAAGATATTATTCAATTTTTGTGCAAGGATACGAATCGATGCTAAGTTTGTGTGGACCTTTGAAATATGTTCTGTGCTACTGGAGGGTGGGTATCTGATTGAGTAGAAGTGTAAGATAGAAATTTAGAAGTTTCACGTCAGAATTGAAAAATTTGCCTGATTTTTTTAAAAAAATTTTGCAGATGCGTGTAGAAAATCGTCAAAAAACACTCGGACTGAAAATTGTGCGATATCGATGTTGAAACGGCAAACGGAATTCAGTTATTTGGTTAATGAATGTTAATCTTATCATTTTGCATGTCACATTTATTCTGATAGTACAAATCAATCAAAGCTGTCAATCAGCACATCGAAAACCTTTCAGCAAGTTTTTTTTATCGAATCAACTTCATGTTAGGTAATTGTAGGTCAGTTTATTCGATAAATATATGGAAATAAAATATGGAAAAAAACACAATTCGGTAATGTTTCGTTAATTGCTAATTAATTTGAGTTCTGAATATGGATGATAGAATTAAATAAAGCCAGTTGGCTTGACTCTTTTAATAGCAAAATTTTAACGTAGCTTACATTATGGTTAACATGATAAAGTATGCTTCAAGCTCTATCTTCCACGATACCTAAATTTTCAAGCAAGTAATTATAATTTTCATTGCAAGGACTGTTTTTAATTAAAACTTTAATAACTGTTACTTTAATGCATGAAACTGCAACTATCTAGCGAATTTAGCATACTACTAAAAATGATGCTTTTTCCTCACTATTGAAAATATGCATATTTTGCGTTCAAGTTAACTTTTTACCAGATAATGAGAGCGTGTCAATTCGGTACTATAAACTAAATTGGATACAATACACGAAAGATGAAAAGAAAGATTCGAAATGAAAACAAATTAATGCACAATAACTGAATAGTCTTTGTTAGTATGGATCAGTTCTTTTGATTTGGTGAAAATTCTACAGGCTAGGAATTTTTTTTGGTAAGTTTGTTGGATTGATGAGCAAGAACTATGATCTATTTTTATCGGTTCGAAACTGTGATCTTTTCAGTTTGTAGGCCCCTGTAAACACTAGTGTTTCAAAAGTGTCATAGATCAATGGCGATATTTCTTAGAATTGTTGATTTGATGATGACTATGTTTGACGAAGGAGCTGCTTTGTAATGTTGATAGCAATTATAGCCCCAAATCGGCTACAAAATTTGCATTTTGTCAGCACTTCGGAATTGAGAGAGAGAGTGCTGACTCGCTTTTGAGGACCCATTTAAATCTTCAACTACAGATTTTTAGCCTGAATATTAAGTTTGCAGGTGGTCTCTTGTCAAAATGCATTTTTAAGTGTTTTATCGTTACTTTGGTACATTATTGAGGTATATTTGGGGAAGAGAAAATTTTAACAAAGCAAACGTAGTGTAGACGCATTCGGATTCATTCATTTTGGCTATCCACTTTATCCGTCATCCTTTAATAAGGGAGATATGACATTTCAGGATACAGAATAACAAAGCTAGATCTGAGCTAAGTGCATAGCAGTGGCGAAGCGTCCATATAACCCGATTCCTTCCGGCTTTCCTGTTGAAAACATCCCAACATGCATGCATCTTGCCACGTACATAACTTTCAATTGACTAAATATCATACTATCTTCTCTATGATAAGATGACACAAAAAATTCCCATTCATAAGCCGAAATTTTTCGGCTTGCAAATTCTTATTTGTGAGTCACTAGAGACTTTGGCCAAATGTGTATTGTCTTGTGTTTGTCTCTTTTCGTTCCTGGCTGAAATGCTAGCATCGTCTCGCTTCAATAGGTGAAAAATAAGCCGTGACGGATCAGCTTATGAATGGTTCGGGAATGGAAGAAAGTTTCGATCGGTTCAGTCAGTATTTCCGTTGTGCTAATTTCATGTGAGGATTACTTTCGATAGAGAGTTGTATTGCTCTTATGCTAGTTTTTAGGAATGAATTCCGGTTTTGCGATAAACTCTTTTATGATAGATGTTATGCTTAGCCTTATTTTGTATATTTCTAATTAGATAATATTTAATAAAGAGCAGGAAACAGAGAATAAAATAAAAATTTGTACATAAAATTTTTTGGGGTGGGAAATCCGAAACTTGATACTTTTAATATGTTTGCTTAAAGTATGTATATACTTTAACTCTTAAAAACATTGTAATTATAATTTGTAAATGTCGCAGAATATACCTTTATATATACCTTTATGTTAAGAACTGTCGATACATTCTGGTCTTAAGGGTTTGCCAAGTTTTACATTTCAATTGTTTTATTTCCAAGATATTTTTAAAATTTAAGGAAAGAAAAATAACTGTTTGTAATTTTTTCCATTTAGCGTTCTGCGATCTCAGAACGGCGGTTTTTCAAGGTCTCTTTTTTATACTCAGTATTTTTATCAAAGGAAATGGTTTCATGTTTATTGAAGGTAACCCTATAAAACCTGCACTCTGATTTGTTTTTGAATTATGATTTTTTATACTATATGTAAGGGTGACGAGAATTAAATAGAGATTAGTAAGTATGACAAACATCAGCATGACAAACATCACTATTATATATAAAATGGTGGATAGCTATTCGGTTTCCCTCCATCGATATTTCAACCCTCGCCACTGGTGCATAGACTGGTGATATCACCCGCGAATTCTACTGTGGTTATTTTGTCATTTGAAGGGTAAAACAGAAGAATGATAGAAACCGAAAAATGAACTCGTTTTTGGTACTCCTGCGCGCAATTGATATTTAGCTGATATAGCGATTTTTTTAAGTAAGTAACTAAAGTATTAAAAAAAAAGTATTGAAAAAACAAAAATAGGGGAAAATTGAGGTGTCAAGGGACCTATGAACCGATCAATCAGAAGGTGAAGAAGTGCTCCAGATTGATACTTTAAAATAAAACAGGAGAGTTACGAAACCGAAATAAATTTTAATCAAACGGCTTGACATCTCAACAAGAACTTTCTATTAGAGCCAAAACAGTTTTCAAATATCGAACTAAACTTTAAATCTGTTAAAAAGCCAAAAACAAGAATAGCAGCCCCAAAGTCAAACACTTTTTTCCAATATTTTTGATTTTTTTGGCGCACGATAATTGCAATTTCATTTTAAGCAAACTTATTTCGCACCAAAAATATAATAATATATATTATAGCTCTAAATAAGAAAAAAATTATTAGACAAATGGACTTCTGCTGCTCACGGAGCCATTTGATAGGAAATCTGTCTGTTTGTCCTTTTGCCTATTTTTTATTGTATTTTGTATCAATTATGTAGGTTAAAATATTATTTGGCGATAAATGTCCTGGGGAAAGATTATGTATTTTAATATTGAATTTTCTAGAGGAAACTAAGCTAGAGCAGCTTTCCGATTCGAATGAAAAAAATTTTTTTGATATTGTTGAAGGTAGTCCAACTTCTATTGGAAGATTTACTAAAAAAGTGACTAATTTACAATCATGAATCTTTTTTCTATGATGATGCCAAGGCTCAGGGAATGCTCTTTTATGCTATAGGATAGCTTTGGCGAAAGGAAATTTAAGGAAAGAGAGAGAGGAAGGGTTGAGTTTGCAACAGATAGCGATGCACGATTTGTTTGAACAACTGTGGCTCACAGCCAGCGGAGAAATTGAAAATTAATATTGAAGAAAATTTGGAAATTTTTCGCCGTGTTAAGTGGAAACATACATTTACGTAAGTGCGGGATAATCTGTGTTGGTTTCACGAATTAATTAGCCATCGAAAATTCTAAAATAGTGCGAGAATGAAGTGCCGCGTTCCAAGCTGCAATAGTAGCTACCGAAGTGCTTTGCGGGAGAAAGTAACCTTTGGCATCCATAGGTAGGTGAAAGTAACCTTTGGCATCAATTTCGGTTTGGTTTTGAGTGAAATCATAGTTAATTTCATTTTAATCTCGACTCGCCGGCTGCGGGAAAAGAAATGTCAAACGACGTTTAAAATGGCGATCTCTCGTGGTTTTTACATTGGCGTTACCGTATGAACTGTGTAGGGCGCACACCCCTACCTCATTCTTACACCAGTAAGCAGAAAGTCGAAAATTGGAACATTTCTCTCGTTGAATTTCTAATCCATTCTCTCTTATATCTGTGAACGTAGCCCGCGTTGGGAGGCTCTGGTGTTGCGTGTAGGAGGTTCTTTACATGGGAGCAGACTTGATATTTCATTAGAACAAAGATCACAGTAATAGCGATAAAGACGAGAAAAGCAACTCACATTACGTCGGTGCTCAAAGGATTCAATACGTTAGGTAATAGTTTCATCACCAATAAGCTTGAAAGCTTTGCGATGGACTTTGTCTAGTTCCGCCAGAGCAGTGCGGACTGTCCCAGCCCATATATGGGAGTTATACTCAAGTCTTGGTCTTACGTGCTTTATGTTGGATGGTGTAAAGTATTTTTTGCCTCTCATGAAGGAAAACTAGGCATTTCATGGCCTTTTTTGCAATTTGAAAAATATTGCCGATCCAGCTTAGTTTGGCGGAGATGTTAGATCCCAATAGGTTTAGCGAATGGTGATTCAGAAATACCCACATAATCAACGGAAATAGTGTGGCGGGTAATAGTGAGGAGGGTAAGGGTTGAGCGAAAGACGACAGCACTGGGTTTTAGACGCATTAAACATAATATGGTTTTTTGAGCTCCAATCGATAATGCTTAATACAATCTCTACTAACAGAAGTAGCATTTCCGCGAAGAGTCGGCCACTCTGTCAAAAAAGCATGCGATGTCCAGGGTGCTGTCATCGGCAAAACTATGAATCGGATTGAAAGGAGTTCATTTATAAATAAACGGAAGAGAGTTGGTGAAAGAACAGTACCTTGCGAAACCCCGGCATTGGTGGTGCGGACACAGGATTTGAGTCTATCCAGAACTTGAAAAGAACAATTTACGAATTAACTTTCAATCCACTTGACGAGGACGGGGTGAAGACCAATTACACGAAGCTTGGCTAATAGGACTGGGTGCCAGACTATGCCAAAGACCTTCGAAATATCATGAGAAACGACCATTGCTTCACCAAAGTTTTGGAGACAACGGTTCCATCTCTCGGTGAGAAATGTAAGTTCCCAGTGGAGTGCCCAGAACGGAGACCATACTGGCAGTCGTTGATTAGATGGTTCATCTCAAGATGTTTCATTAATTTTGAGTTCACAAGTGATTCAAATACTTCCGACAGAATCAAAACGATTGCAATAGGCATCATAGGCCTCCCCCTTTTTAGGTATGGGCTGAACGTGTGCAAGCTTCCATGCGAAAGGAAATATTCCAGTCAAATATGACAGGTAAAATAGTTTGCACAGAGGTTTAGCTAAGCCGGAGTCGCAGCACTTTAGTATGAGGTGCGAAATACCATCCGGTACGGCAGATTGGAAACATCAAGCTTGTCGAGTATTTTGAATACCTCTCTTATACGGACTCAGTGATGAAGGTGGCAAGAAACAGTTTGAGTGAAAATCTCAGCAAAAAGATAAGCTTTGTCCAGTGACTCAGTAAGGGCGTTAGCACCATGAAGAAGAGGTGGCACGGAGGAACTGGAGAAGTTGTTCTTAATCCTTGCTTCCTTTCTGGCTTGCACGGATCTTCTGTTTAATATTCTGCTCAAACTGGAATTCAACTCTTCTGATTGTGGATTTACAGGTATTGCAAGCAGTTTTGCAAAGTTTTTTTGATTCTTCAGACGGAGATAGCATGTAAGTTCGAAATGCTGCCTCCTTAATGCGAATGGCCTCTTGACATTCGTAATTAAACCATTAGGTGATGATTGGTTTAGTGTTCTTGAAGGCATGCGGGATAAAAGAGTGCATTCCACATCAACCAATTGGACTAGTCAACCTCTCTGATGTATTTTCTAAACGCAGTCCAGTCAGCATTTCCATAATGCCAGACTAGTCGTTTGGTGGCAAACTGATTAGTACCAATCACAATAAAGTGGGCCGAGATCAAATTGTGATCCGAGTTGCCAAGAAGAGCAGAAACTGAGATCGAATATTTATCTAGGTCTGAAGTTAAAAACAAATCTAAAAGAATTGCATTGTGCCCAGATACGTAAATTGAACGATTCGCTAAAAAGTTCAACGCGCCTGTCCGCCGGGTTTTTTTGGTGGAAGAGTGCCTGAGCCACTGGACTGGATTGAACGTTAATCGACGTAAAATATTCATTTTGAACAAATTAATCAGTATTTATTTAATTCAACCGGATCAATTCGAGTTGATCAGATGGCACTTAAAGTAGTTTAAGGTAGGTTTATTTGAAAACTTGTGAGAAATAAGGTGTTACCATTCATCAAGTTTTTTTTCATATTAGAGTGTTCAAGAGCTTCCAGAATTTTCCTAAAGATTGATGAAAAAATTATTGGAGCTCTTATCCAGTTCATACAGTTTTTTGTTTTTTTTTTGTGATTTTATTTTATTAATGAAGTTTTTTTTTATTTTGTTAGAAGTAGTTAACGAACACCTTCTCATTAAAAAAAATATTCAAGGTGATGAAGAATTTGTACTATTAGCACACAAAATTTCGAAGAGAGGACTAGAATTTCAAACATGATGTGACGTTCAAATTTTGCACTTTTGTTCAGATAAAAACAAGCATAAATTTCGAACAAAAACATTTATTAGCATATAACTCCTGTAGGGTAACGACACTTATGTGTTTGAATAGTGACATTATTTGAATACTGACAAACTTTATTAATTTTAAATTTGTAATGTGAGTGTATGAGCACAAATTTAATGGAACCTACTTGTGCAACGAATATACCAATAAAACTAACACATATGAACGAAAAAATTCGACCACACGAAGCCATGCAACATAGCCTGCATGGCACAGTCGCAGTCCAAAAATCTACTCATTTCACTTCAAATGAAATATATTTCAGTCACAATTTCGAAACATCATCCATTCAGCCCACTCACGATTAGCATAATGTATCACTTACGACAGCCTACAAATCACCTAATAGATTATTTACATACAAATTCAAATGTTCTCGGTGAAAAAGAAGTCTCCTAAACAACGCGCCGGATTACATGTCGCCCAAATTAACCTATTTATTACATCGAATTCCAACAAATGCTCCATTGTCGTCACCCGGGCCGAGCAACGAACCAACTGAACAAATACAACATCGAAATTGAATACACTCATTACTAGCAATCAATCAAAAATCGTCGGCTCCGATGACGATCAATAATAAACACCCGAATTATTCGAACTGAGCGACCTCGTCTGAAATCCAAAACCGAACGACCAAACTTTATGTATACTCCCGCCGGATTCCGATCCGTCCGAAGGAGTCGAGGGAACATCAGCGTCACAGAATTGTCATCCATCCCGCAAATCCAGCGCAAAGCGCAAAAAATAAAACTCCACCGAATAGAATATATGTGCACCCCGGAGTTAAATTAGTGAAATTTATCGCTGTCCGATGTCTCGACGGCAGCGAATCCATCGTCCGATTACAGCGTGTTATCGCATGTGACAGCAATCAATCAAATTGCTTGTAGCTATCGCGCAGCACATGTCACGGCATAAGAGATAAACTATGGTTAGTGATGGCCAGCGAACGGAAAACCACGGCGACCACATAGTGAAAAAGACCAGGCACCATCATCCCGTTATCGTCATTCAGTCGAGCACAAATGCCATCGCTCATCTTCAGGAAGACGATGGAGACACCAGCACAACTCAAAGGCGTCCTAACGCCTCCATGCGCTTCTAACGCCTGCCATTGCACGGAACAACACTCGAAATCCAATCGATCTGTATGATTAATTCGTCAAACACCACAACAACATTCGTTCGTCAGCGGTCCAATAATTCTCGTCTGTCCATCAAAAGTGTCGATAGTGACATCGGAAAAGTCCCGTATTGGATTTTCTCGTTGGTCCGTCCGCTCGATCCGTTGACGGATGGATGGATGGATGAATGAAGCTAGCTATTCATCTGACTGCATTAATGTCTTGCTTTCAGTCAACAGTTGCCTGCGATGGACACAAAACCAGCAATTTTGAGTGTTTCATGAAGCGATTTGACGATATTATCTCTGAAGGACACTTTTTGTAGCTTCCATTCTTGTTAAAGGTTTGTAAAGCTCCTTGGTCAGCGTGCTCGACAAGTCTTTCCAACACAAAAGTCCTGTTTTGTGGCTCCAACCACCACGTAAACGATTCAGTGCACCAAGCTATCAACCAATATGCAACAATTCAATGAATTATGTATTTGTTGAATTTATTGCTCATATCCAGGACACGTTCAGTGCCGCTTATAATTATCCTCACCATTCGACCTCATCATCATTTCCATTTCCGTCATATCAACACTTCCATCGAAATATAAGTGCATCATAACAGCTGAATTCCCGGAATATATCCGTCCCAAGCATATGTGTGTTTGTGCAAGTCAAGGATTTGTCTCTAGCGCATCTCTTCTCCCTGCTTGGTTGCACTATCCTCGTCCTGGTCCCGTTGACATTCCGCAATAAATAGATCTCGGGCATTATCCTCTTCATTCCGGGAAACATCAAATATCATCTGGGACATATGGAATGCTTACTCCGCTACTCCAGCAATTGACGACAATCGCGGACCCCGAGAATGCAAAGCTTGCTTGTTGTGCCACTGCCACAGCTTCAGGATGCTTGCGGTGACTGGCTTTGTTTGATTATCCGCCGGCAGTAGACCACGTGTGTATGTAGCAGGACATTACTCAAAACACTATTCATCATTTGAAACGTCGGCGGATAATCGAACACAAATAGAAGTGAATATGGACATTGTCAACACTTTGATGGATATAGCATAAGTACAATGTGGATGTCGTCCTGGCTGTTGCTGTGATCAACCATCGTAGCAAACGTGAGGTTGCTGAGTCCATGTTGAATGACAGTTTTGAAATCGTTGCAATATTTGTAATTGTTTGTGGAATTTCTAAAGGATTCGTGAATACAGGATTATGATTGAATGGTTAGAATGATAACGGGTTTAGAGGGATATTGTTTGATCAATTGGTGGTTGGATGCTCTATTTGTGCGATAAGTACTAAGAATAATAGAATTTTTGTAGTTTCTGATCAATTTTCGAATACCATTCATCTTCGTATAATGATCCTTTTATGTAACGGTGACTAAAACCTGGATACGACTCCGGATGAAAAAATAAGTTTTTTATTTTCCATATATTTGTGTACACAGAAATCTACCAAATTGGAAAAAATTAAAATACTTCTTTTGGTTTTGAATACTTCTACCTCTTTTTGTGTTCAAGGTGGCAGCAGAAACGCTTTTCTTCCACTAGAAAAAAATCATCTTCTTACAGGACGGTCCACCAAGCCCAATAGCTGCGACTGTGAAATCACAGAGCCACAAAGCGATTCCAGGAAGACCCAAAGCGTCAAAAAGAAGTACTAAAGATCAGTACTAAAATCAAATAGTTCGATTTTTTTCAGCCAAAAATCAAAGGCTTAAATCCACAAAAAAATCATTCCGCTTCCATTCAACTTGATAGTCCGATAGCCCTCCTAATCATGAAGTGCCTTTCCAACTGACAAATCTTCAATTTGACGACGACATTGATTTCTTCCATCTGATCTGATTTGATTATCGGCACACAGGATGCTGATATTGTGATTCTGCTGCAGATGAAATCGAATCTTTTTAAGATGCTTAGCAGGAAATCCCAGACTATCTCGCGCTACTCACTGACTGGGTCAAATGCTGGCCAGCAAGATATAAAATTCGTAACAGTGCAAATCGCATGAAAATCCATCAAGATGGATTAGAACCAAGACGTCGTTGACGACGACAAACTGGTAGCCTGGGTGGCACCGTCACTACCGGCAGCCCAAATCATCATAACTGGGCTCAGATTCGTGGAAGTCAAAGATGCGCGACTAAGTGATATTCAGACTGCGCTTCTTCCATGCATTTTAAAAGTTTTAGGGTTCAAGCAACAAGAACGGAGTGACGTTGTCGCTCATATCTGTGTTCAAACGATTCGTCGAAATAGCCCAATTTATTGCAAACAATGCAAGATTATAATCAAGTCCAGTCGATTTTCGTTCATACTTACCCCCACATAAAATAACAACAATTAATTGTAGTTCTGTGTGTCTGTCCGTCCGGTCGTGACAACATAATGCACGAATATTTCCAGATGGATTTTCCAACTGCATAGTTGTCTCTCTATCACGTTTCTGCCCCAAATGAAAATTGTCGAATAAATAAACGCGAAAATCAGGTTACTGACCGGGCGGTAGGTAGTTTGGGAGTAGAAAAAAAACTCATCATCAACGAAATCATGTACAATTCTGTCAGCAATTAAAATTTCAATATGAACCCCAGGAGGCTATGGATACGTGAGAGAGTTGCCATGTTGAAGGAATTTCGTCATAATATTTTGGTACCGTCAATAAACACTAACCGGTGTAATTAAGAGTGAAGCAAGCAAAACTGTCTCACTAACTAAATCTTTCGCAGGAAAATATTTTAATTCATCACCGACAACCGTGTCAAAAAATTAGGATCAGAGTAGAAAATTAGGATAACCTTAGTTTACAGTGAACATAGCGCAGAGTATGGGTTTTATTCATCAGAGTCGACGGTACAACAATCAGTAGCCTGATCTACGATTCGGGCCTAGAATTCAGAATTTCTCTAGTGCTGTTATTTTTTAACCTGGCGCTTCTTCACTAACACCAATCTATTAGGCTTGATTTAATTAGTATGTAACCGTAAGGTCCCAGCATCACATGGAGGGATGGGATTCGAGGGACGATGTCCAGGATGAAATCGCAAGAGCCTCCTCTCGAACACAGGCTATAGTTTGTAAGCAAGTTAGACTCTTAAAGATTTCATGTAAAATAGCGGAACCATGATCTTTATTTAGTAGAAGCAAGAAGTGTTTTTTTAATGGTCTGAGAAATGCCATGAGTAAATTTGTTCTTCATCCTTATTGCCGATTGAGATTTTTTACTACAAAATTATTTAGATTTTTTTACCATCTAACGAGTGATTTTTTTTTGTGTGCCTCTTTGATATTTACTGTTAGTCATATAGTTTATTTTTCTTCATTTATTGCCAACCCTTTATTTTTCGCCATCTGACATTTTTTCTGGGAAGACGCTTCTGACCATTTTCCGAGCCGTTCCTGACTACATGACCTAGATTCACATTCCATTATCATTGTTTTGCCCACAGAAGCCCTAGGGCAAACACATTTTCTAGATATGGGTCTTTTTTGCATGACTAGCAAATTCACCTAGTAAAATTTTGACTTCATATTTTGAAGGTTCACCAATGCCGCGTTCTATTTTTTCCAACATAACAGTTATTTTAAAAGAGCAGATGTTACAGAAATTATCTAACATGCGCACATTAATTTCACTGTTGTGAAGCCAATGATCACAGATTTCTGTACTTCGTTTGCTGACCAAAAGTTATACTATGATGACTTTCCTGAAATTTTGAGTGAATCAGCTACAGAGACATTAACGATGCAGTCCAGTAACTCGTTTTGTTCATGGCAACGATAATCTGTTCGAAAAACAACGTTTACAGGCAATCAGGACACGTGGAAGCTTGGCAAATATAATTGTATCGAGGGCAGTGTCAAATAATAAAAAGCATTCATGACCACATTGAAAAGTGAACAATTTGATAAAATTAATCATTTTACAGCATACTTTTTATGAAACCTATAGTGCAACTTTGGATTGAACGGACCAAACGGCGACAATTTAGGCAATGGAAAATGGATTACTTTTTTGGATCTTGAACCTATTTCCTTTCACCGTACACATACATTACGAAAACTTATTCAGAATATGTCTCGCGACACTATCAGCATTCCCGAACTCCAAGAAATGAAAAGGCTCGGAAACGAGGTCAACAATTGCGGTACCTAAATAATCTTTACCAGCGGCAAAAATTAAAGAAGCAGATTCAACAACTAAGTCTAAAATAAATTATGAAAATTTAGTAAGTAATTATTGGAGTGTGAACGTGAATTATGGAAGCCTAGAAAAAATTACGGTGATCTAGAAATCACGGGGATCGTGGAAATTTGAAAAAAAAGCAACCCAGTCAGTGTGTAAAAAATTAGGGAAGCCTAGAAAAAATTAGGGGAGTTTAGAATAAAACGTGGAAATTGAAAAAAAAAACATCCAATAATAAAAAATGTACTGGTCCTTTTTATCTTCATCTTTTCTCCTTCACTATAACATTAAGCCCTGCTTTTTCAAACTATGTAACTCCAGATAAGCATCACTTTTTCTCCATTTTAATAGAAATGTCATCCATTATATTCAATCTTCTTAGAGTAAACACCGTAGTGCTGCGATTTTTAACTTACTAAATAAGCCAATTTGTCAGCTACGTCCTCCAAAATTCTAATTATTATCAATTGGTTTTCTTACTTCCAAGAGCTCAGTGATGACAGCGCCACCGAAAAATTTAACATTTTTCTTTCTTTACTTTTTCATTTAACGCATCTCGCCTGCTTGTATCAAACCGCACTCCGTTTGTCAACTCTGAAGTTGGCTTTACTTCAAAGATCACTTTTTGGATATCAAATTCTTAATAGAGATGCAAAAATGTTGATGTATAGTTGTTTGGATATTATTCAGTCGCCTATCCATTGCAATAATCAAAAAGTTCTTCTGACGATAGATGAAGCACTCTCAAGTATTCTGGGAAATATGTATCTAGATGATGCAGCCACTTTAAATACCAGTAGAGTTTGCGAGCTGTTCTTAAACTATTTTTTCACGTTTTGCGTCTAGTTCTCCCTTCCTCCCTTTGTCTTGCCAAAGGAAATGTTCTATTTCCTTTTCTTTGTTCTTCAACTTCACCGATTCGCTAGAAGCTAAGTTGTTCGTAACCTACTCGTTAAAAGTACTGTTTGTGTTTATAACGGCATTTTTAATGCAGTGGCGAAACCTCTTTTTCTTCCTTGTATGCTCTTTAATCCATATTTTTTACTACAGTCTAGTTTCTAATATCTCTATGTTAGCATTTGTAACTTAAGTTAAATATCTCATTTTTTGGGCGTTAGCAACCTTCTTAAGATCATTGTCTAAAATAAGGTGTACCCTGCGGCTCAAGCACAAGAACATCATATTTTCGTCAAGTCCACTATTACTAACTTTTTATCTTCCACAAATATTAACACTAAAGCTTTCGATGGACAAGGACGAGTAAATTTCTTGTACACGGTTTTTTCCAAAGTAACTTCTTCTATTGACTAGAACCAATTGCTTTTGAATCTGAAAAAGTAGTGTTCTTTTTATGCACAATACTGTATCGGTGTATTTGCTAGCTCTTGCTCTTCAGCATTATACCATTTCATAACTGGAGTTCCACAGGGATCGATTACTGATCCAAAGTTTTTTTTTTACTTTTTACTAATGATTTTCTTTTCTTGACCAAACTTAATATCTTATGTTAAATGCTAATAAATTTAAGATTTAAGGAATCATTAATTTCGTGGACGTGCGCGAACAGTTCAAAATAGCTTAGGCACAATGAACACCTGGTATACTGTCAATTTTTAACGCTAGATAAATCAAAATGTCTTCAAAGGTCCTATGTCCCAATAAAAATATTTTTGGCGTACTCCTATTTACGTTTTAGATCCTTCTTCAATGTGGTCCAAATTATTAAGGATTTTGGTGCTGTTTTTAATTCCAGGATTGAATTTGACTAGCACATCATGTGTATTCCTATAATGCCATTAGGTTTTTTCTTGAAGTCTTTGCTGAATTGGTGAATTGAAGGCAAGAAAATTGCAAAAACTCAGTGATAAGTGTACTGAAAAGAGGCAAGCCCGCCCATTCTTTTGGGGTTCTAGCATATCGAAAGATATATCATCCAAGAAAAATTTACAGCGATTCAAAAATGATTTTCTGTCCAAATTATTTTTTATTCTTTTGCGTCAGGTTTTGCTTTTGCAATCGCCTCGTAAAATGTTCTCTTTCTTTGAAATGTCAACTTTAGTTCGCACCGATTCACTAGAAGTTGAGTCGGTAATGACTTGCCGTGTTAAAAGCACTGATTGTGACTATCTGACGGCATTTCGAACGTATTGGTGAAGTCACTTTTTACCTTGTGTACTCCTCAATCGATATTTATTAACTGCTGTCTACATATTCATTACATTCAAGTATTAACAAGTGATGTATACCCCATTTTCTCTACTTTAGCAAACTTCTCGATAGTATTGGCCAAAACCAGCTGTATCCTGTTGTTCAACTCTTCCAAGTACATGAGCAGTATGGTTTTGTCAAGATTAAGTCGATCTTTACAAAACTTTATGGCCTTCACCTGCATTGACACATGTGCTTTAGATCAGTAAGACTAGTGAAATGTCCTGTACATGGAATTTTCTAAAGTCATTAATCATTTTGATTTGAAAAAACTGTTTTTGAAGCTGATGGGCTATAGATCACTGATTCTTCTTTGGTTTTCTTTTTGTATTAACTACCAACTACCGTTCTCCAGGCTCCAACGTTTCATACACCTGAGGTTTCACACGATCCATTATTGGTTTCTTTTTGTTTGCAGTTTTTGTCAATGGTTTTTCGGTAAATCCATCTAGTGTTTTGAATCCTGATGAGTTGAAGATATCGATAGTGATTAATCCCCTTCAAGACTGCGAACACTTTATAAATGACTTATGGACATTGGAAAGCAGATTTCACTCTAAATATCTCAAAACGTCTTCACATGCCTACCATCTCTTAAAAAATCTCTTTGGTGTCTCCTTATTGATTTTCTTCTAACATGGTTTCAAATTTTGCTGATTTTTGCAATATATTTGATTCAGAGGATTAATTTTGACCAGTAAATCATGTACACATTGTTTCAGCACTATGATCATCAGGGGTGTGTTCAATGTGCATGCTATAGCTGCTCGAAAAGCATAGCATAGCATCACTTTAGCAAGTGTCAAAATTCGCAGTTGCTAGGTGAAGCAGTTATGGACATTGCACAGCCACGAGCTGCTACATAGCAGCTCTTGTCTGCTACGTAGGTCGGTTTTTACACAGCACAACTCAATAACAAATTTCTTTAGTTTTTTTTTTTTAACTTTAATCTTTGTGTTTACTTGGATCAGCTAAACATTTGCCTTGCATTTTGAAAATTGTATGAAATTTGCGCGTTTTCAGCATACAGCTGCAGAGAAAACATTAAAACTTTCCAAACATATTGAAAACGTTTCACTTTTTCCTGGCTTTTGACACCATATCTGTGAAAAAGAGCGAACAAGAATCGTTGAAAATATCATGGCCTGTTGTGTTTCACACCTGCCTTCTAAAAACTCAAGATGAATTGCCCTGTGTAAAAGCCTACTTAAAACTCGAGTTGAGTTGAAGTGTTCGAAAGCCTGTATTGAGATTATGATAGCACTTATCAAGTTTATTTTTCATCTCCTTTGCCACCAAAGTGCGAAAACCGCTTATCATTCCCATTTTTAATCCAAAGTGACGTTTGAATAGCATGTCATCTGTGTCCGCACGGCCATTTTGCCTTAGCTACTTTCTTGCTATCCTCCAGACTCCGAGCAGCAAATAGCTGCTTTCCGGAATCTTGGACAGCCCGACTGTCAAATAGCAAGCATAAGTAAGTACCTACTTCGTGACATTGGACAGCCAGAGCTGCTAAAATAGCAGCTAATAGCTGCCATAGCAAGAATATTGAACACACTCCAGGTATTACTTTCAGGCCTTCAACACTTTTTTGCATCTGTCGAACTTCAGTACATATTTTCCGATAGTTCGTTTGTAATATCCTTAAATATTTTTATCAAGAACAGAGTCCCTTTTATAAGCATCTAAAAATCTTTTCGAATACAACTTCACCTATTTTTTCTTCTCTAAATGCTGCATTCCTTATATTGTACATATTGAACCTTCAACAGCAACAACAACCAACCTTCAACAACCAAGTTCAGCAACTTAAATCACGCTAAGTACTCCTTGATGAATGTTTTCTTATCAAACTTCATTCGGCAACATGTAGTATTAGATGCCTTTTGGAAGCAGAGTAATCATTATTTCTGCCAATTCTAAATATAACTTCTTTGGTTTTTGTCTTCTTTTTTTAATTTATGAAAAAATTAGTTTTTATTCAAGGATCGGTTTGTTTTTTGTAACTATTTTCAGGATTTTTAAATAATCTCTGCAATGAATGGAAGCGGTTTCTTTGTATTCCACCAATTAAATAAATATAGAAAGAACTGTGGAGACTTCCTCCCCCTTATTCGTATTTTGGTGGTGATTACGGTACATCTTTAGAATTAATTTTACCATAATCTTACTGAACATTTTGCTTTAAACTAATAAAGAATCAACTGTGTTAGGACTTTGGTGAATTGAAAGCAAAGCAAATTCCAAAAACTCAGTATTTAAACTTACAAATTTGTTTCTGTTTTGACATTCCAGGACATGAGCAGATAAATCGTCCATGAAAAATTCAAAAATTATTCCAAAATATTTCACTTAGATTAAAAATATTTTCTATTACTGACAACACCCAACCAACTTCGCTCACTCCAATCATCTCTCAACTTGATAGCTTAGGGGATTTCATTTCGAACATATGAATGAATTGGTGGCGTGGTAGTCGATGACATGTTCACAAACTATTCAGAGTATATGAGACTCAAAATTATTTTGAATAAAATCCCTCGATAAAAGATTTCCGTTAATATATTTGACAGAGTATACGATTCGAATTGAATTGCTGGCTATTTTCATGATTCGGCCTGGGCTTTTAATCGTAGTGGAGAGTCGGTCGTTTTTAGTTTTACCACAATCCATTTTTTTTCCACCATGCGAACCTGAACATTATTGCTGTGGGTATGATGCTACTATTGCTGCTGCTCATGATGATGATGGTTTTCTGCTTATCTGTTTCAATGCGTGCGTAGGGGCTATGCCAATGACTGGGAAGGTTTTGGTGGTATGGTGCGACTGAAATACAATAATTCCGGATAGCAGATAATGACTGACCGTTCATTTCGATTATTGTTTGGCATACAAAAGTGTCCACAGACAGCCATCAAATTGGACTGTCCATTGCGTCCTGTCCGGTGCGTTAATGGTGACCTGGACATGGCCCAAAGTCGGCATAACCTCAACCCAGTACGTGACAGCTAGTTGACATCGAGGTTGAGGACCGGTGGATTCGTTATGATTCAATGATAATGATGGTACGAAGAGAAATGATTGCAAATTATCACTGTTTCGTAATTAAGTAGATATATTTGTCTAGATATCGTGAACATTTTACGATCTATATTGCTACAATTAACAAATGTGGAGAAAAATCATTCGAGCGGTGATAAGATAATAATGTGATGCCATTGTTTTAATGTCCTAGCTGATTATCAAAATAAATCAAAAGTGCCTGGCACTATGACCTGGCACTTCAATTTCGGCTAAGATATCATTTAAGCTTGTTTCTGGGTGCTTTTTTTGTTTTTTTCTTAATTTGGAGCGATGTCACTATTTTTTTTTCAATCAAAGAGTAACAAATCACCTAGAGTTCATAGTATATACTTGTATCTAAATGATAATCTTCAATCTTTAGTTTCTTCTCTCAGTGCAATATAATTTCATCCCCAAACTGAGTAACACTCAGAATACTTCTCAACTTTGAAACTAAACTTGATGATCTCAGAAGATAAATGTTCTCCATTTAATAAATTACTAGGTCATAGATCTTACCCGACCATCCAATCACACACCCCCGTGTCAAATATTGCAACCACATCACCACCAAATGGCACTCAACAATCGATCGCATTTCAACCCAGCACTACTCCAACACTGGCAAGTGAGAGTATTATAAATGACCTGGTCAATGGGTGAATGAGGCGCACTATAGCAGCGCAAAATTTATTTAAAATCAATTAACCATCATTAATCTTCGAGTGAACATTGCAAAACACTATCACAACTCTGGTTTACCGAACACTGTGTGGCTGCGAACTTTTTGCTACTCCCACGACCCTGACCAAATGTAAACACTTCGAAAACACACCATCGGCAAACTGAAGCAAATCAAACCGAAAAACCCACCCAACTTGTTTATGATAAAATACAGCACATTCCAAATGGCATGGAAGTCGATCGTTCCAATTAGCAGATCATTTTCACGATCGTCTTTTAGCTATGAGGATGGAAAAATCCTTCCCGCACTCAACGACCTCAAGTAATTTTGACTTTCTAATTTTTCCCTCGTGGCCTGTTCATCACATGCTTTTCCACTATTTATTCATTTCACAGCATACGAAAAATTTGAAAAGTTTGAAAAATATCTAAATTCTTTGACGCTGCTCTAAGATATCAGTCAATCTTCAATCTTTTGATCTTCGTTTGCATCTCCCAGCAGCAAATTTGTGCTCGTCGATTCGAAACAGACAGTAGTCGGTCAATCATCATCAGCATCATAATGATGATCGCTTTATCGGATCGCCCCCGAGGGGATGACGGGGAAAAAGTCCGAAAAATTGAGACAGCAACAACAAAAGCACCATCAACAATAGAACGTGCAAGCAGGTCCACTTGATCGGCGAACACTGATGATGAAGATGATGATCGCGACGATCAACAAATTATTAAGGTAGCTTTGATAGTGTTCGTTGGGCTTGGTGGTTGTAGCAGAAGCAGCAGCCACAGCATCATCAGATCCGCTTTTAATAAGCTGATATATTTGTGACGAAAAAAGATACTTAAATCAATCTGATCTGATCATCCTTCTCGGCTCTGTGCGAAAGAATGCGGCAAAGATCTGAGTGGCGACGGAATTATTAGCGAAATATAAATAAGGTGCGAGAACAAAGAACATGCTAATTTCGATGATGCGGTCAGATGGTCAAGGCAAGAGCTTGGAGACAATTTTTTTTGATCGAAGTTTTGAATTTCATTTCAAACATACGAATGTGTGGCGTTTAAATTTATAGCTTAGGTGTGTTTTGAATAGATTTTGCATAATATTTGGTATGGAAAATGTGATTGACTTTTGATATTCGTTTGATTGATAACTGGTGTTTGATATCTCGTTGGACTAATGAAATGTTAATGAACGATAATTATTCATGCTTTTTCCGATAATTTAACAGGTTGTGTTCGAAATAAAGATCAAATTAACTAAGTGTACTATCGGATAGCAACGAATGTTTTGAAATTAGAATAGAGAGTTTCTTAGAATTTAGCTTAATGTTTAGCTTCTTAGCAAATGTAATGAAATGTTTTAATCGCCTTAAATATTAATAGTTGATCTATTAGGCATGTATTTAAAGGTTTTATTGTGGCAGACCATCAAAATAAAATGCTCTAAATGAACACAAAAGCTAAAAGTACAAAAGTAGAGGCGAAATTTGTCGTCGTGCTGCTTTGCCTATTTGTCAGCTTCATGAATGAGTCATTTCCGCGTATTTTGATTCGTTGAAGATGTTATATCGGTTTCAAATCCAATTAGTTCAAACATAAACCCAACACGCTTAATTCACTCTAAAAAGTGGTTCTATAATTAATACTTTGATAATAGGAAAAATATTCATTTTTTCGTTTAAAATAACGAATCACAAATTTTTTTACACATTCGATGTGCATTTTTTTGCTTTTACGTCATATCAGCTGAATAATATTCAGCTTTTTGTAAATTGAAGCAAAAAGAGTGTAAATGTACTAGTTTGCTATTCACCTTTGCGCCAAAGCCATAAAATAGCATAATTATTTAGGGTAAAATTACACCATTTGGTCGTAAAAAAAATATTCTTTTTACTCACTTTTGTAGATTTACATCTTTAATAGTAGGAAACCAGTTTCCTACTATTATAAGTGTAAAATTCAACCAAAATTTTTTTGAGTGTTGATCAATCGAGTCATCATCAGCGCGATAATCGGATTCCATTCCTGGCTTTCCACCAAACTCGATCATAAGCCGATGTCATCCATTTAAGCACCCTCAAGCTCTGGGCGTCCTGGTCAACGCCATCCATATAACATAAACTGCTATAAAATCTGAGACAAAGGGTTTTCCGAGCAGGCTTCTTTTCACACGGTTAGAAATTTTCGGATAAATTTGATAAATTTTGGAATGCATATAGGTCCAAACGAAAGTTAGTATCAATCCAATAAGTTTGTTTAAGATCAAACAATTTAATCTGATAAGATAAATTTTATCTGATAAGATAAAATCAATACCAATTATTCATATAAATTGAATAAGACGCTCTTATAAACGGTATCCGAATTGCATATAAATGAATACACCACATTCTTATTAAACGTACACCATTTAGAATAAGAAATATATTATTCTAATTTCGAGGTCACACGATAAATTTATCCCATTTTCAAAAACCCAAAATCATTTAACCCAAAATCTTATTCTGGTTTTTTCCTCCTTTTTATTATGAATATATATATATATATATATATTGGGAACAATTATCCATTATGATGAAAAAAGAATGAAAACAATTGAATATTTATGCATTCATAGATAAAAGTAGGTTGGAATTATTTTTGCGGGATGATTAAAATTGAACAACTTTTTATTTACATTAAAAATTTTAATCTACATTGAAAATTCTATTTTGACAACGTGGTTTCGAAAGTATGCACTGATTCTCATCAGACGCCAGCACACAGTGCATACTTGACTGGCGTGACCACTTGCAGTTGGGAATCATTTAATTTGTATTTACGCTAGTTGTGACAAATTTTAACATCTCCGACTTATATCCATCGATATAATTTTACTTGTAAAGGTTATTGAATGTGATCATGGTTCCCTTCTTGTCTATAAATCAGCATAGACAACGTATATCATCAAAGCTTATCAAAGCCGAGAATATTGATACGGGAAACTCGATCGTTTTGCGGAACCAGCCTCCGAAAGCATAATCAAATTGGAATTATTTTTGCGGGGTGTAGGTGTTGTGAAAACACTTGACATAGTACACCAAGTAAAACTTTCGAACATTCAATTCATTTATGTACTGTGAGATGGATAACGATTATTTGTTTTATTATTTGAAAAAAAAACTCGATAGATTTTATTCATATATACTTTATTCACCAAAATCAAAGTTTTACAATATTCCTGTAGTGATTAAAGTTGTTCCTTATGGCTACCAAATAATTTTCACAAATAACTTTAATAAACACTTTAATAAACACTTCCAATTAACTTCACTTACAAACTCCAAATGCTAATTGCACGACTTGCGACTCAAAACTAATTCTAAACAGTCCGTTTCACGAAAACACTCCCGAGTAAATTTTTGCGTCCAATGCAGTTTACTTACAAACTTTAAATACGAACTTTACGACTTGCGACGCAAAAGTAATTCTAAATAATTCGTTTTATTTTTTATGAATTTTTAATATGAATTTATGATAAATATTATCCGATCTTGGTATAAACCACCCGTTTATACGAAACTCGTACAAAAGTTATTCCAAAATAGGATAGAACAATTTTATCCAACGTCAACATATATAATCTATACGAATATTTGGATATATAATAGTACACCATTGTGAAGATCAATTTTATCCGAATATTTTTCACCGTGCACTCATACGAACTACCAAGCTCTATTTTTATGACTATATATACATCTAGGTAGATTGCGAACAACTAAAGGTTGAAATGTCACCAAATTCACCCTTCTTTACATTACGGTATAAATGATTTTTTGCCTGACTTTCTTCTCAAAGAGTTCAAAGTGTTTTTTGCTGAGCACCCAAGTCACGGATTTTAGCAATAGTACTGATACGGCAGTGGTCTTGCACAACAAATTACCCTTTTATAGGTTCTTAACGTCAATTCCTGCAAAAAGGGGTCCAGACGGCCCAACCACTGCGACCTCCTGGGTGCATTGTACCTCCTCAGCGATATGTCGTTTAGGATACCCAGGCTTCTTATGAACTTGTCTATGTCCTCAGACGGGACTTTCAATATATCCCAGGTGGAGGGAAGAGCAGAGACAAGAAGTTTTAATCTTAGTTCCGCTAGTGCTGAACAGTTTTGTACCATCTGCCGCTTTTCTGTACTATTTATAGCAGCCTTCTCGCTTCTTACCTATCCTTTGTAGGTAATTTTTGAAAGGAAGCGATCTGTGCTATTGTTTCTTTTGTTTTTTGGTATTGTACTGAATTAAACTGTTGAGTGTTTCCAAACCTACAAATTGAGCCAATAACTTTTATTCTTTTTCTTAGTCTACATTTTAATTTTACTCTCTGTATCAGATTTTGCAATATCCTAGTACGGAAATCGACCAATGTATGGCATTTTGGTCGCTTCACTGGTTTTTGTTATCAGTTTCATAGTTTCTTTGCTGTCCTTCATGAACGGAAATCCATATAAGCTCGCGACTGTTATGCGCCCCTTTTTCATTAAATGCCCCTCTCGAATCTAATATGTAGACGGGTTAGGTTAGGTTAAAGAGGCTGCAGATCAACAGAGGCCTGCCGACAGACGCACCTAGGTACAAAAAAGGCCCGTTGTGATTCCACAATAGTTTATTGACTCTCTTCTATTCACTTGACTCACCGCACTATCCCCTTTAAATTGACCAGGGACAATTTTGTCAGATTTGAAAGAAAGAGTGCACCAAGTGCTGCCGTCCTTCTCTTCACCAAAGCCGCGCACTGAGATGGAGGTCGGATTAATCCTCTTCCTCAGAGCAGAGTCGTTTAATCGTCCTCCTAATCATTGCGCATGCCATCTTATGAGGCGGTGGCCCGTGAGAACGCCCACAGCACAACGCAGCGCGCTTCGGGTTAAACATAATAGCTGACTGGTGCGATGCGCATCGATTGGGACCCAGGACTGCCTTATTACCGCACATTGTGATTCATCTGCACAGGACTTTCTAGCGTCCTCAAGGTATGTATGCCTGATTGCCAATGTCATCGGTATTCCTATTGAGAAGGAGCATGAGACCTTCGGTAGCAAGGTACGAGGTCTAGTTAGTTCTACGGCCTCACAGTTGATCTGAAAACCCCTATGTCCAGCAGATACTTAATTCAATTGTAGAGCCGAGTGTCTCGATATCTCTCAAAGAGATGCACGGCATTCAACAACAATCATGGACACTCTATCTGGAAAAATACCAATATTGACCCCGAATATTCGATTACACAGAAGCCAGTCGATTGCCTGAAAATAGCCGACACCTCCGCCTGGAAGACACTACAATGGTCTGGTAGACGGATGGACTGCTTGAGATTCAGCTGAGTATTCAACACTCTCGATTTTATTGTTTAACTTTGAACCATCAGTGTACACATGGATAAGCCCACTTTCGAGGGTGACACAATCACGCCATTCTTCCCTACCAGGAATGCAAGCTGTAAACTCTAGATCTAGTAGAAAGTGCCGAGCAATGTAGTCAATACCCGTTGGAGCGGGAGCTCCCTCAACCAAGATCGTCACTTGGCCGAATTATGTTCTATTCCATGTTGAGATACGATTCAGTCTCACAGCAGCGAGTTCAGCTTGCCATTGGATCAGTAGATTGGTTGGTAGCCAATGAAGCAGCACGAAAAGTGCCATAGTAGCTAGTACGGAGCGCTCCAGTTACCAGTAGTCCAACTAACTTCCGCACATTTTCAAGTTGACGTATGCAGGTAGCCGTTGTTAATTTGATCGCGTTTTTGATGGCATCTAGTTAGGTATCCGTCGAATTTTAAGGCTGATCCTTTAAGAGTTTCTTTTCTGTATTATATACGTGGGCTAATGAAAACTGTGAGAAGACCGAAGTGAACGCAGGGGCCTTACTTGCCGCTCATAGTATCTGTCTTCAAGTGATGAGCCAGTGATCAGCCTGAAATCAAGAAAATGTATTGTTCTAGCCCTACGGTTAAGCTTGATGACACTGAAGGTGCATTACTTGAATCGCTGGTTCAGCTGGTGTTTGGTTTTGGCAAGGCATTTTCTAGAATTTCGGGAAGACTCGTTCCGGTCGTTGTTTCATATTACTTTTGAATTACTTTTTCCGGCGTTATATCAAAGAGAATTCAGCTCAGACCGTCCTTTTTTTGGGCTCATTGAAGTTGTTGATCTGTCTGGATAGGAATCCGGGTCAACTTACAGTCGTGTTAATTTGTTTAGCAAGTTGATTTTTTTCACGATTTTCAGAAGTTCTAGTTAAAGTAAAATTAAGTGGCTGTGAATAGGAGAGTGTTTTTGGTAACAAGGGGGGGAAATCTGGAGCAGATACAACAAAAGCTAGACTACTTTGGTTATTTCAGACTCCAGTCGACCAAACGCTATCTTCTTGCGTACAGCTTTAGATAACACATTTTCGCGGCCCTTGCTTCAGCATTTGACAATTGGAAGCATCCCTAGTAACACCAAACTTTCATTTAGAGCATTCAGCGCGAGTTCTAAAGTTGAATATGAAATCTATTTTTATTTCAAAATATCGAATAGATAGGCTATATTGGATTTTCTGGTCGCCAATGATGACTCCGAATATTTCGGTTTTTTATGGCTACTAACTAATACGACTTCAGTTTTTTGCTCGGCTTAATTCAAGCCACTCCTTTTTTGCATGTACCTCTTTGCTTGCGGAAATTTCGATTTCTTCCAGATTTTGGGCTAATACAACCACACCTAGATTATGCGCGAAACCAATAATTGTTGTCCCTTTTGGGAGTTTTAGGCTGAACACGGCATTATATATGATAATACAGAGCAAAGACCCTAAAACCGAACCCTCTAGGACGCCTGATGTAATTTTGCAGTGCTTAGGACCATTATGAGAGTCGAGCCAGACTACAATATGTTTGAAATAATCACATATGAATTTCGCTAGGTATTAAGCTATAGAAAGCTTTACAAGCATCGCTATCATCAAATTCCAATTTTTCGAATTAGAATTATTGTTGACATCGAGTGTGACAAGGGCGCAATATGCCAGAGAAGCACCTGGTGTTTGAACCGCAGGCTTTGCTAATTCTATTGCACTGAAAAAACACATAGCGCCAGACGCCATAGTTTATAGACTTCTGGCGCCATGTACATAGTCGATTTGGGGATTGTGATAAAATATAGCACCACACGCCATAATACTTAGCGAAAAGTACATAGGAGCAGGCGCTATGCTTATAGCTCTCCACGCCATGTACTATAGTCCTCCACGCCATGCACTATAGTCCTCCACGCCATGCAGATGGCGTGGATGACTCTAGTATATGGCGTGGACAGCTGTAAGCATAGCGTCTGCTCCTATGTATTATGGCGTGAGCCGCTATATTTTATCGCCAGAAATCTATAAATTATGGCGTCTGGCGCTATGTGTTTTTTCAGTGCATCTGATGTGGAAAATACATATTTGCCGAGCAAAGGCGAAAGCTGGCGAGCCCGAGTGTGGGGACGATCCAGACAAGCGACTTTGACAGGTCCCGCCGGCGCTCGTGCAACTTCCGATCGGAGTGGGTTTTGAGAACGAGTCAACGCGATTTCCTGACGAGCTGTCAAATGCCGTCCACATGTTGGCGGTCTCGTCTGATTTCGGCTCGCTGGGCTTCGGCCAATATGTATTTGCTACATGAAGATGATCCAGGCAACAAGAGGCTACGAGCCTTCTACCTTCTGAGCATCTGAAGGTAGAGCAGTTGATGATAGGTGATGGAATTCACCTATCATCAACTGCATTAAAGACCATATCCTCTCCTATACTCAAGAAGCTTGCTGACATTTATACATCTCCTGACACAGTATGGCTGCGAGCTATAATTGGAGTGCTATGAGCCATATTACATGGCTCATGGCACTATGTAATATAGCGTGTGGGGCCATAGTTTATGTGCCATGTTATTATGGCGCTGGGAGCCATACTGCATAGCTCAGGGTACTATGTACATAGCGTATGGGGCCATAAATAATGCGCTATGTTACATGGCTCTGGGCGCCATGTGAATTTTTTTCAGTGTGGCATCTTTATGGCGTCAATTGTCAAATGCGTTCTGCTGAAGCCGAACTGGAGATCATAGCTTCACGTAATTTTTTTTTACATGACTCTGTCCAGGGTTTTTCCCAGTCTGTCCAATAGCTCGCCCAGGGATTTTTCGGGTTTCGGTAGCAGAACAAGCTTGTGTATTTTCCAGCATTTCGGGAAGACTTGTTCAGTTAAAGTTTATAAAGAATAGATCAGTTAAATCTAAAAGGGAGAATGCTGCAAGTGAAGCCATTCTTCTTCTATTCAGAACCGGACAATGTCACATGGGATGAAGGACGGTCTTTTTTTCATCCTCTGAACCAAAGCTTCGAAAGAAATCGTTTAGTCCGACACTTAGTCATTGCGCGTACCATATTATAAGCATAAAAATAGTTGCAACTCCGCGAAATGCACTGCGAGTTAAACTTAACAGTTAGCCAATGAAAATATACTAAAATGTATGGATTTGATTTTTGATGTTGTTTGTAATATTAAGTGTATTTGTTCTTGTCTTCGCTAAGTTAAGTCTACTGCTAATTTTAATGCTCACCACTTTCTTGGGATGTCACTAAAATCGCAAAGTGTATATTTTGAACATGCTATGACATTTTATGTGTTTATGTTTTAGTATATACTACAATACTCCACAATGATATACTTAACTTTCGCATCGTCGTTTTCATTTATAGGGCAGAGTATACCTCCCCCAGTCTTCTGAGGTCCTCCATATTCTTCGTTCAACTGCTATGGCATTTGAAATTCAAAGTTTTTAGTTTCGGCTGATATGGCTCTTTGTATCTCATCCATGCCTGAGAGCGGCAGCGTGGTCTTCGTCTTTAAAAATTCAACATATAGATAATTCTTATGTTCAGTAGCTAGTCTGTATTCAGCATAAAACTAGTCGTTCCAATTTTTGCGTATACTGTCTAGATAGAGTGGATTTTCTTCGTACTCGCGGCACTCTAACTGCAGGACTTACTCCACCTACTTTGAAAACTTTGAACACTTTGTGTCAGTATTAAAGATGCTCTCCTTGATCCGCGAATCCAATACTTAGTCGTATTAGTAAGGCAATCCGCAGTCGAAGACCCATACGGAGAAGATAGTGACTGGCCCGAGTCGATATTGGTGCCCCGGTACATTTCAACCAACATATGGCTGTTATAGTGGCAGCGGTAAATCAGCATGTGTCTATCTGATTGCAAGTAATTACATCAGGTGATGCCCGAGTAGCGTTATGGTTATCTCTTCCCAGAAGCATGGTACTCACAACAACTACGCTCTTCGATGCAGCCAATTCTATGACTTTTTAGTTCATTGTCATTAGTGTTCTTTTGCAAACTATGGGTTCCAGCGTAATGCCTAAATACCACCTTCTGGCCTATTTTTGTGTTAACGTCAAACATTATTTTAGATCAAACTTTGGAAAGGCATTGACGGTCCGTTAGATTTAGCATAGTAAGCTTTCTATTCGCAAGAAAGACTGAAAGCGTGTTTTGTTTTGTGGTAGACTGCGAAGCCTGGGATGTTTTGGATAACGCCATATTCTTATATTCTCTCTCTTGTAAAACACCATTATTTTTTTCGTGTATTGTTATTATTTATTTTATACTCAGATAGGACATCGGCCTTTGTAGACAGAGTCAATACTTTATGAGAAGACAATAAAGTCTTTTGGCTGTTTTCGTGGCCGTCGATGTGTTGTCTGTCAATTTTTGAGGCTTTGTTGTAAAATTCGTTAACTTCAAATATATTTAAGAGATATGTTATACAGTGTCCCGCCATTGAATTGTGACCGATCAGCAAATTTTAGAAAATTTAGCTTTTTCTTAAATAAAGCAGAAGAAATTCAATTGTTTTTATTTTGCAATAACATATATTTATTGGTAGATGGTTGCTTTAATAATAAAAAAAATAAATTTTGATTGAATTTTAATATGTTGTGCTTCCTCCTTTGGCCTGTATTGCTGCTTGTATTCTACTAGGAATGCTTTCTACACATTTGTTTATCATTTGCCGCATTCCATCGTCGTTTTTCTACACTTCTTCTATATTTTTCTTCAATGTGTTGTTTTCCCGGCTATACACCTTTTATTTTAAATAGGCCCAGCAATTCTCAATGGGATTGAAATCAGGTGAGTTGCCAGGCCAAGGTAAAACCTCCAATTCTAGGGAACTTAAACAATCCGTGCTGGCTCTCGATGCATGGCATGGAACACCGTCTTGCATGAAGATGTATTCCTCCTTGGGATGTTCTAAGGTATCCAAATATGGCAGAAGAACATCCCTCAGCACGTCTATATAATGATTAGAGCGCATTGTTCCCTCAACGTAATAGATTGGGCCCGGATCTTCAGCTGTAATGCAGCTCCAAATCATCACTGAGGGCAGATGTTTAACTGTCCGAACCACACAATCTTCTGAATATCTATTGTGGGGCCTCCTTCGAACGAATGTTTTACTCTCCGTAACCGCTCCGAACCTGCATTCGTCACTAAAGATAGCCTAGGAGAGAAATAGTTTTAGAAAAGTTAAATGATTCGTGAAGCTGTCTCTTCTTATGGCATATGAAATGAGATATGCTAAACAAAGGAATTTACCTTATTCCAGTATTCACTCCCGTAGCTGCTGTGTATTTTCACTCAATATAGTCTTCGTTTGCGCATAACTTTGGTTAATTTTGGTTTTTTTTGTGGGCCACCTCATGAAAGGTTGTTTTCCTTGAATCGCCGTTCCAAAGTTCTCGGCGATATTCTGACGCCATCTTCGTTCATATCCCTCAAAATAGCCCTACTTGGTGCGTTGCGCTCCAGCGGAGCATTCTGCATGATTCTTCTATCCGATCTCGGTGTTGTTCTTCTTTGTCCGTGGCAATTTCCTCGTTTGTTCCCAGGGACTGTTTTTGAATCGGTTGAGCTTCGCACAGTTATGGCAATGTTGACCACTGACGATTTGGAAATTCATACAATTTCGGCAATTTCGGCATAGCTTGACTTCTTTTCATTCAATAAAGCAACAACTTGCGCTTTTTTTTCTGACGAAATATCAGCCTTTTTACCCATATTGTCTAAATTATACCACTGACATAGTAATAATAGTAACTTCACTTCACTTCTCAATTTTCCTAAGCTTCCAATGTCATTTAATTGAATTCCACTGACTCACAGATTTCTATTTATTTATTTTTTCATTTTGAATATTTATAGCTTTGATAACTGTCTCGAACAAGCTTTAAACTTAAAATGATAAGGAATGCACTTTTGCACTTATTTATAATTGCTGTTTGAACATCTGAGAATTTTGGATTGCCCATTTTATAGCTTACAGGTATAGGGAATACCCAACAGATACATAACTACCCCTTTACCGAGAAAATATAGTAAAAATGACACTCAGTGCTCATAAAATTATCAAAATTCTTCAGAATCGCAATCGGTCATAATTCAATGGCGGGGTACTGTAGGTATCTCGCCTTCGCCATCTTGTTACTTTAATTAGCCTAACCATATTTGCTAGCCCTTCTTTTAGAAAGGGTTGTTGCCAAAAGCTTTCGTAAGGAGGTCAAGATCACACTTTCATCAGTCTGAATAGCTACAGCACGTGCATATCGAACTTACTATAGAGTAACTGACCGCCTCATCAATTGAATTTTTAAAATGACTTCTGGGTCTATGACCCGATATTTCAGCTTAAGTCCTTTTTTTGAATGGCAATTTTAAGGAAAAATATTTTTAATGTCTTAGGCACACATCTCATAAATTTCAGCATTGTTTCGATTGCTATTAATTCTTCTATTTTGAATTTATCAAGGCTTTTTCTGTTTTTACACTTGTTCTTATTTCTTGCATTCACATTGTTATAGACTTTCTGCCTTATTATTTTGTTCCATTAGCTTGCCCGTGCTGTAATAATTTTCAACTGTCAAAACAAATCCATAAAACACATCATGAGACTGATTATAGATCACTCTTTAGTGTCCAGTGACATGATAAACGATGACAGTCGGGCCATAAAAACGAGGGTCGAAATGTGAATGTCAATTCTGAAATGCATCGAACGGCAACGATGAATTTTCTGGCATAGTGAACATTGAACTGGCTTCGAGTTGGGATTTGGATGAGACATCAGTGCAAGAAACCTGAACACAAGCGAAAATAACTCACCATATCGTGTCACCGCAGGACAGAAAAACGAGTTACTTAAAAGCTCATAAAACACAATTTTATCGCTTTTTGAGGATTTTCCTTAAGCCATTTTGTCATTTTTGTGCAAGATTGGTGATGGTTTGTGGTTAAGGTGCATGGTTGATTGGATGTTGATTTTAAGGTATGTTTTTGTGTGGATGTAAGTGTGATGACTTATCGACAAATAATGGTATAAACTTATAGCTGCAATGGAAACTGATCAGCAAACAAAGTCTACTTTAAAAAAAAAAACTATGCCAGTAACAAAGACAAGAGTGATAATTCACTCTTAACACAAAACTCTAAGGCTCCAGACATCACGACTCACAAAGCTAATTTTGCATTTGCATTTTTCCAATAGATTCTCATCCTTATTTATCGGTTCTATTGCAAAAATATTCATCTCGAACTTTCGGTTCTGAAACAACTTCATCACTCATTATTATCATGATGATTTGCATTCTCCGATTCAGTTTCTCACCAATAATCCTCTCATCACGCAAAACTGACATCAAATGCAGTGTTTAGTCTGAAAGACGGTCTGTTCTAGCATTTAATGTTGCATAAATATATTACAAACTCCCCAGGTTCATCGAAATAAAACCGAGAAATTAGGAAAACCCGGCGGCAGTCATTCGATATCTAACAAGAGAGCTATCCACGCAGATCCAGCCATCGTCAATTCGATTCGTCTAGTCAAACAATCATCAAATATTCAAATAAATTCGGCGATTAAATGCAAGCAACAGAACGAAGAATTATCATAACATTGGCGTCAAGTCTTTGCTGGCCAGCCGCTCGCAATTTCAATTCTATTTTCATATTCGATAAAATGATACTCATCGTTTTGTTGATATGGAAAATTGTGTTTCTTGACATTTCGTCAGTTATTTATTTTGGTGAGCTTAGGTAGGTATGTACTTTAAGGCATGGTATCAATCTTTAACGTTTTTTTTGCACCGGATGTGATATTTTCGCAATTTGTTGGGGCATCACATCCATCACAGATACCCACGCGAAGAAGGAAATAAATATGCCGGGTAGTGACTATTTAAATTGGAATTGTTTTTGCGGGATGATTAAAATTGAACAACTTTTTATTAACATTAAAAATTTTAATCTACATTGAAAATTCTATTTTGACAAAGTGGTTTCGATAATGATTTTATGATATCATCTTTGATTCAACAATCTGATGTAAATATTATTAATTCATCATTGAGTTTTGCTATGTAATTTGTGATAGCACAAACTAGAATCGAATCACATGCCCTAGTGGTAGAATAATATTTTTTTTCCAGATTGGTTAGGTCAGGTTGCGCGGCTACCTCCAGCAGACAGACTCCGGAGAAAATACACTTATATGCCGTTCACACTACACTCTAAATCAGGCGATTTCGATCAGCTGATCGCTTTAGAGCTAAATCAACTTAAATCTACCTGTGGCGTTTGACAGTCGAAAACTACCTGTTTTAGAGTACAAATCAGGTACTATCGTTAATTTTTCCCGGCTGAATTGTTCTCAGAGCGTGCTGAATTCCATCCGTGAGAGGCACAGTAGATTTGAAGGAAATGTCATTCGAATTTCGGTCTAAAACAAAGAAAACAGAACAAAAACGGAAAATTTGAGTTACACAAAATAAATAGATAATGCTCTTGCATGTTCCTGCACCATTTTCAACAATTTTCATGCAAAAGAAATTGTACAAATAAATTCGAATGACGTTTCTCTCTCTAAATCTTCTCATTCTAAATCACTTCGGGTAGTGTAAACGCTTACCTGATTAACTTGACAGATTCTAAAACTACCTGATTTAGAATCGTACACTGAAAGAAAAATCTTGGTAAAATCAACAATTTTCCTTAGTTGTTTTTGCGTCAACTACGGGCTATAGTTAAAACAACCATAAAAAAATAGTTGATTACTTTTATGCACCATGACGCGTGGTTGATAAACAACGTCCGTGGTGCAAAAAAAGTAAGCAACCACAAACAATGGTATTCCAAATTCCAACCATATACATAGAACGAAATATAGGCAGGGAGGCGTGAATGCCGCAGTTGAATTTGGTGAATCACAATGCAGCGACAATGTCGCTGTCAATGCAACCGAGGCACCAACCAAATTCATTTTTTTTTCTTTTGTATTGCTAAATCCTGTTGTACGAGGATTAGGTTGGCTTATCACAATACACATCAGCCATCGCTTGTCTATTCCACCAGACCATTCAACCTAGTTCAAACAGATGTAAAACAACCTAGTGGTGATGCCAACCTATGGTAGGTATCACCGCTAGCGGTGCGGCAAATTTGGCAAATTCTGCCACTGGCGCAAATGCTGCCGCTGCCGCAAATGCTGCCGCTGCCGCAAATGCTGCCGCTGCCGCTGCCGCTGCCGCAAATGCTGCCGCTGCCGCTGCCGCAAATGCTGCCGCTGCCGCAAATGCTGCCGCTGCCGCTGCCGCTGCCGCAAATACGCCCGTGCCATTGTGCGCGTTACCATACAAAACAGTGCATCTAATTTTTTGACTGCGCTTTGCCGCAGCCCACTGCTTTGCTACAGCGAAAAACGCTGTATTGTGAACAAATTATCGTCATACAACGTAATATAAAGGCTTCACTGCATAACATGAATATGAATTATATCGAACAGCAAACCGAACACAATTTTGCCATGTATCATATGAAACTTCTATGATAGAATAGGAGTATGAGTATGAGGAGTATGAAAAATCAACAGTTTTCTTTAGTTGTTTTTGCAATCAACTAGGGCTATAGTTAAAACAACCATAAAAAAAATAGTTGATTACTTTTATGCACCATGACGCGTGGTTGATAAACAATTTCATTCGGAGTATGAAAAACGTCCAAATGTTGAAACCATTCTACTTTGCGTAGAATAATGCCAAAGACGCTGCTCACTGAATTACGTTTGTTGAAATCAACTATTGCAAAGTAGTTTAAGTACCATAAAAACTGTTGATAATTCGAAACGTTGAAGTTTGAACTATTTTTGGTGGTTATGAAACAATTAAAACAGTTGATTTCATGAACCTTGCGATATTTTTTGTATAACCAGATCCAACTACTTTTATATCGTTAAATTAACTATATTAACATAGTAAAAATAACTATTTTCCGTAGTTCGTTTAACGATTTTGAATGAATCGTTGCAATACTATTAAAAATTGTTGAACCAACCAAGAGTTTTTCTTTCAGTGTAGTGTGAACGGCATATTAGGCACACCCTGAGTCCTTTACCGTTTGAGTGCCGACGAGCGCGATCGCGCTCGTGTGCGTACTATTCAAAATTGCCACGAGCGCGATAGCCTCACAAAATCAGTTGTTGTTAAGCGCGCTGCAGGTTGCTGGTTAGCGCGCTATTGTATAAGTTGTATTAAATGACATCAAAAACAAAGATTATTTTGGCATTTCTAAGTATATATGAGTAAAAAACAATGGCACTAAAACGGTTAATGAACTAGGTGATCCTCTTCAATTCCACCCAAGCTACTTTAGTTACGTTAGTAAAGAAGTATGAGCCAACAAACTTCACCCTTCTTTCAGCGAGGGCCGAACAGACTCACACAGAACGTGACGCTCTGGTTCCTCTTTCTCCTCGCATTTACAGAAGATGACTTGATTGGTGCGAGTTTTTAGATCCAAACTGATTTTTAAAATCCCATTTTCTGTCCATTGCAATTCAAGTCAGTGCTCCGAACTACCCTCGTAATCATTTCAAAAATATCTTCAGCATAAGAAATGTCACCTTCAATCGCTAAAAACTTAAATAAAACGCTCATACACGACAAGCAAATCAACTACCCGAGCGAAAAACTAATTTTCTCAACCCTAGCTAGCACTCATAATGGAATAATTTCTCGTCAAAAAAACCAGCAACAACCAAACCCATCCAGACGCAACAAACGTACTCGCAATGACCGGCAAATCACCGTATAAATTTCAATCAGAGACGAAACAAATGAATATGGTCTGTCGCAATAGTGTACAATCACAAACGCCAGGCCGCGAGAAGAATAAAAAAAAACACAAAAACAAATCAAACGCAAGATGAAAAAACTTCAACTTATTACGCGTGACATTACTTAGTGCTGCCACCCACACGACGTTCGCGCCACATTTCAACAGGCGACGGTAGATACCACAGCAACAACTACCCCCTGCTATCTCCTTCCGCGAAGAAACAACATAATAACAACACGCAATGTATTCGAATTGGCGGGAAAAGTGCGAGATCGATTTGTTAACAACTAGTTAATTCTACGGAATCAAATCCCAATGAAAATTCATACTTACCGGAAGATTTTTGAGATAGTCAATATGACGTTTTGTAACGCTTGCTAAGAAATTTGCAAGGACTAGTTTCCAACTACACTTCTCACCCCAAATTACGCAGAATGCCGGTTTCAAGCCATTCTTGCACTTGTCCCAATCCAAATAAAAGAGAGCAAATCAAATCAAACATAATACAAGGCCTATATCGTCTTACTTCACAACGAAACGTCTCCTTCAAAATCACCGACGAAAATTTAAGAGCACTAAATTGACGAGAACATGTCACAACGGCGTGTCACGCACGCACATTCCAATCGGAGGGACAGTCGAACGCTCCCACGCATTAAACGCACTCACTCACACACGTTAGCATTAATCAAATTGGACGGCTCAACTTTCTTCCAAAAAAAAACAACACTTTACACCAACACTTCCCCTCCGTTGATAAACCCGCTTGCAAGAGGCCAGACGAAATCGAAGAGACTAGAGAACAAAAAACACTCCAGATCCATCAAACACACTATCAAAAATCTCCGTTGAGGAGGCGATAAATCGCTCTTGATTCTATGCCGCCGTTTCTTCCAGTACGAAATGGGGTGGGGGTGAGTAAAGTGGGCGGTGGAATGCGAATCTCGCCCGTTCGGTGCCAGCAGTTACCGCGAACAGCACGTTCCGCAACTCATTCACTTGCCCGCCCGACGGGATGTAAATAAACCGAAAAACGTACGCACCGCCACAAGTCACCTGGAACGGAGGGTGGGTCACGATGGGTGAAAAGGTTTCTTGAATTTTTCGGTAACGTTTACAGCGGGCCAAGTGACACACGCGTGACAGCGAACACAAGCCGGCGATTCACGTTGCGTTTAAAGGCTCTGCGACGGCTCTACGCTTTCAATTACGATTCGGCCGAGACTACGACACGTATCGATGGGAAATGAAAATGTTTTGAACAAATTTGACAGGCGGCCAGCGGAGCCCGACATGACAAGGTGCATAAGTATTTGCAAACAGCCTCACACACATCCACACACGTCTTGCGAACAATTTGCTCGTAGTGGTGACAGTTCCTTCATGGAGTAGTGCGGAACGAATGAAATTCAACGAAACATATCTTCCCCTGCGAAGTCAGCTCCAAGGAAGAGCATTCAAAACGGAGAACCTGTCTGGTTCTCTTCAACCAGGCACGTCCTTCACGCACACAGTCTCGTCCAACATTTGAAAAAATCCAATTCTAAATAGCTCGTAAATTACCCCTTGTGCACGCACCAGTTGTAGAACGCCATCCGCACCCGTGCTAAACCAAACCATCAGAATTTTTCTTAGCAATTGAATTATAGTCTTTTGTTCCACGTTTTCTTCAAAGCAAGTCAGTCGTCAGTCTTCTCTAAGTGCACTCATATCTCTTATGTCTGTTTCGCTCACTCACACAACGCCCCCATCTTGCCGATTCGTTTGCGCGAAACAGATTAGGCAGTTGGCAATGCTTTTCATTCATATAAATCATTCGGCGGGAGAGGAAAATGTATTTTAGGCTCTGCACGAGGAAAGGAAAGATGGAAATTATTTCAAGTGCGTGGAGTAGACGAAGGGAGGATTCGAAGCTCAATTGTCATGCACAGAGATGAAGTAGAATCAATTTCAGCCCGAAAACAAGTGAGTGAGAGATTGATGGACGACGAAGAGGTTGCCGTTTGTGAAGATCTTTTTGACAGATCCGATGTTCGATGAGATGGATTGATGATGCTGCGAGCGAATGGCGATATTGAATTGCCGTTGGCTCGCTTGTTTGTTGCGTTTGATAGTATACGATCTATTGATGGACGCCATTTTATCAGCCAACTGCAAAACTCCTCCCATGCCGGAATGAGTAACTGGGTGGCAACGTTGAAATTTGAACTGGTTTTTATTAGGGATTTTACTTTGCAGGTGTTTTGATTGATTGAACGTGGAAATTGGTTATGGAAATGGTACCGAATTGGATAACACGAGCAGATGTGATTTAGATGAAATCGTAAAGGCAGGTATTTTTTACAACGATTAATTGTGTCGTAATTTTTCTATTAGTTTTGAAGTCTGTTTTAGCTGAGTTTTGACTGTTAAGTTTTTTTTCTTGCTTACACTAAATGGTATGGAACAATATTAAAATAAACAACATATTCACATATATTTTCATTGCGAAGTAAATAAGCAAAGGAGCTTATGTTTGGGCTCACTTTAGTTTGAAAAATATAAATATCTTTAATTGGTTCGTAGTTCCCCCTAATAGGGCTGTTTAAAGTTAATAAAATACGTATGTACCTGTATCGGCATGAATACTGATGAATGCTTTTTCACATATAATACACGAAATAATTACAACTTTCAAGCTATCGCAAAGTAGATATTTCTGAGAAAATAAATCGTTTTACTTTATTTGCCTTATATGAAGTATTTGTTATTGCAGAGAATATTAGAATTTTCAAAGGACAAATAGCCGCCTTTGTTTATGTTAATTTTTAGACCGTTATCGCTGTGATATTGACAAAACCCATCGATGACTTCATGAATAGTTACGATACCCTGACGACAGCATAGGTTTGTTTTATAGTTACATAGTTTTACATAATCTACAGTCATAGCCAACAACTACAAATTCCATTGAGTAAAAAATTCAACAAATATCATTGATGAATAACAAGAGAAGCAATGCAGCCAGGTGCGAGCCTTGAGAAACACCCGGAGTAGACAGATAAAATTTAAGAGTGCATTTCTTTTAAAGTTTACTACAAGGGTTTTTATTATGTAAATAGTCGCAAACTTAACCAAGCACAGAATCAAAGAACATCATTTTACGTAATTTACAAATAAAGGAGATCAATATTTACTTTATCAAAAGATTTGGAAAGATCCGTGTAGATTACATTTACGTGTAGATTATATTTATATTAAAGGAAGGGAGGATGTAAGAGAATTAACGACATAATTATGAAGTATAAGAGATTCGCAGCGATGGATCTCCCTTTCATGAGTCCATGTTGGTTGGGGATGATTGAGGAATACATAAGTATATACACAAGAGGCTCATAAGCAAATTTTCTAAAATTTTGAGAGCAGGTAGATAAAATGCAGAATATCGATACATGCAAAATACTAGTTTTATCTTCAGATTTACACGTTGGCAGTCGAAAATTATGTTTCCACAATGACGGGAGAATATTACAACTAACGATTCATTAAAGATTATAAAAAGAGGTAGCGTCCGTCCGTCAGCACAAAATTTCAGTAAAATAGGACGTAGGCCGTCAATCCTTACTAATTTGGAGGCACCCAGCAGTGGCGGCTCGTCAGGGTGGGCCCAGCCCGTCTGGGCCCACCCTGACAAGCCGCCACTGAGTTAAAGTAAAGCAGATATTTCTCGTTGGTATCCGCGTATACCTTATAATAGTGTTTTTGTGTCGAGCGGGCCCAGTGGTGGCTCGTCAGGGTGGGTCAGGCGGGCCGGGCCCACACTGACGAGCCGCCACTGGCACCCAGTAGTTTTAATTTCGTGACACAGCTTGGTTTGGATGTAATTTTTATTAAGGGGTTAGTCCACTGTTAAACTGCTCCAAATGAACTTTTTTTTTAAACAGCTACCAAAAAAAAACTATTCAAGATATCGATTTGAAATTTTACATGCATCTTTATTGAAGCTGAAAGTTAACATTTTCATTGGAAAAAATTATTAGAAAACAAAATGGCGGCCGCCCCAATGGATCGCCGCAGCACCGCCGGAAAAAAAAAGCAAATTGCGCCTCGTAAATTCCTGGACAAAATAAGCATCTGTGAACAAATTATCAAAAATATTTCATTAGTTTTGAGTATAAAGGACTGCACGGGCCTAAATTTAGAGCCCTAAAGCGATTAAAAAAAATGTGGTATACTTTTGAATCAAAAAAATTAATAAAAAAAATTTTTTTAATCAAAAAAATGTTTCCCAGATCGTCAAAAAAAATTTTTTTGTTCTAAATTTAGGCCCGTGCAGTCCTTTATACTCAAAACTAATGAAATCTTTTTGGTAATTTGTTCACAGACACTTATTTTGTCCAGGAATTTACGAGGCGCGATTTGCTTTTTTTTTTTCGGCGGTGCTGCGGCGATCCATTGGGGCGGCCGCCATTTTGTTTTCTTATTATTTTTTCCAATAAAAATGTTAACTATTAGCTTCAATAAAGATGTATGTAAAATTTCAAATCGATATCGTGAATGGTTTTTTGTTGGTAGCTGTTTAAAAAAAAAGTTCATTTGGAGCAGTTTAAAAGTGGACTAACCCCTTAAATCCCGCGTCTAGGAGAAATCTTAAAAAGCTCCCGATCCTCGCTCTGTATTCGAAATATAAGACAAAAGAGTTCGTTAGCCTAAAAAATGAGCAATCTGCATTCCATCAACAGGTTGAATTTCTGTGATGGATCGGATTCTTGATGGTTCGGGAATGGAGTTTTGATGTATTTATTTATTTATTAATTCCTTGCGCTACAGATACAATTCCAATAACAGCGTCAAGAAAGCAAAAATACAAGAATGAAACATAAAAAAGGAAATAACAAAAATAATTAAATAATTTGAAAACTAAAATTAGGACTAAGGTAAAATAGCAATTCAAGGTAACATTTTCAATACATGCTTGAATTGTGAAAAAGATTGCGGGAGAGGACCAAGCTTAAGGGCATTATGCGTTCTGGGTAAGGAAATAGAAACGGCAAAGGTGAATGGAAATAGAAACGGAACAGAGAATACCTCAGAAGAACGACTTGGACGACTAGATTCACGTCTGGTTATCTGGGAACTAAGATCTGACAAAAAAATGACTTGGCAAAGTTTAAAGAGAAAACACTCATCCAGGAACAATCTCCGAGATTGCAACCAGAACATACGAGGGAGGGAAAGACGAGAGGAGTAGGGACAATAGGGGATATTAAATTTAAAAAGAAGCGGGCGAGTGAACCTACGCTGAACAGATTCAATGGCGTCAGATAAATACTGAAAGCGCGGAGACCAGATTTGGCACGCGTATTCTAGAATACTGCGTACCAAGAAGACAAATAAATGAATACAGGAGGAAATGTTGGTAAGCATATACGAAGAACGCAAGACAAATCCAGCAATTATAGAGGCCCTGGACGTCATATTCATGACATGAGCATCAAATCTTAACATTGAGTCAAACACCACACCCAGGTCTCTAAAATGCTGTACAACTGACAGGGAAATACCAGACAAAGAATAAGAGAAAACATTTGGAGTATTTTTATATGCAAAAGACATCTGATGGCACTTCAAAATGTTCAGTGGCAAGAAGTTGTCTAGACACCAGATATTAAGAGCAAACAAGTCAGCTTGCAATTGATGAAAATCATTCGCAGACTTGATTGCTCTGTATAATTTTAAGTCATCTGCATATAAAAGACAGGGAGAATTGATAACAGAAGGAAGGTCATTGACAAACAAGATAAAAAGTAAGGGACCTACGATAGAACCTTAAAGAACTCCGATGTGGGAAATATAGGAAAGGAAATGGAACCTTTTAAAGTAACTCTGCAGGGACGACTATGAACATAGGTTGAAAACCAGGAGAGGAGGGGACCAAAAACACCGAAACCATTAAGTTTAACGAGCAGCAGGTTATGGTTCACAGAATCAAAAGCCTTCGAAAAGTTTGTGTAAATTACATCACCTTGACGTTGACAATCGAAGGCAAAGGCTACAAAATTAGTGAGCTCCATAAGGTTGGTCGATGTAGAGCGACCCTTGATAAAACCATACTGCTCAGGAGCAAGTAAGGGCTGTAGAGACGGATAAATTCTATTGTAGACAAGACGTTCAAGGATTTTGCTGAAACAGCAGAGGAGGGATATAGATTATTGGAAACAACGGAAGGATCACCACATTTGAAGATTGGGAAAATATTGGCGGATTTCCATAAAGAGGGGAATACACCAGATGTAAGGCTAATGTTGAAAAGGATAGCTCAAGGAACACAGAGCGAGAATGAGAGGGATTTAGCAAGGATATTAGGAATACCATCGGGACCGGAACTGGCATTAGAATTTAAGGCATGCAAAAGGATTTCAACTTCCAAAGGATTGGTACTAAACATAGATAATTCAGGAGAGGTACGAGAGACAGTGGGAACTACCGAGGTGTTCAGTGGTTTTTTTTTAGAGGAGGAGGAAAAAAAGGCAGCAAACAATTCACAAATAGCCTGAGGAGTGGAAGCAGTAACATCATCAAGACACATAGAATTAGGTAATGAAGAGTTGGATTTGAGGGAACGGATGTAGGACCAAAAGGATTTGGATTGATTAGAACAGATTAAAGCCTCAATGTTTGAAAAGTAATCACGCATAGCCTGCTTGAGCACTTTTTTAGCGTCAGAACGCAAACTACGAAATTCCTGAAGGTCAGTGGGTGAACCCGTCTTCTTCAGCTTTTCACGAGCTTTTTCCTTAGAGACTTTCAATTTGAACCAAGGGACATCGTTAGGTTTGAGAGGACGTTTAATGGGAGTAAAACGAAAGATAAGGTTAGAAAAGAAAGAGTAGAACTTGGACAATCCACAATCAACATCCAATCCTTTGAAAACTTAAAACCAATTAATAAGATTGATTTCAGAGGACATTTTTTGAAAGTCAGCTTTAAAGAAATTATAACGCTGAAAAGGACATTTAATCCTTACCTGGAAGTTAAGGTCAACATCAAGCAGGAGAGGAGTGTGATGAGGATCAGGTTGCGCATATGCAAAAGGAGCAGGAGAGCGAGTAAGGGAATCGAAGGGAACGCTAGTAAGGACTAGGTCGAGGATTCTGTTATTAGTGTTACAAAGGTGGCTAATTTGGGAACAAGAACAAAGTGAATGGAAGCAAGAAGTCGCAACAGAGAGGTAGTTATAGGATATTAAACTGAAGCTATTGGTATCCCACTCCACAGTGGGCATATTAAAGTCGCCTAAAATGAGGAGGGGAGTTGAAAGAAACCAAGAGAGGATGAAACTTGAAAGCTCAGCGTGAAAACGTTCATAGGCAGTGACAGAGAAATTACAAGGAATACAAACACAGCAGACCAGTAGATCGGAGGATGGGAAAAGGATAGCACGTACAACAGTACACTCAATAGGAGGAGAAGGAACAAATTCGGCGCAGAGTATTCCACAAAGAGTGTTATGGATAGCAATTAAAACGCCTCCGCCATCGGCTTTGCAAAATGCAATCCGATCACGATCTCTCCGGAAAACACTATGACATAGAAGGAATTCTCTGTTCAGAATATTGTCATTAAGCCATGTTTCTGTGAAACAGATGATGTGATGAGAATCTAAGGTAGGCACGAGCAAAACTTCCTTGAGTTTGGTCCTCAAACCACGGACTTTCTGGTAAAAAATACAGAGTGAAGTAGATCTACTTGTTAGGCTCGTAAAACTTCCACCGGTATATTCCACTGATCGATATAATCAATAAGAGATTGATCTGACGGACTATCCTATATTGCGCAAAAACGTAATGTTCAGTGTCTAAGTGTTTGTCAGGGTTTTCGATGTGGAATTCACGCTGATATTTATTGGCTTGAGGTTCTCCGAGAGGTGCTTGGCGTTTAAAGTCAGAATTTTGGTAACGTGGGATTAGTCTACATTGATATAATAACTATTGAGCGCATGGATTGGTCCACGTCCATTGGCTCGCGTTGATTGCGGCTTAAAAAGAAGAACTATTGAGGACGATAGTTCTCAAGATCACTTTGGTTGGAATTCTGTGGAACCTGATTGAAAACAGGTGCATTGGGGTGTTGATAAGACCTTGGTGTAGGCTGTGCTTTGCATTATGGCTATTGCTGTAAGAGTATTGGGTACCTAATTAATGTTTTCTCCCAAAGATGTAACCCATGCGGTAAGTTTGCAGGCTGTTTCATGCTCAAAAGTTTAGGCAAATAATCATTTCATCTCTGATAAACGTATCGAGAGCATTATCATGATATGATCGCACCAGGATATCCATTAATTCCCTACTCATCTCCCTCTTTGCTCCCCGGAAAATTCTCGCAGATTTTTTCGGAGAGCGAGAAGAACAAATGAAGTCATGCAAGTTTTGATAAATCAAATTTCAATCCACATTTTCTACAGATTTCAGTCAATAAAGAGGTCTCCACAAAACTTTCACAAAAACATATTGATTTGATACTCTGCCTACACTGAATACTATACACTTCTGCATTCCAAACCAAAATTTAACATTTCGTCAAAGACGTACACACCATTTCTATCCCAGCAGCGACACCAAAAATCAGCATAGTGTCGAGAATGAAAAGGAATTCATTGTTTTCTTAACTTTTTTTTAAACTCCGCACCGCTTCCGCTTTTCAATAGACCTGGTCCCCACATCCTCTGGTCTCAGGACGAAAGTTTTCACGCGACCAACGACAACGTATACGACGACACCGCCACCATCCGGACGAGCAAAAGACAAGACAAGAATACCGTGAAGAAGAATGAAGGGAATCTATTCGCTATCTGTTCTGTTTCGGTGCCCTCACCGGGATTCATGAGCTTCAATGAATGAGAAAAACGTCCACGTTTAGACATTAATGGCGATGAATGTTTGCACTGTTGGAAAAATACAACGTCACCAGCTCCGCAGTGAAAGAAAGTTGAAAAGGAATAGGAGTTTTGTCACAAGACTGGTGGTATACAAGTGATGCGGGTTCGCGTTGCTAGCAGTTAAGACGGAGTGTGAAGGGAGTTTATGGGGACGAAACATCCACGTCGAGGTGTTCTGAATATTTCTCTTCGGGCGGCAGGGAGTCGATATTTAAAGGACGAAAGAAGAAAAGAAGTACGACAGTCTTGGGGGTTCAAAAGTAGCATTTTTCGTTCATAGATAGATACCTAGAAACGAGCGTTTTTTGCCGCCGCCGTTACTCGTCCTCGATATCGTCGTTGTTCTCGCTGTTCGTTCACTTTAAATATACGTCCCTTTGGAGAAACTTTGATAGCCCCATAATTTTGTAGCTCCTTCCACGCCGTTCCGCGCTTTCAGTTCTGCCAGCTCCGAAAGTTGCCTTGTGGCATCTGCTGAGCCACCTCACCTCGGACCGATGCCGCCAGGGATGACTTGATGGCATCACAAATTTTCTTCAAGGGGCGCTTTCTTAGTCGTCTCGTTTATTCTTTATTCCTCCGACACGAGCTCATTTTCATTCGTATTACCTCTCTCATACTCGAACCGATTCGATTGAGGTCCTGTGCGATGCCTGCGATCCAGTCATCGTTGTCGGCCATTGCCAGCCCACTCTTTTTGTGGCCCTTAGTCAATGGTCATAATTAAAAGCATTTTGAAGCTAACAAATGGTCGAAACGGCTGCCTGTCAAAATTAGATGGAATTTCTTGAATTTTGGGCGGCAAAATAAGTTTTTCTTGCCTCCGTTCGTTTATGGTTGCGTCGTCTATTTTGTAGTATTTGGTTATTCGTTTTGCTACGGTGATTTTAGTTAATTAGGATTTTTGGAGATGAAATTGGTATTCGAGACGGCTATTGATGCTGCGGCAGAGCATAGTTGGGAGTAATGAGGTTTTTTTAATACGAATGGTTTGGGTGATTGTTGGTCGTTTTGATGGTTTATTGGTTTTGAGTGATTAAAATAAATAAGGATGATTGTGGTTGGGATGAGCTTTGGGAGGTGGATGAACTTGAAAGACCTTTTCAGTGGAGGAGAATATTGGGAAATTTAAAATCAATATAAATAGGAGCGATCTACATATCGATGATATCTAAACTTTGAAGCTAGAGCGTCAGTGTATTTATTTCGTTTGCGTTTTTCCGTTGGCATATTTTTAGCTGGTTTTCATGAAAATTGTTGGAAAGCTGCTCCCAGCGATAGAGATATTTGTTTGAAAGTTGGCAGTTAATGCATGGGACCGGAAAAAATTTGCACTAATGGGAATTTTTCGATATGAGAGATTTGTTGAATTATCAACATATGTTTCCGAAAATCTGCACTAACTTTTGTAAAATTTCAATAACGATAGAAAGTTCGATATTTACAATTTAGAATTTCAAGAAAAACGACGATTCAACCAACACAACTATAACAAACAACATGCAACAACAATTTTCGAGCCCAACAGAATTTACTAACGACAACGAAAGATTCGATTTTCAAATTCACCGCTAACTGAGAGAACAATAACTATTTTCTGCTCTTTATATCTGAACTGAAAAAAAAACCGGTAAGTATAACATTTCTTTGTTACATCACAATTGTTGTATATTTAGGAGAAGTAGGTACGGAAAAATAGCAAACATGGATAAAATGACACATCGGGTTTTTCTTTTAATTTGGCGGATCTTAGCGCGGTGATTCAGAATTGACTATTTGAAATTAGCCACGTTTACAGACTTTTCAGCGCCATCGGCTCAGTTTCGCCAACGCAGGTGATTGAAAAGTGTCTGTTGGCATAAAAAGCTTTAAAATTCAATGGTTTTATTCTTGTTTTTTTATTCTTTATGTCTGTGTTTTATTTCCACTAAAGTCGTTGCGTTGAGTAATGCGCTGCTATTCTAATTTGGACAAAATGAAATACCAACACTCTGGGCAAAACGACATGTCCGTACAGACCTAAAGTAAAGTAATTTTCTTTTTTCGTTTGTATATACGTTTACGTATATACGTTTGTATATAGAGCTGGACCAATGAGTCCATGAAAAAAGCAATCGATGCAGTTCAGCAGAATAAAATGGGATGGCTACTTGCATCAAAAACTTTTGGCATACCTCAAGCTACTCTAAAGGCTCGTATTCACCAAACGCGCTGCGTGCGTGGTGTTCGCGCTCAGCCAGTAAGCTATCGTCTACACCAAAAGCTGCTCGCGCACTGAGCGTGAACAAACAGAAGAGCTGTGCGCGAGCTGCTCGCCCCAAACAGGCGAGTGGAGATTAAAATGCTTTTTATGAATGAAATTAATTATGATTTCACACAAAAACAAAACGAAATTGATGCCAAAGGTTAATTTTGCTTACCCGAAATACGATATCCCCTGCGAAGCACTTCGGTAGCTACTTTTGCAGCCTGGAAAATTTTTTACCGCTAGTTTGTTCGCGAAACCGACAGAAATTATTGTGCACAAACGTAGATGCACGCTCCCACCGAAAGCACTGAAAAATTTTGACATTTTATTTGATAAATTTATACTGAAAGTCAATGTTTTCAGTCCCCGACACAAATCAAACTTATATTGACGTTTCTTTCCGTGTTGCCCGTTGCACGTTTTTACACCGATCTGTTGTTCCCAGCATTAAGACACAGCATTAAGGCTTTTCGGCTGTGAGTGCGGTAGAAAGGGGTGCACTGAGCGAAATTTTTGTGAGAGAGCAATGTTGTATGTGTATTAACAAAGGCACACTCACGTATGGGTACACGCACTCAAAAAAAAAATATATCGCTGACAGATATAAAACTACGGAAATATAATATATCTCACATGAGTATATGGGTGTATTTTGAAAGACATAATATATTCACGGCAGATATAATATAAATATTTATCGTATGTAAGCAGAAAAAAGCTCAGGGGATTGCTCTTTGCGGCGTGCGCTTAGCCATGGCGGTAAGGAGACACATATGGGAGAAGCCGATAACAACTATTCCATTATTCTTCTAAGTGCCACATTTATTTCTCATTTTCTAAAGCGCTAATGTTATTCTTAGTCGCTACTAAAGCTTTAATCTGGCACTTAATCAATGGAGCGCTGGTATTATGCCCAGTCGCTGACTGTTAAGACAACATAAGACGAACAAATACAGCCATGGGCACGGCGAGATTCGAACCGCGGGCAGTAGATCGCTGCTTCGGACTGACGCGTTAGCGAGCTAAGCTACCGACCCTTTTGCAAGCTCAATCTCAAACTATAAACAAAAGATGCCCCATAATTAGAAACGAAAATAAACCATATATCTACGAAAAGCATATTACATTGTTCAGTGGTTATTTTATACCTGCCGCGTATATAATATACCAACTGTATGGATTTCATATCTTTTGCTACCAGAAAACAGAGAAACCCATATAGAGCTTTTACCTGTAGCGTGCATAATTATGATTGCTGTGTGCATATTTTGTGTACCCGAGTTATATTTTTTACCTGAAAGCCAAATTTTACTTAAAATGAGTATAACGCTGGATTTCCATTTACTCATAATATCTTTTAAATCAATAGTTATACCTGTTGCTAGTATATATTATGTATCACACATAAATAGAACAAAAATATATTTGTAGGAGCAATTTTGTACCCACTACAGTTTATTATGGCTATTACGGATATTATTATTTTTGCTACACATATAGCAGAGCGATTTTTTTTTTGTGTGCGGAGAGCCATTTCGTATCCATATTCTATCATATCTATGGACTGAACGTACCTCTGCAGCTAGGGCTCAAGTTTTCAATAGACCACAAGTAACAAATTTTTATCATTTGTATTAAGATCTTTTAAAGTCTCACAAATTTGGACCACATCGCATATATAATGTAGACGAATCGGAGTTCACAACACGTCAAAAGTCAAAAAAAAATTTTAGCCACCAAAGACAGAAAGCAAATTGGCTACCTAACCAAGCAGTTGGCTACCTAACCAGTGCTGTTTACCTAACAATGTCACAGTTGGCTACCTAACCATGTCACAGTGGTATGTTGTGCTAATGGTATTGGTTCTTATATCCCACCATGCAAGATATTTTCTCGGAAAAATATGAAAGCCGCACTAGTAGATGAAGCCCCTACAGGGACGCTATGATTAGCACAAGAGTCTGGTTAGATGAACGCAGAGATCTTTTTAAAATGGATAAATCATTTCCAAAAACACACACAAGCCCGTAAAGAAGATCCAGATCTACTTATTTGTGACGCACATGCAATTCACAAAAGTTTTCAAGTTATATCTTATGCTAAGGAACACAGAATTGATATGTTATGCCTTCCTCCAAATTCCACACATAGAATGCAGCCTCTAGATGTGAGTGAGCCCCACATTCTTAAAACATATTGTAACCAAGAAATTTCAAAGTGGTTAAAAAATCATCCAGGTCATGTGATTAAACATTTGCAAATGGGGTTTTTCTTCAACCAAGCATATAGAAAAGCTGCCGCAGCTCAGATTGCCTGCGATGGCTTTAGAAGCACTGGCATTTAGCCTGTAAATCCAGATATTTTTCATGACTATATGTTTCAAGCTGCGGAGATAACTAAAATTCCATTGACCCAGGAAAATAATGCTGTTGATACTCTAGATAATGGCGATTCCTTGACCACTGTGACTACCAGCTGTCCAGTAGCCACTTCTGTAATTGAAGTAAGAGCAGAACCTTCTATGGAACAACATTTGAAGACATCATTTATGCAAGACGCTGGCGGTAATGGTGATACTGACGATACTTTCACACGCAATAGAGTGACAAATGCTATACCTGGAACTTCTAAAAACTCATTACCTTTTCCCTATGACATCCTTAATCCAGCTCCATAAGGTCAATTTATTCATGGTCAAGGAAAAAGAAAGCCCAAAGCTAAGAATTCAAACTGGCATTTAACTTCTACTCTGAATTTGGAAGAAACAATATTTAAGCATTCGCCAAAAAAAAACCAACAGAAAAGAGATAGGGGCAAGTTAAAAAGCCACTGTTCAGAGATAGCCCAGATGAAGATAATTCACTTTTTCGTGACGTAGAAGAAGAGAAATTTAGTGCTTCCAAAAAACCACCACACTGAAAATACACATAGTGCCAGACGCCATAGCTTATAGACTTCTGGTGCCATTTACATAGTCGATTTCGGGATTGTGATAAAATATAGCGCCACACGCCATAGTACGTGGCGAAAAATACATATGAGCAGACGCTATGCCTATAGCCCTCCACGCTATGTGCTATAGTCCTCCACGCTATGTGCTATAGTCCTCCACGCCATGCAATATAGTCCTGCACGCCATGTACATGGCGTGCCACGCCATATACTATAGTATGGGTATAGTACATGGCGTGGAGGACTATAGTATATGGCGTGGAGGACTATAGTACATGGCGTGTAGGACTATAGTACATGGCGTGGCGGGCTATAAGCATAGCGTCTGCTCCTATGTATTTTTCGCCATGTACTATGGCGTGTGGCGCTATGTTTTATCACAATCCCGAAATCGACTATGTACATGGTGCCAGAAATCTATAAATTATGGCGTCTGGCGCTATGTGTTTTTTCAGTAGTCCTGAGGTAAAATGATAGTAAACCCACGAAAATCCTTATCAGGTAGATAATTTGAAATTGGTAGAAAGCTTTATTCAATAATTTATGATCAATGCATACGAGTGAAAAGTTACGAATTCGACAACTACTCCTAATAACATTCAGATACCTAGATAGATTAACTCATAACTCGGTCCATAGTCCTTCATCTAAACCTGAATTCGAACTACGGACCCCAAGCATTACAAGCCTTGCTTACCCACTAAACAATTTAAAAAATACACGCCAGAAGTTTTTAAACTATAGCGTCTAGTGCTACGTGTTTTTTCAGTGCATTTCTATTGACGATACTTAAGAGTCACTTGCTGACATTTATACATCCCCTCACACAGTATAGCTGCGAGTGATAATTGGAGTGCCATGAGCCATATTACATGGCTCATGGCACTATGTAATATGGCGTGTGGGGCCATAATTTCTGCGCCATGTAATTATGGCGCTGAGAGCCATACTGCATAGCTCAGGGTACTATGTACATAGCGTGTGGGACCATAAATGCTGCGCCATGTTACATAGGACCACGCGCTATGCAGATTCTGACATTATGGCGCTGGGAGTCATATTGCATAGCTCAGAGTACTATGTACATAGCGTATGGGGCCATATATAATGCGCTATGTTACATAGCTCTGGGCGCCATGTGGATTTTTTTCAGTGCAGAAAGAAGATCAAGGCGACCAGCTAACTATGATGAAAAAATGGACAAAGAAGATTTCCCAACTGATGATGAAGGTGCCTATCCTTGCATATATTACAAATATAGTTTTTCATGCTCTAGGTCCAGTGAATGATGGCTACGATGCCTTACTTGTTCCCGTTGGGCTCATGCATCAGTCGCTAATGTTCCTAAGAAGACCAAAAACTTTAATTAATAATTTAATTTTCTGTATGTCATTATTTCCGGATCGACTCATTATACGGATAAAATGATTTCTAATAAAGATTTAAAAAAATGCTTCTATTTTTTTTGTATGGTTTCTATTAGATTTTAACGTTGTATAACATAAAGCTGTTGGTCAAAGATGAATACGCAATAGAAATACTCATTGTAGTTCGTACAGTTAAATATATGTATATACGATCAAACAAGAAAATAGTGTACCAATTTGTGCGTACTTCCCTTAACAATTAAGGAACTTAAAACAATAAAATTCGGTTTCGAATGTATTTAGATTACATTCGTTTTCCCAAAGTGATCAAAACATGCTACGATTTTAATCATTTTATCCTAAAAAGGTAAAAAAAAGTACCAATGGTATTCCAACAATATACATAGTACGAAATAGTAAATGACTATAGTATGTATGTGATACCTACCATAGGTTGGCATCACTACTAGGTTGCATTAACTCTGTTTGAATTAGGTTGAATGGTCTAATAGACAAGCGATGGCTGATGTATATTGTGACAAGCCAACCTAATCCTCGTACAACTGGGTTTAGCAATACAAAAGACAAAAAAATGAATTTGGTTGGTGCCTTGGTTGCATTGACAGCGACATTGTCGCTGCATTGCGATTCACCAAATTCAACTGCGGCATTCACGCCTCCCCCTGTGGCGCCGCTGCCTCAATGCCGCTGTTATGTGTTTAAAGCATCAACTGCATAAAAAGCGTCATACAACGTAATATAAAGGCTTCACAGCATAACATGAATATGAATTATACGAAACGTTGAAGTTTTGAGTGAATTTATGAATATCTTTCTATTGATCAACTATTTTTCGTGGTTATGAAACAATTAAAACAGTTGATTTCGTGAACGTTGCGATATTTTTTGTATAACCAGAGCCAACTACTTTTATATCGTTAAATTAACTATAGTAACATAGTAAAAATAACTATTTTCCGTAGTTCGTTTAACGATTTTGAATGAATCGTTGCAATACTATTAAAAATAGTTGAACCAACCAAGAGTTTTTCTTTCAGTGTGAGTCTTGTTGATTGGTACCGCTACTAGTAGTCTAAGACTGCCAAATCAAAGTCATCCTGGCTTTCCGCAAACCCCAAATTACCTGTAAAAACTGTAAAATCTTTTAAGATTTTAGATCGGTATTTTCACCGGCTGGTATGAAGCTTACACTCTAGCTCACACCCGTCTATGATCACACATTGGACTTTGAGTTGGGGAGTTGACCTATCTATAAGTATAGATACCTGAGTTATATCAGGGCTAAAGTCAGTCGTATAACTTATCATTTCACATTCGAATACATCGATTGTTAATGTAATGTAACAACCTCAGCCACAAAAAGACGCTCGCATTGAGAGTGTCTTATGCAGAATTACTTTAATTTGTCTGATTTTCCAGTTATTTATATAGTTAAGCACTTATTAACATTTAATGCATTAATGGCGTTGACAGGCCTATTTACTTTCCACAAAATTCTCATTTATACTTTATTTAATAGGAAAACAAAACCTTCATTTGCTTCACATCATCACATCACAACTTCATAGCTCCCCAACAAAAAAAAACGACATTTTCTCGCATTCCTAACGATATTCTCAACTATTCCAAAGAAAATTCCGTCGAAACATTTAAACAACAATAACAATAATCCAAACAAAAAACATTCCATCGACCATCGTCGAATTTCACTGCCGCTGCCATCATCAATAAATCACCTTGACGACATTTTCTCTTGATAAGAAATTCGTAAATTCGTCGATTGCAAAATGACTACCGAAACGAACGATCCGAACGCCCTAGTATCTACGAGTATACCGACCGGCTAGCCTAGTAGATACCAAACGACGAGGACAACTACGACTCGAGAGCTCGCAGATAGAAAAAGGACGAAGAAAACTGAGAAATAATTCAGCAGTTTGTTGACGTCATGGAGAATGCCTTTAGTTACTCTGGTTACTTGGATGGACATGTGATTTATTGAAACCAGTCAAGTGTGATTCGATACGACACGAAAAGACGGCAACCGGCCATCGTTACAATGGCAGGAGGATCCTGGGCGTTATGGTGGAGACCGATGTCGCGATAGCGAATAGCAAAGAAAATCGAATGGGACAAATACATATAGCATTCAGATCTGAACGGCTGAAGCTCGTGAAGGATGTGCCACTGAATTCGACAAGGACTTAGTTTCGTGCTTCTACTCTTCTTCTTCTTCCTCTTCTAACTACTGTTTGTCTCTTGTGAAGCGTTCACATTAAAATGGCATTCATTCGATCGAAATAAAAGTCCAAGACGACGACGACGGCGACGAGGCCATCATTCACATCTTGAACAGGATACCGACACTACACTTCCACCACCTCCACTACTGCGACCAATACTATTGCTCTGTCGGGTGTGTAGTTGCTGCCGCAAGGACGTCATGGTAAAAGGAGGAAATAAATTTTGGAATTTGATACAGAATCCGATAGATAGAATGTTTCTGGGACATTGCAAGGAAAACCATTATCAAGGAGCTGTTAACTGTAAATTTCTTGGGTGAATTTATTAGGCAAGGTGCTGCCAGTGTTTTGGGTGAAATATTTTTTTGCGACCTGATCTTGATAAATTTCGTGTGATCGAGTTTGATATGCGTAGAATCTATTAGTGCATGAATGAGAATCATGAAAACAATTGTTTGTATTTTCCTGAAACAAATAACAAGATTTTTCAGGGTCTGGTCTGTTGAAAACACATAACAAACCCACAAAACATTTCAGAATGGCAGCCCCAAATTTGTCTGTTACTATTTCGATGATTTCACTATATTTGCTCATATCTTTTCTGTTTTCAGCGTCGAAAAAAGATCGCTTCGAAAGTTGCATTTTGACTGTTCGAATTTCAACGTTTGGTGCTAGCCGGTCGCTACCATCATTCTGGCGATTCGTTTTTTTGGTGAACGGTACGACGAAAACGACGACGACGACGAAGAAGAAAATACTTGACTGCATTTCATCGATGTCAATAAATCCTCAGCTAGGACTCGACGCGATAGCAGTTAATGTCAGACCGGCTAAAATATATCGGAGCTCAGTTAAGGATATAAATGCCGGCTCACGCCACCACCATCACATTTCGGACGAGAGCTCAAGGGAAGATTCGCTATGCTTCCCTGCCATTCTTGCTTACGAAAACTCCTTTGACCATCCTCAAACTTTATGAGGTTTGCAAGGAGAATTATGTAGACCTAATTGCGGTAGAGGTTTTTTCGAGGGTGTTTCGCTTTTTCTCTTTGACGAGTGATGATGACTTGAGAATTACTGGATTGAAAACTATGAGACGTGCATTGAAAACTACTTGCATTTTTGTTTTTGATTTGAAAATAGTTTGAAAAAATTTATTTGTTTTCATAAAAATCTAAATAATTTTGAATAATTTGGCTTTTAATAAAAACACTTCTAATAGATCCACTAATAATTGTAGTAGTAAATTTTCCAGAGTATATTCAAACATTTTGCTAGCTCCGTAATACTACTTTTAGTTCTAAAATTTTGATGCACTGCCAAGGTTTCACGAAGTTTTTTTTGCTTCTGCAAGTCATTTTAGACGAATTTGTAATCCATTGGGACCATCTTGATTGAATTTTTTCATGCTTTTTCATTTTTAGTCCTCTAAAAGTTGTTAAAATTTACAATAAACTCGATATGTTTTTCTCGAAACAAACCTATTTCTGATGACTTTGCTAAGATTTAAGCCAGTTGAATTGTTTCGATCTGCCAAAAAATTGCTATACTAATTATATGAAAACACTTAAAGTGCAATTCCGATTTTATTTCGGGTGAAATAATTTCTTTTTCATGTGGTCACAAAATTAGTCTCCTTCGCCATTAATTTTTTTTTGCAATTTGTGGCTGGAGCATCTCTTTTTTCAGAATCGTCGTCTGAGCACACGATATCAACATTTTTTGAAAATGGTGCTAGATCTTTTTTGAATTAGGAGGTGGAATTGTGTATGCATCCAGTCCTGATCTAAGGGGTCTTGTTTGTTTTACAACCATGTTTATATCAGCTGGTACCTTCTCATAGCACGCAGTTGAGCAGCATCTGTAGTTCGTGATAATCTTGCGACGCTAAATTTAGTTTTAGATACAGCTTCGACAAATATGCGGTATTATTGCTTTCGTTTGCAAGGAGCGTATGTTGTGTACTTTATAAGACTGTTCCTTTATAAAAAAAAAAATGTATCACCATCAAGGTCACCATCAAAACTCAAAGCTACAGAAGCTGACAGCCGAAATGATATGGCCAGGTAACTTATGTAAAATGATCAATATTTGTCAGTTTCTGAATGAAATAAATGTGAGGAATTGCATATATAATGTTTATTTATCATTTAAGCAAAATAATAACAACAAAAAATAATCCGTTTCGATAAAAATTAATCAAATTTATGTGAAATGGTTTTTCCTAGAAAAAAATGATATCAAGTTCTTAATATCTTATAAAATTATAAAGTAACCTAAAACCGAAACCTGGAAACCTCGTATACTCTGGGTGAATATGGTTCCACTCTTCCTGCAAAGCTCTTTTAAGGTCATGTTTGTTGTTAACTGTATGTTTACTGATGCTTTTCTCCAACTCTGACCACAAATTCTCTATAATATAAATTCTTTATAGTTTCTGACCAATGAACGCAATCGTCCGTGAATTTATACCAAAAAATCGCACTACGGCTGGTAAATCTGTGCCAAAAAATGATTCGAAAACCTGTCCACTAATGCTAACGACTTTTATCTTTCTTCAGACTTCAATGTCGTAGCTTGAAACTGAAACTTGGCTTTAGGCGAAGATATTGAAAACAGAACTATTTGATTCGCGGTTTTCTGTCTTCCGTAAAGATGGTCATGGAGTTGGAAAGTTTTGCCATGCGCAGTTCGGATCGCATATCAGTAGTAATCATACCGAACACCGATAGCTTGGAACTTGTCTGTGCTCGTGTGGATCTGTGAATTGCGCAACTCTATTTAGCAGTTTTATATATCCCACCTAACTCAGCAATGATTTGTTATGAGCAAGTACTTAAAACCACTCATCATTTATGTGGCCTATTAGATGTAAATGACGAACTCATCCTCATGGGCGACTTCTTCAACCTACCCCGAAATACTTGGAAATTATCTGACGACGGCTTCACCTTAGCCCCAGCTTTCTCTCCTGGTAATCGCCCGGATGCCGAAGAGTTTATAAACGCAATGCTTGCGTGCGGCCTAAACCAAGTAAACTGCATTGTGAATAGTCACAATTGGATCTAGTTTTTACTTCAAACGCCCATTCATCTGAAGTCAAGCACTGTGTATCATCTCTTTGCGATTCAACACATCATGCACCAATTCTTATCATCTACGAAATAAAAACATCTGTAAGTATTTCTTCACATAGCACACCTTGTAAATTTAACTTTAGGAAAGTCGACTTAGATTAACTAAACGGTCTCATTGCGAGGTGCGATTGGGCCCTTGTGATGTCACAAAAAAATATTAATAAGGCTCTAAGCAATTTTCATTTAATTCTCTTCGGGTGCTTTGCTCAATGTGTACCAGTCTCTTTCGCAAACGATTGCAAAAAGGTTCCATCGAATTCAAAAGCAATAAGCGATTTAAAAAATTATATACATCTTAAGCATGGAAAATATATTGCTCGTCTCGTACGTTTCCTGAATTTTTTCTTTTTGTGGATTTGAGTAATATTTACCAGTCCGAGGTCGAATATTCTTACCGAATTCACCTTAGCAGTCTTAATTCTACTTTTCAACAGCAGCCAAGGTTTTGGACTTTTATTAATTCTAAGAGATACCACGACGGTTATCCCACTACATTTAACTCAGACGGCATGGCCATTTCCGATCCATTAACTGTTAGGAATATTTTCGCTTATCATATTCTTACTGCATACAATACGGAACCTTCTACTAACACTAATAACTATAATGACAACCTAACAATAATTCCAACATTTTCTTGGGGAATGAAAGATATTTCTTTATTGACGAAGGCTCTATTTTGGCGTTTACTGAGAAGCTGGAAAATAATTTGACACCAGGCCCTGACGGCATTTCTAAAGCTACATATCTTAAAATATTGTATTTCCTCCCTGCTTCCTATTTTTGTCTACCTATTTAATATTTCTCTGTCGCTCTAGTGGTTGAAAATACGCAATCGTCACACCTATTCATAAAAAAGGCGATAGAAATGTTATAGGCAAAGGCAACTATCATCCCATCGCAAAACTTCCATGTGTTGCTAAACTATTCGAAGCAATAATCAGTAATATCGGGGTGTTTCATAGCAAGTCTATATTATCTCCTTTCCAGCATGGTTTCATGAAAGGTAAACCCACAACTACCAACCTGCTTGAATTTTCCAATGCTGTTATTGCATCAATCGAGCCAAGACTGCAGATAGATTGTATTTACACTGACTTCACGGAGACTTTTGACAAGCTGGATCATTCCATATTATTGTGTAAATTGTCCTCTTCTAACTTTCCTCAGCTATTTATTTCCTGGATAGCATTTTATTTAGAATTCCGTACCCAATGTGTATCTTTCCGTAGTGCCTTTTCATTAGAAATTCCTCAAGGAAGTCACTTAAGACCTCTACTATTTCTTTTATGCATAAATGCCCTCCCATCTATCCTGAAACATTCGTCAATTTTACTATATGCAGATGACGCCCAAATCTTTAAAAAGGTATCTAATACTCACGACTGCTTGGGACTTCAAGCTGACCTAAATAACCTAACGACTTGGTGTGACAATAACAAATTAGTCATTAATATTGAAAAGTGTACCGTTGTTTCGTACACGCGTAAAATTAGTCCGCTGAGCTTTGAATACTCTTTGAATAGTATTCCCTTAAGGTATTCTGACAAAGTACTCGATTTAGGAGTACTTTTAAAAAATGCTTTCACTTTTGACGATCATATTAATGCCATCTAATTAAAAGCTTCATCTAATTTGGGATTAGTGAGGAGGCGATCTAAAAAATTTCATGACATACATCTAACTAAGATTCTTTTTTTTGCTTTAGTAAGACCGATACTCGAATATACGTGTATAGTTTGGGCGCCTTATCAGCAGGTGTATGAGGGCTTATCGAGTCCATTCAGAAAAAATGTCTACGGGCTGGTTTGTGTAAATTTCCTTGGTCAAATTCTTTTCACTTGCTTCCTTACATTAATCGACTTAGGTTACTGACCATGGATAAACTTTATAACAGACGTGGAAATTTCAAAATCAATTTTGCTGCTAAGTTCCTCACGGGAAATATTTCCTCTGAACATCTTTAAGGTTTATTTGACCTCAATACCAAAGGTCACAGAGTGTGACACGTTAACATTTTATTTGTCCCGAGCCCTTTTCGTCCACAAAAAGACATTTTAATAATGCTCACTTTATTATGTGCCTACCATTTGGCTAAAAATAGTAGTATAGGAATCGTAAGTAGAAGTTAAAAATACATAATATAATAGGAACTGTTTGTCTGTTTTTCATCCTTGCGCAATTTTACTAGTCTGTGTTAGACAAACTTTTTTAAATAAAACAAAATAAAATAATGTTTAAGTCCGGAGACTGTGAAGGCGTTTGAATATCTCGTGAGGAATTCCAAATTAGCCACGTTTGAACTAGTCGGGAGAAATACTTCGGATCATTGTCCTGATAAAATCGAAAATCGTCCCTTCATATTCAATTGCTCTGCACTTTGAAGTCAGACCCCTTTTAAAATATTCAGATACTGGTGATTGTCCTTGATAACATCAATGAAAGCTACACTCAAAAAAATTTTGGTTGAATTTTACCCTTATAATAGTAGGAAACTGGTTTCCTACTATTAAAGATGTAAATTTACAAAAGTACGCACAAAGAATATTTTACGTCTTAAATGTGTAATTTTTCTTACGAGCAAATCGTGTAATTTTACCCTAAAAAGACGTAAATTTAGGACGGAAACGCATGAAATTTATGTATCAAATGCTACTTTTTACAAGTCTTTTAGGGTAATAAACGCAATTTATTCGTGAATGTCCATAGAAATGTTTAAAAAAACGATAATAAAAGGTGCGTTTTTTGTACTCTTGGGCAGGGTAAGTTTAAGTAACTTACCCTGTCCAAGAGTGCAAAAAACGCACCTAAAGAATGTTTTACTAAACAATTGGCATCAAAAGGTACCTATTGCGAACAATTTTAGGAAGTTTGCACTACTGAAGCAGGAATTTCAGCTAACATCTAAATAAGCTTCATTTTCAATAAAATTGGAAAATTTTAATAATTCAAAAGTCAGCCACTCAAGACAGGTAACTGCCATAACATAAAATATTACCTCAAAATTAAATATCATTAACAAAAGCCTGTAAATAGGTAACTTTAAATGTTAATAAAGGCGAGAGAAATATAAATATTTTTCTTTTCAAATACAAAAACTTTTTGCAATTCCTTTAAGTTTATAATTTATTTTAATTAAATATTCACCATAAACACATTATACACATTAACTTATAGCACTTATTGCTAAACTTCTGATTAACTTATAGCTACACTTCTAATTAACTCATAGCTACACTTCTACACTTATTACACGAAAAGACTGACACTTAACTGCTGCTATTCAAATCAAATCTCGTCACAATGTTACATCAATAATAAATCAAATTCGAGCAAATGATACAATTTTACAGCTTTGGTGTAAATACGAGTAGGGAAGTAGTAAATTTACACTCTTTTTGCTAAGGTTTACAAAACACTATTTATTATTCAGCTAATATGACGTAAAAGCAAAAAATGCACATCCAATGTGTAAAAAAAATTGTGATTCGTTATTTTAAATAGAAAAATGAATATCTTTATTTTTATCAAAGAAGTAATTTTAGACCCACTTTTTGACAAAATTATTTCGAAAGTATGCACTGATTCTCATCAGACACCAGCTCACAGTGCATACTTGACTGATGTGACCACTTGCAGTTGGAAATCATTAATGTTTATTTACGTTAGTTTTGACAAATTTTAACATCTCCGATTTATATCCATTGACATAAGTTACTCATAAAGGTTATTGACTTGTCATCATGCACTCTAAAAAGTGGGTCTAAAATTAACTCTTTGATAAAAGTAAATATACTCATTTTTCTGTTTAAAATAACGAATCACAATTTTTTTTACACATTGGATGTGCAGTTCTTGCTTTTACGTCATATTGGCTGAATAATAAATAGTATTTTGTAAACCTTAACAAAAAAAGTGTAAATTTACTACTTCGCTACTCTCATTTACACCAAAGCTGTAAAATTCTACCATTTGTATCTTAAATTTACGTCTTTTTAGAGTAAAATTGCACGACTTGCTTGTACAAAAAATTACAAATCTACCACTTTTGTAAATTTACATATTTAATAGTAGGAAACCAGCTTCCTACTATTATAAGGGTAAAATTCAACCAAAATTTTTTTGAGAGTGGTTTCCTTCTTGTCAAACAGATGATTGAAATTAGCAGCACTCTTTTCACATCATTTTGGCCGTGAGGTCAAAATCAGCTCTTAATTGAATTTCCAATAATTTTCATCGTAACGGGCTATTTTTTAAAGTTATTTTTACACTTAAATGATAAATAAACATTGTATGTGCAATTCTTTATTTGATTCAGAGACTGACAGATATGGATCATTTTTCATAAATTACGTGGGCACATCGTTTTGGCTGTCAGACACTGTAGGTACATCTTTACCGTTATCTTTCGGCTGTAGCTCCAAAAAAGTTTCTTATCACCACACAGTTTCGAGTAATAAATGTCAATCATCAGCCACAACATACTGAAATCCCACAGGTATTAAATCCTTTGTAAGTGAGTGTGAATAGTGAGCACAATAAAAATTGTGTCCCCGTATGCACGTCTTCTTCTGTGAATAAAGACATTGGCAAAGATGACAGCTTCAATCCGAAAAATGTCATAATCTGACTGCTTCATGATGTTCCAATTTTTGAATTTACTGTTAATAGAAACAGGCGCAACTATCTTGTTCTTCCGTTTGAATTTGACATTTTCAAAGCTCTTTTCCACCATTCTAAAAATCAAGCATATATCTCCCGATCTGTTCAGACAAATGGCGATTTATTCTATCAGCCTCTACAATCCCTGAATCTATTGGAACAGAAATCAGAAAAACACTGAGATTATCTGGTAATTCAAAGGGACCTCGTAACAACATGCTCTTCAAAGAATGGTAATGTTTTTTTAGAAAATTTTTCGACTGCAGAATAAAAACTTTTGATATGTATTATTCCCAGAGTCCGTGAAATCTTGTCGTTAACTACACAACCCGGTTCCTGAGTGGCTTAAGTCCTGTCTCTTGATGTGGGAAAGAGTTCCTCGGCTCTTTTCAGTTATCGCGTAATTGTACTTGCCAGCGAATTCTCTGTTCGAACATCTTAATATAAAAAACACTTGGGAAAATATGTTTCATTATCCTCTTTCCCTCATTAATTGACTGGAGTTTTTGTCTAATTGACTGGAGCTTTTTCGAATGTCTAGGTCGAAAAACGGATTTTTCATAAATACGAATAGTCAGTTTTTCACCCGAATGCGAATACAAATGTATTTGAGCTGTCCATTTCCTTTGATAGTTTTTTTTTCAGAACTAGAACATAAAATCATCCCTCACTCGTATTTTCCGACCGAAATTTTCCCGTCCGACCAAAAAAACTTCCATTTGATTCAACAAGAATCAAGTCACATTCACCGCATCCAAAACTGCATCAGCTCAATCAACTCAACTGAAACACTGCAACAATCAAAAGTCCTGCTCTCCTTCGGCCAACAAAAGCCTACCGAAGCTCCGAGATGGTGGCCATCAAACAGCAAAAACATAGGCAGAGGCCTTTTATTTCACCTGGTCGTGACAGCTTCACGAAATACATTCATTCTGCGACTTGTAGGTATTTCATTTCAGTGTTTCAACTCGAACGAGGAACTTTGCTGGTGCCCATCAAAGCAAATTGAGAGGATTCACCTTGGGCACTATTCCGGCGTATCGGCGGTGCTATGAAAATTTTTCGATGAAATCTGCTAATGACTTGATTTGAAAAACTTCTATGTATTGCGAGTGGTGTGTGATAAGTTGATTAAAAGGGTGGATTGCAGATCAAAGTTTGATCCAGCCATGAATCGAATTAATTGGGTTGTGGTGCCGTCGAGGGTGTTTTTTTTTTGTATTTGTATTTTTTTAACCCTAGAGCTGCATTTTGTACTTGGATTGGCTGATATGCTTATTAGAGTTGGCTTTTACTATGGACTGACGATATTTTGTGGTAATGGGAACGGTTCATATTTTAATGACCTAATTTTAAGACGTTTAAAGGAAAACGCTCCTCAAGTTTTGAAAAAAAAAAATCCAAATTTCTACGATTTTAAAGATATAGGCTCCTCATATTTCCAGTTTGTTGTAGTAAAGTGCCATTTCATGCTTTTTAAATGTATGACTATACATAAGCAAAAAACACTTCATTCTGCAGGAAACATCTCAATATACTACCTCATCCTCGTCCCCTTTCTTCGTCACCAACATCAACGATTTAATTCTTTTACGAAATCTTACCATTCATTTCACCATTCACCTTTCCGAGTATCAAGCCAAAATCCAACTCGATTTTTCCATCCAACACCCTCATGACCAAGGAGTTCGGGATGCATGGAGTTATATTTATTTGCTTTGATGTGACCGAATCGAGTCCCGATTTCATTACGGGTATTGTCGCCTTCAGCACTTTTCGACTGTTTTGCTCACATTTTGAGTTTTTTCCCTGCTCTGCGATCTTGTTCGGTTTCGTATTTTCCACGCAAATTAGGGAAATACACAATCCACAGAGAGGTCGTCAGAACTCAGAGCAGTTTTTGATTGCAACGCGTGAAAGAGACATTTCCTAGCCGAAAGCCAGTATTGGATAAATCAATTAACCGAAAAACTTTATAATGCGATTATTTAACATTGTTTTATTTGATGTTTGAGGAGTGATGAAGAGGAGTTTTGTGTCCTTTTGGAGTTATCGAGGGTATCAAACTGTGGCGGAAGAATTGGAAGGGATGATTTGTCGGCAGATGCTATAAGTATCGGAATGTATCCTTGAAATATATCTAATTCATCACAGAACAGAATATTTGCCCCAACATATGCCATCAAACACACTCCTCATTTACATACATATATTCTTCCCCGTCACATCAAGTCAATTATTGTTGACCATCTGCACAAAATCCAATTTCCACTTCATTTAAATTCAATCGATATCAGTTTCCCATTGGATATTGCATCATCATCGAACTCCATACAAACTCTACCAATCCCGATCCGAACCCATTGCCGAGCAATCCATCATCGATGAAAAAACTGAAAAAGTGGGTTTGAATTTTCAGCTTTATCAACACGATTCGTCCAATCTTCTCGTCTTTATCAATCCGCCAGGATGGGTGTATGTCGACGACTCGACGAGTATCCTTCAGTGCGGCGCAATAGCATTATCAGTCAACTCAACCTCGAACCTCCATTCTGGACAATGATGGCCTCGCATCAAACAGCCCATGAAAACGCTCAAGACCCAACCAGCGGCCGAAACAAGTCCAATATCAGCAGCAACAGCAGCCACGTACAAACCCTCCCGGGATGATTGATTGCTCATCATTTTTCATCCTTAATGAAAATGCACCCTGCTGGCATCAGCGTCGACACTGATTGCCACGATAGAGCAAAAGTAGTGGTGTTGCCGACGGTTGGTTGGTTCGTTGACTGGCTGGCTCTAGCCATAGCAACCTGAAAATGATATCGTTTCATTTCAGTGGTATATCAGTGTTATATTATGAAATGAAGAGTACACACTCATCGCCCACCTTCCCCCTGTTCAACCCGAACCAATGCAATCTGACCGGGTAATGGACAGTCTTGTTAATTTATTCATGTGATTGCTGTAGTTTATTTTATTTTCGCGATTCATGCGCAATTTATTCGGTGAAAAATAAAGAGATTTCATTCTATTTTTCATCATTTGCAAGATTTTGCGACTATCCTTCTTCGAAGGATATTTCATTTCTCTCTTCATAGAACACAAACATCATTAAAACATTATTCACTCCCCATTCTTATTTGATGGTCTTTCGTTCAAGCTGAGCGAAATTCAAAAGTTAATCGGACTCTGGCCCTCGTTGTCATTAATCATTCACACGAAACATTCAAAATTAAGCAGCTGAGGGAGGAAGGAAGACAGGAAAACACAGGCATGAGGACAATGAATCTACGGCCATTTGTGACATTAGAAATTTGGAACTAACGGCCATTTTGATAATAAATAATATTTTGATTGAAGAATATGATGGGATTTTTCGAAGGGAAGCGAAAATGGGAAACATGGCTATGATGGAATCAAATATTAAATTTTCCATGAGGCAGATAATTTTGAAAAGGGCTTCTGATGAAAATATGTGTTTATTTAAAGAAATGCAGCTGATTTAAATTGGTACTAATTTAATCTTGCTTCGAGGCAAAAAAATCAAATCTGCTGCTTATGAAAAAGCGTCACCCGTTGATTTTTTTGAATAAAATTAAAAAAGGTTGTGTTAAAATTTCAGATGGGCTAAAATTTTTCATTTGAGATGATTTGAGATACACTTACAGAAACACATATCTTTCCACATAACAATCCACAACTCTACACAAACACTTTATATGATTCCACATACATCTAAATTTTATCTGACAAGTAAGTAGGCTAAGTAAACAATTTTTAAAAAAATACTGTAAAAAAAATCAGTTGGATTTTGATCGTTGCAAGGAACTTAGTTTGGAGTTTAAAAATCTTGAAAAAGCAAATGTTTTAATTTGAATTCATTTCAAATTTAAACAATTCATTTAACATTTAAAAAATAAATCAGATTGCTGATGATAAGGTTTCATTAATATTAGAACTTAATCTTAAAGAGAGTTAGGACGAGTTTTCTCTCTGGCGTAGTTTAGATCGCCTCCGCGTGGTGCACCCTGAGGAACGCTAAATGGTCTAAGAACTGTCGGTACGATTTGGCATGGCAAACGGGAATGATTTCCGACTTATCTTTTGCACTGCTAGCATACATATTTTTGGTACTACCTGGCAACGAATAGACTTGTTGTGTTTTTTTTAACTGATATAACATTCTGGTCCTGAACGTATGGGAGTGCGGCACAGTCAGAGTGATATCCAAGCGCGAACGGTTCCAGGCTAATGTCATACCGCCCACTTCCCGTTAAAAGCTCACACCATTAAGTTTGTGATGAAGGTTTGGTTGACATTCTTCCCGATTAGCGCTAATTTGGCTCTGAGCCCCAGACACCATAAAGACTGGTTTCAACCCTTGCGTGGCCTTCTTGCTTAGGTATGACAACAATTAGATTGTACTGAAGTTCACACACGAACGGAGATAGTGGTTCTGAGGAGGACTCAACAGATCTGAAACGCCAATGTTCAAAAACTATTTTCTCGTACTACCAACGGAAAAATAGGCGGACGGACGGATAGAAAAACGAGGGTAGCAGAGCAAGATGGGACATCGAAAAATTCACTTTTTCGAGGAGACTCGAGGCAAAAAAGACAAACGTTATTAGACGAAATAATTGAGGGACGAAATAATTGAGGGACGAAATATGCTCATGCAAACGATTTGTGAAAAATGGAATAGCTGCTAGCAATAGCTACAAACAGCCTCTGGAAACACCAAATAATGGACGACTCGAAAATGTGAAGGAAATTTTGGGAGAAATTTGAACCCCGCAGCTGAATTCGTCAGCATAAATCTTCCTGAAGAGGTATTACACAAAGCGTAAGCTGATGCTCCGTTAGATTTGCAGGCTACCACTGTCTAAAACAGGAGTCGGCAGCCTGCGGCTGATCAGCCGCATGCGAATCTTTCGATGTCAAGATACCGCTCTCCAGTTCTATGTGCAAATATTAATAACTATATTATTTTATTTTCAAAACTTATAAAAAAATATTATACTGCAAATAGGATAAAAAACATTCAACCGAGAACAGTGAAAATATGTGGAGTAGAGAGTAAACTGACAGGTGACAGGCGCTTGGGCACCAGGCCCTTTCCCGCAGCTATGGCCAGACCCGTAGCGAGGATCCCATGCCTGACACTGCCGACTGGCACCGTCACTAGTCACTACTACCACCCAGCCAGCAACTCAGTGGACGGCAGTGCTCAGTCTTCAGCCAGTCTTCCTTGGAGCGCGGTTGCGTGAGTGCTAATTTAATCGCTTACGAAAAACGATAATTTCTCGTTGTTTGAAGAAGAAGACGATTTAGAAGCAAATTATATTCTCAAAGATATGTACGCTTAAACGTTTAACGAATTTTGTTTTTTTTTCTTTAAACAGATTAGCAATTAACGAGATTAACTACTTAATTAACGATTTATTCGCGCCGTTTTAAATAGCTAAATAAAATTTAAAAAATCTTTATTTCAGCTCCGCCGCCAGAATGGCATACGGTAAAAAGAAGAGACGAACTGAAAAAGAAAATCGAAAATTTGATCAGGATTGGACGGAGTCGTTTGCGTTAATATGCAACACAAATGGCTTTCCGACTTGTCGCATTTGCCAAGAAAAACTTTCACACGATAAGCTTCAAAAACAGCAGTCGAGTTCTATGCTAAGTAACTGGACGCAATCATCAAATAATGTAAATCTAACAAGCTTTGCAATATCACTACAAATCGCAAAAAGAGGGAAACCATTAATAGATTTTGAGTACGTCAAAGATTGTTTCATACGTGGAGTTGAAAAGCTGTTTCGTGATTTCAAAAACAAAACAGAAATTATGAAGAAAATCAAAGATTTGCCATTATTTGGTGACACAATGCACGATAGAACTGATAAAATGTCTTCAAATGTAACACATATGCAAGTGGAGGACATTTAACTGGCTTCTGCTTTATCACTTGCTATGGATGAATCTTGCGACATTAAAGACACGGCACAAGTTACCCTTTTCGTCAGGTATATGTCGTCCTAAGATCCAAAAGAAGAGCTGCTGGAATTGCTGCCACTTTTAGGGCAAACTTGTGGAGAAGATATAGCAAATGCTGTACAAAAATGCTTGGAAGACTATGAAACTGACATAAATAAAATTGTTTCCATAGCAGCTGATGGAGCCAGGAATATGACAGGAATACATAAAGAGGTAGCAACGATTCTTTGGCCGACAAATAAACCATGAAATATTAACGTTTCACTGCATAATTCATCAAGAGGCGCTTTGTACCCAAACGTTTCAGGTCGCAATAGTTGTATAACCATGAGCTTGGTTATTAAGATCAGTAATAGCATTTTGGCAAAAGCACTCTACCATCGCCAGTTTAAGGTATTTCTTGAAGAAATAGAATGCCAGTATTCTGACCTAATTTGGCACAATAATGTGCAATGGCTTTCCAGGGGTAATGTATTGAAACATTTTGCTTCTGGCTTAAGTGAAATAAAAACATTCTTAAATGAAAAAGGCATTGTGAATCCCGAATTGAAAGGAGGCTGCAAAAATTCAACTTCCACTACGGTATGAACCAGATTTAACCAATTTCTCAAAAGGCACGCAAGACGAATGCTAACATTGATGTGACTATTGTAACTATCTATTATTAAATATTTATAGCTATATTATTTGATTATTAACTTTATTAAATACTTTAATATATTTTGTGCGAAACATTTGTATATTTTTGTATGAATAAATATACCCCTGGCCTAGAACAATATTTCGAAGCATGTGAAGGATGGTATGCTTGAATTGGAGGAGGCTTTCGTGGTTATCTCCATCTGCCGAATGAATTTGCAGAAGGCGGATATATAATATCAGTAGATGTGCTTGGTGCATTCATTCTCTGAAGTAGCGAAACCTTCAACAAACCTGAACGGAGGCCTCGGAAAAAACAGGACATCAAGTTAAGTGCAGAACCTGTGGCCCCAGACCCGGGAAAACGAATGGCAGTGGCGCAGGAAAAGAGAAGGAAAACTTCTTCGAAAATAAAGATACAGGTAATCGCTAAGCAATGAAAGGCGCTGAGCAAAAATACGCCACTGAAGGAGAAGCCTAAAAATAGAAAGAAGCAACGGCAAAAATTTGGAGACTGTGACGGTGAAATCAGCTGTAGATAAAACGTATGCAGAGGTCCTATGTGCAATACGCAAAGGAGTATAACTGGAGGAAACAGGCACCCAAATACAACGAATCAAAAAGACTACAGAAGGGGGGCGCTATTGGGAATCAATCCAGGACTAGATCGGAATTGCTGGCGAAAGTCAAGGAACTTATGGCCCCTATAGCCTAAACTCAACAGCTGGATTTTGATTGTTTCATAGTCAAAGTGGCGACAGCCACAATCCTTGACATGTGGCAAGGGGAGTTGATGTATGTATATATAGTAATACGATCAACAAAACAATAGCCATAAATACCTTCTGCACGTGTAAAGTTAAGGTGGATATGATATACATCTGAATGAGAAAGTGGGGAGTGAGGAGTCAAAGCTAGTACGCTTTTACCGGTGTAAAAGCTATGACCACACCAGGAGCAACTTCAAAAGTCCAGATCGTGCAGGCAGCTGCTAAAAACTTGTTCAGCGTGGCCATCGTGCAGCATACTATTCTACCGAGCCCACACTCTAAAAAGTGGGTCTATAATTAATACTTTGATAATAGGAAATATATTCATTTTTCTGTTTAAAATAACGAATCACAAATTTTTTTACACATTCGATGTACATTTTTTGCTTTTACGTCATATCAGCTGAATAATACACAGCTTTTTGTAAATTGAAGCAAAGAGAGTGTAAATTTACTAGTTTGCTATTCATTTTCGCACCAAAGTCATAAAATTACATCATTTTCTCGAATTTGAGTTATTATTGGTGTAATATTGTGACGAAAAACGGTAATTTGGCAAGATTGAACGAGTACGACGTTTGGTGATCATTGTTTACATTTGAATAGTTGCAGTTAAGTGAACAGTGTAAAAGTGTAGAAGTGTAGAATAACAATTGTATTATAAGTTTATGTGTATATTTGTATATATTAAATTAAAATAAACTATAAACTGAAAGAAAAAAGTTTTTGTATTTGATTATAAAAATATTTATATTTTACTTCCTTGACTTGATAGGACTCTCGCCTTTTTTGGCTTTTGAAGTTACCTATTTATTTTTGGTTAATTGTATTTCATATGGGGCAATGTTTTAGATCGCAGCATTTCCCTGATTTAAGTGGCTAAACTTAATATCATGAAATTCACGCTTAAGTAGTGCGAATTTCTTAAAATTGGTCACAATAAATAACTCTTGATGTAGAAATTTACCAGTGCTTGCATTGTAAATTTTACACATTTTTGTTGAAATTCACGAATTAATGACGCTTTTTATCTTAGAAAGTTATTAAAAAGTAACCTTTACTACATAAATTTCATCCATTTCCGTTCAAAATTTACGTCTTTTAGAGTAAAATTACACGATTTGGTCGTAAAATAATTTAAACACTTAAGACGTAAAATATTCTTTTTACGCACTTTTGTAAATTTACATCTTTAATAGTAGCAAACCAGTTTCCTACTATTATAAGGGTAAAATTCAACCAAAATTAAGATACGCGGCAAACTGGTTTGCTTCACTATGAATAGAAGAGGAAAAGAAACTTCTATGGATCTTAGAAAAATTGTTATAAGTAAACGTGAAAATGGAAAAACTTTAAAAGAGATAAGTGAAAAGGTTAAAAGAAATATTTCTGCTGCGCAATATGTAATTCAAAGAGATGAAAGTGAATAAAGAAATGAAAATAAACCAAGAAATGTTAACTAAAAACTGTTAGATGAATCAAACAAAAGAGTTATGTTGCGGGAAGTTGACAAAACCTTAAAGTCCAGAACTATCCCAATTTGGGAATAATTATACTTTGGAAAATTTGTAAGTACTGAAACAGTTCACAGTATTTTTTTACGAAAAAAAAGGATTTAACAGAAGAGTAGCTAAAAAAAAATGATTCATCAGTGAAACGAATAAGAAAAAAACCGCATAGAACTCGGATATGCTCATAAAGATCGGTTATTCGAGTGAGTTCTACAAGCGAGTAGTTTTCACCTATGAAAGTCATTTTACTATATTCTAGTTAGACGGAAAACAGTAATTGTGAATAACGGTAAATAGTTCTTTAGAAAAATAACATACAGTTAAATACGGTGGAAATATCTTATGGTATGAGGGTGCTGCACTGCTGCTGGTACGGAGAAATTACTTATTATTAACGGTACTTTAGATGGAATGATATAAATAGATAAGAGAATTTAAAAACGTGTGAGACTCCAAAGTGATTCAAAAAAGAATTTCAAAATTGGAACTCTCTAATGATTTTATATTTAATCAGGATAGTGACTCAAAACACAAGCCTCAAGGCGGCTTTAGATATGCGGTGTTTGTCAAATACCGAGCACCTAGTTTGGCAAACTTCGCATGTGTGGTTGGGTTGCTCGCCTAGTGCTTGCCCTAGGCCAAGCACAAACATTCGGGTGCTCGCTATTCCCGTAGATTGTCGAACTTTCAACTCACATCAAAGTAGACGAGCACTGTGTCGGATCCCCGCAGCTCGTTCATCTTCCAGTTTTGGCGAACATTCGGCAATGCCCGAATGTCTAATTAACTGTGCTTGAAGCACCAAGCCAAATTACTTGACTAGGTGTTCGGTATTTGGCGAATAGGAGGTGTTTGACAAACACCGCATATCTAAAGCCGCCTTTATGTAACCCGACCGAGGCTGTTATACAACTACTTAAAAGTGCACTGAAAGAAAAACTCTTGGTTGGTTCAACTATTTTTAATAGTATTGCAACGATTCATTCAAAATCGTTAAACGAACTACGGAAAATAATTATTTTTACTATGTTAATATAGTTAATTTAACGATATAAAAGTAGTTGGCTCTGGTTATACAAAAAATATCGCAAGGTTCATGAAATCAACTGTTTTAATTGTTTCATAACCACGAAAAATAGTTCAAACTTCAACGTTTCGAATTATCAACAGTTTTTATGGTACTTAAACTACTTTGCAATAGTTAATTTCAACAAACGTAATTCAGTGAACAACGTCTTTGAAATTATTCTACGCAAAGTAGAATGGTTTCAACATTTGGACGCTTTTCATGCTCCGAATGAAATTTATTTTGTTTATCAACCACGCGTCATGGTGCATAAAAGTAATCAACAATTTTCTTATAGTTGTTTTAACTATGGCCCTAGTTGATCCAAAAACAACTAAGGAAAACTGTTCATTTTTCATACTCCTCATACTCATGCTCCTATTCTATCATAGAAGTTTCATATGATACATGGCAAAATTGTGTTCGGTTTGCTGTTCGATATAATTCATATTCATGTTATGCTATGAAGCCTTTATATTACGTTGTATGACGCTATTTTGTTCACAATACAGCGTTTTCCGCTGTGGCAAAGCAGTGGGCTGCGGCAAAGCGCAGTCAAATTAGAATGCACTGTTTTGTATGGTAACGCACACAATGGCTGCGGCCGAATTTGCGGCAGCCGCAGAATTTGCCAAATTTCTAATTTTGCCGCACCGCCAGCGGTGATACTTACTGTTTAGGCTTATGCAATTAAAGAGCAGGTTTCTCTACTTCTAAAATTGTTGCCTGGTTTTGTGATACTCTATTATGGCAGGAAACTCTACCAAATAGATTTTACTCACTGAGCTGTGAAACGTCTTCGTAATTAATGCTAAAGCGTTTGATTAACAACTCTATTTTATTTTACTATTACCAACGTATTTATAACAAATTATCTACACTAATTCTTAGTCTAGAAAAAGCTGACGTTTCATAACATGCACAATAATTTTCCCAGGCGCGAGAATAAATTTGATATGTCGTTGATTCGTTTCCCACATATGGGATAAAAATCTGCAAAATGTGCTGACATAATGTCTGCATTTGAAACGTTCGTTTGGGAAGATTATTGTGCATGCAGAAGTTATTGTATCAGTATGTTAATTCAAATATAGTACTTATGCTGTTTGAATGTGAGATGAGATGAAAAATGAAAAATAGTATGCTACAATCAATTAATTTAGTTATTGATCAAATAATTAGTGAAATGTAATAAAGTTATGCTTAAACACTTACCATAGGTTGGCATCACCACTAGGTTGAATTAAATCTGTTTGAAGTAGGTTGAATGGTCTGGTGGAATAGACAAGCGATGGCTGATGTGTATTGTGATAAGCCAACCTAATCCTCGTACAACAGGATTTAGCAATACAAAAGAAAAAAAAAAATGAATTTGGTTGGTGCCTTGGTTGCATTGACAGCGACATTTTCGCTGCATTGTGATTCACCAAATTCAACTGCGGCATTCACGCCTCCCCTGCCTATATTTCGTACTTTGTATATGGTTAGAATACCATTGTTTGTGGTTGCTTACTTTTTTTGCACCACGGACGTTGTTTATCAACCACGCGTCATGGTGCATAAAAATAAATTATGCGATCTTTTGAAATTTCTAATATTCGCAAGCTAAAAACAAAAGTTAGAGTACGAATGGACAAATTTTGATTCGAATGTGACTGGAAAATTTGTCTGATGACTACTAAATAGATTCGCCGAGGTAACAAAGGGAAAATCTAATCCGACAACATATTAGTCCTCCCTTAAAAACTAATTTTAAGAGCAAGTCCTTTAAAAAAAATTAATTTTACGAATACGAACACGACATAGAATTTTACTGTTGTTGATTTTGTGTTAAACATTGCTCTACATCAACTATTTAATTAATCTTTGGGTGTAATTAATGTTTAGAGCATAATGAAGATAATAATGTGATATGTTACAGTAAAAATATAAAAATTTTCAATTATTTTGGCATTTTTTAATTTGATTTGGTATTAACAAATAAAACTGTGAGCGACTATAAAACCAAAATAAAATTGGTTTTCACTCCAAACCACGATATAGTAAGAGTTTTAGCTAACAGATTACTTTTGTGATATACGATTAGAATGAGCATAAGTTATTCTATACCTAAAAAATTAAGTGCCAAGAACTCTTCATCACCATGAAAGCTTTGTCCCCTAACCTAAAGCTGTTTTAATTGCTAGTAACTTTTCTCAAAAACACCAATATTTTCAAAAATACAGGTGCTGGCTGAATGGCATAAATCTCAAGGTGTTTTGCTGCGATGGCTCGAGAAGAAATGTATCCTTTCACTGGTCACTATCACGCAGTTTCAATGAAAGCTCAACACTTAAGAAACAAAAAAAAAGTGTACATGGGTAAAACAACAAAGACTTGGGTATTATGGCCAACTTTTAATACATTTGACCTAATCCAAATCACAAAAGAAATTCTCACCAGGCTATCCAAACCACGCCACATTTACACACTTCAGCCCACACTCACTATCAAATTAATATTTCAAAGATAAACTCCTTAAATTATTCACGTATTCCTTAAACATTCATCGAAACCGATCTCATCCAATCCAGTCATTCTACGACAACCCAGCAATACCAATGAGTCATTAAATTACATCAATTTGACTTAAACATGCCATAAATCGAAAAGGGCGAGTACTTGTTCGCATCTCTACAGTTTGGTATGTCATTTGCAAAATCCAGTGAAAATTCACAACCTTCAACCGACAGCAACAAATACACCAAAGCCACCACTGAGATATTGAGCGAGCGCAACAGACATCACCAGACAGCAAGAGTCTGAAAGATTAACACGCACATGATCCTGTGAACATGGTCCCTACATACCCTGCAACGACTTTATCTCTAGATCTCTCCGGTCCCTAAGTTTAGGCTCTGTTCCGATCAAAGTCGAAGTAGAAGTATAGACGAAGAAGAAGAAGTTCAAATTAACGAACTCCGGAACAGACAAACGGTAGAGAGTTTACCGCGTTCGAAGTCAATATACTTCAGTAACGATCATCAATGTCCGGTGGATGGTTCCAGAGTCTATAGTAAGATCGAACCGGAGCGATTTCAGTTCAATTTCTCGGGAAGACGCAAATGAGGTGTTCGCACCGAATCGAAGACCAAAGAGACTATCAAAACCAAAAAAGAAAATGAAAGGAAAATATTTGTTAGCCTGAGGAGAATTCTGGTCTCAATTCGTCGTATCTGCCCAAAAGGGATTTCGATTAAAAATTAAAAGTATTCGATAGCAGAGCTAAGTCCGATCGCTGGGATCGATCAGGACTAACATAACCGGTAGATTTATGTTTACGTATGCAAATTCATGTCCGAGTGACATGGGCTCCAAACAGGACGATGAAGAAGCCACAAGAACAAGTGACGCTGGGGCAACGATAGTGGAGTAGAAGAACCGGCGCGATTAGAACGCTCACAACAAACTAGCTGCTAAGTTTTGTCAATTCATATTTATGTTTTGAGAGTGAAAGATGTGTGGCGTGGTGTGCATGTTACTTATTACTAGTCACACTCTGAAAACAGGTGGAATGGGAGAGTCGATCAGGATTGCCGGGTGCGATGAGGCGCGATCAGAATTCATATTTTTCAAAATAAATGATTTTACTTTAACCTGATTTACCAAGAAATAAAGTTACCTCTAAGTAACATATTCGCATTTAATCTATTTTTTACAGGATTTTCTATATAATTCGAACATTTACAGCTGAAATTGTTTTGAGCATGAAACTAAACCTCTAAAAACAATTTTTGAAAATCTAGTCTATAAGAAATATTGAATACATTTCAGAGCTTACCCGATCCTATCGTCAGCGCACTGAATAAATAACATTCAAAAATTCACATTCGATGGACCCTGTGCTGTGCGATGTCTGTCTGTGCTAACCGGCCACAGTGTCAGTGCGTAATTTATTGCCGTGCGATTATTATTTCGAGATTAAGTCATCGATATGTTGAATTCCGTGAATTGAGACACAATTTTAAAGAAGAAAACACGAACATCGATCTGTTTGTTACGCGTAAGAAGCAGTTTTTTTGTCTTCTCGTTTTTCAAGAAGGAGAATAGCATTAGGCCTGCAAAGGGGATTTAGTTCAGCCTAACTGAACTGGGCTAAATGAAGTGCATGTTCGATTGTTAATGATTTAGCGAATTGCTATGTGTTTTCAGGATTCTTTCTTGAGCCGAAGTTTCGGATTCGGCTAGGTACGATGGCTTCTGTGTGTATACGGTAGACGAAAAGTGATCGCTGTTGATCGAAAAGAAGATATCTAGTTGATTTACAGCTTGTCTGCGGTGAAATTTTTGTGTAAACTTAAAACGAAAGAGAATCAAGGCTGGAAGGTTAGGCTGCAGCTCACCAAGAAAACGCGTCATTTTATAAAACGATTTCATGAAAGAGGCCCGGCGATAAGGATTTATCTATTTTATAGCAGCTACATAATTACCTTCGCAGCGTGACTGAATATGAATTTAAATGAATCAACAAAAGATTGCCCATATCATTCACCATATTTTTCAAAGATTCCCGTCTACCACAATTTCCCAGCACCAAACCATCAAACACACCACGCCAGCAAATCTTCACTCAAGAAACCGTCACAATCAAAATATATGGACATCATGCAAGGTAAGTAACCGATTAACCATTTCGAATCAAACTTTATGGATACAATTTTCTTTGGCTTCTATATATGTGTCCAATGTATCCGGCACTCACTAATATATTAAGAACATGCGTCTCTAAAGCTCATAGCATGGCCAGGTATCAGCTAAACCATAAAATTGCTGAATTATGCATTATTGGATGTAATAATTTTTCGTTCGCGCCCACTATCATTATCGTATTGCAGTCGTATGTAATTTGTGTAATCATGTCATAATGCGGATGTTTGGTGTGATTGCTAATGTTGTGGTTGTTATTGAAATAATTAGGTAGATATGCGGTGCGAAGGAGGGGTTTTGTGATGACTATCACTGGTTTTTGAAGCTTGAGTAGCCTAGTGGGTAGAGCACTGGCTTCTTGCGTGTGGGGTCCCTGGTTCGAATCCAGGTTCGGACGAGGGTCCGCTCACCAAGCTTTGAGTTCATCTAGCTCTGAATAGGTACCTGATTTAAATCAGGGGTAAAGTGAGTCGTGGAACTAATCACTCCACACTCGTATCCACAATGATTAAAAAAAAATTGTAATGAAGCTCTCTACCAGCTTCAACCCCTAGACCCGTACAAGGGTTGTCGTGGGATTGCTTTACTTTACTTTTTCACTGGTTTTTAGATAGCGCCCAATGTGGGTTTGAGAGTTTTGATACAATTTTTTTTTTGAATGATTAGAGTAAACAATAAATAATTTATAACGAAGGTGTAGGAAAAACTGTAAATGTGATTTGGGTGTTTTTTACACACTTACATCGCTTAAAGAATGATATTTAGGAGTATGCCTCAGAATCAAGCTTATAATTAGCTCGGAGTTACTTTGTCAGTTTTTTTTAGAAGCCAGCAGCGATATTTCATGAATAAACCTTATTGGAGCATCTATATTGGTGTTACATAGCATTTTGACTGTCCCAAAGCTGATGAACGCATTGAAAAAAACTATGTTGGAGCAAAACGATACAGACTTGCAGTAAAATCGAAAATTTTCGGTAATTTGAAAATTTGAGACAAAGAGAAAACGAAACAAGGATCATTCTAGTTGGGAACTTTTAAGAATTTTCGGTCATCGAAACAGTTTTATGAGTATAGAGTTTCAAACAGTTCATAGTTTTAAAATTCGGGACAGTATACAAAAAGCTATCTTTTGCGGTACTTTGTCTTGTGCGGTAGATGGTTTGAGATAAACTAACTAAACATGAAAATGAGCTCTCTTTTAAACACAAATTGCAAAATAAGTTGCTGTGTGTAGTTTAATTTAATCTAACATTATTTTAATTCAATTAAAATATATCAATAAGTTCTATTAATATATATTTTATTGTTGTAACTTTACAGTATTGTTCGTATCTAACAAGAGAACATTTTATTCCGAAAGTTAGTTTGTGTATGCTGGTATTTTTATCATTATCAAAAACTTGATTGGTCGAAAACAATCCCGGTTGTGTTTGAGTATGAATAGCAACCATCTAACTCATCCTGTGTGTAAAATTGATTGAGCTCGTCGTCACGAGTCTGAATTACATCTGAATTTACTGGAAATCGTTTAATATAATTTCCTTTGGAAAAGTTTCAGAAAGAAATGTTAGAATTAAGAATGTAGAACAAATTTGGGTGTTTTGATTCCTACGCCGATTCATCCCTTCATTTCGCCTTTTTATTGTATTTGATTGATGAGTTGGAACCGTACAATAGCACAAAAATAACCATCGATCCAAAAGCGCATCACAGTAGCTGGTGTGATAAGCACGCCGGGCAAGGTCTCAGGATCATACTTTAACTAACTCATGATGCACTAGCCCAATCATTATGTAAAAAAAATTCTAATCTGCAAAAAGTCCAAATGAGGGTTTCTCAACGGAATTATATTTATTTGGTATCAGAGACACTGTGTCAGTAGTTCATTACGGTTATGGCTATGACATTACGCTATGAAAACCAGTTTTTTTTCTTTGAAATATCTCGTTAACTATGTGACTTGTTGTGACATCAAATTTGTCCATTATGAAAATGTTAGAATATTTGCTCTCGAAATATGAGCCTGAGAAAACTGTTGACTGTTTTTGAACCAAGGAACTAATAACGCTCAGTATAGACACTGTTAAATGAAAATGTATGGAAATGAATGTACTTAAAGCTGCCAATGAGCCTTCGACGTGGATAATCTTCACTGGAAGAAAAAGAATTCATCACTACAGAAAAGGAAAGTCCCTTCGAGAAGTTGCAGAAATAGTGAATGGAACGCATTCAACGATACAAGGTATCAAAAACAGATCCAAAAGATATCCAAAACAAGTGTAAAATGAGTGGAGTGAAAATATTTAATTCTAGTGATGAACGCTGAATGTTGCGCGAAGTAAAAAAAAGATCTCTTGATTTAGTGCCCCTAAACATACAGTAAAAGCAGAACAATATCTAAACAAAAAGGCTCATCCAGAAGCAATTTTCATGGAAGAGTAGTAAGAGGAATCGATAAGAAGAATCAAAAGAAGAGGCTAAATTTGTTCAGGAATACGGAAAAAAATTTGATTACTGGAGTATCGTAATTTTTGCTGATGAGAGTGCATTTAAATTGTTTCCATCAGATGGAAAAATCTCCGTTTGGAGAAGGCCAAGACAGGAGATCAAACCTATTAATTTACGACCGACAGTTAAACATGGTGGTGGAAGTGTTACAGTGTGGGGTTGTATGGCTGCAACAGGAGTAGGGAATCTTGTTTTTGTTGATGGCACTATGGAACAGGATGTTTATGTAAATATATTGAAAGAAAATTTAAAGGCAAGTGCAGAGAAGCTTGGAATTTTATATAATTTTCAATATTATCCAGATAACGACCCCCAACATAAAGCTCATAAGACAAGAATGTGGCTTTTATATACAGTGAAACTTTCCTTCGCGGACACTTCTCAAAAGCGGACAACTTACTTGCGCGGATAAATTCAGATGCGCCGACATCGCCCTATATACTTTTCACAATTAAATATTATCAGTTTGGATTCAAAATTTGAGCTATAACCACAGTGTGTAACAATACCTTCCAGAGTGGTTTGACACTTAAAGAAAAAGATGTCATTGAACTTAGTGAACACGAAAAATTAAGTGTGCGAGGCTGTGCTGCAAAATTTAAAATAGGTAAGACAGAGGCTAGTGACGTTTTAAAAAATAAAAGGGAACTCTTAGACAAGTTTGGAAAACACGAAAATGACGAACTCCGTAAATTATTTCAGAAACGGCCGGTTTGATTATTGACCACACAGTTTTCAAATGATTTGTCGCGCTCGGACTACAAATATTCCACTTTCTCGTCCAATCGTTTGGGTAAAATCCTTAGAGATTGCAAAAAAAAAATCTGTAAAACTAACTTTAAAGTCTCTGTGAGATGAACGATAAGTTCAAATCACGACATAAAATATCGAAAAGACAAAAAATTCACGGTGTTTCAGAGGCATTGATATCAATTTGCTACGTGTGGGTTGACATTCTAACCCTAAGGCGTGGGTGACCACAGATATACTGAACATTTGGTTGATAAAATTGAACAGCAAAATGATTTTGGAAAACCGAAAAATAATCTTATTTATGGGTAATGCAGCTTCTCATTCAAATACGAGTTTCATTCATGTGAAAATTGTATTTTCCAAATACAGTCGCTATATGCCAACCTTTGGACCAAGCGATTATAACAAACTTCAAAGTCCACCACAGAAAGTGTATTTTGAAACATAAGAAATGCGTCTTACTTAAATGATCTTATACGGAAAACAAACATATTAAACGCGATTAAATAAATAAAGTCCTCCGTAAAAAAAAATGCAAAGAAACTTTTTTGAATTGCTTCATAAAGTCATTTTTTGGGAATCGCAGTGATGAAGCTACAAATATACACTTGAAGACCTGCTAAGATCATTCAACCCGACTATTGACACAACATACGGCGAGATTGATAGAAGCACTGTAGCAGAAAATAATTCTCTGAATTTTGCAAATCTTATACGTGAAGGTAATCATACAGTTACGAGTGCATATGTTACAAACAAATACAACTAATTTTTCACTTGATGAAATTCCGGAGGAAAGTCTAAAAGACGAAGATGATGTACGAGAGCCAAGAAGGCATGAGAGGTTTTAATGCAAATTAAGCGGGTCAAAAAGTGTTTTATTTCCAACTGCGACGCAGAAAAACTCGACTAAGCATTGAAAATTCAGTCGTCTTGAAAATAAAATTATTCCTAAAACCAAAACTCAATCAAAAATCACAGACTTTCTCAAATGTTAGTTTTGTTAATAAATAATTTTCCATACATTTCGGAGAAATTTATTTGTGCTGTGAAGCAAATTGCCTTTTGTCTGTACGTATATACAAAAATATATACATATTTATCAATTGTCTATGGCCCAATTTATGTCTATTTTTTCATATTTCCGCCAAAAGTGAACACTTCTATATAGCGGACAATATTTCATACACCAAGAGTGTCCGTTCAAGGGAAGGAAAAGTTATAGAAACTCCACCACAATTTCCCAATTTAAACGTGATTAAGAATGTGCGGAGTTCTTTTAAAGATGGCATACGAGAATATATATGTTATAACATTCGCAATGAAAATGATTTAAGAAACGCTTTACTACTAGAATGAATCGAAAAAAGCTAAGAATACTGTCAAAAACTTGCGAAATCGACGCCAAAACGTTAACATGTAGTTAAGAAGAGTAAAGGCTATCCCATAAAGTATTCATATATATATATATATATATATATATATATATATATATATATATATATATATATATATATATATATATATATATATATATATATATATATATATATATATATATATATATATATATATATATATATATATATATATAATATTTGAGTATAATATTTTCCGGTGCGTAAAAAATCTTATGTAATTCACATATAAGCTCAATCTTTCTTTCATACTGAAATATTTCAACCTCATTTTTCACATGAACTTGCGACCAATCATGAGAAACGCAAATGTTTCATGTCATAAGTATCATTGCCAGTATCTTCCTTAGCATGAGTAAATAAGATAAAACAAATGAATTAATACCAGAATGAGTTGTTTGAACCTGACTTTAAATATTTGACGCATGATACCTATTCTTTTATTTCTCTCCTTTTCTACCGTAATTTTTTTTTCGTAATGTAAAATAAATTGGTGCAAACAATTTTTATACGAAAATTTTTAAAATATTTTTAATATATTTCTTTGAATATATCTTATACATATATTTAACACATTTTATATTTGAATACATTTAACACATATGTAAATTACATTTTTCTGTGTCAAATGATCCATTTTAAATTTAAAAATATTCAGATACACTTAATCCTTTCAAACAATTGCAGCACCAAAATATTTGCAAATTTCTCCATATTTTTCTAGGAAAAAATATTATTTAATCACGTATTTTCAGTGTTTTCATCTCTCAGTTCCACCATTACCTTTTTCATGTCTATCCTCGTGATAAAACATAAAACAGATAAAGTAGAGTGTTTCGCTTATCACTAAGAAAATTTAATACGATGGTAACAAGATATCTTTTCCATAGCTGAATACATTTGTACAACTAGAACAGTAAATGTATCTCCATACAGCTATGTCCTTCACGGTACAACTTTCTGCCCAATCTCATCAATCTCTCATTGTTCGAGACGTTTTTGCAACGGTTACTGCTACTGTCATTGGTGTTGGAACGATTACAAACTCCTTCAACTCCACCTTTCTGTATACTTTTTCTGCTACTACTCGGATCCTATCAGTGCACTGTGATGCCGCCACATCATACACTTTCCGCTCTCCAAATCTTCCTTGAGAGTTATCATTTAAGCACCTCACAGCAACCAAAGTCGTCATGCTTCCTCCATATTCGAGACGAACTGTACCGACTCCGGGGCCTTGGATATCCTTTTTTATTGTTGTTGGCATTTTCCCTGTCGTTAGCGTTGCCGTTGTCGTCCTCGACGAAACAGACAAGAACCTTAGCTGAAACAGCACAACTGAACGGCCAACTACCAGAGCCCAACCGATGAGACAAGCAAATGAAGGAAGCACACACAGCCTGAGAGGAAGACAGCGACGACGAAATGAAAGGCGAAGATTCATTAATCATTTTTGCGTGAAACTGAAATATATAAATTTAACCCGGTCGTAGGGGTGTTTATGGAGCTTGGCGGAAGAAGGTGGTGCCGATACCAATGGCTAAAGACTATGCGCTGTGCCAGGCAAACGTATATGATGCTATCGTCAACCCAACTTCAGCTTCCTTTTTGCCTTGACTTCGGGGTCGAATTGATGTCTACACCTACAACAGACGACGACCATGAGCATCGCGTAAGGTCGTGGCCCGGGACGAAAATGTCAGTCTTATTTCATTGTTGGGACAACCCGCTGGGAGGTGGAGCGGAGGAGCGGATGAAAAGGTTTATTCGTTGAGCCTTTTTCCTGGATTCTCATTTCGAAATCGTGTGTTTTTTTCTGGCGGACCGATCGGTGTTTGTTTAGGAAGGGTTTGAGAATTGGGGATGGATTTTGTTAATGGTTGTTTTTTTTTGTTCACGTTGGCGTCGCGATTGTGTGTCCTTTTTTAATTATATCTTATGATTTATGAGATTTTCGCTACAAAAATATTTAAAGTTACTTTAACCGCTTCATGACATAGTCATCAATTTCTTAACACCAAACCGGCGTTTCTTACATTTTGCACGTTCCAGTTGTCTGTTTAATTTTATTGTGCTACAGATTGTCAAAACTCTCAACACCTACACCCAAACCTCACCTTCTCTAAGCATCTTTCTATCCACGGCAAACGCATACACTGCCATCTCTAATTTCTTTTACTTCTTACTTTGTCACAAACCTTTTACTGCTCATCTATCGTTATCTGCCTCCATTCCAAAGCATCCAGGCCCCGCCACCCAAAATCAGGATCTACTCCTTTGCTTTTCGGTGGCGTATTTAATGTTTCCTATTTTTGTTGTTACGAAGATGAGAATCTTCGAGTTATTTATGAGTTTGAAGGAAGTGGCTCGAGGAAAATTATGGCTCAAGTCGCGATCGATATGAAAACTCTGTTTTCTTTTACACGAATATTCTAACAGCCAGCTGGTTACCATCATTGTCGCTGTCGCACCATTTAGGATGATATGTAGTGAGATGGGAGAGAGAGGTTTCCAGAGAATTTATTGGACTGAGCTTGGGAGGAATCCAACGAGAATGGGATATGATGTGTTGATATGCATATTTGTGGGGAGATGTAACGAAACACATTAGCATCTGATGGAAAAATCATTTAAGAAAACGTATTAAGTAATATATGTTAGACAGCATTATCCTTCAAGCTAAATTTAAAAATAATCAGGCAAGTCTGAAAATAGTTTGCAGGAAAATTCATGAAAAATAATTAAAAAAAACCATCCGTCAAAATCTCTCACCAAAAGGCCCTAGACTTACCGGAAGCAGTATTTTTTGTTTAATTCAATCAATCGCGAACACCAAGTCCCTATACTCCGTAGTTTTTGCAATACCTCGTCCATACCTTACCACGATGTGATTTCATGACCTTTCAATGCGATACATTTACAGACAGTATTGTTTAACGTGTCTTTCATTTTGTAACCTTCGTTTTTCTATTATCGGTGCGAAAAAGTTTCTTTTGCTGATTCTTGCTATTGAACCTTCCATATCTCTTTGCTTTCTTTTAGTCATGAGCACACTACGAATTTCTCACATTGATAGATGTCAGTTGCGCAGCAAGCGAAAAGTTTCCTAGAGAAATCCTTTATTGGAATTGAATATCGTCGTTTCGTTCGAAGTCTTTTGATAGTATCGCAGTGATTTACTCAAAACTTTCACCAAGGGAAATGATAATATGGCGCGTGGGGGGACGAAAGTTATTTATGTGGATGATTGTTTTGAGAGGAAAGAAGAAAAATAATTGAGATTTTTTTTGGAAATAATTTAAAATCCTTCAAATTACTTGCGTTTTATATGAATATCGTGGTACAATATTCAAAGCAATCAAAATCAAGATCATATTGTATTCAAACAACCTACTCTCCAGCAACATCCATTAATTTCCCCGAAAACATATCACAGTCCACTTTCATTTCGCAAAAAAAAAACACTCTGTTCCACTCTTTGACAAACTAAACAATAAATCCTCCCGCCAACTAGCTCATGCATATTTCGGTTACATTCATCTAGTCTGTTCGTCTGCGGACACTCATCCATCAAATCACATGAAGATTCGTCCTAGCACACCAAAACTACAAACAATGATTCAAATGCTTGCGCGAAAAATTTCATTCCAATTGCCACCATATTGTCCGCACATCCTGTCGACTGAGAACAAAAAAGTTCTCGCGACGTGTTCAGTTCTCGTCCTCAGGCTAATCTTCTTTTGTTTGCTGTTAGTACTTGTGGTATGTACATATGTTTGGGCACTGAAAGTTGCAATGACTGAATTACATACGTGAACATTATTTTCGACAATATTCTGTCAAGCAGGGAGGATTTCGTCTAGTAGGCATGCATCGTATGTATGACTGAGTGATGTGGGTGCCCAAGAGTACTGTACTAACGTACTACATATGGAAAGCTAAGTCCATCTGAATTCTAGGCTGTCAGCTGAATGATCATAAATTTTAGGTTAGTGGACAAGTGAGCAAAGCTAACAAGGACTCAGTCATTTGGAATAGTAACTGGGTGAAAGTGTCACTTCGAATAGATCTATGAGGTGGAAACGGTTTGGAATTTAGTGGATTTTTCGAAGTTAATAGGAACGAGGGTGGATTTGAGACTATTTACTTTCTATGCAATATTTTTAATCAGCATTAATCTTTCATGAGAAACGTTATTTCATACAAACAATTGTCTTACATGGTATGCCAAATTTAGCATTCGACATGTGCTAACTTGGAAAATATGTTTTCCAAACTCTTCTCTATCATAAATTCAAATTACGCATAAAATGATACAATGTCAAATCAGAGTAATCAATCAAATTTTTGTGGTGGAATGATTTTGCAACTAGGAAATCGGCGCAGGATTGTACCGTGGAGAAAAACGATCAGCACACTTTTATTTATAGTGCCCTTAATTACCCCAAAACCGATGAAATTAAATGAATAATGATGACTAAGATGATGCGCTTTCAAATGCCAGATATAATGACGGATTGATCGTAATATAGCTCCAATTTATTAGCGCCCAGTGTGGGTAAATTTCAGGTATGCGGGCTGCTACTGAATGTGTTCTCAAGTGGCAGATAAGAGCTGAGCTATTATGACAGTTCACAGTATGATAAGCACAAGGGCGCAGCTAGGGGGTCAAGCAGAGGGTGGCAGTTGCTCCTCCCTTAATCCGGATGTCCTCGATTTTTGTGTTTTTTTAGAAATGACCTCGATTTTCGAAAAAAAAATCGAGTACATTTACAAAATTGAGAACAGTTTGCAGTATTTCCGTAAAAAAGGAACGAACAATTATAATTTTGCAAACAATATTTTTTTCATATAAAATAACGCATTGAAAAAGTGAAAAATGCATTTCTTGTTCGTATGAATGTCATAGCTTGTAAAAGCTCTTCTTGATAAATGAAATGATTAAGAACAAAACAAACAAAAGAAATAAAATCCAATCTTTCAAAAAAGCAAACAAATATGGAAAAAAATTGGTCTCCGATTTTGGATTTTTGGTTCAGAAATAATTACTGATAACCTTAATTATTTTTTTTTTTTGCTTTACAGCTGCTTTAATTTGTCAGAAAAATGTCTTCAGTTTTTGTTCAAAATCTGCTAATGGCCTGTTTTCGCATTACAAATACGATTTAATCGATTCAAATTTAATTTCCTCGATTTTGATACAATTTTTGAAAAAAAAAGCCAACGCGGAGAACTGACCACTGGACTTCATGATCAAGCGAACTTGCTGATCAACCGTCTTACAGGAAAGCAACACCAAGAAGCAGATAATTAAGGAGGCAAAACCTTTTGTCGAAAGATTCAAGCTACAAAGAACGCCATTTGCTAGCAAAAGTTTTTGAAAATAGAACTGAGGGTGCTTCAATTTTCTGACATCGAAAATTCTGCAGCCATGACGAGTGAGATTACTATTAAAAAAGCTTATGGCAAAGCTTCACGCAAGGAACGGGCTAATCATTATGGGATAGCTGGAACTTCCTCTGGAGCTACGATGTGTACTTCACAAAAAGAAAAAGCAACATCAAAGAAAGAACACAGCAAAAAATATACTGAAAAAATTTCTGCACATCGTCTAAGTAATGAAAAGCAAAGGCACAAAAGTGGATAACGACGCCTGAACCTACCTTGGATAGAGAAGCCAGTGCTAGGCTGCAAACCTCGTTTTAAGATGAAAATCGAGATCGTTGACCGCAACAGCTTCACATCTACTTAAGAAATGGCAGCAGCGATCTCAGAGTTAAATAGAGGATGTTAAAATCACGCTGCTCTCAAAACGATCAGTGACCATACAAAAAACGAATACTTAAGGACCAGATCGGAACAAAAGCTATTGAAAATACGGTCTAAGTGTCTATATCACAAAATTATGCGCTGTTGGTCTATTCTGATTGTTGTGCATTGTAAGGCAAAACAAGACAAACTAACCACATTCTGGGATCCGAGGCGAAGCTCCTGAAGCGTAGAAGGAGAAGTTTAATAGAAGGGAGTCCTACAAATGAATACAAAGACATATAGCACTGCTGAAGGTTTGTTCAAGCAGCTGATTAAGTGAATCCATAGTCCAAATCATAATGGTTAGCGAACTATATCCAAGGACAAATCCTCAGACAAGATGAAAAAACTGTTCCTGTTATGCAGCTCTCTGGGTAGCTGACGATCAAAGGACTCGATCGGCGGGATTCGAGTAATGGGTACATTTAGATTCGAAAACGCGCCATAAATTTTTCACCGAACGAATCAATCAGACAACTTGGCAAGAAAATAGCAGCTTAAGATAAAGCACGAGATCTTTAGGGTGATTTGGCGGCTACCATCGACATCAACGCAAGAGCTTTGAAAAAAGAGCATACGGTTAAAATTAATTATGGAGATGTTAGCCAGATTGAACATGGTTGCACTAAAAGGGATTCAATACCTACTTAACGCTGCCCGGGGCTTGGCGAGTCTATGCCTGACAGCTCTTCATACCTGACATAACTTTCGTAAGCACTATCAGCGCTGGCAGGGACTGGAGGGTTATGGAAAAAAATACTGGAAGCCGCCATAACCACATTAACTTCTCGCTGTTGGAGGAAAGCTAAAGCACGCGGAACTCTAGTCGACAAATAGATATTTGGCTGGAATATTTTCAGAAGCTGAGCTCTTGGTAGTTTATGTTGACGATGTAGCAAAAGTCATTACCTCTTGAAATACCCACCTCTCCCAGCTTGAATTCAATTAAGTAATGAGAATGATATGACGGCTGGATCGAAAAGCACGGTCTCCAGCTGGCCATCAGAAAAACTCAGTTGGTCCTGCTGACAAAAAGAAAGATATCATGACGGCCGGTTTCAAAGTAGTCAAGACCGGAAAATCAGGTCTTCTTAAATAGCTCAGAAGTGCGAAGAGAGGTAGGTAGCAACAGCGCGAGCACGAGCGCGAACGATTGAACTTTGGAAAGTACGCTAGCCTACAAGAACTACAGAAATATGGAGGACTAGACTGATTTGCACCATCAAATTTTCTTCAACTGCTTCCGCTTCAAAAGAGTGGAGGCAAATACCAGAGATATTTGTAAACGATGCTTGGGTACATGGTTCGGCATATGTAAAGATGGTATTGCGGGTGAAAAGAGAAAAAATATTATTTACAGAATCTTCCTGAAAGTAGTCATGGGAGCACCTGATAGGTGCTAGTGGCATGGCCGAGCCAAAGTAATGTGAAAATGGTCCCAGCTCCAATTTCCGTGATTAACTGGTGATGTGTTTTAGTGAATAAGAATCTCATATAATCGCGCATCGTTCATATGAATCCATATGATGGTTTTTCGGCACCCGTTAAAAAAAAAGTGTAGACAAAGCACTTTAGCACAAACAAATTCTCCAATGTCATAATATTCATTGAAAGTTGTTTACTTGTTTTACATAACGTGCGAAGAAAATTTGCTCATTGATCGACCAATTAATTTTGATTTGATTTTTTCTAACCTCCAAAAATATTTTTTTTAAATTTATATCAATTTTTTTCTTCAACTTCTCGGCAGTTACCGACAGCTAGTAGAGTGCAGTATTGCACGAAACAGCTTCACATGAATCATCGGAATAATCTCATGAAACTAGCAAACATCTTAAATATCTCACTTCTCCTCCACTTCATCGTTCGACTCGGTTTCCATTCATTTGACCAAAATTTCTCGATGAAACTTTACCACATATGGCGAAACATTGACGAAACCAAGAGACCGATCCCTACGGCGACAGCTCCAAATTCTAGTGTCTGTTTGTTCGGCCAAATGAATGAATATTGTCGTCACACGGTCACACACAAAAACTTGGAATATTCTCAAAATTTATGTGACACATGATAATTGTGAAATATTTATGACTCATTCACAATGAGGAATTTTCAGTGTCGGACCTCCATTACAGTATGTCAGTTGTTTTGGTATATACGTCCCCGCACGCTCAACTCAGCTCAACTTCGCAACTCAGAGCTGAACCCTGGATATTTCATTCGGCTGCGGACCTGATATGTTCTAGCTTTTTCCCCGGTACAGTCGCCAGTGTGCTCGGAATTCTGCTAAAACCAAAGCAATAGCAACAAAAGAAGCAGCTAAACAGAGCGGTTTCACACCCTGGTAGTTATTCTGTAAGAGTAGCGGAGTATGGACAAGTAGTAAAAGGAAAATGTTTCTAAGTATGAATTTTGATTGGAGCCTGATGTCCAAATGTCGTGAAGTTATCGGCATCGAGCGGTATATTTAGGACAACTCTGGCCGGAGTTTTGTCTGACGGAGCTAAAGTGAATTTACCCGTTTCGATTAATAATTACGACGTTTGATTATCACCAAAATATTAGTTTATAAAATACAGCAAGATAAACACAGAAAAATTTCACATTAAAGTTCTAATACCTCAAAACGCAATAGCGTTATTTCAAAAATCTCATCACAAACCACACCACTACAAATTCAATGAGGAAATCTTGAAAACAAGAAGACAGACAACAGATTCTTATTTGAACCCCGTAAAGTAAGAAACTGATTTTTAACCCTTCGACCACAGACATATCATCGACAATTATCCTCTTCCATGTCCGGGATAACAATGATCCCATTCAATACGAATATGAAATGAAGAAGACTAGAGTCTTTTTACCTGCACATCTCCCACCCACCAGCTCGAACAGTCCGAACAATTTCGGTCATTTCGCAATGTAATCGAACAGGTCAGGATAAACCGAGGTGATATCTGCTGTACACGGTGAGATATGAAAAGAAGTTTTGGTGGAATCGAAAAATTGAAAGGACATACATTTCTTGTTCGGTCGATGCAACCGACATATGACATACATATCGAATCGAGTCTATAACTTCGGTCTATTATCGTCATCATCATTGCAGAGTGGTCTCTGCTATTTATGACTTTTCCAATTCCATCCCTGAAGGATATCAGGTGGATATCTTCAGGTCTAAGTCAGGATGTAGATGGGGTATATAATTCGAAAAGTCGAAAAATGTTCAATGTGCATTTTCCCGGGGACAACTATCGGGTTCGTGTAATTGACATCATCTCAATACGTGTCTGAAGTGGACCATATCGAGAAACGATTGTTAGTTCTGAGTAGATGGAATAAGATAGTTCCGAATGCTCCCATTTCGTTTAAATCGATTCTGGGTATATTTTAGATATTACGGAGCTGTGTCGTTTTAAAATGAATATGACCATTTCCAATATGTCATGAACACGAGTTTTATCTCCCATCGGAACTAACGATTCCAATTAAAAATTTCCAATGAAGACCCATTGCTATTTTCCACAATTATAGCTATCGCCTATTTCCATAAAAACGACACAAATGTCATAGAACAATCATCATTGCATCGTATCGCATTACATCTCGATACAGTCTCTCACGACTGTCATTCGATTGAGTTTTCAAACAATAGCGAATCACCGAACGAGCGATTGCGACAGATCCAACTTAGGGATTCACTTTATCTAACAAACGTTCGCTGCTATTCAGAATTACACTTGATACATGCATCACATTTTTCATTTGTATTTGACACTTTTCTGCATGATAGCATCATCCAGTGCACATTCATGGCCATCCCCGGCCATCATCTTGTCCATTGAATCCGGCGGCAGTGGCAGCAGAAGTAGCAATAGCGATATAGGTGGTGGGCGTTCAATGGACCACAGCAACAAAACGGCGGTACAGTATCGATGAACCACCAGGTAGCCCTTCAGTTCTATGGGTGTAGTTCTTTCTTTCTGCACACCTTCCTTGACAATTGATAGTGCCCATCATTTTGCCGAGATATTTCCCAACTATTCACCGTGTTACTGTTACCGTCCTGCCATTATGATGGCAATTGCATTCAAATGGGAAAAGCTAGCCGGCTACCTAACTATGGCAGATATCATAGAAAATCATACGGACAAGGAGAATGAACTGAAATGGATCGAATGAGAAAAGAAAGAATGTCACAGTGAAATTGTAGTATAAATTGTGAGTGGTCATTAGATCCGCTTGGAATGTTGTATGATTTGAATGGCTGTTTTAAAATCTAAGAATTAGATACAATTGATATGCTTGATATTTAAGGTTTATGATCGAGTGGATGTTTGAAATTATCATTTGGTTTAATAAAAGGTGGAATCGGGCAGTTTTGAATGGTCTAGAAAGTTGTGGCTCTTATTGACCATTGATAGGTATTTTATTCCTATGGCTTTTTTAGATGCTTAATTTTTTCTTGATATTGAAAATGATGAGTGCTGAAAGCGGGTAGTTTGATAACAAAAATGTACTTTACATTTAATTCATTCCTTGAAAGAATTTAATTTAAAAAGCGATAAAATATCAGAATTAACTGTTTTCATCAAAACTTTAATGTGCTCATAATTTATTTGATGTCGAACGACAAATATGACAAATAAGCGAAACACTGTTATTTCAACTCAATTTCATTTCATTTCATTTATTTATTTCAAGCCAAGCAAGGCATATTAAAAAAATAATAACAAATCACAATTTGCATTAAATATAAGTTTTCTTAAACTACACTATAACAAATTAGCATAAATAATTTTAAGTCCATATTCTAAACTTATATTTGGTTGTCAATTTGAAAAATTTATAAGGAAAAATGTTTTTTTAAGATTTTAGAGCCTTCAATAGAGGATATTTGAAACTTGTCTTCGGAATAGATAAGGAATAGTAGTTGGAAAAGTTGTTAAATATTTTGCAGCATCTGTTGATGGGCTCCCTGTCTCCATAAACAGTCCGATGCTGATGTTCATTGAGAAGACGTGTATACCTAGTACGTCTTACAGGGTTATTGAAAGTGATTTTATTCGAAAGATATTTAACGTTGATCAAGCCCCTAATTTCATCAAAAATGAAACATGAGCATAATACCGTTCTCTTCGAAGAAAGTGTCTCAAGGTTTAAAAGGCTTAATCTGTAATTATAAGATGGGAAACTTTCAAAATCGTGTGGGTTATATATATCTCTCAAAGCAAAAATAACAAACTGCTTTTGGATGAATTCTAATCTATCGCTATAACAGTTGAAAATGGGATTCCAAACGATGCAACCATATTCCAATGTTGGGCGAGATTTTGTAACCCATAAGTTCTTAAATTCTTTCGCACATCTCTTAATGAATCCTAATTGCTTGCTGGCTCTTGCTAGAACTTTGTCGTACTGAAGATTGAAGCGCAGCTTTTTATCTAGAACGACTCCGAGATCTACAACACTATCCACTTTTTTCAGCAACTGATTACTAAGGCGGTAATTAAAATTTAAAGAGCATGACTTGCGGGAAAAGCTTATGTCATGGCATTTGTCTACGTTAAGAAAAAGTTTATTGCGGTTACACCATCGCTCCAACGATAAGAGTTTTGACTGAAGGAAGATTGAATCGGATTCTGATTGAATAGTGTGGTATAATTTTAGATCGTCCGCATAAAAAAGGTGTGGAATATCGGGTAGCACTTCCGAAAGATCCGAAATAAAAATATTGAACAGAAGTGGACCTAAGTGGCTGCCTTGAGGTACCCCCGAGGAGCCAGTAATTTTTTTTGAGAGAAAACCTCAAGAAAGAAAATTTTACATGTTGTGTTCGATTCCGAAGGTAGCAATCCAACCATCCTAGCAAATTTCCGGAAATGCCTAGTTTTTGCAGTTTATATTTCAAAACATCATGGTCAACACGGTCAAAAGCTTTGCTGAAATCAGTATATATGGTATCGATCTGACACCCTTTCTCCATATTGCAAAGTACATCCGGGATAAATATCAAAAGGTTGGTGGTAGTTAACCTACCTTTTCTGAAGCCATGTTTCTGTGCGTTAAGAAGAGGATCAGTAGCTATAATGAGTTTATCACAAACAATTATTTGAAATAGTTTGGGTATAGCTGACAAAATGGCAATGCCTCTATAATTTTTAACCGAGCGCTTGTCACCACTTTTATGAATTGGCGTGAGATGAGAAGATTTCCAGAATTGAGAAAATCTACCGCGGGATAGTGATTTGGTGAAAATTATAAGCAGGGGTGAGATGATAGTTTTTGCACTGTTGATTATGAAGCTCGGAGGAAGTAGATCTGGTCCAGGGCCTTTTTTCATGTCAAGTTATCTTATCACTTTTACAATGTCCTCTCTAGTTAAATATATATCATCAGCGATAGCAAACTAAGGTGTTGAGACAAGCGACACGTTACATAATTCACTGGGTGGACAGAAAACTTCTTGAAAATGGTCGGCAAACATGTCACATATTTTTAGTGGGCCAGAAGAAAGTGAGTCATTTTTATACATTGCTGTGGGATAGCCTGTAGTTTTTCGCTTGGTGTTCACGAATTCAAAAAATTTTCTGGAGTCACAGATTATATTTTCCCCAACTATATTAATATAACATTCATATACTTCGCGAGACTTCCTTAAGAATTCTTTAGCTAGTTCATTGTATCTTCTCTTGATATCTTCGCTAGCATTGATGTTTGTTTTCATTATCTTATATAGTTTATTGACACATATTGATATCGTGCTCACTTATTCATAATTCGACATTTTACTATCCAATTGTTTGGATACCTTGAACAAGTTTAACAAGTTTACTGAAAACATTAAAAAAAAAACTTTGATTTTCTTTCCATTTTTCTTTCTTTGGTTTTCGCAAATTTTCAAAGCAATTAGTTTTTAACGCAATAAGCAACCAATATCAACTGAAAAAGTGTCAACCAGAATAGACTCGCTAAAAGCTAACAATGCTCCTGGTATTGCATAACAGTTTATTTCTTAAACCGAATTAAAGACATTATTTCACCAGTTCTTAAACATTTATTCTATTTATGCTCCGTAAAAGGAGTGTTTCCAGAAATGCTGAAAACTGCTCTGGTCGTCCCATTTTTCAAACATGTTCCTTTGCAAATCGCAATAACTACAGGCCAATTTCTCTCCTATCGATATTTTTGAAAATTGTTGAAAAAATTGTAAAAATTATTGATTTATTTTTAGCATACTATCATATTATCTTCTATGGCAATTAATTTGGATTCGCTGAGAACAAATTCTACAGAGTACGCCCCTACGGAATTTTTCAAGCAATTCAATCAAGCTGAATTTTTCGGGACACATAGATACTGAAGAGTAGGTCCATGTCAAGTTATTTTTAACCTATTGACAGCCCTGTCTTTTTAGTTAATTTTCAGCTAACCATATATTTCGATGGACAGAAGAATTTCCGAAAAAAATAAACCAGCAAGCGAAAACAAAACTGATAATGTTTTTCGCTCGATAATAATTGTGGTAGGGGAGCCCAAACGGGGATTTTGCGCGTTACTCGAGCGCGGCAGAAAATCATATGGGGAGAAGCCTTGAACCCTGTAATGTACCCTACCATATATGAGCTCTTAATATAGTGGGGTGCGTTGAGGGCAGCCCGTCAGATTAGTAAAAAAAAATTGATCCTCAGAAAAACTCGAGCGCGTCAGATTAAGACAAGGTAAGTTAAGTACATCTAAAAAAGAGTATATTTCAATAATCTGACAATTTGAGCGTGACATAAGGAAATGGACGAGTCACAAAGTTGTAAAAAAAAAACCTCACCTCGAAATACTCGAGCGCTATTGAATTTTTTTTTAATTTGAAGGAAATCCGATCAGGATTACGAAAAACATATAATCTGACGGTTTTCGTGGGGCGATGTAGCTGAAACCGTCAATAAATGATGAAGCGTATGGATGCTGAGAACTGTGTATTCCCCACTCCGCGCCTCTCTTCCTTCTCACTCTTTCTCTATCATGATGATATCTCAACTGATCGCAATGACTTGTTCGTTTTTGTAGATGTACGACGCTTTGGTTTGTTTGTTATGTTTTTAAAACGGGATGTGATTACAACCCAGCTTTAGAACCCAAAAAATGTCTTAACAGATTTTAATGGAATCTGAAACTTTTCAAAAAGCATTTGCAAACTTGGGGCCTGAAGCTTTTGATATTGAAGAATTATCTCTCATCATGGAATCTTTCATCTGCCATTTGTCCGAATTAAAAAATTGCTAATGTCAACAGTGCTAGGATGGAAATATTTAATAAAACATAGAAAGTATTTGATACATCTCACTCCTTCTCATTAAATGTGCGTACACGGTTAGAAATTTTCGGATAAATTTGATAAATTTTGGAATGCATATAGGTCCAAACGAAAGTTAGTATCAATCCAATAAGATTGTTTAAGATCAAACAATTTAATCTGATAAGATAAATTTTATCTGATAAGATAAAATCAATACCAATTATTCATATAAATTGAATAAGACGCTCTTATTAACGGTATCCGAATTGCATATAAATGAATACACCACATTCTTATTAAATGTATACCATTTTGGATAAGAAATATATTATTCTAATTTCGAGGTTACATGATAAATTTATCCCATTTTCAAAAACCCAAAATCATTTAACCCAAAATCTTATTCTGGTTTTTTCCCTCCTTTTTATTATGAATATATATATTGGGAACAATTATCCATTATGATGAAAAAAGAATGAAAACAATTGAATATTTATGCATTCAAAGATAAAAGTAGGTTGGAATTACTTTTGCGGGATGATTCAAGTTGAACAACTTTTTATTTACATTAAAAATTTTAATCTACATTGAAAATTCTATTTTGAGAAAGTGGTTTCGAAAGTATGCACTGCTTCTCATCAGACACCAGCACACAGTGCATACTTGACTGGCGTGACCACTTGCAGTTGGAAATCATTTAATTTGTATTTACGCTAGTTGTGACAAATTTTAACATCTCCGACTTACATATATCCATCGATATAATTTTACTTGTAAAGGTTATTGAATGTGATCATGGTTCCTTTCTTCTCTATAAATCAAGCTTGTCAAAGCCGAGAATATTGATACGGGAAACTCGATCGTTTTGCGGAACCAGCCACCGAAAGCAGAATCAAATTGGAATTATTTTTGCGGGATGTAGGTGTTGTGAAAACACTTGACATAGTACACCAAGTAAAACTTTCGAGCATTGAATTCAATTATGTACTGTGAGATGGATAACGATTATTTGTTTTATTATTTGAAAAAAAAAACTTGATAGATTTTATTCATATATACTTTATTCACCAAAATCAAAGTTTTACAATATTCCTGTAGTGATTAAAGTTGTTCCTTATGGCTACCAAATAATTTTCACAAATAACTTTAATAAACACTTTAATAAACACTTCCAATTAACTTCACTTACAAACTCGAAATGCTAATTGCACGACTTGCGACGCAAAAGTAATTCTAAACAATCCGTTTCACGAAAACACTCCCGAGTAAATTTTTGCGCCCAATGCAGTTCACTTACAAACTCTAAATACGAACTTTACGACTTGCGACGCAAAAATAATTCTAAATAATTCGTTTTATTTTTTATTAATTTTTAATATGAATTTATGATAAATATTATCCGATCTTGGTATAAACCACCCGTTTATACGAAACTCGTACAAAAGTTATTCCAAAATAGGATAGAACAATTTTATCCAACGTCAACATATATAATCTATACGAATATTAGGATACATAATAGTACACCATTGTGAAGATCAATATTATCCGAATATTTTTCACCGTGTAATTAGGACGCTTGTAATTTGCCACCTTGCCAATCAGAGCCGGGTGTATGGGCACCTGATGAAAGGCACGCTGCAGGTCAATTTTGGAAAAGACTTTCTTACCTCGTAGGATACATATATATATGTACATATTGTTTTTTTTCATCCAGTAATAAAAAGAAGAAACGATTTTTTTTTTTTAATTGTCAGCTTAACAATATCCCTCCATATAATTGTCAGATTATCATTTAGGACAACTAAGATATCAAGTTGAACCCTCTGTATAAAAATCGGACACGCTCGAGTATTTCAAGGTAACATTTTTTTTACGTTTTCAAAAATCAGTCATAACTTTTGGTCCCGTCCAAATCGTCAGTCATTTAAATAGGACAATTTTTTGAGTTCACTTAACATTCCCTCTGAATATCTGGCACGCTCGAATAACTTTTTTTGTTTTTGTTTTTTTACCCCTTTTTACGGCCATCCCCCACTAGTTAATCGTCAGATTAATATCTATCGGTTATCAGAAAGACAAAGCGCGTATACACTATGAAGGTCTGACGCGCTCGAGTATTTCCATGTGACTGTTTTTTTTTTTGGGTTTTTGAAAATTTTTACACGCTCTCCCCCTCACTAAAATGGAAAACTTGACATAAGCTTTTTTCATTTTAGAACCTAATCTTCACAATCCAATAGGTCCCCATGACACTTTAGTAACTGCAAATTTAGCATCCCGGGCTCCCCTACTATTACGCTTTGAAATTTTTAACCTAATGCGGGCGCTTAGTACCTAAAAGTTAGCAAAGTTTTTTGGTCGAAATTCGATTTGAAATAAATTCTGACAGAAAAATCAAGTCTTTACCTAATTCACAAGACATTTTTATGTTTATTAAAAATAGACTTGTGTGGTTTGTGATGAATGAGCGGACAACCCTACAGCTACAGCAGGCAAGTGGAAGAAAAAAACATTCCGCTGAAAAATGGAAACTATTGATAAAGACAGTCCTTTTTGCTGCTGTCAAATTGAAAAATTCCATGTCCCAGCACCTTTATTGTTTTTGTTCCAAAAGATGCTAACGTCAACTTTTCCTGTGATAAGCACCTTATGATGGAAATAGTTCCATTTTTCCTAAGCTTTGGAGTTTTTCGGGCAGCAAACCCCAAAATCTTTTCATGCCTCAGAGTTAGAATCTTGTGGAGAAAGATTTGTTTTGCAGCATGGATAGTGAATAGGGCTGTTCGCATACTTCAGCAAACTGCAGCAGTAATAGAATTTGGCAGCTGGCTTCTTTTTGCTGTAAAATTTGGCTTGCAGCAAAAGTACAAAAACGACTTTCTGCGAATCTATTTTAAAATATTATAATAGATTCAGGTACGCGACCAGACCTAATATTTTGATTGACATTTCTGTGAAAAGACCCACTGCAGGAAATCGTTTGCTACTAGAGAATTTGCTTCATGCATATTTATATGACTAATGATCTAGACGAGATTACGAAGCAGTAGCAACCAACTTAATCACCGGCTGATGATTGGTGCAATGATTGATGGTCTACTAATACAAGATAACGTAATTGTTTTTTCATATTGGAATTTTTAGGGGAGCTTGCAAAAATAGCACATATTGTTGCATTAAAAGCACTAAATTAACTTAATTTTATTTGAAAACAAATTTCAACGGTATTGTACCGTCGTTTCCCAATCGGTAAGTGTTTGCTTATGCACATTTTATGTTTCTGTTTACTATTATACTGAGGTTTTTGTTAAATTATTATTTTTTTTTGCTAAATTTTTGAATTCCTATTTTTAATTACTCTATGTTGGTTTTTTTTCGTAATATTTTGAATTACTGTTGGATTATAAATTTTGTTTGGTATGGTATTTTTAAATTATAAATATGGTATATTAAATACCTAATACTGGAAGCAAGCGGCAGCCTTTTGAATTTTCCAAGTATTGAAATTTTCGTGGGCGGCAGCTCCCAAAGTCGTTCTGTTCCTTAAGCCTTTGTGGCAGTTACCGCTCGTTCATATGCGGCCACTTATGCACTGAAAAATGTTATCATTATTTGTAAATATGTCACTTCTATCCAATGTGAAGCCAATTATGCACGTTTCTTCTGCTTTTCGTGGTTTAAAAGCTATGAGGTTTAAAAGTTCATGAGGTTTAAAAGCAATTTATCTGCTTTCAATTAAACTTAAAACAAATAATTTAGTTGCGCCAGAGACGACATTTTTTTAAAAAAAAATAAAAAAATAATGCTGTAGAAGAAAAATGTTTCTAATTAAATTTATAAAACACAAAAAAAAACAAGTTCAAAAAACGTTCAAAATTATTAAAATGAAGAATAAATTAGGGAAAATTTATTTTAATTGAAAACAGTATACACAAAGTATACAACTTCTTGAAAACCAAATTGGTTGAGTATTTTTATGTCTTTTGTTAAATCGTTGTATCAAGAGATCGTTCAACAGTTGGTTTATTCAGGACTCCATTCGTTCTGATTGGGAATGGTCTAAAATTATGTTAATGATATCCAGAGTTTTAATGGGCTAGTTTAAAACTAGCTTCAATTTTTTTTGTGTATAAAAACTTGCGATTAATACATTTTTCCAGAGATATAGGCAGCTGAACAGTTGACCATTTCACATTTAGATGGTGGCTTGGATTTATCGTTTCACTAGGCGTTCTACTCAACATATTGGTGTTTTGAAAAAATCGAATGACACCAATTAAATATCCAATTGGTGACAGCAAGCAAAAGCTTAATAGCCGTCTGAAATGGTTTGTGCGTTTGGGCATATTTTATATTTAATTCTTTAAATTTGGATTAACAAAGTCAGCTTGTTATAGATTAACACTCCCAGATTTTTAGTTTTTCTAATAGTTAACGACGGTTCAGTTCTTTTATTGCATTTGTTTTGTCGACATTAATTTTTAGTTGGTTTTCAACAGTGAGTTGTAATAATTGCAAAAGTCGAAATTCATCGTAAAACTTTTGATCTGATTTGTTTGAGCTTTAACTGTTATTTAAGGAGGAATATACCATCTGCATAAATGAAATATTTCAAATTTGAGTAAGGGTTTTCAAAATTTTGGACGTATAGCAAGAAGTGGGTTGCACCTGAAACTGAGCCCTGGTATCTGCTCACATTTCTGTTTTGCTAAGCTTTTGATCAAGATTATGAAAGTATTTTTTTTTTTGAATTATTATTACTGCTATGATTATACTACTACTATTATTATATTACTGCAATATCGTTATTATCTTTAATTAAGTTACTATTTTTTACTAAGTTAGCATAGTATGTCACTTAAGAAACTATGATCAATCGAATTGAAAACCATTAAAGCTTAAATTTTTTGCCGTGATGGTGGAATCATGAGAGTTTTTTGGAACATTTTTCGTGCCGTTTTTATTTTTAACATGCTCCATGATTTTTTCTTCTCTTCCCATAAGTTATACTAATCTTTTTACTAATACATAGTTCTTTGACTATTCTTTTGAGGTTCACGGAAAGCTGTTTAATTTGTTTTTGTCCGAAGTGAGTTTTATTATTTGGATTTTTTCGATAATTAGTGAATGTTGACTTTTTTTTTGCTTTACTCTTTTTAGAATGTCACCCGTTATCCAACTGATAATTCTAGTTCAATTGTTCAAAGAATGATAGATTCTCCTTTTAAAATGCTACTTATTTTCATAAGTTTATTGCATTTAATTTAATGAAATTTGCAATTACGTTTTTTTTCTCAAATAGTATTTTCTAAACCCTCTTTATTAAATATGAAATGGCAAAAAATCATTCCTAACATTTTTGAGTTATACCTTACGATTTGAAATATATCTGTAATCTATGTAATCTATGAGACTGATAGTGAAAAAGAGGGCAGATTACCCTCAAAATATCGATCTGTCAAGAAATTAAAACAATCTTTAAATTAAAATATTAGGTAACTGCTAAAACATAATTTCATCAGACTTTAAAAAATGTTTCTGGCTACCACAACACCTAAAAATATATCTTTTACATCCCTAACATTTTTAAGAAAGTTAGAATATGCTATAACTAATATTAATTCGCAGAAAAGTCTTAGTGAAGATAAAAAATTTTGAAAATTGGATGATAATCAAATTGCTTTTACTTTTATGAATTAGCCAGTTTTAGGCACTCGAGCGAGTTCTGGTTGTCAGATGTATGATTCAAGGCATTTTATTTTTCAAATGCATGGATCAGCAGTTCTAGGTTCTCCGAAGAATTTGGCGCAAACGTCAAATTTCCTGAAGTAGTATTTGGACGTTTCGTCATCTTTTAATATTAAAGTCTGGTTTATTCTATGAAAGAAATATTCACACATTTTTTTCACTATCTTAGTATAAAGTTTGCCAGGCACCTCAATAAAGGCGATAAATGTATTTTTCTGGGAAGCTATTTATGCAGCCAAAACATAATTTTGATGATCTTGGTATGATTGCTATTACCATTCGTCTAAGATGAAAATAATTACTCAATTAGGGAAAAAAAATTCTCAATTTTTCTCTTTTCATATTTTTCTCGATTCTCATTTGGATACAAAAAGCTGAACGAGCACGGCTTTCTGAAAGGATCTCTCAAAGAAAAAAAAACTTTCACAAAAGCGATATCTGGGCATCTTAGGCCAGTCATTTGTTTTTTTTAGTCAACAGTCAACTTCTGTTGTCCTTATCGTTTTCACATTTAAAATCTCTTCGACAACTCTCCTCCGCTATTTTACTCGTCCATCTCCAATCGGAATAGTTTTGCTTGAGTATTTTTAGTATCCCTAACGATTTTAAATGTTTCCAAAATTGCAAACAGAAAAATAAGTGTGGAGCCCCACCAACTTTTTGAAGATAAAATTCTCTGCATGCCATTACTACTCGTTCTAAGCCAATGGAAACCATCAGAGCCGTCAAAGCATACACTCAAAAAAAAAAATATATCGCTGACAGATATAAAATGACGGAAATATAATATATCTCACATGAGTATATGGGTGTATTTTGAAAAGCATAATATATCTACGGCAGATATAATATAAATATTTATCATATGTACGCAGAAGGAATAATTTAGCTGTAACAGAAATTAAATTATATACTGCAGTTATAGTCGATACTCATGAAAGAACTTGTTTTATATCTTTTGTAGATATATCAGTATTTATACTATAACCTAATAATTTGGTTAAAGTAGGAATACTGATATATCTATAATAGATATAATACATTTTTTTTCTTTGTATCGTTGCTGTCTTTGCTAGAGTTGGGGGTTTTATTCACAATTTTCCGAAAGTATATATTTTATTATACACTTAGCCAAAATATTCCTATCTGCCGCATCCAAGTCCTGTTTATGTTCATATTTTTTATATATGATTCTTAAGTCCAAATCTCCGATTTTATTAATATCCTGTAGATTACTTCTTTACATTAATTATGAATTTAGTATAATGAAATGTTTACCTCTGCGCACTTTATATATCTTTCGGTTAGGACGAAAACCGAAGAGAGCTCTGCACTGCCACTTTGCAGGACAAACTGTGATGCGTCTAAATTCATAGTCTCGCTTTTAAAAAATGACACACGCTGAACAATCACCATATATGTACGAAATACATATTACACTGTTCAGTGGTCATTTTATACTTGGTGCGTATATAATATACCAACTGCATGGATTTCATATCTACCGCTACCCAAAAACAGAGAAATCCTTATAGAACTTATATCTGTAGCGTGCATAATTATGGTTGCTGTGTGCATATTTTGTGTACCAGAGGTATATTTTTTACCTGAAAGCCGAATATTACTTATAATGAGTACAACTCTGGATTTCAATATACTCATAATACCTTTCAAATCAATATTATACCTGCTACGTGTATATGTTATGTATCACACTTAAATAGAGCAAAAATATATTTGTTAGGGCAATTTTGTGCCCACGATGGCTAATTATGGCTGTTACAGATATTATAATTTTTGCTGCACATATAATAGAGTGAATTTTTTTTTGTGTGTACTATTAGAGACAAATTATCATCCATCAACTAAGCATTTTAGCTCGTCATAACACAAAAGTTGGATTAAGATAATATAATTTTTTGAGTAATATCATAATAATATAATTTGTGTAAACTCAAATAACCGTTATTTCCACTAATATATTATAGAACTTTCGAAAGGCAAACCTAAATAATGCCAATCAATCAACAAAAATCATGCATATAAAATCAAGCAAATACTATTTCAGTGCGTCATTGAATATGATTCAGGCAAAGAAAGTTCAGTCACTTGCGAGATAAATCGGAATTAGAGAACTTCAATGCATACTTGGAAAGCAAAAATAAGTGGCTACATTCGGAACTTAACAAATCCATTCAATAACTTGAAAATCTCTTCTCGTCCAGTTTTCGTTTCATTTCAATCACGCAAACCATTTCCGCACTAATCAACTGCTAATGAATCAAAACTTGTCATTTTTCAAATTTTTAATCAATCAAAACCCCTCATAATTCCAAAATCCCAAATCACGCATTTTATCTGCTACTCCACATCCCGAAACTCCAAATCATTTTTGGAGGTCTCATCTGACAACCACTGATTAGAAATGCACCGAAATATTTTTCCATCGTTCGCTCATCGCTTTGCATTCCCAAATCACAGAGCGTATCCAAATCCACTGAGTCCATATCAACAAGGCATTCTTCGTACAGTGATTTCGAGCATCAACAAACCCACAGAATGATATGAAGTTGAATGGGGACAGTCAACTTGGATATTGTCAAAAATCGAAAATGACTTATTAATATTCTAATCCCGGGACGCTCGGAAAAAAACCATAGGGAAAAAGTCGACGTTCTACTAAATTGTCTCAGATTAACAAAAATTGCAAACACAACGACAATTTTTTGGGAGATTTGTATTGAATTTTTCGGCAATAGGCTCAGAAATTGGGCTCTGGTGTATCGAAAATGGGAAATAATATACACGCTCCGGGCTCTAGATTGAGTGTGTAATAATAATCAGGATAATAGGAAGTCACTGTCGTTTCAGTACAATAGAAAAGTTACCCTCTTAATGGTAGCTACCCCCGGTGTGAATACAGCTCGAGACTGTGAACAAGGACACAGATATTATTTCTTTTGAGGATAATAGGCACAGGCACATGTGGCATACGACGTCCACTTGTTGCTATCGTGAAAGAGCTATGTTTGGTTGATGCTACCCTTTCTGTTGCGTTTTGGACTTTTCGTGAAGTTTAATTTGCGTGGTAGAGGGTGGTGTTGTTGGATAGTGTAGAGGAGTGTGATGGAGTGATTATTCTGAACCCAAAATAGTTTCAGTCATCATTTAAATTTTTTTAATTAAATATACCTCTAAAAGTTACTTAGGTTTAAATTTTAGCGCAGATCTAAGTCTGAAGCATACAGGATAGATTCCGCTTAGAATTCAGCTGACTAAACTAAGTAGGGCCAAGAAAAGTATCTAAAATTATTTGAATCGAAACAGGCAAATTAATAATTTTGAAAATCCATTTGTATGCTTTTTTGCAAGGAAACATTTCTTCAAAAAACTGAAAATCACAAACACTTACTACTCTCTAGTAAATTTTTTTTCTAGGAAAAAAATCTTTTCGCCCCTTCAGTTTCCGTATTACACCATAAAAGCATAAATGCTTGGAAGAACATTATAAGGACACTCTTCGTTCACATTAGGCTCCTGTTGATTTTTATGAAGCTTAAAGTAGATTCTGGTCGAGTAAGCTGTTTGAAGAGGGAGTCAATTCTTGGCCGAAGGGTACTTTAAATACAAAGTTTTAGTATCTTAAGTTGTTTTAAAGATATCCGGAAGTGAAAGTCAAAGTGCTGAGCAAGGAATGCCTTCTCTTGGGTTTCTCAATGTGAGGAATAGTATGTGTGCGAGAAATCACTGGTATATTTGAGTGGTTGGGCTCATGAGGTGTCTGGAAGAGTTTTGGCTGTGAGATTAGGAAGCCAAGTATATCACGCTTCCCTAAAAGAATAGAAAAATTACATGGCATTCAAAATAATCGTTTGGCTCAAAAACGTTTTTAAATGCTTTCGTATGGAGAATGCACCAGGAAAGATATTTAGGAAATTATGAAACCTATTTATTAAAATTATTAAGATAAAATAATGAAAAAAAGTGCAGTTACGATGGATGTTAAGATTATGTCTTACATCAGAAATATGAAACAGAATATATTGAATGCTTCAGTCTTGAGAATAATAGCCACATCAGTCGGAGTTACATTCTAGCTTCTTGCGAGTCAACCTACCACAAATATTTTTTTATTGTATTTTTTCGAGCAATGCATAACTCATTTTTTACGATGTCCGAAGCTCTTTGAAATGAAAGTGCAGTGGAATCCCTCTCATCATCCTTCCCTTAAACAAAATAATAATCAGCAAAAAATCCAGCTTCCAATTCAAAGCCACTACCTAGCATGTATCACATCTTCGCAAGCCGAAAAAAAACCGATGCATAAACTTCACTCCCTCTACCAGTCAAGCTAAGCCGTGCGAGGACATTCCAGCAATGAAAATATGATTGGATCTGGAACTGTTTTCATACAATCCATAAAACAAGTGAATTTTCTTTTGATTTGTATTCCATTCGGCTCCTGTGGATCATCGTCGTAGTAGTATGCAGTCAAGGAAGGCTACTGCAAGAATGATTCACTGCTGTATCTATCTGTCTGCCTGTCGTCTGTCTTCTCCTTGTTTGCGTTCTCCTGGCTAAAATATCCATATTGTGTCGGTTTATTTTGCACAGTTTCATTCAACGGTTTTACCGGTTAATTTTTTGTTCGGTTTTGTTTTTCGTAATTCGTGTTATGGTTAGTTTCCTAGTCGATGATGAAGTCGGTGTTGTGGCATATGTGAATGAAAATAAAATTGCTGCAACCAGACAAGTGTATGACTACTGTAGAACAACAAGATGAAAAATCGTTTTCAGCAATGATTTATTACTAGTCAGTGGTTGGTAGTAGATACTGTCAAAATGGTATTTTATGGAATAACCGCTTTTTATATGAGAAAGTTTCAACTGGAAAGAAGATAGTTACACGCTTTTTTGAACAAATAGGGTTGTTACTTGAGAAAACATAAGAATAAACCTATTCAAGATGTTTCTGGTATGAAATTATTTATCATGAATTATTGCTTGCATATGCAGTTTAAGGGGACATATCACCTTCAAGTTGAAAAAAATTGTTTTTTTCAAAGTTTAGTTTTTAATTGAATAAACAGATATATCTTAATGAAACTTTGTACACATACTTAACTTGCTTTATACTGCTAAATTTTTTTTTTTTAAAAAAAACACAAAAAAAAACCTGACGTGCACGATAACTGCCCTCAGAAGAGACATTACCCTTAAAGCGGCCTTAGAATCAACTAAAAAGAAAAAAAATTGGTTTAAAAATGACAAAATGGCGGCGTTTTTTAGAAAATCGATGTTTTTTTCCACGAAAAATCGGTTATAACTAAAAAACTTGAATGCCGATTTTTTCATCCGTAGTTCATTCTGAGCATTAACATGTGCAGATTAATGTGTTAAAATTTCAGGATGATTGGATAAAAACATTTTTCATCATCATGCACGCCAACTTGAAAAAGGTTGATTCGAGAAAATCGCGTTTAAAGTTAAAATTCAATATTTTTTGTAATAAATCTTACCAAAATTTAATCTGCGTTGCCTGGACCATACAATATACCTTCCTCTTGCTCATACTTTTCCGCTTCCAAAGATTTTTGCTCTCTTCGAGCAATTCTGGACTCTTTAGATGCCTCAATCGAGTGTTTTCCGCCTGGTTGATTATTGCAGCATCTTTATTTTTTGCATATTCCAGCGCACATGGGCCAATTGTAATTGCCATGACTTACCTTATTTTCAACATAGCCATAAATCCTTCATTGAATGTACATGCAGAAATATTTGCAACTATATATATGATATTTTTTCCACAAAAAGGTATGTTTAGGGGCCAAATTCCAAATACAAGAATTATAGCTTTCGCTATTATTTAATAAATCTTTTGATAATAAGCCTTCATAAATAAGCCTTAAAACTTCTTGTACCTCATCGTCTAAAGGTGGAAGATGCAGTATTACCACCACCTGCTTCCGCCTTGCGCCAGTTACACCAAGTCTTTTCTCCAACAGGACAATAAGAGTGTTGAGGGTTCTCATATGCTGCCCAAATTTCCCTGCGCATGTTTTCAACCGAATTATAATTTCGTCATATAGGTAGGCCATAATATGTTGATAAATTTTTCATTAATTTTAATGCCAGTTGAACTTTTTTCGGACCTTTTTTTGGAGTTTCAACACTTTTTTTAGAAACATCTTTTTCATATATTTTTTTTTTTTGTTTTTTTTTTTTTGCCGAGGCACCTTTTTTTTGTTTCTTTTGAAGGAATCGACACTTATCTTTCTCTTTACTTTGGCCTTAGTCGATGTAGCGGTATAGCGAAGTGAACGAAAATCAAAGAAAAAACATTTTTTTGTTTTTATAATTTCAATTTTATATTATTAAAATCATGTTTTTAAAGCTTCATTCTAACATATTCAATCAAAAAACAAAATTAGATTTATGAAAAATTTGAAGGTGCTATGTCCTCTTAAGGTAAGCTATGGATTTCTAGAAAGTATTCGCAAATTAACGCTACAGTGACCCTGATTGCTAGAGATGGGCAAAAGAACTCATGGCTCACCACTGATCGTTCTATTTTACAGTGTAACGCCTGAAAAAAGCATAATATAGTTTGCAAGCGAAAGCTTTCGATCGAATAAACTTAATGAAATGTGCAGCGAACTGTGTACTCAGATTACGGCGTAGTACTGTAAGAAAAGAACGATCTCATAGATTTTGTAGATAGGTCAATTATTGACATCACTTGGTCAATTATTTACGTCAGGACGTAAACACCCATCAATTGCTTGTTAGCAATCAATTGCCAGCATTTGTCAAACACATTGTCAATAAGTTTGACAGCAGTGTGAGCACCACTTGGGGAAGCAGTTGCCGTCCATGCCAAGCAATTGACCCCCAATTTGGATTGGCATCCGTGCTGTCAAATTTTGCTTGCTTGACATGCATGTGTTTGTATTAAAATTCATTCGAAAAACAAACGGACGGGCAATCAATGTAAATGTAGCATAATGCAAATGCAAAATACAGGTCAAAAATCATTTTTTTTTCTGCATGTGTGTCTAAAATAGGTGTTTGAAAGATATCCAGGCACTCAAATTTGAGATTTTTACTTGCTAGGTTAGATAAGGTATTTTTGGTATTTCATAAACCTATGGTTCCTATCGACACCACATAAGAAGTGGAGCTTACAGAATCACTTCAAGTAGCCATCGAAGTCCGCAGACCTTCATGCGAATTATAGGATGCCCATTAGCCTCTGCTCCACCACGTGCGTGAGACTCATCAACCAGAGCTCATTAAAGCAGCGCTCTCTGATTTTCTCCTATGCCAGACAGTGGCACTAGAGCACCTGGCATTTCCTTACTGTATCACTGGTAAGCAGTTGCAGTTTCAAAGCGTGACCCACTCAGAGTTGCCATTTGTAGGGATTTCTCCCTACTGTACGTGTATTTAGCGTCTAAAATTACCGTAGGGAATATTTCAGTCATTCTGGTCATATGTAGGGAAAATGTTTAATGTGCGATGCACCTTTTAATAAAAACAGAATAAATCGCCAGAACTAAAGCATTTTTACTATGTCTAATTCATTACCTATTTTTCAACTTGCATTTTACAAACCAACTTATAAAACCCAGTGTAGTACAAAAAATAATTGGCAACGCTGATGCTCTACTCCGTTTCTACCATTACTTTAGATTTGCATTTTGTGAACAACTGGTAAATGGTAAATGTAAGAAGAAGAGCTTTCCTTTCATCCACGACTTTTGAAACTATTTCTGTTAAGTGAGAATGGGCGAAAGGAAAACGTCAAAAGAAAGGAAAACGTCAACGGGTCTGACCCCTTCCTATTCACCCCCACCTTCTATAAACTTGTATTGATTTGATTAGTCTAAAAAGCCTAATAGCTACTTGACATTTTGCTTGTGCGTTGTACAAATTTGAATGCGACTTTCAACTGCAGCTTGCAAATTATTGGTAAATTTTCTACTTTTTTTGACAATTTGTTACAAAGTTGTCAAAATAAAACATTTTCGGTTAGCTATGCAATTGGGTGGAAACAATAACACCACTTTGACTTTGAACGTAGGGAAATTCGTAGGGAAAAATCATTCTAAGTGTAGGGTAAAATTGCATCTGGTGTAGGGAATTATACGACCAAACTTCTGGCAACACTGGCAGCCACTACAAGATTGTGGCCAGTAATGACGCTGAGCAGCCGTTTGCAATCGAGTTAATTCAAGTAGGTATTTGCAGATTTGTGTTGCTCGCCATTGAAGACGACCAAGCACTTAGCTTTTTGAATAGGAATTGGAATGTCTGTCGATTCAATTAGTGAATTAGTGGAAGATAGGCCCAATGTTCGTTTTTCCATTCTCATCAATGATTTTATGACCTAGAAGCTTCTGACTCTTCTATTTATGTGTGTTAGGCATCAGTGTTTTTATCGCAGCTTGAATGTATGTGAAAATGTTAACACTGGTACTGCGGTATCGTTAGCGGATATTTGATCGTATTGCATCCAAAACACTACAAAATACTCCACCTGGAAAAAAATCACAGTGGTCAGCCTGAGAGCTGATTCTATATCAAAGTCTGCAAAGTATAATGCAGTACCTATTCCTAGATCCATTCGTGTAAATGCTAAGGATTGTTGCGTTCAGTAGTTGCGTTGCATTCAGTACCCAACTGTTCCTTAATATCTTCCCTAATTTGAATAGTTCCCGTAATTGTCTTCTAAGACAAGCTAGATTCATGTTCCATCAGGACGGCTCAGATGCTATGCTGCGTAAGGCCGCAGCCAAGTTGGAGTGACTAGAGCGTCGAGTCAAGCAGCGTTATGCAGTTGTTATTGTGTTTCCATGTTGAAGAAGCGACCAAAGCATTACAGCGATTTCGTAACTTGACGCTCTCTTCGTTGAAACTTCGCCATACCCTAATTTCGAGCCAGTAATTTCGACATGATATTTAACTTGGAGTCAAGAAGTATATCCAAATATTTTTCATTCTTTTAACCAGAGAATATTTATTTGGGGAACCGGGAGGTAATGGGAATATCGCTTATAACCTAACAGTTTTATCTGCGAACATTGTCATGTCCCAACCAGAATGAAGATTCAATTCAGGGTCTTAAATGTTGCATGAGGTCGAACTCTGGACTGTCCTCTGGGGCACTCCAGCCAGAATATTATGTTTGATAGATGCTGAAGAGCCTTTGACTACAAAGGAACTGCACAACCAAAATAATTGCATTATTTAACAAGATATTTAGGAAGGTTTTTGGGATATTTAGTGGGTTTGAAGAAAGATATTTGTGCTATTAACAAATAATAAATTGTTACTATAGTTTATTAGCAAAGCCATGTTTGTTGAGGTTGACTACATTAAGTAATTGATGACTAGTAGAAAGTAGTTATGGCTACCGATCCGCACTTTGGAGCCCACTACGACTCCGGATCTACTTTTGACCTACTCCAAAAACCAACCATGACTACTAGATGCCGAATTACCAATCAGGTATAATCTAGCTACGTCATAAGTGCAGTAAAATTGGAACTAAAATACTGTTTCCCAAAAGTTTACTTAACGAAATTAGAAGATAGTTATCGGGAAGAATAGGACTATTGCCCAGTTTGCGAACGGGAATGATGGATTACCAACGAAAGCCGCTCTATAGCATGTGGTCTCGTCAAAAAATTGAAGTGGGAGAATGGTGCGGGACTTAATTTTCATATTTTTGTGAATTGGTCATAGTTTACGCAGGTGTTTTTTTATGAAAGGCGAGAAGATCTTTCCATTGATCGATACGCAAATGCCAAAAGGTACTCCATATTGGACATTTAAGCTTTTACAGGTGTTTGCGTAATGCGGATACCCGGGTGCATGCATGCACCAATGGTGATGAATTTTGATAGCTAGGGTCCAAGTAATGTCTAGTAGGTTCGATTTGTTGCGAGCAATGAGAACGGCTTTAACGAGTTTTGCAAAAAGAGGAATGCAAAAGGGTATAAGGGTATTTTTGAAGCTTTTAAAATTACTTCTAAATATAAATAAGAAAAACTATATAAATTTTATAAAATATATTTTAATGTTATTTTTACAAGATTAAAATACTTACTAAACTTACTTTCTGCAAACATCAAAAATTGCAACTATCTTAGCCTACTTTGTATATGTTTAATTTTGGTGTTTGCTGAAGTGTAAAGTGTTTGTGGATTGTGAATATGTAATTGTGGATTGTGTATGTGCTTCCACAGTTAAAAAGGGGAATGCACTAAAGATCGTCTGTGATTATTGTTTGAGACATGGCGATTAGCACAATACTAAAAATGAGGTGTATAGTGGAGAGGTTCCTGTGGAGCAGAAAACAAGAAGATCACTTAGGCGTATGCCAATAAGTCCGTAATCGAGTTCGTATAATATACTACTACCAATAAATGCGGGCGTATGCCATAAGACTTAGTTTTACTTAGGGCACAAGTAAAACAGACAGTTGCGACAATTGAATGCTTATTTGCTTTGCCACAGTTCCCATAGTGCTACCGATGAATGAATTACAAGTTAGGTTAGACGCAACAGCGAGGTCGGGATAAAGGCTTCTTCTGAGCCTCTGTATACTAGTTGTTGTAGTTATCACCGCAAATCAAACATTTGGCCGGGAGAAAGCAGCGTGACGACTGATGTGGCCATATGCTTGGCAACTTTTGAACAATAACCAAGTATATTCCACCGTTGCTGGCTCCAATGCACTCTGGTGTGAAAAACTGAATTAATCTTGAGTAGATCGGAACATTTAGTGGTCCCTCGAGTGCAATATAAAATGCAGGAAGCATGTTCTTGATAACGTGAAGTGGCACCGGGAAAAACAATTTTGTTTTCATAAAACAGTTCAAGCTGTACTCTTCGTACAGATAATCTTTTAGGATGATGAATTCCATATCATGCAATCCACTAACTACCAACTTATTTACACGTTGATCATAGGGGAGACCGAGGAAGGTTGTGACAATTTTTACGTTAACTAACATAAGTCATCTAATATTACTGGTACGTCTATGAGCTCTTTTATGGAAGAAAGCTAATTTAATACACTATTTAAATTAAATATAAAAAGAAACAAAAAAAGTAAGATCCATGAGAAAATTTACTTTAAATGAAGTAGTCCTCAATGTCACAACTCTTCTAGTACCAAGGTAAGTTGTGACAGGGTTCGAGGTAAGTTGTGACAGGACTCGAGGTAACTTATTTTTGATGGGCGAGTCAGTAAGAACAGCGGATTTGATCTTACTTCTATTTGGTTGGTTGCCTTTTCTTGGAGGTACTTTTGGCAGTGGCCTGAGCACTTCCGGTGAAAATAAATTAGATTTAATGTGGCTTAGATTAAGAGATTAAGTTGTGGACGCAATTGGTTCCAAGTTTGTTGGTGGTGGATTATAAGCTTGGGATGTGGGGCAACAGGTTCTATTTCTGGAGGCTGCGCATTACAGATTAGAGATCTGGAGACAACGGAGTCAGCGTTAACGTGCTATGGATGCTAAGATGTGGAAGCAACTGGTGCAAAGCTATCGTATAGAGGGCTGTGGTTCCTGAATGCAGAGGCAACAGGACCTATGTTTTCGGATCCGATAACATCATTCAACAGTATGTATAGACTGGAAGAACTGTTCTTATGCATCAACAATTATGTTTGGAGTAACTGTTCTTCCTTGTTGATCTGCAGTCAATTCTCGGTCTGACATTGGATCGGTCTAAACTCGATCAGTAAATTGTTCAGGCCAAGTTCCTGTAGCTGCAAAACAAACGCTGATGTTCCATGCCGTGATCGTTACGTCAAATGCAGTTTTTTTGCATTATGAATAGGCTTTTTCAGAGGACCTTAAATAGCACGATCCATTGGTTGTAGTTTGTTACTACAGCTAGGAGGAAACGTGAATAAGATTATGCCATTTTCTCTGAAAAACTCGATATTTTTTAAAGCCACGTGTGACGAATGGTTTTCTAGTAATAACAAAGTTTTTTGTTCTTTTGACGGTCTGACATGGTTTTTGAAGTGTTCCAGAAACGTATGAAAATCATTCTCTTGCATCCACTCTGAGCCGTTAGCTGTTAAGTTAGCTAAAGTTAGCTAAATATCTTTTTCCGGAAACTTTATGTATGTTAAAGACACATGTATAACTGGAGAAAAATATCGCCACATTTGTTTGATTGAAGCTCGTTGCCCGAGTCATACTTGTTGCTTGAGCCAATCTTAGTGATAAATTTGGATCTCACTCCATAAATATCTTAAGCCATACCTCTCTAGCCATTTTTTTCTCTTTCCAAGACGACGGAAAGTTCTTATTATGCTTATGTGCTAATCTGTACGCCAAGCTTTTCGTTTCTTTAGTAGTTAAGCCATAATCTGAAGACACACAAGGTAACAAATACTCGCATAGCATATTTTCTTCATCTTTGGTGAAGACTGTTGGAAAAGCATACCCAATAGATGGTGGTTTTTTCGTTTCATTGGCCCCTTAAGCTTTTTTCTTCTTAATATATCTTTGGCATTATTTTTAAGATTGTTTCCACCTAATGTAAACTCCTCAAAAACTAATTCATATATTTCGATACTAGACATAGGTCTATTATTTTTTCTTGTATATTTATTTGGCATTCTCAAACAATATATAAAAATTAAAGTAGGTGGGTAGAGCATGCAGACCCCCACCAGAAAGCATGTTGCTGAAAATAGATTCGCTTCGCATGTTGCTGAAAATAGATTCGCGGAGCAAAAAAACATGCGTCGATCAGAATAATGGCTCATAACCTAACAAATATGAAGCAAACCAGAAAAGCTATATCAAGGTATGAAACTAGAATAGACACTGCATATCAGTAAAAATATCACAACAGCACTAGCAATTTGGATATAAAATAATAGAACACTGAATTATTGACCAAAAACTTTATTTTGGCATTTTTTTTTACAACGATGTCGTATTGACATTTTCACTTGCAGTGCCGGCCTGCGCGAAATAACATGTTATAAAAAAAGCAAAAATATAAAAGAGAGCTATATATATAAGAGAAAAAAGAATATAAAATTAGTTGGGCTCGAACTACATGTTTAATGTCTAAGTCGGTAATGTTTAGCTCCGACATCAGTGCTATAATAAATGATGAAGATGGGAGGTGTTTTGGACTAAGACTGAGGTGCGTCTAGAGCCGCTTTGGTTGTAGCCTCACTGTCATTAGAGTCGTTCAAATTTCGGAGTAGTTGGAATTTGTTATTATATTGATTCATGATAGAGTTATCATGGGTTCTTAACCGCTTCTGAAATAGATTTTCTGAAATTCAGTATTAAACCTAAATGAAAGTAATGCGTTAGTTAGTTAGTTACTATTATGATTACAATTTATCAGAATCTCTCAATTACGAAAATATCGTATAGATACGAAAATATCCTATGTACCGAAAATATAGTTTTGACAGATCTAATAACAATACCTTGAAGAATTCCCTAAGAGTATCACGCTACGAAGTTCAGTTGATGTATGAAATCACATGATTCCAAAGCAATAAAAATATTAGTATCACAAACTATATAAATAAAAATAATAGTTTTGTTTGCTCTTAAAAGTCTAACTTTTATAAAAATGTTGTGACCTAGCTAATTTCCGAAATTTGATGACTAAATTGTATTGATTATTTCAATCAGGATAAAACATAACGCGAAAACTGCAAATTGTTACATACTTAGACTCTTTTTTTTTAAAACAGAAACATGCGACAATAAAAACTTCCTCGAAAGATGGCGATCATAAATTACGCGGCAGTAAATTGATCTATTTAAAAATTCAAATAGCTTCACTACTACGCCACTAAAATTAAAATGCAAACACTCCCTTCTACGATTTGTTTCGTTCAACAGCCCAGCACATATGTCAGATTTTCTGATTCCCACGAGTTTTTAATTCCTCCAGCACTAATTTGACCATTTTAACGTTTTAAAACAAATCACTTTACTCTTGGATCGCATAGATCTATCTTTCAATTTCACAATTTTATGGCTACAACTAATTAATTGGGACTATTGATAGTCCGATTGCTGTGAATTTCGATATCATTCGCATCATATATGCCCGTATCATTGATGATGATCATCACCACACAACCAAAAACCCAAAACAGAGCCCGACAGTGGTCTTAATTAATGCCACATCTTCGAATTGAAATTGCTGTCGAATAGTCGAATTCGTATCGTTCGATTCCATCTTGAACAAGATCAACTATTACTTAATAAGGCCATTTTCTCAATTCTACTTCTAAACAACATCTCACAGATTCATATCAAATAATCTGAGTCCAAAGAAGTGATTGACTTGTACAACAGAGTAGATTGCTTCATTTCAATTTATCCAGCTAGTTGAATTGGTGGGTTGGTAACGGGAACGGGCGTATGCCACACGAATTACAAGTTTTATTTAGCGCACAAGTAAATACAGACAGTTGCGACAATTGCGATTGGATGATTTATAGTTGTCACTGCTTTAGTCAAGACAAAGTGAAATCATTTGATCGGGGCAATGTTGTGGGCATTAATGATGGGATGGATGGTGGTGATGAAAATATATGGACTAATATTGAATATGTTACCAGTGCAATTACTTTGAATAATTTAATCTTTGAGTATTTTTTTGGGATTTATTTGAAAAATGGATCATGGATTGTGCAATTTCGTTTTTGATTATTTTCGTTGAAAGGACGATCAAAGAAGTATGGTTAGAATAAATCTGTGTAATTTATTGCACACGATTTCAACATTACTATAAAAAAAATCATCAAGTTCTTTAGCTCTTACTGATGAGCATTTTAAATATATATATTTCCAAATTAAGATACATGATCTGGCAATACTGTAAATTAAACCAAACTTTGAATGCTCTGTCATCTCCACAAAATCACTCGCAACACTTTCCTCAAAACACTTTTCTTTCTTTCTTCAATTTGATTCTAAATTAGACTTAAATCAACAGTAGCATCATGCTGATGATCATGACTATTATCACACATACCAAAAACTACTTGACACTTCAAGGAGACAGCGCGTTCCGTTCGTAACAAGCAGCAATCCGAAGACGAACGGTTCAGACAACGACAACAGAATTTCAAAATTTTTGACATGATAGATTTATAGCGGTAGATTTATTGGCCAGTTGGCATCAGACTGGGAGGATATGCCCATGCTCTTCACATCGTATCATATCATATCCCACATTCCATTCGAACAATCAACCAAAATACTGTACTCTAATAGTGTCTGATGAGTGAAAAACCGAGCATCCATCTCGCGCCAACTGACATTTATTGTGTATGCATTCATCACAAATATTATATGCATATATTCCAAGCACCAAACGAATTATTATTGTATCTTTAGTAAAGCTAGTTGGTACTTAAAAGTATGAGATTCACTTCGAGCGACATTCAACGATATGATGACTGACTGGTGCTCAGTTCAATGTAGCTTGGGGGGGAATCGACGAGATGAGGTCGAGGTCTGTTTTGGCATTTAATTGGTTATGACAGCTGCTGGCGATAATTAGAGGTTAATTGTTCTGTTTGTACGATTGCAAATTCACAAAGTCGAATGCTGCTTAAGATACTTGGTCATCTATTTCGTTCGCATTGCATTTTAAAATTAATAACTAGACGAAAGTCTATTTATAGCTACGAATCATTTATCTGATTGAGTAAATTGCGTCTGTCTATTTTGCGACATCGTAGAGACTCGTGAATTCTCGAGGCTTTTTTCCTCGATCAACAGCTTTCAGATACAATTATGTATATTTTGCATTTGTAGGAGTTTTAGAGCGATTCGTTTCCATTTAATTGTTTAGTTATGAAAAAATTTGCATTTGAATTGCATTCACGATGTAGTGATTAAGGCGCTATTCTATTTTATTTACAATCTTTTTTGATAGATTTGATTTTTATGACTTAATCAAAATGTTTCGAAGATCGATTTTGCATCAGACGTATGGTTTAACCTTGCTAGATGAATAGAATTGGAACATATAGTTTTTAGGCAATTTAGATGGAAATTTTCAAAACGAGCATGATAATGAGTTCCGCTTTCATTTGAATGTCGTCTGATGAACTAATTGATGAGAAAATTTCACATTAGATGTAGAAACAAAATCGCTTGATTTTCGATACCAAATATCTTAGAGTTTGGTTGCACAGAATATGGTATTGATAAAAACCCACACTGGGCGCGATAAGAAATTAATATTTTATTGCGACACCAAACCTGTCTGTAATTGACAAATGCAAATGAATTGTCCTAATTGAAAGTCTTTCAATTACTAATAGAGGAAATATTCGAAGAATAATGAGAATGATGCCTAAATTTATGTATTTGTTAAGGTCATAGTTATGAGTCTAAAATCATTAACATCCAACCAAAATACCAGCTTATTACTTTCACGTGATTCACAGGACGTCCATACAACCATGGTCAAACTTTATAAAATCAGCCTTGTGAACATGATATTTTTCATCCAACATTTTGTCCCTTTTAAGGAACAGTTTACATTTTTGTCCCTATAAGGAACAGAACTGAGTGACTGAAAACAGTTCCCGATGAATTTTTTAAGCTGTTTTTTGCCAATCGGGATTTTAACCTCAGTGCTTTTGTTCAATTAATGAGCTTCGATATCTTCTCGAAGGCTTGAAAGTAAAATGATCTGCTGGAATCGATGGACTACCAAACTTCTAAATAAAAAAAAACCTTCCGAAGAAAGCTATTTTATTACCATCGTTTGCCTTCAATTGTTGCTTGCTTTCCGATTGAGTGAAAAGAGGAGTCCTTCGCTTTTGAGAGGAAAAATGCAATTATTATTCCCATTTTCAAGGTAGGAAAGAATTTCAGTAGCTATATACCAGTAAATCAATTACTCATATTGCTCCTATATCCAGCATCCTGGACAAACAAAACGCCTTCAACTCGGCGAGGTGGCCAGACATCCTCGTGCCCTTGAGCAGCGGTTTTGTATCACTGGTGACCTGCCATGGCTAGCAAGACTATCGCAGGGACCTATGGCTCCTCCATGAAATCAAGGAGAGAGTTAAAGAAAGGAGTGGAATAGGGTTCAATCTTAAGACCTAGCCTCTAGAGCGTACACTCCGACTGAAAATACCTGTGGATGTGTTTTTGGTAGGTTACGCTGATGACGCCGCAGAGGTAATCACTTCCAGATACTCAAGCTACGTGGAGGGTGAAGCGGTGAATGACCGAACACGGACTCTAGCTGGTGGTCTCAAACACAGAGATTGTCATGCTGACGAAGCAGATAGGAATATCTATCTTACCTTTTACAGTTAACTCCGTCTAGGTACGTGTGGCCTTGGACTCGAAGCTGACCTATTGGGATCATATCCGGCAAGACTAGAGATCATATATGATAGGGCTCTAGTTGTTGTCACTTCACTGAGTAGGCTAATGTCCAACATCGGCGGACCCAGCCAGACGGGACGGAGGCTGCTGACGGTAACGATTAATTTCATCTTGCTACGTGGGCCAAAATTTAAAGACAGGCGCTCCGAACAAAGAAGTTTCGGAAGCACATTGCCAGTGTCCAGCGCACAGGTGCCCTATGAATCACCTGTAGCTACCACACGATCTCAGAAGAGGCCGTGATGGTAGTATTGGGGATAATCCTGATTGATCTATTTGGAATTGTTTTTGCGGGATAATTAAAATTGGGAAAAAAATTTTATTTACATTGAAAATTGTATTTTGGCAAAGTGGTTTCGAAAGTATGCACTGATTCTCATCAGACACCAGCACACAGTGCATACTTGACTGATGTGACCACTTGCAGTTGGAAATCATTAACTTGTATTTACGCTAGTTGTGACAAATTTTAACATCTCAAACTTATATCCATCGAAATAATTTACTTGCAAAGGTTATTGATTTGTGATCATGGTTCCCTTCTTGTCTATAAATCAGCATAGACAACGTATATCGTCTCTAAAGCTTATCAAAGCAGAGAATATTGATACGGGAAACTCGATCATTTTGCGGAATAAGCGTATATTTAACTCTTCGATTAAGTTTTTAATGAATGTTAAGCAAGTCTGCTTGTTTTCATCTGATCTTGAGATTATTTTTTTCCTCTAAAGCTCAACTATTTTTTGTTCAAACTTATATCCCAAGTAAACATTGTAATCATATAATTCCACAGTTTCAGATAAAACGTCAATTGCTCAGTTTGGAAACATAATTTGTTTTGCTAAACCTTCAATAAATAAACAAAAATCATTAAGATTATTGGATTCAATAGATTCACTTTTAATTATTAAATTAGGTTAAATAAATAGATGAGATATAAAAGGCTAGTTTCATTGTTATACTGCTGCTAAATCATTTTTGCAAAATAACATTCATATGATATTTGAACGATACTGAAGTGGGCTTTTAGCTCTAACTACTACCTAATGATCCTTGATATTGATGCCTCTATTGGCAACCACCTTAAGGATAAACTATTTGAACACGTTCGGCGCCAAGCGTGATTCGGTTGAGTTTCTCGCGAGCCCAAATTTCGCAAATTAGTATTACATTTACTTTTACGAACAACGATCGTAAATGCATGCATATATAGTGTATTAGAGAACTACTCAAAAAAATGAAGCTTATTTAACTTGAACAAGAAGAGCGTCACCTATTTATGGTTGACGCGGTCCCCACGGAAGCACCCAAGTACGGGTGACGCGGCGCCGAAATGTTAAAGATATTCAACATACTAATTCTGCATATAAAGAAACGTATAAATTTTAACCATTTGAATTAAGCTTATGGCGTTATGGCGTGTGGCGCTATATTTTATCACAATCCCGAAATCCACTATGTACATGGCGCCAGAAGTCTATAAACTATGGCGTCTGGCGCTATGTGTTTTTTCTGTGTAGTCATAGTAGTCATAACACTACAAAATTTTGAGCTTAAATTGCTAATTACTTATACTAAAAACCTATAGTGAAGTTTGGCATGTCCGTGAATGTATGATAACCAGCAAAGCAGGGAACACCATTTGATATAAGTTTTTTTGTAGCAGGTGGCATGTTATGAAAGCTTCTAAATGCAAAATGCCCTTTGAACAAAATGTCTAATAGCTCTCCGTTTGTTCGTGTTAGATCCTTATATTTGCGTTTTATTCCCTGACTTTAAAATTCAAAGCTACTTAGCTGTTTTATTATCCAGCGCTCTTGCAAGATATCTATACTGATATGTCTTGCAAGATATCTTACTGACATTTATACGTCCCCTCACACAGTATGGCTGCGAGTTATAATTGGAGCTATCTTACATTCTGAAAGAAAAAAAATGTGACAACTGAAGCCATATTACATGGCTCATGGTGCTATGTAATATAGCGTGTGGGGCCATAATTTCCGCGCCATGTAATTATGGCGCTGGAGGCCATACTGTATAGCTTAGGGTACTATGTACATAGCGTGTGGGACCATAAATACTGCGCCATTTTGCATAAGACCACGCGCTATGTAGATTCTGGCATTATGGCGCTGGGAGCCATATTGCATAGCTCAGAGTACTATGTACATAGCGTATGGGGCCATAAATAATGCGATATGTTACATAGTTCTGGGCGCCATGTGGATTTTTTTCAGTGTGGGTTTGTAGATAGTGTTTTTCCAGTGAGTCAAACCATACATATTCTGCGGCCTGATAAGTAGTGATTTCGTAAGCAGTTTTTTTTTTGCCATCTACACTACGGGAAAATTGAATTATCATTCTTATTATTACTAAGCTAAAAAAACTGAAACAATAGTTCATAAATGGTTATCAAAAAATATGTTTGATACTATCAATATTTTCGGTGACAGTACAAAAAGAAACGGCTGAACTTTTGTATGTGGAGCTAGATATTTAATAGACCTCGCATCAGGCTAATCGAAGAGACAGTTGATTTTTCTACGAGAATAATAATTCATGCGCTTTAATATACTTGATTATTGATTTGATTTGGTGCGTTTAGAATGCTATATAGCTAATGGTATATAGCTCATTAAGAAGCTCTAAACACTGAAAAAAATCCGCATAGCGCCCAGAGCCATGTAACATAGCGCATTATTTATGGTCCCATACGCCATGTACATAGTACTCTGAGCCATGCAATATGGCTCCCAGCGCCATAATCTCAGAATCTACATAGCGCGTGGTCCCATGTTACATAGCGCAGCATTTATGGTGCCACACGCTATGTACATAGTACCCTGAGCCATGCAGTATAGCTCCCAGCGCCATAGTTACATGGCGCAAAAAATATGGCCCCATACGCCATATTACATAGTGCCATGAGCCATGTAATATGGCTCATGGCACTACAATTATAACTCGCAGCCATACTGTGTGAGGGGATCTATAAATATCAGCAAGTGATACTGGAGTATCGTCGATAGATCGAGAACATTCTCAGTCGGCTAAGGGCGCATATTATTGAATGGCTCCTTCGGTGACTCTAAAAGCAGCCAGCGTCTGTTTGTTGCAAGCAAGTGACTTCTCCGTGTGCTCATTTCTGGTCGGTAGCACTGTTTTGACTGATTTGCTTCTTCAATGTACCATAGTCCTCCACGCCATGTACTATAGTCCTCCACGCCATGTACTATAGTTCTCCACGCCATGTACTATAGTCCTCCACGCCATGTACTATAGTCTTCCACGCCACACAGTATAGTCCTCCACGCCATGCAGTATAGTCCTCCACGCTATACAGTATAGTCATCGACGCCATACAGTATAGACCTCCACGCCATGTGTTATAGCTCTCCACGCCATGCACTATAATTCTGCATGCCATGTGCTATAGTCCTCCACGCCATGTAATATAGTCCGCCACGCTATGTACATGGCGTGGAGGACTATAGTACATGGCGTGGAAGACTATAGTACATGGCGTGTAGGCCTATGTACTTTTCGCCATGTTATTATGCGTGTGGCGCTATATTTTATCACAATCCCTAAATCGACTATGTACATGGCGCCAGAAGTCTATAAATTATGGCGTCTGGCGCCATGTGTTTTCTCAGTGAAAGTGGCTGCGATCTTGACGCTAAAACACAATCTGTATAAGAGACCAAAACCTAAGTGGGCCTAATTATGAAATTATAAGGACGGGTGTTTGACGATATAGTGAGCGTATTTCATAGTCAATATATTTTGTGGTTATCACTTCCCTCCAGAGGATTGATAGGAACATTAAATCATACTGACTATTTACGTTATCCGGACTACTTCTAATTAAGTTCATAATCTATCACCAAGCTTTCTTCCCACATAGCTGTGAATATTCACCAGAATAATATGAATAATAAAAAAGCCTGCATCATTTGACACTCGTAACCATCAATTATGCCACAAAGTTTCTATCAACGTTACGCCCCTTTTAACCAAACATTTATGTGATAGCAGGTTTTTTCATTAGCAATGAACTGGACTACAAACGATAGTTTACCATCTAATTTAAGAAAATGAAATCAGCATATCAATCAGAAATCACACACTCTATCCACATTAAAAATAACAACTCCGTTATCAAACTTCACTTCATTCACCATCGCGCCACAATGTCGTCAATCTTACCTCGCATTACTTAACCTTCAACACGAAAATGCTCTTAAGGACAAGCCATTATTGGGCTTCTTACGTTCATTCCCATTACCTCTAGCCTACTTTTCCACACATTCAAATGCAATCAGATGTTCATTTTCTCACCATCACCAAAGTCATATATGAAAATATGCCATTCATATCGTTTGCGATAATTCGCATCATCCCCGACGGGCAAAAATCCACACAGTGTATATGAAGTCTAGACGATGACGATGGAGATGGTGTCGGAGCTTTGCTAGGGAGAACATTGAAGAAACATCTTCTCAACTAGTACCGAAACCAAAAGTGCGTTTTGGAGTATTCGATATGATTCTGATGAAACTTCTCCACATATCATTCTCCGATTGCACTGTGCAGACAAGAGGACCAGTGGATAGCAGGATTATGGCATTTTATGAGATGTGTGATGGGAAAATGTCTAGGCGCTAGCAAATTATACGCTCCCGAGTCACATCACATCGGGGCCTTATCAAAATTGACTCGCACTATATTACGCCTATAATGCAACCAAATGGATATCCTGGGCGTTGAATGTCAAAGCGAATGCCGCTGTTCCATTGTCGTAAATCAATCAGGATCGGACAGTCACAGTGTTCGTTTCGAGGCCGAGCCCAGACAGCCGTTTCAATACTGCTGAGGCTTATGCAGTGGAATACCGCTTTCATATCGATTCCAAAACGGTGATATATGAGTCATAATGATTATTCGCATATTAACAGAGATATCGTTCTTGATGACGATGGTGATGCGTTCAGGTTTACATCGATGTGGTGGTTAATATTGCGGATAGAGTCGTTTTAGGGTTGCTGGTCCAATGAATTCCATATCTTTATTGAGTTTTACGTAATGGGACGACGTTCTTTAAATCTGGAAGAAAAAAACAATGGCGGATAGTATAATAATAGCTACCTGAGCTGAGTTTTGACCATAATCATTAAATTTATTCTTCCCCGCTAGAGTACTCCATGAATCTCGAAACCAATATTTTTGACCGATGGTAAAACAAGGAAATCTTTGAAAAGTAAAATAAGTAATAGAATGGAAACCTTTGCCCTTAGTTCAAAAAATAATCGAAAGCTTGGTGAAGCTCTATATTAGTTGTTCTGCCAGTTCGGCAGCCCCCAAGCCCACTTCCGGCAATTATTCTTTGCAATGACATTTCAGTCAATCTGAATTCGAAACGATAAGACCTCCCTTCTCTCTCTCTCTCTCTCTCTCTATTTTTCTCTTGAAACACCAAATACACTGCATTGTACACATCCATCTCTCAAATACCTTCGAATACACGTTGCTCCAAATCGCTTACGTAATCGAAAAAACCTGCGAGTTTCCGCGTGAACTGTTTTCGTATTTTACCACCCTTTTGCAATCACATTGTCCACAGTAAAGTTCGATCATTATTTAGGGGGAAACTAGTGATGCCTTGCGGTGTTTTCATGGTCACGAAACGTGTCCACAACGTAGATGAGTGTATGACAGAACGATGAGCCCAAAATGCACGATTAAACACAATAGACGCGAATATGAGCACCTGAAGCTTGCGGCCGCGACGAAAAAAAAAACAGATTTTGATTTATTGACGTTGAACGCTAGATAGATGACGATGTATGTATGTAAAGAATGGTAGTATGTTGAAGTACATGACCATTTGAGGTATCAGCAACGACTCAAGTCCTGGTTTCAGGAGATATATGTGCATAGGACTTGTTTCAGATAACTCATTTCCTAGGACTTAATGATGTCCCTAATACCAGCATACAGTACTGCAAGCTATCCCATTCATCACCTTCATGCCCTTCAAAGTCAACGCTGCTAATTGAAAAATTGCATATACATACCACCGCTTCTCATTCAAAGTGTCATTTTCGCGCAACTTAAATCAACATTTCACTCATATGCGCAAACATATTCCAAGCCAACATCAATCGCACTGATAAGACGTACGAAATCATCTAAATCCCTTCAGATATTACGACGGCCGCCAATCAAAGTCATTTACAAATCGGATTTTTTGAATGACACTAGCACTCACTATACGAGTGAATTATCTACGTAACATGATGCGTTCCACGCTGTTAAACGCAATTCTACACTTTATCCAATCATCCACTCATTCCAGCGAAAGAACGAATAATCGCGGTAATGCCAATCAAGGAAATGTCAATCTATCAGATTTTCTGTCCATCAGTCAAGTCAGTTAGGTAAGCAATGTAGAATCAGTTAATCGATATGTTGTCTTTCCGTGCATGCTACGCATGTGAGTCAGTTCAGTTAGGTAGCAGAAGTCGCGGTTAACTTTTCGATATCAAGTTTGGCCTATAAATCTGACGGTCGAATGTCAAAAGATATTGCAGAATGCAGAAATCTGCGTGTGATTCACCTGAGCGATGGGAAATAGCCTTGGAAATTGTGAAAAGTATGCAGAGCGGTTTGGTAGCTTGGAATTTCAGTATGAATGGGATTACAGCACCAAGACCTCTGATGGTACTAGATTTGTATTAAGCCTTTTGTAGTTAGAATTCGAGAATGTCAATGACGTGGGTATATGTTAAAATTTTCTAAATACACGAGTACAAAGGGATTACTTTAGGCAATGGGTAAGCATAATTTTGGAGCATAATAAAGCCATGAAAAGTTTCATGAAATTTATCCACATGTCATGCAACCAAAAATCCCATTCGTACAAAACTTCATCGAAAAATCGATTTAAATCGATACCTCCAACTTTCGAACCCTTCTTCAATCATTTTCATCTTTTGCTCAGATATGTAATTTGCTCTGGTTCTTTCGCTGATCTGACATTGACACGGCAGTGACGGACTGGATGATGGACACTTTTGCATACGAGGAAGAAGACTTACTTTGCAGCGTCTTTAGTAAATCCATCAGTAACATCATAAATCAGTCTTTACCGAGACTGCAGGCAGATAAGATGAGCGTGCAGATGCATATAATTCCATTCCTGGTGTGAATATTATGGTTGCTTGCTGGATGATGAATGATTAGCATCCGTGTTTATTTCACCTTATTGCGCTCATCTTATGTCCATCATATAAAAAAAATTACAGTCGGTTAATTTCAAATTGATGTTGTTTGAACTGATGTTATTCAGGACAAGTTGACATTGTATGCAACACTTAATTTTAGATCGGTTTGAGTGATATGAGAAGTTGCAGACAGATGGATTTGATCATGATAAAGGTGAATGTCTCAAGTTTTGTGGAAATATTTCGAAAGTGATTTTTTATACACACTGAGCATAATTTTATACACACTGAATATAAAAAAACATTTACGGCCTTTGCTTTTAAATTCTTATGACCACGATCCACACATCTATTTTCGCGATCACGAGAATATCGGGCATCAAGTATCTGCTTGAGAAAATGACACAATGAGATGGTGATGCTGTAATTAAGTTCAAACACAAATTTTACTTCAAAGATAATAGACGCACAATGTCTGGATTGTCGAAACATTTAACTCCGGATTCTCAGATGGATTTAAGCAAGCTTTTGTCCAGAAAACCACAGTAAATGTAGAAGCTGGGTAGTATCACTTTATTAGTATGTTAAGGCTCGTATTGTCTTTTTTTTATTTGTTTCAAATTCAGCTTGAAAATAAGCAAGAGTTCTACCCACTTCTTAGCTTGAAAAGTTGGTTGGAAGTTATTTTCACTTTGAAAATGCAGATGGCATTGACATTGTCTCCAGGGCCGGATCTTCCCCTGGAGCGAATGGAGCAGCTGCGCCGGGCGCAAGTGAGAAGGGGCGCAAAAGTTCATAATAACAAAAAGTTCATAATATCTTTAGTTGTTCAAAGTTCATAGCATCTTTAGTTCATAATAACAAAAATATCGAAATACACAAATATTCAAAGTTCATTCTATTCAATTGGTAGTTTACATTCTTATTTTTTGTTTGTTTTTTCTTCAATTCAAAGTTTATTCTCACAGATCGTTACATGTCTTATAAGTTTCAATGCAGTCCTATTCTTATATAAAAAATTTACAAACACGATCGTTGTTTGGGGCACATTACGCACTTCACAACATTAATGTTTATGAATGAATTTAGATTACTTCATTCTACTAAATACTTTACTTCCTTGAATGCTGCATTCTCCTCGATTTGTGTTTTTCCACACCTTCAAACAATTCAGCACAAAATTCCACAGGAGCAATTGCCCTGGCGCGAAAATTTATATTGCTCCATTCACGACTTCATTTCGTATGAAGAACGCAAAACCATCAATAGTCGCTTTATGCATTTTTTCGTGTATGATTTTGGTGCGGGATGAATGTTTCCGCCACGGTATCAACGTTTTTCTAGCATTCCACTTCCAAGTTTAGTTCATTTCCCTAAGTCCGTATTCCCTCACTGCTGAGTGTGCAGGTTTTCACACCCATATATTTATTCCAAAATAGTGTTTCAAACGTGCCAAATAATGTACTAGATGAATGTTTCCCCTCCCTTGCGGAATCGGGAGTAAACAAACTATTCTTCGGACCAGGTCTGATGAAAGGTCTGGTGAAAGTCTAGCATTTCAAATAATTCTAGTCCGCACTTTTCTGTTTCAATGTCAAAAAAGGTATGTAGTTTTTCAATTGAATCAAAGCTTGGGTATCCTTATTATTGGCCCACACTGATCAAGAAAATAATTATAATTACTGTACAGAAAGGGTCCGTCCAAATTAAAACATTCGTCACTAAAAATAGGATATTCCGTCCATATCACTACCAAAGATTGTTGCAATAATTTCAAGATGCGGATCCAAAGTGAAGATTCCCGCAACAAATACTTGATATAAAATTAAGATATGCAGCAAGAGATGCGCCTATTCGAGACCCTCAACAAAAGTTGAAAGCAGAATTTTATTTTAATGCTTTGGATCAAGCAGTTATTTCTTTGACTGAACGCTTTTAACAGCTAAAACACTAAACAGAAATATTAATATTTTAATAAAAAAAAACGATTTTTCCTTTTGAAGCTAGATAAATTTTAATTTTGTGACAAATATCGATATTTCGAGGGTAATCTGCCCTCTTCTTCAGTGTCTATCTGTCTAATCTTAATCTAACTTATGTATGTTACTTATAGAGCTTACTTTTAAAGTATTGACTTATACTAATTACCAACTAATTGTCCATTATTTGACTTACACTAATTGCCAACTAATTGCCTAAAATACATTTAACTATCCATATTAATTAAATTATCACTATCACTATCAAATGAATGTTCAAATTAGCCTGAACAATGGTGATGCACAGTTTCCTTGGTCTGTGTTTAGTCTTCTATCCATAGGGGTTTTCCATATGTGCAGGCTTTCGTACGCATCCAGTTTTCGCACCTGCTGTACCTCCTTAATTACCTTCACGTTGTCCCAAGTTATGTTGAAGCTGCTTCTCTTTTATGTTCCGTTAGTCTAACACCAACTAACCGTTTCGTTTGACCGATGTATATTTTGCCGCATTCTGGGCAGGTAATTTTATAAACTCCACATTTTTCACGTGACATAGTATAGTACCTAATTTTTTAGCTTTACTGGTTGGAACTGCTTTAATATCAAAGCGTTCAAGAAGTACCCGAACTTTTTTGAATACTGATGAATAAATAATTGGAACTCTTATGGTTGTTTCTTGTTTTTCCGGCGTAAAAAGCGTCGTTAAAAGATCAGAAGACTTGGTAGTAGACATCGAAGCAGCGATTAAAACCCTGCCCGAAGAAGAGAAAGCACATATTAGAGGCAATGTGGCTAAACTCATCAGGAGGGAAAATCGTAAGAGGGGGGAAAAAACACGTAGCGCCAGACGCCAGAATTTGTAGACTTCTGGCACCTTTCTGGATTCTGGTAACATATGGAGATAAAAATAGTATATGGCGAAACGTTCATACGAACAGACGCTATGCACTGAGAAAAATACTTCTATTTTTTGAAGAAAAATAAACACATTATCAAAGAAAATTGGTAATGATTCTGCGCCAAAGAAATATTTACTCAATCCAAAGAAAGAAATTTCTTCATTTCAAAGAACTAATATTGAACTTGCCCTGAGTAAAACTTGGTATAGTTTCAAAGAAATATTTACTCAATCGAAAGAAAGGAATTTATTCATTTGAAGCACTGATATTGCACTTGCCTTGAGTAAAATTTGATATAATTTCAAGAACATCTGGCATCTGGCATAAAACATTTTTTTTCCATTTTTTTCCCTTTATCCTTTTTTTAAAGTGCCACATTTTTTTCTTATTTTCTGAAGCGCTAGTATTATTTATGCCTAGTCGCCAATTTAAGCTATAATGTTACACTTAATCAATGGAGTTAGGGCAACTGAAGACGAACAAAGTCAACCATGAACCCGGCGGAATTCGAACCCACGAGCGGTAGATCGCTGCTTTGGATTGACACGTTAGCGAGCTAAGCTATCAACCCCTTATTTGTGTAGAGGAAATGTTGATAGAAGTCATAAAAACTATCAATTTTTTCGTCGAATATTGAAGCATGGTTGTTGTTGAAACAAAGAAAAAAATATTCGCGGTGTAGATATAATTTACTAGATTCATAGACATAATTTACAAGATTTGAGGAAAATTACTTACTTGAAATAAGGTAAAGCAAAAATTGTATTCCGTTGAATGTAAGAAATTTTTCAATGATATTAATACAAATTACTGATATCAAATAAAAGTTTATTTGATTTGTGGAAGATTTCGCCTCTCGTAAACAAGTAAATATTTTCTTTGATTTTGGGAAACATATTTTTCTGAGTGTGCTTATCGCCCTCCACGCCATGTACTATAGTCCCCCACGCCATGTACTATAGTCCTCCACGCCATGCACTATAGTCCTCCACGCCATGCAATATAAGTCCTCCACGCCATGTACTATAGCCCTCCACGCGATGTACTATAGTTCTCCACGCCATGTACTATAAGTCTTCCACGCCATGTACTATAGTCCTCCACGTACATGGCGTGGAGGACCATATTACATGGCGTGGAGGACTATAGTGCAAAGCGTGGAGGGCTATAAGCATAGCGTCTGTTCCATGTACTTTTCGCCATGTACTATGGCGTGTGGCGCTATATTTTATCACAATCCCCAAATCGACTATGTACATGGCGCCAGAAGTCTATAAACTATGGCGTCATGCGCTATGTGTTCTTTCAGTGAAGCCTCCGAAAGCAAAATCAAATTGGAATTGTTTCTGTGGGATGGTTAAAATTAAAAATTTTTTATTTATATTGAAAATTTTTATTTGACAAAGTGGTTTGGAAAGTATGCACTGATTCTCATCAGACACCAGCTCACAGTGCATACTTGTCTGATGTGACCACTTGTAGTTGGTTATCATTAATTTTTATTTACGCTAGTTGTGACAAATTTTAACATCTGCGACTTATATCCATCCTGTGAGCTGGTGTCTGATGAGAGTCAGTGCATACTTTCGAAACCACTTTGTCAAATAAAAATGTTTAATCTAAACAAAAAAATTTTCAATTTTAACCACACCATAAAAACAATTCCAATCATGTATCTTGTTTGACGGGAAAGTATAAAAAACGATGAGTTGATTTTAGCGGCCGATCTCGTGACTTAAAGGACCTGTGAACTGTTGCTATTTGTAGTCCATTCTAGATCAAAATTTGATCAGAAATGATCCTGAATGCCAATTGCGAAAAAAATTCAGAAAAAAGGATGAAAACATAAAATAAACCATCAAATATTTTAAAAGTTTAGAATTATTTAAAGAGTTGATATGCATACTATGTACGGGACTTGTCAAAGTAAATGTTCATTTTTTAACATCACAAGTCGTCATAAAATGTCCCAAAAACTGACCACGTATCTCCATCACAACCATTCCTCCCATACAAAGCAATTCACATTTTAATTGAAACAATTCTGTCCTCTTTGATATTATCCAATTTTCACTCTAGCACTGTTGCAGTAAGCATATCATCACACCGAAAACAATAGCTCTGATTCGAGCCGATGCGACAACCACTTTGCGGACAGAACAATCGAACGCAATACACTTTTTTCACTCTCGAAATGCTTCGATAATTATTGAATCCTTCAAATACAGCTCTCGAAAAAAAATATTCGAATACGACTCCCGGCTCGGACACTCATCTCAAATCGTTATTGACAAAACACTGCTAGAAATCGAGGGCGGCGGTGTCAAATCGAACGTTCAATTTTCGTTTTCGGGCGCTTCATTGCATCGAATTGAAACATAGAAACTAGAAAATGTGAGGCAATAAAATTCAACAAATGCCTCTCGAATGAATGCAATTCCGTCTGAAAACATTGGATTCGTATACCTACTGGTGACATTCTAAGCACTGTCACAAAGTTCGGTGGCCGGGACGAATCAACATTTTAGTTTGGCTGTGGTAGACAGGGGTCAAATTGATCTAAATAGAACTGGTCACCATTGATAATTTTGAGATTGAGGGAACACAGATTTGGGTCCTTTTTGCTAAAATGGCGAGCAATACTTGCTTCATCTTCCATATCTTTCAATTAAAAGGCACTTTGGCTCCTCTGCTCCCTACACCAAACGCACAATATCCATAAATACAGACAAACTACGAAAATCCAACACTATATCCCCAGAATGATGTCCTGGCTGAAAAAGCCGATTGTCCTTTTTGCAATTCAATTCACCATTTCGCCTGCAATACATACATCAGCGACGAAATGCATTCAAACTAAACCAGCCCAACGCTTCAGGCATCATGGATCCAGAGAACGCTCACAGGACAAAACATCGACATGCAAGAGCTTAAAATACCGTGCGTACGCTCGTATATCGTCGCGAGTGCATCTAGTGGCATCCAGTGATAGAATTCAATTGGCTTCATAAATTTTCCCATCAAAATAATTACATGGAGCCGAACACGTATCATTGAATTTGGCGAGTTTTTGTCAGGGGGCGGTTAAGTGGATCAGTGCAGTTGAATCGTTTATCAACGGGTTTATGGGCCAGGTTTTGGCTTGTTGGAAACGCAATGTGGACAAATCCCTGAGATTAATTCATTATTCTTTTTTGAGGTTGCAGTTGGCTGATGCCAACAAAAAGGATGCGATCTGTGGAAGCGATGATGCAATTGTAGTGAATGATTACACCAATGGTGTTTTATGTAAATTTATTGTACAGTCTATGTGCTAGTTGGAATGTCACAGACTCATCGAAGGATCGTTATTGAATATTGGAGGCTTAATTTACGCTTGGGTTCATTAAAATCATTATTTTTTAAAACAATGAGATAGCCTTGCCTGCTTTGAATTTTCAGTGAAAGTTTGAACTGTTGTGCAGATAATTCAAAAGGATGAAATTTATCACACAATCCACATTAAACTATAGCTACCATAAATTACTCAAATCCATCCAGCTCAAGGTCCAGCTCTCATTCACTCAGAGCAACATGGTGTCTGAAAATTGCGAAAAACTTTCTATTTACGCAAAATCTTTTCAAAACATCATTTTCTTTCAAATGATGTCCTAGTCACTACTACCTTCTTCCTTGGCGGGGTGTAAATCTTCTTAGACATCCGTTGTCAAGTAGTTTAAAGGAAATTTGCATAACTCTCGTCCGAAAACGGTCACCGGCCATTGTGATTGACTTTCGGCAATAATTTATGAGGGTCACACAAGTACTCTCTGGAATCCGACACGAACTTCCTTGCACAGCATTTCTTCCTTCGATTTACGACAAAGAAAAGGACATCGACCGTAGCTGATTTGGTAGTCGGTTCGATGTCAGTTCAGATCTGAAAACACTTGGCTGCCAGTTGATTTTATTCGGATTCGACATTAAACTTTCCTTGACCTGAATGTTTTCGTTTATGAACTTAGTTGAAAGACAGGAGTGTTTGTTAATGTTATGGGTGAACATTTTAGAGATTTTGTTTTAACGTTATACTGACGTAATGATGTTTTTGATCGTTTAAACATTTACGGCTTTTTCAATCCTAAATTTTTTCGAGCTCCGAATCACAGCTATATTTCAATTTTATTTATTTTTTTCCTTTTATTTATTTCCGATGTACTTTACAGATTTACGAAGAAAATTAGTTTTAGAATTACTTTACCCAAAAATTCGTGCATATAAAACACAATTTCAGTTTATTTTTGTCCGAATGGCATCATCCGATCCAACAAACGCAATTTTCAGGATATTTCTTTATATGATCTGTAGGTTTTTTAGATACCAATAAAATATATTTATCCTTTTAGCGACAACGAGCTTTTAATTGAACTCTCTGGTACTCCTATATTTTCGGTACAACCAAAATATTTAAGAAACTAAGAAATTGAAAATTGATTTGATATTTAGCTTAAGCATGATAATTGTTTTGGACATTTTTAAACCAATGCAGTCGCTGAGTGCCTAAAAGTAGGCAAAGAAACTTGATAAAATTTTGAATTGTGATAGCTTTCTACAAAGTCATCAGACCATTACAAAATTTACAGGACAAACTTATATTTATAAGACAAACGACAAAGCTAAGGCAGGTACGTAAACAGAAAACCTTCAAATCACTGACCTTCTTGAAAACTTTTTGCCCTTTAGAAAATAATGCAAATTTTCGATAGATTTCAGATTTGTTTGCTGGGCCAAATTAAATTTTTTCGAAATCTCACATCTCACAGGGACGGTAAAAACTACTATTCTTTTAGACATTTCATCTAGTAAACAAAACGACTAAGTTATGTACGTGGTTTATAATGTTAATATCTCAAAAAATGCGTAGATTCCTATCTAACCCAGTAATGATTATAATAATTTCGATTAAAAAAATTGACGGTTTGTTTGCTCGCTGCATAGTTCAAGTGTGGCGGCTTTAGATATGCGGTGTTTATCCAATACCGAGCACTTGGCAAACTTCGCATGTGTGGTTGGGTTGCTTGCCTAGTGGCCAAGCACAAACATTCCGGTGCTCGCTATTCCCGTAGTTTGTCGAACTTTCAACAAACATCAAAGTAGACGAGCACTGTGTCGGATCCCCGCAGCTCGTTCATCTTCCAGTTTTGGCGAACATTCGGCAATGCCCGAATGTCTCATTCACTGTACTTGTCATTCCGCAAGCACCAAGCCAAATTACTTGACTAGGTGTTCGGTATTTGGCGAATAGGAGGTGTTTGACAAACACCGCATATCTAAAGCCGCCAAGGAGATGTGATTTGGATTTGTTTTGGATATGAAATGGCAAACAAATGAGCAAAACAATGTATTCAGGGCTTGTTATTTGATAGTTACTAAATAAAGTCAAAGATATTCATAAGTCGGAGCTTCACTTCACACAAATATTCTTGTGGACATTTCGAACAAATTTGTGCTAACATTTGCGCGAGCGCTTCAACTTGCCCCCGCCACACATTCACACGAAATTGATTACCGTGAGAATATAATACAGCCACGAATCAGAGCTGCCACGACAAAAGCTTCAAAATTAATGAACGAAGGCTGGTTTGGGTTTTCCTGGCTGACATAAGGTCTGTTCCCGTACTTGAATCTATTGTAACATATTAAAATAGATTCGCAGCAAGTCGTTTTCGTACTTTTGCTGCAAGCCAAATGCAAGCCAAATTTTGCAGCAAAAAGAAGCCAGCTGCCAAATTCTGTTACTGCTGCAGTTTGCTGAAGTACGGGAACAGACCTATAACATCGCGCATAGGCCTATTGGTTCGTAGCGATACTAAATAAGAAGACCTCGAGCTTAAAGTTTCAATTCAAGCGGTTCAATCCAGACTTTTTTGTGAAAGGAAAGATGTTTTTCAGTCTTTGCTCCACAACGTGCGTGAGGTTCACCAGCCATGGCCCACCAAAATAGTGATGTGTGGTTTCCTCCTGGACCAGAGAGAATTATTTCTGAAACTCCAGGCACCTAATATTTCCTACGGTTAAGTAATACGGTAATCCACAGGTTAAGATTGACCATTTTTGTCATGCGCTATACTAGATAGTGGCAAGTAATGATCCCGAGTAGCTGGTTGCATTTAGTCCAGGTTAGTTTAAGTAGGTATTTAGTAGCTGCGAGATAGTGTGACCCCAACATGATTTTGGTTGTCTTGCAGGTCTGAGTTCGATTCCATCTGCACACGGAAACTTGCGTCATATTGACTTCGATCAAGTACTTGAAGGCGCAATTACACTCTCCCTGAAAGTTTCGTCGAGCAACTTGGGCAATTATTTCCGTTCATATTTTGGCATGTGAAAAAACAGGAGAGAATAGACGTGGTAACCATTTAGACTCTCAGCTCGCCAACAATTGCCGAGAGTGTAATTTCGGCATAACAATTTGGATAAGATTTGCGATGTATGTCGAAACAACTACCGGAAGACTGGGTCCATGCTTGACTAACGCATTGTAGCATTCGGCAATTTTCAAACGAAAATTGGCGTCTCTTTGCTTTTGGTGCGACCTGTACCACAAATCCATTTTCCCCGACTTGGCCTGGAAACTTGCCAATCACAAGTGAGTAACTGACAGCCACTTATCTAACGGCCTGGTGGCAAAGAACGAAGTGCATGGTTGCTCTTTTTTGGTTGAACTGCAGAGCCGGCCGGAGGTATAGGAGTTCGGACAGGAGCTCGGGTCAAGTTAAACTGGGTCTGTACTCCAGAAAGATCAGGAACATCTGAGGCTTAACGACAGTATGACTGTATATTTAAACTGAAGTTTTCTCGAAGATAGTCATCCTTTGCTACTGAAGGTCGTACCGCAGCTCCACGTTCTCTTCTCCTCGTCGTTTGTAATTCTTCCAACAATTGAAATGGGACAGACGCAAAGTGTTCGTGTCAATATTCAAGCTGTTCCTTTACGTAAGACGTACTCGTGAAACAGGTAAGTCGACCAACAATAAGACTGCGTTGCTGCAAGTACATATATCCATTTGTTTTTTTTCATCAATCCGCTATGGGGCTGATACCACGTCTTAAACTCACGTGGTGAAGTGTGGCCATTTCTGGGTCCTATCCGAGCACTTAAGGCCGGGAGGATTTTCGTCGATTTTTTTATTAATATTTACGTGAAGGGGTGGTGGTTTTCGCGAAGATGCCTATTTTGATGAACACACACCTGGCTATATGACGTTGCAATCCAATATCACATTTATTTTAAACGAGCACCCGTATACTCGAAGTCCAAGTGATCTTCCAACCAATTCGGGCGTTCAATTCATAAAACCCACGAAGAAAACAGTATCAATCTGTATGATTTCGCCGAACATTTTATGACGTTAGGCAACGTTCTAAGTAAAAGAAAGGGAACCAAAAGGAAAAACACATGAAGCGGCTATGCTTTCATTGCAGCTAAAGTGGAGTTTTGGAAGTGTTACATCTTTGTTTCCCAACAATTTACGATATCACCAATGTGATGAAATCCTGTAGGAGTCTATAAGGAGGATTGCAGGAGGTCGCCGATCGACTAGAGCTGTAACATATCTGACCACATCAGGCTGGATCTGATTCGATATTGACCGGAATAACATCCTTTCAAATTGCGTGAGTTGTTTAATTTAATTAAGGCAAGTTCGTTATTGTTAATGAATTCAACGTACATTTGTTTGGAGATGCAAATGCAGCGTTGAGTTGATCTTTTTATTATAAGTTAGGTGACTTTCAAGAATTTACAGTCGTGTTTCATTTTAAATTGGGTCAATTTATCCTTCGGTACGCAATGAAAATTCGATACTGTAAAAAACGTTTGAGGTACGGATGGCAATAGAATATTTTTGTGGTTCTACGGAGCGGCTTAGTTTGAAAAGATTTATTATTTATTTAATTTATCAAAATGCATTGAGATTTAGTGCACGGAACAATAGCATTGGATAATATTTTGGTTAATTGATTCTTTCCTTCTGCGGCAAATAGAACCAGCTTCCTGAATTTAAGAATGGATTTTGTCTGTGGCCAATCAGGATTTTTTTGCAGTAACACATTTTATCAATTGTTAATATAAATTCAGGTATCTAAATATGCCCTGTACCTGTTCAAGTCTCTCTGCCAAAAATATCTACAAAGTTTCATTATTCCTAGTCCTTTTAAAAGAGTGACTTCGGTCACTTATTTTTCTTTTTGTTTTGTTTGATTTTCGGCCGAAGTCAACATTTGGGAGCATGGTCATGGTATCAATCCTATTATCGATGGATGGAAAATAAAAATAAACTTATCAAAGACATCGACCATATTCTTCTCTCGTAGAAGAAAGGGACTCCACTTACGTAATCGAGAATTAGATTTTCTTGGTGAAAAGATAGTTGGTGTGCCAAAACCCATAAAAAGAAGGGGCAAGTTCCGCTAAACAAGGCCCTCAAATTGATACTGGACAAACGTTTTTACTATTCAACTGAGAAAATTCACAAAGAAGCGAGTGCTGTCTGTCGCGTGTGCAGTCGTCCAGTTTCGAATCCAATACTCGAAATATACAAAACCCACTAGGTTAGGTTAGTGAAGAGGGCTGCCGGGAACGCGGCCAGCATTAGGCCACCAGTTTGGGCCCATTTTCCACTCTCATGGACAATCACACGCATTCACACTTACAGCCATGTCGGTGCCGGGATTCGAACCCACAGGCTCCGTAGCACGCCGCTTTTCGGCCTGACACCTTAGCGAGCAGAGCTATCGGGCCCCCTCTACGAAACCCACTAACTAGTGACCTTTTCTTATAGTGACGTCCCATTGATTTTAAGTTCCTTTAATAAGTAGTTGTTTAGCATATAAAATAAAATATTGAATCAAGGTTTTTTCTTGTCAACTTTTCCTTGCAGCAGTGCTAAGTCAGATCCAGAGACACCAAAAAGCAAGATAAACAATTTAGAGCAAAGATACTGTCTAATCTCTTAAATATTTTATGAATTAATAATTGAATTGAATTCAAATTGGCTGACTGTGGACCCTTAGGAGCTTTAGTACAAATATGCATTTTCAAACTCGAACCAAATCAGTACAATACAAAAACTTACAATATATTATTCCAAGAATATTTTATGCGAAAGTTGCACTCCAAAAAGTTGACAATACCGTTTATAGCACTTACCATTTTTCAAGTCGAGTCTATCTCGTAAAGTTATAAGTCTTGCTCGCATGTAAATGATCAAGTGCAGCCTGACAGGCATCGTCGCAGATTTACATCCGACGATCTTGCAAGCTCAATGCACATCCGAAATGCGCTTGAGCGTTCCGCCATTACTTGCACTGGTGTGATCGATTGAGATGGTTTGTGGGTGGATACCAAACATATCTTGGACGTATTAATTCGCACAGAGTCAGATTGTAAGATCGATTGATCGTTATCGATTCTCAGCGGCCGGTTCATAATAATGTGTTTTCGAGTGCATTTGATTATTATTCATCGCTTTCGCATACATTTGAAATGCATGTTTGCAGCAGCGACATTTAGTGGGATGAGCCTCGAGTATTCTCAGCTGGAGAATCAGGATCGAATTCACAATCACACGAACTCCTAGTGATATTCGTTTTTCTTGCACCTTAATTGATCATTGGCCCGGTGTTTGATTTTTTCGTAAACGCCTACACATTTCGCATACCAATATTTACTAAGGTCTCGGGGCTACGTTGTCGTTTATACTTTTGCGAGATACAAAAAAAGGCGAGAAAAAGACTGTTGCAGTAGTAGTAACAGATCAATGGCTGCTCGAATAAGAGTCATTTTTTACATTGAGCACAGCCTGACTAAATATTCTGCAGTTGGTTGAGTTTTTGTTTGGCTCGAAGTTGGTGTGCGGATGTGATTGAACCACAATGTTCAAGAAAGTGACCTTTTATTGTTGAATGACGGATATCATTGCAGATATTTATCGTTTTGCCATTGTTTGAAATGAAATCGTGCAGTTACGTATGGAAATGAACTATGAAGAATGGCGGACTTATATGCAATAAGTTGTATGTTAATCGTTTTCTCGAGGCTATTGTTGGAAATCGGAGACAATCAAATTCGTATTTCGTTCAAAAATAATAGATTGAAGTAGTCATATTTCACGATCGATAAAATGTCAGCATTTCCGTGTTGAGAAGGACGTAGTTTAGGTAGTACCTATTGTCATATACAATTCAGGCTAACATGAAAAAATCAATAGATTAAAGATTGAATGTACTTCGATACTTAAAAAGATCAATAAGATCAATGCTAAAGCCAAATATACGATAGTTTATCCGAGCAGAAGTAAGCTGATACATCGCTGAACTTTCCGCAAAATCTCATTTGTCAAATCATTGCCATCATCTGGCAGTGGTTATCAATAGCTGGATCTCATCATAAAAACTACCAATTTGTTCGATATAATTCGAATCGACTTTATCTCGTATTGAAATCTTTCCAACGAATTTTCATGGTAGCGTTCCCATGAACTCAAACCGCTCTACCTGAATTCAGAATCACCAAATATTGACAAATTTAAATGTGTTCCTGTCATCGATCCAACATCATTTTTTTCGACGCTCATTTAATGAAACTCGACCAAAAATTTACGATCGAAACGATCGAATCGAAATTGATTTCTAATTCTCTTGCTATCAACTCCCATGCCCATTCAAATCACTCAAGGCCATATCGTTTTACTGCAATATGGAAAAATTTTTGGGTAAAAGTTCAAACGTGACGACTCCGAAGAACGATAATAATTTGTGACAACAGATTATGTGTGGCTCGTTTATTTAGAACGAATGCTGAGAAGTCAAATGGAATTATCTTCAAAACAATATTCATATCATGACCGAATGAGAAATATATTGATATTGGTATTTTTTTTTTTGCTTAATTAAGATTAAAATTTATCTGAATTGATATGATCCCGACCTGAACAGTATCTTCGAAATTACTTATTCATCTCAAATAAATCAAAGATCTGATGGTGGACTGCTCGAATCATTTCGATTTGAATTCGAAAGATCGAAATGGGAAATATTTCAGAGAACATCTTTCATCTGTATGTATTCTTTTGTTGTCGATTTGTATCTTTTTTTCTTTTCAATTTAATATAATATTTTCAGTTGGTTTATGATATTTGCCTCCATATAGCCTGATGATATTTCGAATGGAGTCAAACGATTGGTTTCAATGCTACAATCCAGCTGGCCAATAAATCAGCGGATTCAATCGAACATTATTTCAGATAATCGATAAATCATTTCGCGCTTCTTCAAATCATCGGCACCGATCTGTTTTGGCTTATAATTCTTTTTCGTTGTTTTTTTTTCTAATAAAGTGGATAAGGGAATTCAGTGTCCAGGCTGCAGGGAAAAAATAATGGAAGAGTGATACATTTCAGAGACAGAAAGTCGATGAATTTATTCCCGATAATTTTTTATTTTCACACTCTTGGCGATCGATACACGAGCTCAGCACGTTTGCAAATTATTCCAGCAAGTTCAAATGAACGTCTAAAAGTGATACCTTCCTATCCCTCTGCACCATCGCTTCAAAAACAGTGCAAACAAAAACTTAAAAATTGTGTCCAATAATTTTTGGTCAGTACTCTATCGTCTCGCATTATCCTGAAAATAAGATAACAAAGATGAAAAAAATCTTGAAAATCCCAAACACATCTCTTAGCAGTAGAACGTTATTGACGATGGATGATATTCATCAGATCACGTTGTCGTCGTTTTTACCGAGTATAGGTAAAAAGTATCAAAAAAAACGAAACGAAATGGCCACGGTTCTTCAACTAACGACAAGGTGAAGAACCATAGTAGGACAAGTTCCAGAGAGGACTAAATAAAATTGGTGTGTCGAGCCCGACTAGCAACCCGTAGAGATATTTTTTTCATGAATTTACTTATGGATATCGTTATGGGATTTTGACTTAATTTTGTGGTTACTGGTTGCTCGAATCGGAGTGGTGGCGGTGATAGTGGTTGTATTTGAAACTTCTGGTCGACGTTAAAAAGGATAATAAAAAATTTACTCAACGATACATGGCTTAAAAATCATTGGTCCATCGTGAAGAAAGGTTATCAACTGGTTATTCGAATTGAATCAGACAGACACATGATATATTGTTCACGACATATTTGCGGAACTCTCAAGGGTTCTTCTTCAAACATTCACACAAACACACTCTTAGATGGAATAACACAGAGGATCTCCGGTGCTGCTATTTTTCTGCTAATTGTGTCAGTTTTAAATCATGGAGGGACACCCTACTGGTAGGCGAATAGCCGCTGCAAGATCATCACCAGCCATCGTTCGGGAAGATTATGATGATGATGCGCTGAAGAGCGTACGAAGACATGTTTTTTTCGGGACATGGAAATTATGACAGGGTAACGATTTTAAATATTGAAAGATGGCCTCGGTTGATAAATGTATGGCGAAAGATAATGGATTAGAGTTCGTTTTGGTGGTATATTGTTCTATTCTTCAGGTTCTTATGCCATTTAAAGTGATTCATATCGCAAGGAAATTGTGAAATATTGACGATGGAACTATGGTTTTTGGGAATCGTATTTTATGAGCTTTGTTAACCTTGGAATGCTTTGAATGTTACCTGGTAGGCATTGAATGGTTTGATATTGTTTGGTGATATATTGTTGATGTGAATTGGGGAAATAAGTGCTTGAAATAGTTGCATTTCTATGGCGAAAAACCGGGGAATTGCTAAAGTAAGTATGAAGAGCATATTACTAAAGTGCTACTTGTATATGTTAAGCTATAGTGATTCAAGTTTGTATCCAGACGTATTCAATCATGCAATTACCACCAAAAATTACATCAAATTTAAGGTCGATTCCGATCAAAATAACTTAAGGTAGTAGCTGGTAATTTGGGTGGGGAAAACCGATTTATTTTTCCTTACTTATTTCCAAAGTAAAATAGATTGAAAGTATACTGTAAAAAATTTAGGCCGAAATTCAAATTATTAATGGAGTTATAATGGATATTTGAGAGCGTCTCGTAGTTGTACCGACAGCAGCAAGCAGACCGTCTCCTCTATTGTTTGCGCGTATCTTTTATTCTTCGTTATAGCATCTCATACCTTTGGGATTATTAAAATATATACCTGTGTATGGATTCATTATTTAATTAACATACAACTTTTTTATTCGGATGGTACTTATTACCAAAGCGTATTTTCGTGGGTCAAAAGACACTTGAAATTGCTGCATGTACAGCAGCATGCACCTTCAATTAAGGTCAATTAAGGTTACGCATACGCTAAATTGTACTGCACTTCCCGAATCTTAAAGGGGGAAAATTATACGGCAAAGACATCTAAAGTAGCCCGAATGAATCGCAGGGCAAAATTGTTGCTGAGAATGATGCCTACGAATGCTTAGTTGCTGAAAATGATGCCTACGATGCTTACATTAATCGTCTATTTCCATGCATAGACGATTAATGTAAGCATGAGGTTTTTTTTTAAAATCTGTTCTCGAAACGTAAAACGATTTTTTTCAAAACAACATTTTTTCAAACGGCCCTGGCGGAGAAACATTTTCTATGAGAGCGATTTGTCTAAAACTTTTATACCCCATTTTACACATCAGTAGTTTTCGTCGGGACTAGGATTTTTTTTCATCTCCAACTTTCCTTTACCACCCGATTTGTGCCTGAAAAAATTCACCTTTATTTTTCGAATTCCGCCATTTTGTTTTTTCCTGATAAAATTTAATAATCCTAGTTCCAACCAGAACGGAAATTTTATAAATTAATGTTCAATTCTATTTTTTACTAAAAGTGTCCTCAAGAGCTGAAATCACCTGGGTCAGACACGTAACTTTTTTTTAAGCGTCTATTTTGACCAATAATACTAATAATAATAATCAAGCGATGTAAAATTAAGTGAAAAAAATATTGTTTATCTTTAAGATGTCACTTATAACATACTTAAAAATCAAAACTATTGAATTTTATTTTCCCATAAAAAACATTCCCGAAAAAGACGTAAAAAATGTGCAAGTTACCAGACTACCACCTTAATCGTTTTGGTGCAGGTTAAGAGAAACATGTTATTCAATTATGATGTCCGTTCGAAAGTCTAGACCAAATTTTGGTTGCCTTCGATGAAATACTGCGATTTTTTTAAATATAGCATTCAACAAGTATATAAACTATAAAAAAAAAATTTCATTGACCAATAAATATTTTCGATATATAATGGTGATTTAAAATATGTAAAGGCAAACAAACTTTCCAGTAGAGATGATATCTTACAACAGAGAATTCATTTAAAAATTTAATGGAAGATAGGTGTAAAAAAATTAAATAGAACGTGTTCACTAGTAAAAGAACCTCCTGTAAAACCTTCTTCCTATGAATTTCCTCTAGGCAACAATTTCTGCTACGATAACAAACTCCTCAACGTTCTGTAGTTGTGTAAACCACTGACACTAGTAACTGTGAAACCACATTTACCACTAATGCGATTCTTTATAGGCCTTTTTAATGCCCAGGCGAGTGTTGAAAATTTTTCCAAGGATCGAAAAAACAATCATAAGAACTAGAGAAAAATTGGAACAGTCTAGGAAAAATACTGGAAGTCTTGAAAAAAATAGCAAATTCGTAGAAAAATTCATACGAGCTTGACGCAATTCGGGGCGGTCTAAAAAAATACTAGAAATCTTGAGAAAAGTCACAGGATCGTAGAAGAAATCGAACAGACTTCAGAAAAATCGAGCGGTCTAGCAAAAATACTGGATGTCTTGAACAAAACCATCAAATCATAGAAAAAATAAATAGAGAAAAATCAGAGCGGTCGTGTTGGTGCGAGTGTTGAATTGTTAGTTGGCAAAAATAAAACAATTCAGCCAATTATGCTGGACAAGGTTTTTAAAACTCAATGACACTGGCGCAAAAATTAGAAATATTGTCGATCTCAAACCAGATTCGGAGACACAACAGCATTGTCATTTCCGTTACCACAGAAATAAGGCTTTTTTAAGTAGCAGTTTCTTAAGTAAGTCCAAAACCTCAACCAGAGACGTCGCAAAACACTTCTGCACTCCATGTCTAACTTCATTGTCACTGATCAGTGTAATATCAAAAACCGATTCGTTTACCACCCCGTAGTTATATTAGTCGCAAACTAGCTGATTCAACCATTTCCAGAGCTAATCAGTTACATCCCACCGATGGCCCAGCTTAGATTCGTAAATAAAATTGTAGTACAGCAATGCAACAATCAAATACATCATGCGGCTACTTTTGGATAGCAGATAGCCTGAATTTTTCATTTGACATAAGCAAGTGTATGCCTTTGCGTGAGGCAAGTAGGCAGCGAGCAATATTCCGTAACAACTTTTCAACATAATTTCCAAGGATCGCTAAGTCGAAAATTCTCTCTACGCCGGAAAAAATACTGGACTTAACACTCTTGGCAAATATTGCCGCGGTGTAACCTCGTCTATTCTCGCCTGTTTTTTACATGCCCAAACATGGCAGACACGAGTATAAATGGCTTCCTCGTCGGCTTTCGCCTATTTTATGAGGGTTTCGTCCTAGCTCGAAGCCGCTCGAAATTACGTATCGAGTCAAAGGGATTTTAAAAAAAGGTCTGGTGCTGGCTCCGTTAGTGTTTACAAATCGATTTGGTTTGTTTACGAAATCATGGACATGATGCATCATACTGGACAAGATGCATGAGCACTGATGGGTACGAGATACCACTGTTCGAATGTTAGTAACCAAAATTTCTACCTACCTACACTACATACATACTGGGCACTTAAACTTCACACCCTTTAAATCTTCTCAATGCGGACAGGGCGAGTTTTATGGCGTGCTGAGATAAAAAGTTTCTATCACTTAAATAAACAGATTTTAGAAGAGATTTCGAATACTGGTCGAATGGTTTGCGAAGTAAATTCCCAAGTTCCTCGACGAAACTTTCACCCTATGTTTTATCGGGGCATTAGAAGCTGTCTTAAAAATCAAATGCATATTTGGCTGAATTTTGGCAAACTAAACTTGAATAGGTAATACTAGTTTAATAGATGGTTACACTAATTTATCAGCAAATGCCCAAATGCCGCAAAAGATTTGGGCTCGTTGCAGAAGACACGGACCACATGAGCAAAATAATACATCTTGGCAGGCATTTCCAGGTCAAGATACCTACAAGAACATACCCACAAGCTAGCACCGATGTGGGCGTCTGGATTTACACGGGCGGGTCAAAGACAGACACAGGAGTTGGCTCGGGCGTGTTTTCTACGGGTTTGAGCCTTAACCTGTGGTGTAGACTGTCGGACCATGCTACCGTCTTTCAGTCTGAATAACATCCTATACGCATGGCAATTGAGTCTATTTGCGGAATATCAACCAGATCAATGACAATTTGCGTCGACAGTAGAGCAGCCATTCTCGCTCTTGCGTCTTACAGATGTTCTTCAAAAACTGCTAACACTTGCAGAGTGGCTCTCAATGAAAAGGCAAGGCATATTCCTATCCAGATTATGTGGGTGTCAGGGCATAGTGGGGTCATTAGCAACGAAAAAGCTGATGAATTGGCGAGGAAAGGTTCGGGAGCTAGCAATAGCCCCTGCATTGCTGTACAACGGTCAATCGCTGACGCCACAAACAAACTTGATACCGCCATATGGGCCAAACTAAAGTCCGAATGGGAAAACAGGTTGGACTGCAAGATAGCCAAGACATTATGAACATCACCTGATCAAAGCAAAAGCAGGAAACTGCTCAAGCTCAGCAGAAACTGCTTGAGAGCCACGATCTTCTTGCTCACAGGGCACTGCCTTATCGCATCTCATGCGAACAGAATGGGACTGACATTCAGCAATTTATGCAAGAGGTGCGATATGGAAGAGGACACCATCGAGCATACTCTCTGGATTGTCCGGCCCTAAATAATAAACGCCTCAAGATTTTTGGTTCTTACTACTTTCAAGGGTTAGCAAAGGTGGCCAGTACCGTCACGCTGAGTCAGCTGATCCAGTTTGGCGAAACGGTCGCTCGGCAGCTCTAAAAACCCAGCGGAGGGTGGCAAATGGGCTCAAAGTGGTGGCCTAATGCAAGCCGCGTTCCTGGCAGCCCTCTTTACTAACCTAACCTATACACCAGTTTATTAAAATCGAGATGACTTCCATTGCGGGTCAGCGCTCAAAAAAGACTAACACAGAGAACTAATTTAATCAACTAAGCATTTTGTTCGGTATTCACCGATAGCTACTGACTTAAAACCGAAACTATCATTAAATAGGAGAAAAAATACTTATATGATACATTGAAATCAAATGAGCATTTCAATTTGAAATGCTCATTTGAAAATTTAATTCAACAGAATATCTGATTCGTTGAAACTGTCACTTTAGATTCGTTAATAGCGAAAATTGTCAGACTTGATTAACACTTTCCCATTACTTTTCCAAAGCTTCATACCCTATTGGGCAAAATTAAAGGGCTTTAGCCTTTGAAAGACTCAAAATTGAAGCTGGTTAGTAAAGGCGCGTTGACGCGATGCAAGTATGCTTCTATGACAACTTGGACCAACTAGTATACTCGGAGCAAGTTGGCTGTCACGATGAATGACTTGGAGATCCAAATAGATTTCAGAAAGATGGTGGATCTAATATTGCAAGGTTTGAAAGTCTTGATAAACTTACTCACACAGGAGATTAAAGTGCAGAAAAATAGTTTGAAGAAAAAATGAAAAATATGAACCCGGGAACTTATTTGTCCCCTTTCCTTTTTTAGTTTTGGATTAATTTTGACGGACTAATATTCCAAGATTCCACTTAACGAAACCATTTAGAAAGTGTACCAAAGTTGCATTAGGATCCAAGTTTGCTGACGTGCTACTCCACTTAGATGCAATCTCGTTGTCTAGGTGGGTTTGGGTCAACTGCTACCACGATCCAAGTAGCGCCCGAGTAATGCTACTTGGATGTCCAAGAATATTTGATGCAAGGATATGACAATACCTTGTGGTACTCTGCATATGATAGTTTTCTCAAGCCAATTTCCTCCATTAACACTGAAAATGCTGTCTAAAATTCAAGAAGTTTGTGTTCGTCGTATTACTTCTTCTTAAAAATCGAACTCGATTAACTTTTGGGGAAGACCTTCAATAACTATGGCATCGAGAGATTTCTAGAAAATCGTATTGATTTTATCATTAAATTGAAGAAAGTTTGGTTGTTGAAAAAGAAAATGGCGCCCTTCATTGATTCTCCCTGAAGATAAATCAGATCATTTTCATTTTGTGTAGCTTCTTTGGTGATGTAAACTTTAATTTTTCTAAAGCTACTAGGTTTAAACCATACACAATGAATCACTTCTAATCTTTGCAGTTGGTTCTCGAATTTTGTAATATCTGCGTCTACTATGCTTCAAATATCCAAAGAACTACTTCTAAATATTCTTGAAATATTCATAAAGCCTGATTAAAACTGTAAATTACAGATTTTGTTCAGATTAGTGTCCGTCACAGATCGATTTCAGTTGAACACTTCTTCGAAGAGCATCGAAAAAATTCATCGGATATTCTTTTGTTTCATGAGCAATTATTCAAACCAAACAACAAAAACACACAAATATGACGGTATTCTAAGATTTTCTCATATATCACCTGCTTCTTCAATTTCTACGACCAATCACATAAAAAAAGCGTTCTTTTTGATTTCTGATCATCTTCGGCTATTTCCAATTCACTCCCGTCATCTAACAACAAACAAGCTAGCACTAAATGTCACCGCGTTTCTATAGAGAAAATCGTCTTTTTTTTTATTAATTGGCACTATAAAACGTTTCGGCGTGTCCAATTTTGGGATGTAAACGAATCATTATGTGGTCGGTTGACTGGAACGAGCTTGGCCTGGATTAGATAGATGCTGATGAGTAAGAAAAGAGCATCGTCTGCTGAGTAGAACACATGGGCATGGGCAGCTGTGCGACTGCTGGGGCTGCTGTAGTGATATTGTTAATTTATTCAAAAGCGTCGTCTAATTTGAGCGGTCATGGGACTGATCATGGTTTGGCTTTGGCGGCCTATTAAGTTTAAGGTGGATGCATTTATTTTTAGTGGTCATAATCTCCTGCTGTCGACAAAATGCTGATATATTGGAGTCGACACGATCTGGTTGGACGGACGGAAATGCGGAGCAAAGGCCATCGAAGAAGGGTGGTGTATCTTTGATGGAATTTTATTCAAGAATTAATATTTGGCAGTATGAACAGAAGGAACTAGAGTTCTCAGGGGGGTGGAGTTGTCCTCAATGCATAGCATATACTGCCATTTCAAAAATCAAAATAGGTTTGATATTAAGTTTGATTGTTAATGGCTTATTTTGACTTAACTATGTTGGGAAGCCGATAGATTTTACGCCAACTTGGTCTTTATCACCAAGACATCAATAGTACCCTCCTATATACAAATTGGAATTGAAATCCTATTTGTATCTGCAACCGTAAAAATTTCGCCAGGATACAAATCCTTTGACTTGTCCTTACGACGCGAAAAACAGTCGAAAGCTATTAATATTCCCCATAAATTCATGCCCATATCTATTAACATTTTCTTTTATTCAATTTGTTTCGAAAATTTCCATCAATTTCTTTTTGTTTCTCATCCCATTCCAAAATTAACATCATGAAACCAAAAAAAAATTAAATAAATTATTAGCTAAAAGGCGTCATTTTAGGTGAATGATTTGTTTGAATTTTATGTCTAATTAGTCAGAGGCTGTTTGATATTTATGGATTTCGGCTCAAAATCTTCTTTTGAGCGGACAAAAAAGACGGTCAATCGAACACGAAGGCAAAGAGTATTTTACTGTCGACGACATTGAACGGTGATAACGTTGATATTGGTGAAGCATCAAAAATTCTTTGTTCGATTGAAATTCGATGACTGTTTTCCAATTCTGGGCATCTGTCGATCTTAGCGGCGGCGGCAGAAGCAGCTTGGTTGCTTCGCTTTTTGGGTTTGATTACCTGCTTGCTTGCTTTGGCTGTTAATTGGTCTCATTAATATCCACGTCAAGTTTATACCGACGAAGTTTAATGTCACTAACGTCATCCATAAATCGAACACAATCTGACATGATGACAATAGTGTTAATAATCTTTTGCATATTCATTAGGGCTGGTTGGATTGGAAAAAACGATGGGGCGCGGCGTTGTGTCGTCGGTCAAATGGAGGAGACGGATGAGATGGACTACGGGACGAAATAACCATGTGTTAGATTGTGTCCAAATCGTGATGTATGGGCTTGGTTTTCGAAAAATTAAAAATATATTTTTTTTTAAATAATATTTCTTGGGTTGAACTTAAAAATTCCTCCTTGGAAACAGCTAAAAAAAAAAAATTTTGGTGTGAAAAGTAATTTCAATTGCGGAAATTAATTTCCAATCCTCAAATATTTGAAGAGTATCTCTAATTTTCTTCGAAATGATCTTTTTTTTGGCATTGTCAAACGGTTCTCACATCCTCCATGTATCCGCTCATCATCGTTTTTTACATCTATCAGCTTCATCTGTTCTCAAATTTGAATAGCATATCACCTTGAAATTGACGAACAACGGATGCAAAGTATTACTCAACTTTGTGTATCTGCATCGATCTTCGTCTTTGGCTTTCAGTGCTTCTTCTTGCACGTTTTCCATTTAATTTGATTCTTCAACGATATATCTCATGTCGCCGGTGATATATTGGTATTGCTTGTATAGTCTGCCCAGTTTGGTTGACAGGAAGCTTACAATTTATTATGGGTAGGTTGGATTTTGATTTGGACCGCGGCGACTGGTCAAGATCATGGTTGATTTTGATGATGTTATTTGAGATGAGTTGGAAGGTTTTTTTTAATGAATTTCTTTGATTCTTTGTTTTCTTTGTAGGCCTCGTCCGAAATCGATTGGAACAGTATTAATTTATTATTTTCTATCGATTTGATTAAAACGGATAAAAGTATTGTGCTGTTTCGAAAGAAATCCGCTTTTGTGATTATGGTTGGATAAAGTAGCCAGGTAGCAGTAGTGAGACGTTTCAGATTTCTTTCTAATTAAATCGAAATGAAGATAGTGCTACCTTGTTTATTTTCCTTTGAATAGGAGAGAATCGATCAAAATATTTAATAGATAGAAAGATGTTGATGATAGTCCATGTGACGGATACGAATTCGGTGAAGTTTTCGATTTGATTGTGAGAGTTAAAAGAATACATGGTTTTACCATTTAAGCTTTTGAATCAAAAAAGAATTATATCGGTTTAAATGGGCGCTGACCAGAAGAAAGAAAGACTATAAAATTAATACTAACATCTTACGACTAAAATTTTTATTGAGTCAATCTTTGGATATGCATTTGAATACATTAAGTATGGGTGGAAATTATCTACTGGAATGTGTAGAAATTATCTATCTAAATTATCTAAACTATTGGAATATCGTAGTTTTACTATATTGACTGCTTGACTTGTGAGATATTTATTACATATTTTGTTTAAAATATGATGGTATCGATAATATACCTAGAAAAACACATTAATACTAAATTTTTAAATCCTGGAATTACGTGATACATGAAGCCCGGTTTTTATGAAAAGAAGCTAAAGCAAATCTAGAGTTGAAAGTATCTGCGTTTTTTCTTCTTTGTGTGGTTTTTTATGAGTGTGTGGACAACCCTATGGCTAGGGCAGGCACGTAAAAAGAGTTGTCTCAATCATCGACCCTCCTGAAAAATTTTTCCTTCTCAGGAAAAATTCAAATCATTCATTAATTTGATACTTTTTGTATACAGCCAATTTGATATGTGCGAAATTATAAGTTGCCTTAACTTAGCACTCATAGGTAAAAAATGTTCGATTTTTGATCACGAGAGCTATCGATACTAAAAATTCCTTTTCGACAATTACATTAGCAAGGTTTCGAATTTTTCTGAATAATCAAATTCTGAATAATCAAAAAAAAACTAGTTGCTTTGAAAAAATCACTTCAAATGTCTTTCTAAAGCTCTGTTAATGATTTTTAGGCTTTGAGACTTTTAAGTAGAGTCGTTTTAAAAATAATGAATATTTTACTTTTATAAGTGAAATTTTAAGCCAGAGGCCATGAAAAACTACGTTGAATTTTTTGATATGACTCAGATTGGTTTTATTTTCTAATTTCACCGGATATTGATTTCATTGAAATGTGTTCGAATTGTCGCGAAAATTTTCAAATGTATATTAGGTGATAGACATTTCATCACTCAAAAAATTGGAAAAACACTGCGTTGAAAAATTTGATAGGGTGATTTATTTAATTTTCCTATCTAATTATAGTGTCAGATTCAGATGAAATCAGTCATGCTCTAGAAATTTGATTAGGCACTGCTGATGTAGCTTATCGGGAATTCTGCCAATTTTGACCTGTTAAACTTTTTTTTTTTTTTTTTTTTTTTCAAATTACAATAATAACACACAATGGGGTCAGCTTCATTGCAGAGCCTCTTCTTCCTAGCAGCATTAAGCCACTTAGTCAAGAAACAAGCAATTAAAATTATCATCATCCCCCGAAAGGGAATAGGATAGGAAAGGAATCCCAAACCACACTCTCGACACATTCAATTTGTAATTAAATTATATAATAGCAAAAAAGAAAACATAAATAGGATAAATGGAGAATAAAGAAAGTAAGATAGAGTTAGTTGATGGGAAGTTAGTGTAAAAGATGGATAATAAAAAAGCATGCAAAGAAGAAGAAGAAGCTCTTTCATAATATAAATAAAAATTAATTATAGGATTTTTTAGAAAACAAAGCGAGAGAAAGTGCTTCCCAGTCAGCAACAGAGTGCTGGTATGAGGGATGCAAAAAAAAGAAAAATCGCAAATAGTAAAATAAAAAAAAAAAAAAAAAAAAAAACTAGTATTAAATAGTACGTAATTTACTTTACATGGTTCTAATGTGATTCTTCAGCAGCCTTTTAAAGACGGGAAAAGACCTAGCATTCTTCAAAGAGTTAGGTAAATTATTAAAGATTTCCATAGCTAATCTAATAGGATCTTTATGTTTTCTATTCGTTCTAGCGATTTCAAGCCTGAGATTATCCTTAAATCTTGTGTGATAGCTGTGATAATCACAGTGTTTTATTGGACATATCGAAGATTTTATATTGTTATTGAGTATTTTATATATTATCTTAGCTTTTTCCATAAATATAATATCCCTTACATTGAATTTATCTGTTTGTCTGTATAGTATATCACTTGGAGTCAGTCTATCAAGTCCATGCACTGCCTTGACTATCCTATTGAGTATTCTATGAATTGAGTCAATATTCATCTCTGAAGTTTGACTCCAATTCAAAATACCATAGGTAATCTTAGGCAGCACAATAGAGTTGTATATCATATTTTTTAGCTCTAAATCCAAGTAATATTTCATTCTGAACAGCCTAACCCAGAAAACCAACTTAGATTTCACATTACTTATGTGAGGGGACCAAGATAATCTATCATCAATAATTAGTCCTAAGTATTTAGATCTAGCCACTCTTTGTATCTCCTCTCCATGTATTCTAATGTTAAGGCAAATCTCACTCTTATTAATCTGCTTGAATATCATGTAACTAGTTTTACAGGTATTGATTGTAAGCCTGTTTCCCAAAAGCCAGGACCCATAAACAATTAAATCATTATTTATTTGTCGCTCCAGAAGTTCAGCAGAGTTAGCAGAGTATAGCAACAGGGTATCATCAGCGTAAATAATATATTTTCCAGTCAGACCAGAGAAATATAAATTATAAATAAAGAGCAAAAATAAAGTTGGTCCTAGAATCGATCCTTGAGGAGCACCAATGTTAACTACTCGTTGTTTACTTATTTCATCATTAAACCTAACCAGAACTTTTCTGTCTTTTAGGAAACTACCAATTAACGCCAGTCCCAAGCCTCTTATTCCAAGTTCGCTCAGATTTTCTAACAAAGTGATATGATTAACTGTATCAAAGGCCTTCGCTAAATCAATAAACAGTGCGGCCACATATTTATTCGAATCAAGTTCACAATTAATAAATTGTAAGGCATCTGTTATTGCTGATGTTGTGTTACTTTTTTGTAAAAAACCATATTGATGTGTATCAAATCCTACACTGTTTTCTATAAACTTAACTAGTCTTTTATTGATAACTTTTTCGAAAATTTTGCTAAACGAACTTGTTAAAGCAATTGGCCTGTAATTAGAAGGATCTACATCGTCACCTGATTTATGAATAGGAACTATCATGGTATCTTTCGGTTCTGTAGGGAATTCACCTTTGGTAATGTGATTATTAATGATTGCAGAAATATAAGGTGATATCTGAGTAGCGACTAATTTTAAGTTTTCGGAAGTTATTCCATCAGTTCCAGGTGAAGAATTCTTCAATGAGCTAATTATGGCAAACACTTCACCAGGATCAGTAGGCTCAAAAAAGAGAGATTTTGAATTCAACGGAATGTTCTGCCTTTCAAAGTTGTCAAGGTTAAACTTCACTTTTAAGTCCTCAATAAGTTTTTCACCTATAGAGCTGAAATGATCAACGAGATTATCGGCAGTGATGGTAGAGTTAGATTTGTTTATTTTATTGCCCAACAAGAGTTCTTGGTTGATGAATTTCCAAACTTTCCTAACATCACCCTCAGCAGAAATAAGATGTCTTCTAACATAGTCTTTCTTAGCAACTCTGATCATGGAACATACTCTATTCTTCAACGATCTGTAATCAGAAGTAAGTTTGGCATCACTTGGATTCATTTTCATTCTTTTATATAACATTTTCTTTTTATCCATTTCCTTAATTAAATCTTCCGTAATCCAATTGTTGCCTCTCCTAGCTCTGATTTCCTTAATAGTTGAAGCCGACTGTTTTGCATCTTGAATAATAGTAATTATCCTTTTAAAAGAAATTTCACCATGCGTTTCACTAAGTTTCTTTAGTACCGAATCAACATATAGCCGTTTATTTAAAACTGAAATTTTCTTTTTAACTATAGGTTGCAATTGCTTTTTAATACCAGATGCTGTTATATACAAAGTATGGTGATCTAAATCTGGCCATTCTGAGTATTCTACTTTAAAAGCAACAGATTGAGTGTTGACGGTAGTTGTTACATGGTCTAACAAAGTAGCTGAACTTGATGTAATTCTAGTTGGGTCACAATTTAGCAGTGCCACATTGTTCATCGCCAACATGTTATTATAGTTAACACAGATACTATTATTTATGCTAGTGGCATCTATATTGGTGTCGGCTACAACTATCAAGTTACTAAACCTTTGATACACAGCATCAACATATTCAATAAATTCTTCAGGATCGTCATGCTGGGTTCTATAGAATGTTCCTAAGTGGATTGACCGAAGGTCGCATTCAATAGAAATAATGATAGTGTGATACCTACTATCATAATGAAGCAGCTTATGCTGAATCCTTTTATTAATGTATATAGCAGTGCCACCTCCTTGGGCATGATCCCTGCAGTTATGAACTGCGACGAATCTATCTAAGTTGAACAAACTAATCTCATAACTAGAAATCCAAGTCTCATTAAGAATCACTGCATCCAACTTTGGCTTAGAATTACAAAATATCTCAAGGTCGGTAAATTTATTCCTAATGCTTCTAATATTCGCATAAAAAACTTCTAGACTCATATTATTCATGTTTATATTTCCGTAATCAGGTAATTAATTTTCCTTTGAACCGATGTTTTCCTCTTGAGATATTCTGGACATTCCCTGGCAAAGGATGGATGCGAAGAATTGTTACAACCAGCCAGTGAGCAGTTAGTGCATTTGAGTATTTGCGAGTTGCAAACAGACGTGCTATGATGTTCTGCACACTTCGCACACACATCTATCTGACTTTTACAATTAACTGCGGTGTGCCCAAATTTCTGACACTTATAGCATCTACTAACATATATGTCCTCTCTGCAAAAATGAGAATTAAATTCGATATTTATATACTTGTTAACAAGTTTGGCAAAGGTGGATCCAGTCACTTCAAAGGTTACCGAGTATTTTTTGGTGCTTTTATTTTGTCTACAATACAAAACCCTAATACTACCTTCAGCTATATTTGGATTGAGAGACTTGATCTCTTTTGAGAACTCCTCAGATGAGAAGGTTCTATCAAGTCCATGGACAATTAGCCGTGGGGTCAAGTCTTTTGTGGACTCAACCGAGTAAGATTTGTTAAGAGATTGTAAGAGGTTGTTTCTAAGTGTATGGGTCCCCTCCACCGAATCAGGGGTAAGTCAATAATGGCTATGAATTTCATTAAAAAAATCAAAGGACCCATGTGCACAAAGATCCGTTGGTCGACAAAAATATGAATATTTTGTTAGAGCGAAAACTCCGATTTTTAATTTTTTGAATCGAAGCATTTATTGCTTGGATTGATAACCTGAAGTGGGCCTTGAAGGCCTCTAGCACTGCGACCTCCTGGGTATATTGTGCCTTCTCTGCGTTATTTTCTATACGATGCCCAGGTTTCTAACGAACCTGAATATGTTCCTTGACGGGACATTTGTTATTTCCCTGATGATTCGTTGATGTTCTATACAGTCTGTCGTTTCATCACGGTATCGGCAGCAGTCGTCCTGCTCCTCACCTATCTTGTGGAGATCGTTTTTACATGGAAGCTGGCCTGTCAATGCTCTACATAGGGCTTTTATGCCACCCTTGCAGAGAGCCACTGTTTCTTTAGCTTTTATGTTATCGAAGCCAAGAAATTTTTTTGGACGTTTTAAACCCTCAATATTACGCCAATAGCGTTTGATTTTTTTTTCCTCCCTGTTTTCATTTTCTTATACGTATATGCCTTTGTAACGGCCCAGTACGGAGAAAGACCTGTGAAAGGTATTCTTGCTCGTTCCTTGGCTTTGGAATCAGCTTTCTCATTTCCCTGGTACCCCTCATGACCGGGGATCCATATCAACTCCAGGCTGTTTTGTGCTCCTATTTCATTTAGGACCTCTCTCAGCGCTAAGAGTATAGCTGAGTTTTTTTTAATCGCGATTGATAGTCATAAATGCCGCTTGACTGTCCGACTAATTCTGACCTTTTTAGTGCACATTATCTATATTATTTGTGATGCTCTTATTATGGCAGATAGTTCGGAAGAGGGAAATGCATTTTGCTCTTGGGACTTATCATCCCTGGACCTACTCCACAATATACCACATTTGCGTTCCTTTGTACGAGGGAGTTGTCCCATTTGTCCCTTGATGAAATTGTGACCTTGAACCTCTTCCCGAAGGCTGCTTTGGTCTTTATTGGGTCGCTGAAATTCAACATTTCCATTATGCGGCAGATGTCCACCAAGATTTTGAGGTGGTCTTTAACATATCTTGATTTGTACCTATAGGCCTGTTGTAGGTTAATAGCCTGTTTCGCTGCTTCCTCCTGAACCTTGAGGTGTAGCTGCTGTAGATTTAGAACAGCCTCCATTCCTGGCGTAGGGATGGAGCTCATTGCTCCTGTAATCAGCTGGCAGGCCATCCAATGAAGCTTGTTGAGCCTACTAACAGCAATTTTTTGTGTGGTTTTCTTAAACCACTTTGCTGCTCTATATAAGATGCTAGTCTTCACCTATTGTTTGTATGCCCATAGTGTCTGCTTTCAAGATAGTCCCCATCGCGTCCAAGCATTTGTTTATTTGCCCAGAGTGAATTAGTGGCCATCAGTATCGTTTTGTTTAAATGATTGTCCCAGGTGAGTTTCCCTTCTAGGTGGATTTCTAGATATTTTACCTCTTCTTGTACTCCTTATATTTCGGGTTCCTATTCCGATTTTTATTTTCTGGTGAATGGTACTATGCTAGTTTTTTGGAGGTATAAACCTTCTTCTTTGCACCATTGGGTTGTTTCATTTAAGGCTTTTTGCATTCTGGATCTCAAGGTATCCATGTGTGAGTCCGCGTAGCCAACAGCAGTTAAGCCTTTAATGTTGAGGGTCACGAGATGGTTATCAGCTATCGGGACCATAGCTGGAGGGATAAAATCCCTTCCTACGGACATCCCCTCCTTATGTCCGCCCATAGTACAACCTCCCCCAGCTCCGTAAATACACCTCAAAACTTTAGTATTTTACCCCCCGACTTCACTACTTCTTGAGAGGCATCCCTCCTCTGGAGAGCGTAGTACAGCGAGTCATGTCTTGCATTGTCAAAGGCCCCTTCTATGTCTATGAAGGAGCATATTCCGATTTCCTTGCCATTTCTATTATTAGTACCAGCTTATGTGTAGCTGATATAGTTGATTTGCCCTTTTGGTAGGAAAATTAAAATTTGTAAAGTGGTATATATACCAAAAAATCCCCCTTAAATATAGGTCACTCAGTTTCTCTATGGTCTTTCATATGAAAGATGTGAGGCTAATTGGCCTGTATGATTTTAGCAGGTCGGCCGGTTTTGTTACCACCCTTATTGATGAAAACAACCCGCGCCAGTCTCCACGATTTTGGAATACAGCTGAGTTCTAAGCTCGCTCTAAATATGCACTGAAAAAAATTTTCGTTGAATTTTACCCTTATAATAGTAGGAAACTGGTTTCCTACTATTAAAGATGTAAATTTACAAAAGCGTGTAAAAAGAATATTTTTTTACGACCAAATGGTGTAATTCTACCCTAAATAATGATGCAATTTTATGGCTTTGGCGCAAAGATGAATAGCAAACTAGTAAATTTACACTCTTTTTGCTTCAATTTGCAAAAAGCTGTGTATTATTCAGCTGATATGACGTAAAAGCAAAAAATGCACATCGAATGTGTAAAAAAATTTGTGATTCGTTATTTTAAACGAAAAAATGAATATATTTCCTATTATCAAAGTATTAATTATAGACCCACTTTTTAGATTGTGTGTACCAGAATGATTTTTGTTTCCTCGTGGCTCTATGTAGCACAGTTGGATAGATTCCGTCCGGTTCTGGCCCATTCAAACTTTTCACAGCGTCACAGCTGCTCCTAATTTTTCACCCTGGAAAGAGTGTTCTAAGCAGCACTTCCAGTATGTCACCAAAGGTCATCCTTCCATCCGGAGTTCTAAGTAATCCTATATGACCTTGGTAGCCTGTGGATAGAGCTTTTTACATCATGGAAGTCTCTGGGATGCTATTGAAACTTTTGCAAAAAGCGCTCCAAGCCTTTCTCTTGGATTTCCTTAGCTTTTTGTTTTAAATTCTTCTTATAGGCTTCCCAGTTTGATGTAGTTTTAGCTCCGTTGAACTACGTTCTTGCAGCTCTTCTGAGTTTTTCTAATTTCCTGTTCCACCAGGGTACCCTCGTATTGGGAGCAATGGTTTTTTCAAGGTTGTAATCGTGGTATGATTCCAGAATTGTCCAGAAGTCCCGCTATAAGACCATTTTGACAGCTTTCCCAGTCTGTAGACTTTGGTAGCCTGTACTTTACCTCTTTTTCGAAGTAGTGTATGCAATTACAGATATACCACAATTGATTGAAAGTATTCTTAAATTTTGATTTAGAAATTGAAACGTGATCAATTTGCCGCTCAGGGCACAATTCGATGTCTTAACTTTACTTACCAGTCGTTATGATCACTTCCTACTTTACCTACTAATCGATGAAAATGCTCTGATGTGAAGAAGATTCCGATACATAATAACGTGAGATCGGTGGGAGATCTGAGAGATGCACCCTGGGAAGTGTGTTCTAAGCAGCACTTCTATTTTGTCACCAAAGGTAGTCGTCATCTCTCCATCCGGAGTACTATGTGGTGCTATATGACCTTGGTAGTCTTTTATGACCTTGATTTGAGAAATAGACTGAGATGTGGCTTAAAAATTATAAGATACTAGAATTTATGAACTAGGAAATCTAACAGTTTTCGAAAGTTTTTTAGTCTTTGCATGGCAGAGCAAAGTTGTACCGCTACTACCCATTTAGAGTCTAGGAAATTATTTTCCATTTTCATAATCAAAGCTTTTCAAATGTGAAAGTAAATTGGATAGTTTCATGCCTCACTTTATACCTGATTTGACTCAAGTGCCTAATCAGAGCTAGGTTAACTTAAAGACCGGTCTGTGATTCCTCGTTCGTACATGGACTCCAGCCGAGGGTCCTACACTGTCGGAGCCAATGCTCTACTCACTAGACTACACGAGCTTCAGCTGGATAATATAATAAAAATTAATATTTGATTATAAATTAAAAATTTGCTTCTTTGCATTCTTTTGAAATTCCCGAAAACACACACACACACTTTCGGCAAACATAAATTGCAATACAATTTCGCAAGTAAATTTATTTAACGCTGACTGCTTATTTGTCTGTTTGTTACAAAAAAAAAGCCTCAAAATCGAACACATTTTTCGTTATTCGATTTAGCTCTGTTGCAGACGAACGATGCGACGAGCAAAAGTTGGTTGCATGTCAAATAAAAATCGCATTCACATGTCATTCGAAATGTCGTAATTTGCCAACTTTATTAGTGTCCGATTGAACGATGAACGAAACTGATCGAAATAACGGACTACATACATACACATGGGGTATGCATACAATCGTAAATTTGTGTAAAGAATCAGTACGAAAAATTTCGAATAATGCGAATTCTAAATTATTGATGTGGACATGTTTGGGATTGCTGTTTCTGTTGTTGTTATTGATTGGTAATGGGACTGGACGAACAGAGGTTTCAAGTAAATTTGAATGCAGTATAGCGGATGTGTAATCAAGGTGTTTACGTATTTATTTGAGTTTATGTATTTATTTGAGTTTATGTATTTATTTTCATACATAAATTGAAGATTGATAAATGAGTAATTTAAATTTTTGTTTCCTTAAATTAACTCGTCTCAGGTTTGAGAAACAAGTCTAACTCACAGCATAACATTGTTAAGCACATGATATTGCATTGAAATAAAACAATCTTCAATAAATTATTAAATAAAATAAATTATTTCATTTTATGATGCTATCTCCCGGAAAATTATGATTGAAATTTATGACGGACATAACCTGTATTGTGTCAAGTGGACTGATGTCGTGTTAAAAGTATGAGGAGCATTATTTTACTTGACTGCATTATTTTTCTCATTTAGCTTTTGATATTTTCTCAATACCTCATGATTTTTCGTCGTTGAATTCGCGAGTTAATGCATTTATTTTCGATCTGCTTATAATTTTTTCTCTTGCCTTTTTACGGAAAGAAATTTATATTGAAGACGATCATATAGCTGTACTCAAGTTGGTTTTTATTCACTTGATTATATGACAATTTTTCATCGATTATTTGAACGGTTGAAAGAAATATGTCTGAAAGATGACCGAAATATGCAAATGAGAAGCATCTGTTCGAAGAAAATATGAATATTAAATAAGTTTCGATGACGATAAATTGCCTAAATGTGTTCATTGCAGCTCCATCAGCTGTCGACACTATAAATATGGCCACTAAGAAGGCAGTCGAAAATATGTCGCTTGTTACCATCCTAGTCGATCAGAGTTTAACGTAACACTTACACCTGCTGGTTGTTTGCTCTTAATCTCAATATCAAAAAATATTTGAATTATGTTGATAGCTGCTTTTGACATTGAATAGCATGAATTTCATACCGAATGATTTGATTTCGTTTCTTGGATACTGTGTTGGTCCAGATAATATGTTTCTTCATAATGTGATTATGATCAACAGAATGAAATCTTCAAATGAATGGCTCATCGTTTTTTCTTAGTATAACAAAACAAACATGCTTTCTTGCTTCCTACATATTTATTTTGAGTCCCTAAACTACTTGTGACCAAATATTGCCAAATCATTACTTCAGACAGCCAGGACGAACTCCGATACAATGCCAATTCGCATAAAAATCAAAATTTACTGAGCAAGATGTTTCGAGCCAATCGCACCATGTCAAATCGAAATGAGTCCGTAAAAAACATAACAGCCCGTAATAAAGATGCCACTAAACAATCATCGCCGCAAAAGCATGCCAACCGCCACCAACCAACCATTGAACCGCTAGCATCAGAAGCAGCAGCAGAATCATCGCCGACAAGTAAAGTACTGTTCTGCTTTCGACAGTAAATCAACGCCATTGAATCAAATTGCAATAAAATACTGAAAAATATCTGTAATAAAACCAGTCTGCCTATAAGGTCCACTAAAATCTACATAAAAATCCACGTAGAAACGCCGGTCATAAATAAAATATCCAACGAAAGGTAGCGTGGATAGATGTTTGTTGCACGGGGCCAGTGAGAAGTCGTTCAAGTGGTGGATGTTGTTGTTAATGATGATGGCAGCGGTGGCAGTGGTACGCAGATAAACCTCATCTGCTATTTTCTCTAATGAGGTATTTATGGGAGACGATGTCCTGTGGCATGGCGCTCCTTGAAAACTCGTAAAATTGACGAGTGGTACAGGCGCGAGCCCGGTTTACGTTCCAATGGCTTGACTCTGTGAAGTCATAAAGTGATAATGACGATAATGATGGTATAAAAGTCATCTTGGCTGCATATGGAGATATGGAGGCGGTTTTTTAAAGTGCGATGGTAGAGTATGGTTGGTTTGGTAACAAAGGACATGGAATTGACCTCTAGATGGCGGAGAAAAGAATGCATTGATATCTCATAAAGGAGAACTGGTGCTGTATTTGGGAAGTGAAGGGAGTGAAATTTTTTAGGTTCAATATCAGTCACGGCAGTCAATTCTTTCCTGCTTTTTTCTTCAAAAAATTTATGAAACGAATAAATAGTTATTGCTAAGATTACTAAGTAAATTGTCAGCTCGTAAACTTGCATAAAGTCACAAATGATTTTTTTCCAATTGAACTTAGACCAATCAGTACTTCATGGGTTCCTTTTCTCCAACACAAATATTGGGTACGTAGCCGATAAGCACCATCCTGTTATTAGTCTGACTGCTCCAGACAAGCATATTGATACATCGATATCCGTGTTTCTGCTTGGAGTGACAGAAGCAGGAGAAATCCCACTATTTAGAGCTTGTCTCCTTCGGGATTACATTTGTTGCTGTCCCAACTAGTAAGCGACGGATTAGCATCACAGCACACCAGAAGTTCCGGTTCTTTGATTCAGCAAACTGAAGAAGGTCCAACAGCTGTATTGGCAGCTGGAGAAAGGGGAGATAAGCTGAGTACTATACGACAAACTCTGAGAGGTTCTGGCTTGAAATTGCCTGAGCGTAGCCGCATCAGGCAGACTGGAATAGAAGTCCTCGGCCTCGTTGATCTCTCATCACAAAATATCTTTGCTCTTTGATTGAACAGTGTTTGCCGATCATGCTGCCACGAATCCATGGTTTCTGTACTTGTGGAGTGTAGGGGATGAGCTTACAGTTTTGCCAATTTTCAAATTTAATCGCATACAAAAAGTAGCTCAACATCATGGGGTATCTATTGTTGAGCGTGGAGAACCAGTGGTAGAATTCGTGTACTTGATACTACAGTGTTTTGCATCGAAGCACGGATTCAGTTTAACACGCTAGTGATGTCACCTGAGCTCTTGTGAGAGCCAGAGAACCAGCAAATGTTATAGGATAAGGGTAACCACACTCGTAAATTTTCGAAATTTCAACATAAGGTGTGGACTTTTGCCACGAGATTATCGTCATTTGAAAATTTTAATGGTAACATCTTTTGGTAAAAAAAGTCAAAAATTATCATATCCGGCATCCCAGCCATTAATGCAGGCAGTATTTCTGATTCTATCGTTTGAACTTAGAAGTGAAAGATAGCGAACATTTTCACTTTCTCCCCATTATTCGCTGAAATACCCACTGTTGCACGAAATTCAAATCTCCACTAAAAGATATTAATACTTTCTCGCTTCGTGGCTCTCTATATAGCCTCTATTATAATTTTGTACGTTCTCTAGGGGTCGTAAAAATACATTTCTACTTGCTTTTGTTTAAAAAATACGTTGACATAAGCTTAATATCTTTTCAATGTCCCATTTTTTTTGTCTTCGAACGAACTATCGCTACTAAATTCATCTTAGTTTTAGAAATTCTCTTGACTACGTAACAGTCAGAAATTTTTCTCGAAATTTAAAGTACTGTTTTTTATTATAGTAATTGAAAGTAATTTAAAGTACTGCTTCAGGGTACTTTTATAAAACTAAAGGTGCGTTTTTTTTCATTTTGTTAATTTTGTTAAGTATATTGAATACAACAACCATTTTTTTATTGTATTCCATGTACTTAATGAAATCTGATCTGCTCGGGTGTGCGAAAAATGCACCTACTAATTTCAGCTGGCTATCGCGTTATGTGGGCTTGAGAAAATCGGTCTTCTTACTGAATGAAAACTCAGACGTTTCCTTCTCAGGACTCGCGATCGTCTAGCTGACCTTTCATTAAATAACTCTGGAATTTCAGCTTTCTTTCAAGGGAGAGACTTCAGCCACTTAGTTTTCTTTTGCTTTTGTTTTGTTTCGGCCGAAGTCAGAAGGCGGAATGAACCGCAACATCTGCAGGTATAGCCTTATTAATAGCAGGGGTCTGAGGCTGTCTGCCTCTCATCAGTACTGCTAAATAGAGACAATTTTCCCCCGTTTAGGTTTTATTTAGATGTTACCAAGGTGCTTTGACACATCTCGGCTGGGTCCAGCTTACAGCTCATGCCTGAGAGCTGCTTCTCTTCTTTTACGGACAAAAGCCTCTTCCTCTTTTGTGATTTGCGGCTAGTATATTTTCATGACGGATAAAATATACGTAGCGTCCCACCTTTTTTGGGAGCAAGTCCACTCCATTTTTTTTACCCACCCTAGCTAGCCACGTAGAGCTAGCAAAGAGGCATGCAAGCATTCTTCGGGGTCAGACTGAAGTGTGCTCCGTTAATTCGGACGAGGCGCAGGGCATTTCTCTTTTTATTTTTGTTGGTCTATTTGCCCTTTTCTTAGATTCAGTTGAGGCGCCTACAAACAACATCCAATACTTTTAAACCACTACAACTGCATAAATCTAACTTTGAAGTATCTAATTAAAACTCAACTTATATAAGTCGATAGATTCATCCCCTCATATTACTGAGGAGGCCACCATATTTAAATAGTGCATCCATGAGACCCTGTTTTGCCATTATCGGGAGGCGCATAAATTGCCAATGTGAAACGCGCCTATTTGTGATAGGTGCCTGTTTGCCTGACTACATAATTTTCTCGTTAGCTATATATTAATGACTTAAAATAGCCTCAAGTCTGATTCCTATGCGGGACAGAGTTTCTTCGCCACCGTTTAGAACTTACAAAGCTCATACCGAAATTTGATCTCTCTACAACTTGTTTTTCATCGCAACACGATGCTTTAAAAGCAAGCAAATCAAGGATAATGTAGGAAGATTTTCACAAACCTATAAAAACCAGCGATTGTCCCTCAAACGAATCTATATTAACTAATCTCACTCAAACTTCGGGTCTTTAGAAGAGTGGCGACGCTATCGTACTATTACCCTACATATCCGTTGCCAACTGAAAAGCATTTTACTGTGAACTAATGCTAGTTTGTATCGCTAGTAATTACAAATATCCCTAAAAATTTAGGTATTTACCCGAAACAATCCACCATATATCCACTTATATCTTTACCTTTTAACAATCAATGTATATTCGCTTGATGCTACGAATCTTGTTCTCATTGTCTGTTATTGGTCCCGTGAAAACTGTCATGTATCTTCTTCGTCACCTTCGCGTGTCCATTTAAAATACCATAAAGTTGGTTCAATAAAATTTATGGCCGTAAATGGTATACGATCTCAACACAGCAAGCAACAAAAAACGAGCTGGCCAAAGAATCGATTTGAAACTCACTGAACCTCCTAGCTTGGGTATCAGCAACGAAAGCAGCAACAAGAACAAAAGCGCCAGCGACATCTCAAATCAACTAAAAACAACGACAGGAGACAACTTCTGCTTAACGACAATATAATAATATTGGTATACACGGGGAGGAGATGGATGCCCAAATGCAAAAAAAGGATCTTGTTTTTTCTTTTATTTTACGTTTTCATGCGCTTTTCCCGCACTTGGGATTGGATACTGTACGGGACTCCTTCGAAGTTCATCGTAGCCGATGTTGTCGTCGACGGTCGTTCGGCCGGTTCCTTGCTCAGGAATTCGAACGAGGCGAATGACAGCTTAACGCTAGGGAATCTAAGGAGTGTGTGTGCTTGTTGTAGCTGTTCTTGTTATTAGTGATGCTCAGGCTGCTGCTGCTATTATTATTATTCAGACTGTTGTTGTTCGACTGGTGATGGTGTCTCGTTGCTTTGTGATGCACACGGGCCAGTCACTATTCCGAGTGCAGGCAAAAGTTCCAGGTACGAACTCTAAAACAAACCAGCAGCCAGCCGTTTTATCTGGCAGCATTCACTTTGCAACATCACAGCCATCAGCTCGAACAATGCAGACCAACCAGAAGAAAACAAAAACGACATTCTTCTCGGTTGGCCGAATGATATGAGCAACAATATCGACTATGGATGCAGGCTGGAATCGATATTGAACAACGGTTTGCATCGAACTGGGGTACGCGAGCTGAAATGCGTTTTGAAAAGAATATGCTTTAGCTTCAGCTTAAATAACGATGACTTAACGATGACTTATTTAAACATAAACTCAAAGAAGCTGGCGCAAGTCTAGTGACTTTAGAAATCAAATCAACCCCGTTGCCCTACCACAAAATTTCAAAGTTCCCAAACAAACTATATTCTGTTCCGCGAAAAAAGTTTCACTAGCTCCTAGCTCAGGTATTCTTTCTCAATCTTTTTCATATCATTTCAGACGAGAGAAAGAAAGTATGCCTCCGTTCCGTAGACCCGTTGACTTGTGCCCAACAGTTTCTCAGTTTGAATGACACTTGAATGGAAGACAAACGAAGGCCATGAATATGCTTCTAGCATTATCGGGAAAAAGTAAGACAGCTTGGACTTGAGCTTAGCAAAACAGAACAGCATCCTATCAGCCAGCCAGGTTGCCATCCGATATGAACATTGAGTGCCATACTTATATCGAAAATGTTGGTACATACAACAATTTTGCATTGGCTGAAGAAAAAAAAAAGATTGTTTCTCGAGCAGACAAGACAAGAAGAAGAAAAAGATAAACGAGATGTGAAAATAAAAACAAAAGCAATCAATACTCAAGAAACTATGCCATTTCATTCCACACTCCATTTAACTCCATATTGTAACAGAGCACAATGGATGTATGCAGGCAGGTACTGGCTGTACTTTACCGAAAAGATGGTAAGCATTTAAATATTTTTTTCCTGCCTCTGCATATTCTGTTCTGGTCTCTTTTCTTCCTTGCAATTCTTTGGTTTCTTTGTGATTTCAATGAATCCTTCTTTTTTTAGTGATTTTTCTTATCGAAGATAGCAGGTTTATAAGGACTGTTGTTCCGGTTTGGTTTACCGATTCACGACAGTATGGCGCATTGGAATCAGGTACACAATGATTCGAGGGAAAACAGCAAAGATTGTTAAGATGGATATGGAGAAACAAATGAAACACTACAGGTTAACGTGTCTACCAATCTGAAATAGCCTATGAAAATTGGTAGTGACAAAATGAGAATAATAAGGAGAGAGCAATAATGCAGATGCTTTCGGCGACACAGAAAAACTGGATGCACATTTAGAAGGTGTCGCAGGCAGGAGTGTATATCTTTCGCCTTGATGGCTTCATATCCATCAAAGCTGCAGAGAAGATATTTCCAGTTGATTATCAAGGTATAATTTATGGATTGATATGACATTTTTCATTAAAATCTTGCACAATTCAAGGGTTTAACTGAGCAGACATGTGGAGAATAACTATAATTTGAATATTTTTTACATTTTAGGAAACTCAATTGATATCCAGAGCTTGTAACATGCGAAATTTTAGTGTAGCAACCAAATTCGTTAAAACGTTAGCATTCAAACGTTAGCCTTTGTAAAGTATCAAAAGCCTTGTCAACTCAATTGCTTTCTTTATACCAAGTGACTTAATTATGACGTAACCTAGAACACGGATTAAGAACAGCCGCACCATGAGACGCGTGTCGCACGAGCCACGTGACCTGGCGCGAGAAACTGTGGCTCAGCCACAGAGCCGCGTCACGCTCTACGCCATCAATTTCCGGTGTCCTATTTGATAATTCAGGTTTAAAAACTCGCAATGTGTCAGGTCACGCTGCACGTGCCACACGCGTCTCTAAATGAATTCGGTCCTAAAATGTTTACAACGATCTGACCTAAATTTGACGCAGTCGAATTTATTCCTTGTTTGTCCGTGACATCTGTCATTTAGTTTGATTTAAACTCATGCATTGTAATATTTTCTTCACTTGTCTCTCAAACATGTTGAATTCAAAAATTGTGTGCCAAAGGAGAAAAATGCGAAGATATATTGAACATACATATGTTATTAATCGTTATGTAAAAATCAATTCGAACTCCATATAGTCCACGAACTATTTTAGGTTAGGTCGCTTAAAAACGTGGACTGCCCTAACTCTAGGTCGGGTACTAAGTGTTTACACCAGGTGCACTAAATCATTTAAGTCGAATTTGACGTGTAGTCCGCGGACTGAGCGCTCTATGTAAACTTTGCCAATGACTGGATACTGGGTGGTGCAAGTGATTCGAGTTGATGGTTTTAGCGATCACGAAGAGTTTGGTGATTTTTCTTGTGAGTGCAGAGGTTAGAGGTAAGGTAACTGGTGTAATAAAAAATGTTTTGCACCATATCTGGGAACATTGCTTCAGGCATTTGCATAGACTCATCTGAGCTAAAGTGCAGCAAAGCAAGTTTGAGGGCTCGAATTTCACGATGTAATAGAAAGTGAATACTGGCAAGAGTGTCCATTTGCGCAGCTCAATGCCATTGTTCGTGACAACTGCTTGTATGAGGGAAGCATCTGTTAGACGGAACAGGATTCACCTTCATGGGAATCCTGTTCCGTCTAACAGATGTGCTTTGCGTCCGATTTGGCCATTGGGGTACCGTTATTTTTGTGTAAAGTAGAACTTAAAGCAAGCACCTAACAGTTATAAGTTCGGCGGTACGCTCTATCCTAATATGACTAGTCATACCGCGAATCAGGAACGGTCTGCGATCTGAACAACCTGCATTTATATTGCATAATCTACATCAACTCTCTCTAAATTGCTTGCAGATGGAGCCAAGGGAGCGACCGGATTTCGAAGAAGTAGCCCTTAACATCCAGCAAGCGCTAGATAAAAGTAATCATTCCATACTACTTCCCTAGTTCACTAGATAAAAGTAATCATTCCATACTACTTCCCACGGCTGGAAATTGGAAAATCAAATAATATGAACTAAATAATTGCATGAAACTTAAAGATTTGATTGAAGATAATTGTTTTCTGCCCAGTAAATTGTATGTGAAGAGTTAAAATAAACACTGCTCTAACCACAGAGTATCTTGTTATCATTCTTTCAGCGACCCATAGCGCACAGCGTTAGTCCATCCAAGAAGCATAATAAAGTGTATAATCTATCTACAAAATTATTTCAGTTTTGCAAACATTTTTTTAAAATCTCACCTACGAATATAACATATTTATTTATGAAAGATTAACACAATTGTTTATGGAATAGAAGAGTTCAAAAGCAACTATAATGCATTTTTAAATGTATTAAAAAAGTTTGTTGACGAATTAAATAATTGCTTCGCAAGGAAGTACACGAAAAACTAAAAAACTTGTAAAAATATCCTGTAAAGTATCTTTCAGCTCTAACATTTTAGCACTTTCACTTAATAAATTAGTGAAAAAATTTTGGAATATCTGTTCTAAATCCAAAATTTGCATAAAGGATTATCAAATATTCCAGCGGTCTCTGTTTGTCTGCATACAATTTAAAAAGTTGAGATTGGAAAATTGTTAATTCGATTGATATTAACATACTCTTGCACCTAACATTATCATAATTGTGATGATATCATGCAATTTGATAAGAGTTCTTATTCACTCCTTTTTCCCCTACTTACGAATATGTGTTATACTGTATTAGAAATATTGTTAAAACTTGTATTTTCTCAAACATTATATGGCTGATTCATGAGTCTCAAATACATTAGAGGGGATTCTATTTAAAACTTCATTTCGATTCAAAGAATTTCAAAAATAGAAGAAAAAAAACTCTAGCGCGTCAGCACCGCTTGAAACCTGATTTTGGGAGAAATTATCCTGGAGGTACCGAAAAGTGTGGAGAGACGTTATATGCTTTTTTGCAGTATCATATCAACCATTTCTTACCCAAAATAACAAAAGCCATTTCCCGAAAGCATCTCTTATAACATAAATGATGAAAATGTTCAGTACTGGTAACACTTTTCCGATGAAGCAGCAATTAATCTAATTAATCTATCATAGCAGGCTCATACTACAATCAACCTATCGTTTGAATTTCGTGTTCATCCAAGAATTTCATCGAAAGTTTCAGCAATATAACGTTGTTTGAAGCTGCCATGCTGAAAATTTTCAAAACTCGAAAAATTTGAAAATTGGTTTCTTATTTCTATTGTAAACGCTTTGCATATGAAAATATGATGAAAGTATCCTGTTGGTTCAATATTAACAAAAATAAATGGTGCTGGCAGCCCTGCGTTAGCAGCATAACCAAAAATAGACCAAATCTGCTTCACGTTAAGTTTAACCCACCCGGTAAATTTCGTTTCGATTGAATGACTGCGCTGGAAGTAATAAGCGTGAAAAAAATTTTAGGGTTACCACCCGCAATTTTTTCCAAATTTTCGAAACCTCAATATATGTTGCTAATTGTCAGTGCAGGATCGTTCATACTTGCATCGAAAGTTATAGGGAAAAAAGGTTTATTTTGCTGAGCAAATTTACAAGATTCAAGTGACAAAAATTACCATAGCTGGAAATTCTATTCTAATTTTACAACCAAATTTCTGTAAAATGTTTCTTACCCCCGTCCCACACATGACCAGAAATATTTCCGGAAATATTTCCAGAAACATTTCCGAAACATTTCCAGAAATATTTCCGACAATATTTCTCTCGCCGGCCTACACATGACCGGAAAGTTCATTCATGGTTTGCGTGAGCCAGAGCTCAAATCAGAGCTGCCGCTTTTGAAGCTGCATATCTTGTCATTATTAAAGAGCAAAACTGCTCAATGTGACCATCTATGAAGCTCCATTCTATTTTTGCCATATGTATCACAGCCATACCTAGCTATCATTCTATTTTCGGCCCTCCAAAAGCTTCTTATTCACCCAAATAATGCAAGTATCATAAAACTTGCACTCACAACGGCAGCACAGTCCCGAAATTTCGTCACAGCCATGTGACTTTCCGAGACTTTCCGTCGATCAGTCGGAAAGTTCAACAGCTGATTGTTTTATTGCGCAGTGGACTTTCCCGAGGTGTCGGAAATATTTCCGTGACTTTCCGCTCGACGATGGGAAAGTCTCGGAAAGTCGCAAGGGTGTGACGTAATTTCGGCACTGAGCTGCCGTTGTGAGTGCAAGTTTAATGAGACTTGCATTATTTGGGTGAAAAGGGAGCTTTTGAAGGGCCGAGAATGGTATTGCAGCTAGGTATGGCTGTGATACATATGGCAAAAATAGAATGGAGCTGCATAGATGATCACATTGAGCCGTCTTCCTATTTAATTTTGGCGGGATATGCAGCTTCAAAAGCGGCAGCTCTGATTTGAGCTACGATTGCCGGTAACCATGAATGAACTTTCCGGTCATGTGTAGGCCGGCGAGAGAAATATTGTCGGAAATATTTCTGGAAATGTTTCTGGAAATATTTCCGGAAATATTTCTGGTCAAGTGTGGGAGCGGCCTTACCCCCGTCCCACACATAACTAGAAATATTTCCGACAATATTTCTCTCGCCTGCCTACACATGACCGGAAAGTTCGTTCATGGTTTGCGTTAGCCAGAGCTCAAATCAGAGCTGCCGCTTTTGAAGCTGCATATCTTGCCATTATTAAAGAGCAAGACGGCTCAATGTGACCATCTATGAAGCTCCATTCTATTTTTGCCATATGTATCACAGCCATACCTAGCTATCATTCTATTTTCGGCCCTTCAAAAGCTCCCTATTCACCCAAATAATGCAAGTATCATAAAACTTGCACTCACAACGGCAGCACAGTCCCGAAATTTCGTCACAGCCATGCGACTTTCCGAGACTTTCCGTCGATCAGTCGGAAAGTTCAACAGCTGATCGCTTTATTGCGCAGTGGACTTTCCCGAGGTGTCGGAAATATTTCCGCGACTTTCCGCTCGACGATGGGAAAGTCTCGGAAAGTCGCAAGGCTGTGACGTAATTTCGGCACTGAGCTGCCGTTGTGAGTGCATGTTTAATGAGACTTGCATTATTTGGGTGAAAAGGGAGCTTTTGAAGGGCCGAGAATTGGTATTGTAGCTAGTTATGGCAGTGATTCATATGGCAAAAATAGAATGGAGCTGCATATATGGTCACATTGAGCCGTCTTGCTATTTAATTTTGACGGGATATGCAGCTTCAAAAGCGGCAGCACTGATTTGAGCTCTGGCTCACGCAAACCATGAATGAACTTTCCGTTCATGTGTAGGCCGGCGAGAGAAATATTATCGGAAATATTTCTGGAAATGTTTCTGGAAATATTTCCGGAAATATTTCTGGTCAAGTGTGGGAGCGGCCTTAGAAGTCCTTGCATTGTCCCAAGCATTCCATAAAAACATCCACTTGCGTTAATTTGAACAGGTCCCTTACTTTTCTTCTGTGTCGTCTTAGGCCGCTCCCACACTTGACCAGAAATATTTCCGGAAATATTTCCAGAAACATTTCCAGAAATATTTCCGACAATATTTCTCTCGCCGGCCTACACATGACCGGAAAGTTCATTCATGGTTACCGGCAGTCGTAGCTCAAATCAGAGCTGCCGCTTTTGAAGCTGCATATCTTGTCAATATTGAAAAGCAAAACGGCTCAATGTGAACATCTATGAAGCTCCATTCTATTTTTGCCATATGTATCACAGCCATACCTAGCTACAATACTACTTTCGGCCCTTCAAAAGCTCACTTTTCACCAAAATAATGCAAGTTTCATAAAACTTGCGTTCACAACGGCAGCTCAGTGCTGAAATTACGTCACACCCATGTGACTTTCCGAGACTTTCCCATCGTCGAGCGGAAAGTCGCGGAAAGTCCACTGCGCAATAAGTCCATAGCAAAGCGATCAGCTGTTCAACTTTCCGACTGATCGTCGGAAAGTGTCGGAAAGTTACATGGGTGTGACGTAATTTCGGCACTGAGCTGCCGTTGTGAGCGCAAGTTTTATGAAACTTGCATTATTTGGGTGAAAAGGGAGCTTTTGAAGGGCCGAAAGTAGTATTGTAGCTAGGTATGGCTGTGATACATATGGCAAAAATAGAATGGAGCCTAATAGATGTTCACATTGAGCCGTTTTGCTTTCCAATATTGACAAGATTTGCAGCTTCAAAAGCGGCAGCTCTGATTTGAGCTACGATTGCCGGTAACCATGAATGAACTTTCCGGTCATGTGTAGGCCGGCGAGAGAAATATTGTCGGAAATATTTCTGGAAATGTTTCTGGAAATATTTCCGGAAATATTTCTGGTCATGTCTGGGCGCGGCCTTAGAGTAAGGTTCAAATACTATGTGAATTTCTTTAAAAATGTTTGGCTTAACGGAAGTTATAGGCCAAAAAACAGTTTTTTTTCCTATCTATTTTTCAAGGGTAACCCTGTGGCACCACTGCCACAGGGTTACCCGCATTTCAAAATCACTTGTATCAGACCTGGTCCTAGTTACTATCATGTCCTGTAATTTACATAATGATCGGATTATCCGGTCGTCAGTTCTCGTGAACAGAAGTTTCGAATATTGAAAAAGAGGTGATTTGGTGCTGGGTTGCCGTTCTTGTGCAATTCGGAATTTTTAAAATTTTCAATGGACCTGGTGAATAAAGGTTAAAATTTAGCAATAATGTGAATTTTTTGTCAAAAAACAAACAATTTGCAGGAGGGTCGATGATTTGAAGGATTTTTTTTTCATGTGCCTATCGTAACTACAAGGCTACCCGAACTATTTTGAAAACCCATATGTGCATAGCTTTGGTCAACGTCAATATACTCTGCAAATTTCACGATGATTTAACGCTTCGGTCAAAAGTTATGACAAAACGAAATTTGAAATAATACTTGTCTACTTTTAAACACTGAGCGCCCACATAGGGTTCATAATTCCTTATCAAATTCCTTATCAATTCATAATTTTATCAAGCGAAAGCATGAAATGTACTAAGTTTTTAATTTTCATTACTGATTTTTAAATAATATGTTCTCTGCATGGAAATCCCAAAACTCATTACAATGCCCGCCGCCGTCAAAGGGCTACAGATAACGTGACTTTAATTAGTCACTGCACTAGTCCTCATATACATCTGTGTTCTCTATTTCAGTTCAATCGGACCGGATCCTCCAGCGATTAGCTCCCTTAAACTTTTTGCTGATATATTAATACATATATATATATATATATATATATATATATATATATATATATATATATATATATATATATATATATATCTATATATATATATATATATATATATATATATATATATATATATCTATATATATATATATATATATAAAAAGAAACGATTTTAATACCAATTTTCTTCGATAATCAGTAAAAATTACTCAATCCATACCTTTACCTTCAGTAAGTAAAATTAGACCGATAAAATCCAAGCTTACACTGATTTATAACCATTTCTTACGTAGTAGATATGTTAGGCTAAAAAGGAGGCTGAGAATTCTAAAAAGTGGCAAAATAACGAATTATTTGACAAAAAATCTTGGATTTTTATTTGATGATTCGATTGGCTCAGCTGGAATATTTATTTTAGGGAGGGAATTCGGCCCGATTTGCTTCAGTCAAACGCGAGGAGGCTTTGGTCTGGAGGCTTTTTTAGAAGATGGAGCCAACTCCCCCACATTTTTTTTGTATTGCCAGCACATACCTGAGAGAAGCATCCTCTCTTCTTGTGTCTATGTAGGTATATAAAATAAAGTAATTCCACGACAATCCTTGATGGATTTAGGTGCTGAAGCTAGTAGAAAGCATTATTCACAAATTTAAAATCAATAGCTGCACGACTTACTGTACCCCTAATTAACTCAGCACTCGTCCGCACCAAAAAAAGGACCCCACACACTAGAAGCCAGTGCTCTTCACACTATACTATATAGAGGCTACTATTATTATGCTCTGAATATACAAAAGCTCTTCCTAGACCATCTTCAGCTCGGTCCAATTCTGAGCGAATCCAGACTGTTCCAACTTTCCGTCCATATAATGACCGTGAGTTTCAATTGTCAGCTGTTACCTTTTCACTGTTTTAAAATCAACAAGATATCGCCAAATCTATTTTAATGCTTTATTATGCATTATGTCATATATACCGTTCTATATTCACCCTCTTGAGCCAAACCAGAAACCACACTGTGCTTGTGGTGGACGACGTTCGGTAAGTGGTAGCAAATCCTTTGACCAGTGCCCCGAAAATTGACCGGTTACTAGCCTTCCTCGACCGGACTAAGCGCCTTTACAGCCATTTCTAGGGCCAAATAATATTCTTTTGCTAGGTTGATCACATCTCATCACATTTCTGTTTGAATCTTAACTGGACTTCGGTTCGGTGGCGCGCTTGTCGTCCTCCACTGTTCGAATATCGCTAGACGCTAAATAAATGTTGATGCTAAATCGTATTACTCCTCAAAGCTTCCACTTCAAATTACGGCCTTAATATATTCAGGTACGACCGAACCCAACAACCACCTCCTCAGTGGCGGCTCGTCAGGGTGGGCCAGGCGGGCCGGGCCCACCCTGACGAGCCGCCACTGCACCTCCTCCCTTACTAATAATACAAATCTATCGGCAAAATATTTTAGCTTCCACATCAATCAATCTTGTTTCATCATACTTTCCTAAACGATCACAAATTCTCTCCGATTACCTCAATTTAAACACCAAACCATTTAACTTCCCCCGAAAAGCATGAAAAGTTCCACACTACGCTGAAATTAACCACGCACAAAAAACAATGAAAATTGTTTTTAACAGGTAATCGTAAAGTGCATCAGCCATGTTGCAATCACACACACGCACACACACATACTCACTGCACCGACGCCGTCATGATGCAGATCGGATGCACTCTCGAGCCGAATAACAAACGAGAGAATAAAATAGACTAAAAATGCAACTTTGAATTCGAGTAAACGAACGACCGACCACCGTACAGGTGAATAAAGCAGCATATATCCAGAATCAAGCCAATCCTATTTTAGGTCTTCGTGGATATTTTTCGGAAGGCCATGCAACGATGCATCAAAAACGGATCAAAAGCTTGACGTCACATCGTCGTTGGTGCTCTTGTTGTTTTTGGTTTGGTTTTTTTTTGCAAAGCCCGCTCATTAAGCACATCTCCTGCATGCATGCAGCAGAGTGAATGATTGGTGCTCGGTGGTGCATTCAGTGTCGAAGCGACATGGTACGAATATATTTTTAAATAATTCTCTGGCATTTTTTCGCGAGTATGGGGAGCTCATTCGTCGGTACTTTAGTCTTCTTTTTTTTGTGGCTTGACTGATTTAATTTTTCAGGGCTCGATTTCTTTTGTTTTTCACTTTTTTTTCGGATGTCAGTGCTGGCAATCTGTTGAGATAATGGATAAACGATGATATGTGGTTACTGGTTGGACTTGGATAAATTGAAAATGGTGATTCCAGTGAATGAATTGTTTTATACAGAAAAAAGAACCTAAAGGTAAGTGATGGGCTGTAAAAAAATGATTATAATGCTTTTATCGAGGCTGGGTATTAGCAAAAAGTTGATTTTTTTCTTTTGAATGGGGAAGGATTGCCAGCGTGTGTCAGTGGAATCTTCCGTGTAATCAAACTAAGCATTGCACATAAAGAATCAGAGCTCGCTGTGACTCAAATTCTTCTAATGGAGAATCACGTGAAACTGAAAGTTACGATTCAATTTAATAAATCATGTAGGCTCATTTCCTAATAATCAAACTACATCGATCTGCGAAAGGCGAAATTGTGTATTGTGCTTACTTTATCGAGCCCTAAAGCAAAATATCAAATGATTTGCACCATTTAACTGCTCATAAATTTGTCATTGCACTACACGCAAAACACCTGCCCGAAAGGCTACGCTTGTCGTAACTGAAAAAGACTTTATTTCGCCACATTTGCAAGAACACAATATACACGAGTGCAAATTATTAGCAATCCAATGGCGACGGCGAATGCTGGTGCTTTACTGCTTAGCCACCTACCTGACCATAGGCAGCGTTGAGTGGGTGATGCAGTTTCGCTACCGCAGCAAACTACCTTCATACGGCACCCAGCATACTAAGTATATTTTCACAAACTTAAGTAGCTGCTCATGAGCATTCATAGTCCCATGAATAACATGCGAGATTTCACCCACACTTCTGCAAATGCAACGCTCCCGTCGCAGTGCCCAGCACTGAGGAAATGTGCCAAATGTCAATTTCGTTACCATTATGTCACCTTATCAACATAGTTTCCCATGTCAACTGGTGTAACACTGGCTGTGATAAGCAAGCGTTTTGACATCTAATGGCATAATTGGCAGGCCGTGTAGACCGACATGAGCCGCCGCACGCTGCTAACATACAAACTAGCCAAGTGTCTATCGATTTGAAAAAGAACAACAGCAGCCACGACACAACAATTGCAACAAAACTCCATCGAACCTACATGAAAAACGCACTATTGAAAGCCACTTTTGTCGAAGAAAATTGTGTGTGACATGTGCGTTTAATTTGCATGATATATGCGCTTGTCGACCGGTGCAGCGGACAACACAAGTAGTTTAATCGTTCAATTGAGTCGTTGTTTTTTCTTCTTGCTTTGTTATAGTTGTCGTTGTGCTTTTTTCCATGGTCCCTTCAATCCAAAGGATGAAAAATTCAATGCATGATTGCACTCACTCGACCATAATGAAGAGGCTGAGTTGACTCCAGGCACTGAAGGAAATTGTGTAGTTGAACGTGCATAGATACATGGATAAGTTAGTTAGATAGACAGACTCGGGCAATGTGGATAGATAGTTTACAAATCGTGACTTAGTATGTCATTGAGTGGCTCTGTAAACAGCAATAACTAATGGTGCCGAATAGCCCCGAGTATTAGTACCTGTCGTTTTCGAAATTGAAGTGACAATTATGACGAACTGGTATAAGCGGGGTGAGAGACCCAGAAACGTGATACATTGAAGTGTATGACTACGAAATTTTTGGACTTGATTTCTGGAAAGAATTGCAAATCGAAATTTAATATGTAGAGAACAGAAAGCTTTCGTTTATTTACATAAGCGAAGACATTTTACTTCGAACACTTCAGGAGGGATTGAGAATTCCATTGAAGTTTCTTCCTTTTATATTTACTTTCCTTGCACCTATTCTGATTTCATCATCAACCGGCGTTCAGTTCTGGTCTCGTTCAACAAATTTTTCGACCGTTCCTGGTCCCGAGCCGGTATCATTCAATTAGTTACCCTTAAGTTCCGGGCGTCCTAGATAACGCCATCACTCAAGCGCGGGCAAGCCATCGCCTCCTGTCCTCTGTGGTAAAGCATGCCAAAAAGTTTTTTCCGAGCAGGATCCTCGTTGCTTATACGAGCTAGGTGTCCTGAACACCAGAATCTCCCGAGCTTTATCTTAGTAATTATATCTGCTTCTAGGAAGATAGCGTACAAATCGTGGTTGTAGTGTCTGCGAAATCGACCGTCCTCACATATTGAATCAATGATTAGCTGCAAGATTTGACCAGTTCTCCTCATTTATGTGCAGCTCCAGTTGTTGTAACACCATCTCAATCTGGATGAAGTATTCTTATGCAGCTAGTTTAGATCGCCCAATGATGCCAATACCATCTACATAAGCCAGAATCTAGCTGAATTTGGCCCTTATCGTTGACGTCCCAGAGCCTAAGATTACTTTTTTCAACGCCAGGCTGAAGAGAAAGTAGGCCAGACCATTCCCCTCTCGGAGCCCATTGAAGATGTTATATCGTCTGGATAGCAATCCGGCTATTTTTTTCCTGGCTTGTTGCATTGGTCGTGGTCAACACACATAATTGTGCCAGTTTGTTTGGGATTCCAATTTCTCTCATGGTTTTGAACAGTTCAACTTTGGATTTGCTATCATAGAGGGCCTGAAAGTCTATAAATAGATAGATAATGGAATATTGAGTTTCAGACATTTTTCAATTACCTGCCTAAGAGTGAATTTTCGATTTGACTCTTTTTTAAAATTAAATTTAAACCTAAGCGGATCACTTCAAAAATAATGCATACAAAAAAACACTGACGCAATTTAATTATAAATTAAATATTAATATGAAATATTTAAATATTAAATTAACATAATATAAATGTTTTTTACTTATTTTTATTCTTTATTATTATTTTTTAGTCGGTGGAATTTCGGAAACGATTCGCTTTGAATACAGCAAAACTTTAAAATACTTTAAAATACGTTTTAAAATACCATTCGATTTTTCACGAACCCGCAACCTTTTAAAGAGCATCAATAAGGGCTTAGCGGATGGAATACACAAATTTCAGTTACTTTGTTCAAATACTTAGCGTTACAAAAAACACGTCTACCGGGAGAACATCAATGGTAAAATCACATATTTAACACACGAACAATAATTCAATACAATCTTAAATCATACCTAATCTACTACAACAGAATCACTCCCTCACTGGGCCACTTTCTTGACGATCGACGTTTGAAGTATCTACCGGCCTTCAATATTTCGCTCTACTGGTGTTCTTCCTTTTATTTCCTGCCAATCCTTTGATTTAATTTCAATTCAATTCTAGGGTTTAAACTCTCTTCGATTTGTTTGAGTTCAAATCGTTTATTTCCCAACGCTCCTCTGCGGCAGCTCTGCGGCCATTGCCATTTTTTTTGTTCTCGCACGAATCTATTTCGAAAAAGCGGCTAAATTGAACAAAGGAAAATGTTCGCTGTATTTTGCGGAACCTTTGGTGGTCGGTCATTCTACACAAACCATCAATTCCTTTGCTTTCCACTTCATTTCTTTGCATATTTATAGAGATGACATCCGTTTACAGAGTCACTTGTCTAGGTAAAATGATGGTTTACAAGGGGCACAGTCTTTTTTACCCACCCCCAGGTCAGCCAATCGAAGAGGCCACTCCGAATATCGTTCAAGAAATCGAAAAAATGATATTGGAAGATTCTAGATTAGAGAAAAAACAACTCGCAGAAATAGTTGAAGCATCCGATTAAACCATATTCTTCAGGATTATTTTGGGATGACTAAGATAAGCGCAAGTTGCGTGCTGAGAATGCTCACACCGCGAAATTTCTGTCTGAGGATGGTAGTTGGAAAGAAGAGTATCTTCATTTGGAATTTTTTTTTTAATCGGTGGCAAAATCCAGCGTAAAATACAGTTTTTGTTAGTCTTATGCACAAATGAGCTCAAATAAAGGAACTATTGGAAATGATTATTTTATGCAGCAGCATTTTTTAGAGTGTTCAATAAATCACTAAAATTCTTCTGCTTAAATCGAGATCGAAGACCTGTTTTAGGATCAGAACCATGCCATGAGGTTGAATATACAAACCACATAGGTGACGGCAATATGAAAAAGTTTTAAAAAATTGCGATGCAAAACCATAAGGAGATGTACCGGTAATAAAAAAGAGAATGTATCAACCATGTGCAGAAATGAATGGATAATCGACTCAGGGCTATCAAGAAACAACATACCAGGGCAGGGAAAAATTAATCAATGAATTTAATAATTATTACGGTTTAGCCATAAGACGTATCGAAAATGTTAATGATATGTTTAGAGCTGTTTGGCAAACTTTTTAGCATAAGAGCTATATCAACAAATAGCCTGGCTTCGTTTGTTGATAAATCACCACCACCCGAAGATGTTGCCGAACAATTGATATGACGAACTGTCAGATCCTAAATTATTAGAGCGATGTGTTGGTGGATTCATCCAAATAATACCGCAAGTTACAATTCATTAGTGTGGCAAATTTTCCAAAAAAATAGTTCTAGTTGTTCTGTTATTGTTGAAATTTTAGTTATATTTATTTCAGCAATGTTGAGTTTTATATATTTCAGCAATAACATTTAAGAAAGGCGCACAGGCAACTCTAAAAATAATCGACTGACTGGGCATCAAAGTGGGACCAACACTCAGTTCATACTGCAGCGATCGCCACGTTAACCGGGTCTAAATTGCATGGAAACGGTCAATAACAGATTAAAATAGTCAAGGACACACTGGAGATAAGGAGGAAGAACCCTCATATGGCCCAAGACTCGATAGTTTAATGTAAGTTTGAATATTTCATGAGATACATGATTTAAGAGTAACGAAAATAAACCAAAAAATTTAAACGTGTTTTTCTCAAAACAACCTTTTCGTACTGGTAACATCAATAACTCAAACAAATATCAACCGATTTTCAAATTTGTTTTGTTTTATTCGTCTTTATAGTAGCTAAGGTTGCACATTGTCGATTTTGAAAAATTTCATTTTTAATATTTTTAAGGCTGTTTGAATCCAAAAAAATTTCAATCGGTCTCCATTTTCTTTCAAATCAAAATAAAAAGAAATCGTCTACGCGCGACTAAAACCAAATTTCTACAGATTATAATGCAATTTGATATTTTTTTCAGAGAAATCGATGGAACCATGGAAAGGGAGTTTTCTTTTGGGCTCGACAAGAATGTCAATAGCTTTCATGTATATATAATAACTAAACATTTTTTAATAAATATTTAGGATAATAATTTTCAATGTACAAACAAAAAAACCCGATCCCCAAATCTCTTTATTTTCCAGGTCAAAAAAATCTCCGAAAATCACCTATTTTTTCGGACGTCACGATACCTATCCCCCTTAACTTAAGGTGTCCTCCTCCTGCAGGATAATGCACCTGTCCACAAGAGTTGTTTTAGATCACCTACTCTGCAGTTCTGATCTGAAACATCGCCGACAAAACTAGGAATAAGAATAAACAATAAATTGTAAGGAAAATGTTTATCCCTAGTCACACCTTTACCCGCTTTCCATCCACCCATAAAACTCTCTCATCGCCTACTCAGTCTCAGTATCCAGCCACAACAGATAATTCTTCCTTAACTGACTGTTCCAAAGCTTTTACTCATAATAATAATAATGCACTGATGCCCCCAGCATTTAACACGGCATCCTCTCCCTCAAGCAGGTGTACCGACGTTGTTAATAAAAACTCATCCAAGGTTTCCAGTCAGGTCGCCTCAAACATAAATCCTACTATGACCAATATAAATTATTCTTCTAATAGTAGCAATATGATATCTGAATCTCTTCGAAGATCAGTCAACCCTGTAAGGCATTTTTCCTAACCGAACTCAGAAAAGCCACAAACTTTTTTACCACAATTGTGGTGGTACGAGAGGCCAGCTAAGTAAATTATACCTACGGGTCAGTCGCGAGGGAATGGTTTACTTGCTCTTAGGAACACACTTTCAAGTGAGCTCGTAGATATCACCCCAAATGCTTTTTTTTTCAATATATAATTGTTCGGATCTCCTTTAATAACAAATCAGTTTACATTGCTGTTGTCTACATCCCGCCGAAATCTGACGAATCTATCTACAGCTTTTTTTGTGATATGCGATATTTTCGTTAGCAGCATCACTTAGCGAAAAAGACAAAATAATTGTTTTGGGATATTTCAATCGTCCAAATCTATGCTTTGTTCCGGATGAAAAGGACTCTTACCTTCTCCCCGTAAACCTTATAGACACCAACGATTTCAATCTTCGGAGTGCCTTTTATGGTAATGATTTGCAGCAGGTTTCCCAAACTCCTAACCAAAATCGTATCTTGTTTTCACAAATGCTTATGACTGAGTAGTGGTTAGTTGAACTAGTGACGCTGAGCATCTTTTTTGTAGCAGTTTACACCATACAGCACTGTCAGTTGAACTTCGCACTCCTGATTCCACCTACTTAAAAACTTACTATAACTCAATTGTATTTGACTTCCGTAATGCCGTAAACCATTAAGCATGTTCATAATACTTCTAATTAGACGAATACTCTTTCAACTCAAGATCTTGAGGCAGCCATTTCCTCTTTTTAAAATAAAATATTTGACGCCGTTGAAAGACATGTACCAAAGATAAAAAAAACGAATCAGTTATCTGAGCCATGGCTTGGTAGGGACCTTAGTCATATGCGAAATTGTAGGAACAAACTTTATAAGCGGATTAACGAAAATACTGCGTTAGTCTTGCTATTCAGGAAGAAGTATAATGAAGTTGCTAAGCAATTTTTAGCAGTTTCATGAAGCTTATGACACTTACATTAGAAATCCGGCGAAAATATAGTCCGCGACCCGAAATTTTTTTTCGCTTTCGTATATGTGAAACGGAAAACTACTGGTTATCTATCGTCGATGTTTCTTAGTAATATAACGTCTTCTTCTCCTAAAGAGATATGTGACCTATTCGCTGATAGTTTCCACAAAAATTTTAGTGTACCAGACCCATCAAACTCACACCTTTCTTCCTCTGATTCAGCTCCAACAGCTTTTGTCAACCAGTTAGAACTTTCCCACGATTAAATACCTAAAGCTATTTTGGATATCGACTGCAACAAAAGTCCTGGGGCTGATCTTCTTCCTCCGACCTTCTTGTGCAAGTGTGTAGAGCAGCTTATAGCTCCCTTGCATATTTTCTTTAATAGATCACGTTCGTCGGGAATTTTCCCATCCTGTTGGAAGATTTCGTATGTCACCCCCATTTTCAAGAATAGTGATCGACGCTATATCGGAAATTATAGGGGCATTGCAATTTTGTCTTCGATTCCGCAACTTTTCGAAAAAGTGTTCGAAAAAGGTTCTCCCCTTGTTGATTCCCGTCTGAACGAGCAACAACATGGCTTTAAAAAAGGTCGCTCAATTACCACGAATTTGACAATCCTAATCTCTGACGTTCTATGCAAAATAGTTAAAAGGTACGGAATTGACGCAGTCTACACTGACTTCAGTAAGGCGTTTGACATAGTTGATTATTCTACCTTAATTCTAAAGCTTCAGAAATTCGGTCTTGCCGGGTCTTTACTTAGCCGGGTCTTTGCTTCGCGATCGAACACAATATGTAAAATTTCAAGGACTTTTATCGAAACACGTTACTGCTACCTCTGGTGTACCACAAGGTAGCTATCTTGGCCCACTTCTTTTTAATATAATTTATTTTCCGACCTATCTGACGTCCTAGCAGACATACCTCATTTACTCTATGCAGACTATCTCAAACTTTATCAGACCATTGAATCGAAATCGGAAGCCCTCTTGCTCCAATCCAAGCTTGATTCACTTGATCAGTGGTGCAATATAAACAAGCTCTCTCTCTCAACATTGATAAATGCCAGGTTATTAGTTTTTCCAGAAAATGCACGGTCACACACGATACGTACTTCCTCGGCAATAATATGCTAACTCTAGTTGATAGCATTGCTGACCTCGGTGTCATGTTAGATGAAAAACTCCGCTTCACCTTAGACTATGATAAAATACTTTCTCATGCAAACAAAAAGCTAGACTTCATCAAAAGACGTGCTAAAGAATTTCGTAACCTTTAGGTCACAAGATCCTCATACACTTCACTTGTACGTCCTATTCTCGAATACGCTTGCATTAGCTGGAATCCCGTTTTTGAAACCCACAGTGACAGACTCCAGTCAGTACAAAAGCAATTTTTACATTTCGTCTTCAAAGAACTGTACAACCCTTATGATTTTAATAGCCTACCCTCTTATGAGTTTCGACTGGGTTATTTAAACTTATCGACACTAGCCTTCAGAAGAATGGTGATATCGGCCTGCTTCACATTCGACGTCATTTTTAAATGTAGAATTCCTGAATAGTAAAATTTTGATAAATATCCCTGTAAGGAAAACCAGGTTTAATCGTTTCCTAAAAGAATATCCACATTCGACCACATATGCAGCTAATGCGCCAATAAATAGATGCTGCAGAATGTTCAACAGCATAAGCAATTTTTATTCTCCTACGAATTCCAAATCTTCCTTCAAATCCTCTCTTTTGCATGCAATCCGTACCCCCTAATCTTAAGCTATAAGCTATAAATCAATGTTTTATTTATTGATTGTTATTTATTAATTTATATGTTACTTATTTAATTTGTTTGTTATTTATTTAACTTATTTGTTTTTACTTTTTACTTTTCTTTTCTATTTTAATTTTATATTTTATATCATTTGCTACCTTGTTTGGTGAATAAATATATTATAACTTATCTGGCTTCCAGCGATTAGTACCTACATTTTGCAAAGAATGAAGAAGTGAAGGATCTGCGTTCTTCGGCTTTCTTTTCCGATAAAGACAAAACATTTATTAGAGTAGCAGACGAATATATTGAAAAATATAAATAAGAGAGATCTCCTAATATTTTCACTTTTATGACGGCGAATAAATTAGGCAGCGGTTTCAAAACTCTTTAGCTTACCGAAAATCAAAACTTTTAGCCCCATTAAATTCGATGCAAATGCTCGGACAACAAATTTAGAAACATCTTTAAGGGTCCGATTGTCATAACGAACTAGCGAAGACGTTGGAAATCAGTGATAGAAAAACAAAGGGTCTTTATTGATGCTAAATTTAAACTTTGTATAATCAAATATTTTGAATTTCTTTTGAAAAACTTTCGTATTTAAAATTTTTAAAATATATATATATATATATATTTTTAAAATTTTAGGTCCTTTTAGGTGTGAAGATATTTTTATGTTATTGTAACCTAAATATCGTGATGATAAAGAATGATTGAAAAGAAGTAAAGCGTAGATCTTCCGATAAAAATATCAAGCGTACTTTTTTTTACTATATTGCTAACAGTAGAAAAACAATCTATGAAAAATATACTCACAGAATCCAAGTTTTTACCATTTTGAACCGAACTCATTCACATTAGAAAATTATATATTCATAATTGTTTTGAAAAAACAAAGTCATTGATTTTCCGGAAGGTTGTCTTGTTGTTAGATTGTGTTTTTCAAGAAGACTATGAGTGGATGAAAAAAAAGATGTTTAAGAGCAATCCATTCAAGAGTAAGTATCATGCAAGCTGATAAACCTGTTTCTCCTACAGCACTAAATGCATGCTAAGATTTCGCAAATCTGTCAGATTCAACATGAACCTAAAACTTTAAAATTCCGGCTCAACTACCGTTGATTTCTCGTCTATGATTTATTATTCTCAACCTTCAAGCATTTTCATCATTGATTCACTGTTTTTCAACATTAATCATTACATTCAAACACTCTAGCTTGAGCATCTTTTTCTTTTCAAAAGAATTCCGACGAAAAAATAAACAGCTTTGAATTCCCATTCATTTTTCATTCATTGCAAACTAAAATATCCGTATAAACGATTCAACCGAATAAAGATACTAATTCCTTAAAAAAGATACTAATTCCTGAATTTCTTCAAAAATCAATCGAACCCATAGACTAACACATTGAATGGCATCAAAAATTTGTAATGATATTTTAACAAACTTCTTTATTTATCGACACATCTAACATTTGTCTATTCCAATCTTTCACAAATAGTGAAACGAAATCTCAACAGATGAAGAAAAAAAACACGAATAAAACTAATGCCTACATAGTCTGGCCAATCTTCTCATACAAGAATCACTTCACTATTCATAATTCCTGAGAAAATTTTCGGGGGGCTTTATCATACAAATAAATAGAATGAAATTTATTACAGCATTAGCAAGTAGCAACAGATCACTCACTGTGCCGATCTCGTTCGCTTAGTCGACTCATACGATGATTGCTAAATTCTATATGAAGTGGCGTTCTCTGCCTTCATTTCAATATGAATAGATACAGACAAGAATATACATATCATACAATCAATAGATCTTTATCAAAGCATAGAAATATATGTAAATGCACATGCAAAGAAGATATTATCCAATTCGGGCTCCACATTCACCACAGTAGTGATCGTTTGGTGATCGATCCACACGCATCAATTTATTAAACTAAAACAGCAGACGCAAAAACTGGCTCCAACATCGAGCCACTGACGAGCAACATTTGTCTCACAGTCTATTTAGCCGTCTGGAACAAGCAATTGTAATGGAATCGTTTCGATACGATTAAATACTCTGGATGATATCGAGTTGCTAATTGCCTAAAAGCCAGCCGTCACATTTTTTCATGTCATGAGTTTGCGAGGAACTCAAAGACACCACAAACTACTCTTGAGTATCATGCACGCTGTCATATCTTATCTTATGTCTAACAAGGCCCAATAGATACAATCTGGAGTATCACCCATAAAAACTCCATGCATTGCGTAAGAAAACATTTATACAAAGTCAGCGCGCCACCAGACCTACTCCTACTTTACTCTGCCCTTCCTTCCAACCAAAACAATCATCTTCCATTCAAGACATCACTTAAGAGCCAATAACTCTTATAAAAATAAACGTTTATTTTTGAAAGTCGTGAAAGAAACCCGAAAATTTATTGGACTTCGTTTAGAAAATCTTCAACGCTTGAAAAATTGCTGAAATCGCTTGGATTCGATTGGCTCCGAAGTTCATCATAACATATTTCGTAGTTCATCAATTCAGGATGAAATGGTAGCCTGACTTCTACACTCTATGTCCAACATTTAACAAATTACGTCCTTGAAGATGAAATACTCTTGATTTTTCGTTAAAGCCAAATATTTTTTTTATCGACTGAGGCGTTGTTTTCTCAAGATTTTCCGTCCATGCAAATGGTTTTCTAGCTGCGGATCATTATTTTAGATACATACATATTTTTGAGGAGATTACAAACTAACATCTTATCGACTCAGCATTCGATGATGAGTAAAACTCCTATTTTTTTTTGAAACTTCAATTAGATTTATCTGCATAACATTGATCGTCCAATGGTTTAGACAAATGAAAAATTGGGTTAAATCTTGGTGGGAGGGCACAATTAGGGAAGTGGCTACTTTTTCTCCGAAATTAATGGCTGAATGAAGCTATAAATCTGCGGAATGATTGATTTAGATGTAAACACAGAGCACATGGATAAATGTGTGGATAGATTAATTTGTGCTGCCCCTGATTCAGTAGTTGTTGGGCTTACAGTGCTTGTGAGTGATTTAGAGAAAGTAATCGTATTTTTGTGATTAATAGATGACAGAAAATATTAGTTTAATCTGATTCAATTCCAATATTATTATTTAAAGATGAATAATTTCTTTAAAAGCTAGATATATTTTAATTTTTCGACAGCTTTCGGTTTTTCGAGAGAAGAAGTAATACCGAAGAAGACAAATGCAATGTTATGTGAGTTCTGAATCATTGCATTCGAAGAAAGGTGCCATATAAACTGAATCGCTATTGTAATATGATTGGAAAATAAACTATACAAGGGAATTTTCACACGAGAATGGAAAGTACTTGTATCTAATTTTTCTCAACTACTTTTCTGTATTTATTCCGATCACTTCGGAAACACGAAAAACTGCAATATTCCATTGCAGTAATATTTGCTTAGGAAAAAATAGAAAATATGTAGCAAGCGAAACACTAGAGATGTTATTTATTTCATAAAACGTATATTTGCTTGCCTTCTAAGTGGATTATTTGGGAATTTCACTTTTGTGGGTGCTTTTGACGGACTTTGTTCTGGGTTAATTTCATGATAATACTTCCAAGTAACATCAATTCTAAGCATCTGCGCCAGTTAAATAAGACTGAGGGGCTTTCCTTTCTTTCGAAAAAAAAACTGCGCATCTTGTAATTTGGAAGTAACTACGTCGGAAAATATTTGAAGCTAAACTAAAATTTTTGCATATTATTTTAGTGTAATAGTAATATTTAAGTATTATACTGATAACTTTTGAATTTGAGGAAATTTGTAGGCTAAGTGATTATTTTCTGAGGAGGGTGTTCACTTCATGGGAGTTCTTTCTGTGGTATGAAATTGTCAACAAAAATGCCCTCAGCACTCTCATCTGCATCGTACTTACTGTACACTGTATAATGTTATATAATAAACACAGTATGTTGAGCATTTTCATGATAAAGCCAAAGCTTAGCGGATTACCCTTTTTAAGCGAGAGCTTAGCGAAGACAGTAGGGAAGTACATGTGGGATGAGCCGATATTATCTATTCCATCCGTTCCAATTATGGGCCACACTTCTCCTTTAGCGCTGGTCTTATATCTAGTCACCGTCAAGGTTATGATGTGCCACTTAATTTATGCCCAGTCGCCAACTTTTAAGACAACACAAGATGAAAAAATACAACCATGAGTATACGGCGGGATTTGAACCCGCGCGGTAGATCGCTACCTAGGACTGACGCCTCAGCGAGTAGAACTACTGACCAGCGATGCCAATTTAGCTACATTGTAGCTAGATTTAGGTACAAAAAAGAACCTGTTTAGCTACAAAATTGTTCATTTAGCTATTGGCTACAAATGTAGCTACTAATTTATAGATTATAAATAATTTAAATTTTTGCTTTGTTTGCATTAATTTTCACTAGTTTAATAATAGTTAAAACACTCAGTGGTTGAAAATAATTTCGTCAAACTCTAAGGTAATTGCTGTGTTTTGGGTAGTGCAATAGTACTACTACTGTGTAGTATGTTTTTCTGGACATAGAACAATAATGATCTTTGGAATTATTCTACGCAAAGTAGAATGGTTTCAACATTTGGACGTTTTTCATGCTTCGAATGAATTTTTTTTTGTTTATCAACCACGCGTCATGGTGCATATAAGTAATCAACTATTTTTTTATGGTTGTTTGATCTATAGCCCGTAGTTGACGCAAAAACAACTAAGGAAAATTGTTGATTTTACCAAGATTTTTCTTTCAGTGTATTATTTATTTTGTTCAGTCCGAAGAAAAACGGAGAGTTTTAGCTCATTAGGAATAAACTAAAATAGGTACGACAAACGAAATATGTTTAATATAGAATACACATGATCTGCCTAAATTTAATGAAAAGAACCGAAAAGTTCAGGTGTAGACATAAAGTAGCAACAAAACGTGGATAAGGTGTTCGCACAAAACCTAAATATTGCAAATATGGTTGGGGTAGGGACAGACAACGCAAGTGCTATGGTCGGAGTCAATAACGGTGTATTTCAAAAATTAAGTCACCAAAATCCTTTTTTAATATTAATAAGATGTGCTTGTCATTCCATTCAGCTGTCAGGTTCTGCAGCTACAGGACCATTTCTTCCCCAAACGTTAAGAGTTTTTACTTGCAGAAATCTATAATTGGCTCTCTAAATTCCTTTGAAGATGATACGGAGCTCATAAACAAGGCGGTTGCCAATAAAGGCATTAGTATCACGAATCATTAGTCAATAGTTATTGCTAAAAACCCACTTCAGTATAGTTCAAATGCCAGAAGAATTTTATTTAGCAAAAATGATTTACAAGGAGTATAACTTTTTATGTCTCCTATTTCTTCAACCCATTTTAAAGGATGCTTCTTTCATGAATAAAAAAAATTGAAAGTTATTCTATTGAATTTACTTAGCTCTTTAACAATTTTCATACTAGTTTATACTATTGAATTTATTAACTACTCATTATCCGATATACATCCAATATTTTTCCATCTGAATTATAAATATTAGCTTAATAAAACTGTGTTATAAAGCCTTGAATTTTTTATTGTAGGAGTTAGCTACATTGGAAACTTTTTAGCTATTTTCTAGCTACAACGGCTGGAAAAAAGTTGGTACACTGCTACAGAACTGAGTAACTTAGCCAGACTCCGAAGAAATACTGTTGGAAGAGTGCAAATGTGACCGCGTTGACATAAATAGGGAGTCACAAATGGTGCGTGTAGGTGCTAGGATTGTTGTGAACGAGAACTCCAGCAACGGGATTGTCAAAAGCAAAACTAACGTTACAACCCAAAAATTGCAGCAAAACAAAGAACAAGACAGACTGCAAGACAGATTCGATGTTCGTATTGAAAAGTAATAATACACTGAAACGCCGATGCCTTTTCTTGTCATCGCTGTCCAGCAAACTGCAACCATTAATACCGTTTCGAGGAAAAGGAGAAGCGATTACATTCGATCTCTGCTGATATGCAACAAGTCAACGAAGTGCCCTAAATGGAAGCATATATCGGAAAATGGCGCAGTCGCGTTGAGCGTTGTAGATCGTGCAAGATGCAAATTCTTTTTCCTAAAAGTCGGGTCGAAGAAAAAATTGCACGAAGAAACGTCGGGTGCTACTTGGGAGTAAATAAGGCACTAACCAAGATGCCAACAAGAGTACCATAAGCACTTCCGTCAAAGGTCCCAAGCGAAAAACAAGAAGACCGATACGAACGTATAACATGAGAGCACCGTTCGAGAGAATAACTGCGGACATTGCAGGACCATTTCCAGAATCTGACATACTCTAGTAGTGGGCGATTACTTCGGTAAATGGTCAGTCTAAACTAGGAGGAAACCACTATAGCAGAGCAGATCGCCTAGCTCTGGGTCAGTAAGTATGGCGTACTCCGTAAACTGGATTCGGGCTGGGGCAAAATTTCGAGTCGTTTGTTTGAAGCAAAAATGCATAGTAAGCGTGCACGACAGTTTTGCTGCAACACCAGATGGAATCACTCCCGATTTGAAGTTGCTTCATACACTCATCATATCATACAATCTTTTTTTTCTTTTTTTGAAAATGTTATATATACGCGATCAATGTTTGCGTACTTTATTCATTTTCCCATGTTCGTTCGATATAACAGTCTCCTATGTAACAGAGCTCTTTTTCTCTTCTTTGCTGTGAGTTGTTTTAGGGCCAAATAAATAGTTGTTTCTGGTTCAATTATGCAAGGTCGCTTCCAGGATGTAGTGTGCGGTGCAGTACTCTTCATTTTGGCAAATTATATATGCTACTTCTAGTTTTCAATTTTTTTCTAGGAAAATACCACCTGCAAGAACATTATAAGCTGAACATATTCTCAAAGTTACGTACCCTCTTCTTCAGTATATACCTGACTTGCCTATACCCTTAAAAAATCGAAATAACGCACCCTCAAAATATCGACAATTGTTAAAAAATTTAAATATATTTCGCTTCTAAAGACTTAGACTTTGATTTCTAATTATTTAAATTCTATTTATGCGTGATTTATTCTTGAATTCATCACTGAGCGGTACTGTGTAATTCATGCGTGATTCATCGCTGCCATTCATATTCACAGGCAAGAGGTGTAAAGAGGAATTTGGTCTTAAGTGAGAGTCTACTTTCATTGAAAGAGTTTCCGAACCGTCAGATCTGAAACACCAATGAATGGTCTCCAGCGATGGCCTTCGATACAAGCCGGTTGTCATAAGGGGCACTTTTTGTAGAACATGAATACAAAATCTACAAAACTCCTCAAACTTTCTCCAAAAATCAGAGTTTCTAGCGATTTCTTTGCATTAGTTATAGCTATTTTCAAAATATGATTTTATTCTCGATAAAAGGTAAATAGCGTAAAAAAAGAGAAGCATTGATACAAGTTGAAAAAGTTAACATTTTTAATTTATATTTATGTTGAATAAGTCGAACCAGAAATTAAATGGTACATATATTGTTGTTTACATAAAATTACGGTTTTTTTCTGGCAGAGGGGGGGGGGGTTGTCTAATCCATAATATATTTTAACTATAATTTTGTAATTTACAATAAATAATTTATATTTAATAATTTGCGTTTCAGCTAATTCGCAATCGGAGAAGAAACTGAATACATTTGAATTCTCATTTATTTTTAACTTTCTGCCTTGAGTCAATTTACAAAACTGCCAATAAAAATTTTGATTTGATAAAAGTTCAAGCCCCGCTATCCATAAAAGATTAGAATTTTCAACTTAACCAACTATGCATATAATGATAAATACCAGGTGAAAACCATATTAAAACCAATTTGTTTTTTCAGCTTATTTCATTGCTCAGTCGCTCAACTCAAACAGTATTTTCAGCTCAAATACCTCATTACCTTCCCTTTTTCTGGTCCGAAGTATGAAGTATACAAATACAATCCAGTAAATCACCGAACGTCTCATTTTCGTTTTACAAACGTAAAACTTAAAAGTGTAACCGGAAGCTAACATCTCAGTTACACACTACAAGACAATTTACTTGATTTCAATTTCATCTCTTTGCTACTTAAGCACATTTTTTTTAGTTTTTCGTTTCTCTGATAAATTCGTTTCAAATGCATTTTTCCGAATCGAATCCATTTGCTCAGATCTTACATTTTCTCATAACCAACATTTTAATCGTAAGAAGAAGAACAAGAAGAGGAAGTATTTCTTTTATGATACATTCATATTATAATTTAAAATGTCAGTGGCAGATAAACGAATTATTTATGATTTCCTTTATCATCGGTAAGAAATCTTACTCGAAAAGTATGAAAGAAATAAATTATAAGGGTAGAGTAGAAGTATATATATCTGCACGATAGGTATAGACTTTTCGTTTCCAAAGTATATGTCTGATGTGTCGGAGAAAGTTTTCTTGTGGTCAGGGCAGAAGTGTAATTGACAAATAATTATTTTGAGTTTGGATTGAGTTCGAATACAAGAGGACACATGGTAGACACTGTGATCAATTGGTTATTGTGACCCTGAAATTTACTCAAGTGCAGAGTGTATTAAATTGACGACAGCTATCGAGAATAAAATTTTTTTAATTCATAAATTCCAAGGGTCAGACCAAGATTTGTTTTAATATAAAACTATTCAAATAATTTATCTATGAACAAGTTATCGCTTTCAAGCTAAGGCTCAATTCCTTATGGTTAGCAAATCAGTTTTTTTCACTCTACCGAACACTCACTTATTCACCTAGATTTAACTCCTGTGATACGAATGACAAATCGTTTCACAAATCATGTTCTAATTTCAACGGTCAAAACATCTCAAGATTTCTAAAAATCAATCAAAACATTAGAAACAGATCGGGAGCGTGTGAAAACAGTGATTCTTACATTTCTCACGGATGTTAATAGTCTCATAAAATGTTATTGTTCTTTGAATATTTATGATACTGATACTTAACTTGTATTTTATAGCAATATTGACTTTGACCAGCATCAATTCGTATAAATATTTATAGCGGAGAACGAAAACTTAAAATATCTCACTGAACGATGAACTCATCAATTATTATTTCTGGACTAAATCAAGATTTCTGTGCATGAGCTACTGTTAGATAAAGATTGATATATTTTTCAATATTATTTTTCAACCTGTTCTAGTTTTCTGATTGATGGTGTTTTATGTAAACTGAATTTACATTCAATAATGATTTCGTTATTTTTTAACTCATAAAAATTCGGTAATGCTTTAAAAAAATTTCACTCTTTCATTGCAATCAACTTAAAAATACAGAATTCGCGTCTACCATTCTTATCTAAACGAAGGAAAACAGTCGAGGTATTGTTCATATGAAAACCACAAATAAATCTTTGGACCAGTAGTGCCTAATTTCCACTCTTCCACTAATTTCAATAAACATCAACCAATTTAGTACTTAGCATTGTCCATTGTGAAATCACCGCCCGGAGCCGGTGTTGTTTAGTGCAATCAACATTGGCTAGGCTGGATCTGGCTGTGAGTCAACAGCACGAACGCCATCTGCAGGCTGACCAAATAATTGGCGGTGTCCTGTCTCTCGTCCATAAAGAACCATTTTCTGTCCTTCGATGCTAAGCCAAATTGGAGTAGAGAGGATTGTATGCATGTGGATGGGCTACAATCTGAGTAGATAGGTTGAAATCACTTTTTCGAAACAGTTACAGCGTCATAGTACGAGTCGTAAATATCACTTTCAATTGCGAAATAGTCAGCTAAACCCTAGCCAGTGACAGTTGAGTCCCTTGGTTCCTCATTGTGGTTGAAAACTCTATCGATAATTTTATATTCACGATTCACGCCCATGACAAAACATCAGGTATCCTCTTGAAAATATAGGAAAATTTTAAATTCCTATTCACAGCGCGAATACTATTTTTCCTGAATCAGTGAACCTTTCCTGTCTTCACGCAATGTAAATTGACAAGCCTAAAACAATAGCCCAACAAGCAGTCCTTCATCAGCTTGACCTAGTCCGATTCGTTGTCTACCATCTAGGCACACTATATCGGCCTGCTGCTACACGCTTTGCTCAACTGTAACCCTAAAGCGGTGAGTAGATTTTCGTCCGGAAAATCTACTTCACTCGGAAAATTATATCGTCGTGGTCATCGTCATCCTATATCTCTATATAGACATCTAGTAACCTTAGTGGAGAACATTTCGCGTAAATCCAAATCGTATGGGCGAGCCAGCTAGGCCAAACCTAACAATCCAATGAACCAACGAACGGAATGAATTTCTTTGTTGTGTCCTGGCAAAATTTACGTGTCCCGCACTTTCATAAATTCAAAGGTACTTTCGCACGCATAGTCAACGCTGGCACTCTCGTATTTATAGTGAGTGAGCATGAAGTGCGTGCTTTTCGATTAACATACGGAAATCACAGGACATAAAATTAGTGATCATCTTCTTTTCTCTCACGCTCGTGCTCCGTATATTTTCGAATTTGTATGTTTATGGCAGTCTAGACTGGTATTGGTCTAGTGAAGGACACTAGGCAAAGCAACTGGCTAGGTTTATGGATATTCAATGGCATATTAGAAGCTTTGGTAATGGGAAATTTATGTTTAGTACGATTTCGTTTAATAGTATAGTTCGGGAATTAATGATGGATTTGGTTTATTTCATTGATGCATGTTAAATAAAGTGAAATGATTTAAAATGAAAGTGGCGTCTAGTTGTGTTTTGAGCAGTCAGATAGATACTTGTCCGAGCTAAAACTCAAAGTGGTTGTCGGAAAAGATTTTGATGCAACATCAAACAAATGGAATGATACTTTTTATCAACATTGCTTCTTGTAATCAACTTTTTTTGTCAATGTTTGGAGGCATTTATTTATCATTTAATTTCAAATTAATTATTGAAACCCCGTCACTGCAAAGCCTTCTAATATTTTTAAAATTGTGTGTCATATAGCCAAGAGCAAATATGAAATCAATCTTTAATTATGTACATCAAGTATCATTTTGACCCCATCATTGTAATCTTATCATCACAAAAAGTATCTAAGCCTTCGCTGTACAGATCTGATGGCTTATGAAAGGAAGTGAAATGGGGAAAACCACATATGACAAACATACTTGACAGTACAAGAAACAAGCACTAAGAAAAGGCAAACACATGAGAATATATCATCAAACTTAGTAGCAGAACGAAAGTCTAATTGATAGACTAGGCATGCTTTAGCGTTAACTTCCGTAATATGAGGGTTGTATTTTAATTTAGGATCAAAAATCGTTTGCTGACCTGATGACTCAGAAAAGGAATTGATAACGGAAAGGAGGTCGTAAATAAAAATTGAGAAAGGTAATGGACAGAGGATAGACTCTTGTAGTACACCGAAATAAGGATGAAAGGGGAAAAAGGAAAGTTTATTAATTTTAACTTTGCACTCACAGTTGCGGAGATAAGAAGAAAACCAAGAAAGAGGTGAGCCAGAACAACCAAACTGTTTGAATTTTTCCAGCAACAATATGTGTTTTGCAGCGTCTAAGGATTTGAAAAGTCGGTGGGCACTATGCACACTTCTTCTTAACTATCAAATGCTAGGGCAACTATATTTGAAAAGAGGAAGAGGTTAGTCAAAGTAGACTTACCTCTCATAAACCCATGCTGCTCAGGAGAAATGTTTGGATATTCTAGAGTAAGCAATTTTTCAAGTAGCTTACTGATACGAGGGAGAAGGGAAATTGAACGATGATAGGAGACGAAGAAAATATCGTCAGTTTTGAAAATTAGATATATGATAGAAACTGTCCAGACAGAAAGAAAAACAACAATAAAGAGGGTCCACAATCAAGAAGACATGGCCCACGCATAAAAATTGGGAATTCGATCGGGTTCACAGCCGGTAAGCGAATCAAGACTGAGTAATAAGTTCTAAACTTTAATCGAATTTACATAGCTTATAGAAATTAAAAGAAAAAGGGAAAGGAAATCGTAGGAGTGGGGGTGGTATTCGCATACATTTAGCGGAGAAAAGGTGGTAGAGCCGTTGGAAGCAACAAGGGCAGGTTTTTCTCAGAAAACGAATGCATGCACAAAAAGGCTTAGTATCGTTAGAACAAATGCATGACTCCAAACTAACAAAGTAGTCATACATTGCTTGTTTTATTACCATTTAGCTTAAGATACGAAATTCGGTAAGATCAGAGGGACAATTTGATCCTTCAAACTTTTTCCGAACAATATTTTGCAATTGGATTCCCCTCAGAACTGGTTGGGCTAGCATGTGTAATCTTACCCGGGTGAATGGTAGAGGTATAGATATAGATAAAGTCGTGGAGGTAAGGACGCAATTTGGAAAGCGCGCCATCCATATTTACCCCAAATAAGAACGAAAATCAGTTACATTTTCTAATTCGGATACCGGCCCGGGGTAATAAGCCTTACGAAAGTTATACGGGGAGCACTGTGATTCGATAGGCATGTCGATCAAACATATAAAGAAGGAAGAGAGTGGTGACGATCTACTAAAATATAAGAACAAAAGTATTATTGAAAGGTGATTATTAGCATTGATGCAGTTTCTATTATTGAAGTATTATAACGATTATTGAAGTAATATAAGGCTTATTGTAATCACATCAAAATCGTTAGTAGATCAAAAGCAAAAAAATATGAATTTATAAGATTACTCAACACGAAAACTTTCATAAATAACACAACAGCTGCTGCAAGGGAAAGATGGACATGGAAACAAGGACTACTAGGAAAACAAATACAATAAGAAGGATATATACAAAAAGAAGAATATCCCAAAAAGTTGTTTAGGTAAGGCAATCAATACACTTCTGCCATGTGCTTTTTCAAACAGCAAGGGAAGAGCTTTACTGGTGTTAATAGGGTCAGAATGCCCAGTTTCACTGATATAAATAATGTTATTTACAGCGAAAGAACAGATAAATGAAATTAATTGAAGCTTCGTCCTCAATTCAAGGAAATTTTAGAATTTCACAATACAACACTAGGAAATTTGACAAATTTTAGATTTTGGCTTTGGGTTTTTTTTTTCGTTGCAAATTCGGACGTCTTTTGGTGAATGATCTGGTAAGTATGACAGCAGGCTTAAAAATGGTGTCCAATATTCTCCTGTTTTAGCAGAGAGCTAAGTATTCTACCAGAGAGGTTGTCAGGAGTGAGTTTATGCAATAGAGAAGGAATTGACTCTATACTAGAATTTAAAGAAATGATGCATGGTTTCATATGTATATTGATATTCACTTGCCTCAAATAAATGCATACAACTCTGTTATTCTGATATCTAACTTCTTCATAATACTGCAGAAATGTTTATTCAAAAAATGCTTCCACCACTCGAGAGTTCGAGCCAAATTCCTGATCACCTATTTGAACTCCGAAGACAATATAGTCCTGTTCAGTAAATTTATAGTCAGTTGTTTCATTCGATTCCAAATTGCATACTTATAAAACTGTCCTGAAGTCAATTTGAACTTCTGGCTTACAACTCTGGGGAGCAGCTTCTCCCTCAAACAGCGAACCCAAATATAAATTCACAGATACGTTTCTACAAATGCCTACAAACTGAAACAATTGCACAGGAGAACAAAAACCGCAATAGAAAATGCACTGCAACTCTTCCTATCCATATCAACAATTCGGCCACCGTCACCATTCATCGTTAATTTAAGCGGTTGAAAAGAACTGACAGACTGACCTTCCGTTGGTATTGTACAACAAATTATTCATTCTCGTATTAATTTCCATTAAGTATGATTTAAAAAAACTCCAGCGCATCAGAACCGCTAGGAAAACTGATGTTCAAAAAATTCATCTTTGCATGACTGAAAAATCATGTGCAATAAAGTTTTTCTGTAGTGTAATATCAAAAAGCTCTCAACCAAAAATGCCTTGTTATGCCAATATTAAACCAAAAAAAATGCATAGGGTTTTCTATTAGCCAGCTCCAATTTTTTGCTGAAATTTGATGCATGACCAGTTGAAAATTTGCCATTTTTTATCATGGATACATATGTATATGCTTCAGCAACATTAAGAGATAGTGCCAATTTATTATAAAATTTTCGTTTTGTTCCATCAATTTTACACGAATTACGTCGAATTTACGGTTGTCATAATTGCCCAGATAAACGAACAATGGACCGTTTAGTGCTAAAGTTTGAATCAACACTTGTAAAGGGTGTTTTTTTTAGAGATATAGAACTTTAAATTGGCAACACTTTTTAATGCTACGTATGGTGTGACAGCTGTCATGCGTTTTATGGTTAGTTTGGTTTGCTATATGGGGTGTGTTCAATGTGCATGCTATAGCAGCTATTAGCAGCTATTTTAGCAGCTCTGGCTGTCCAATGTAACGAAATAGCTACTTTCTGATGCTTGCTATTTGACAGTCGGGCTGTCCAAGATTCCGGCATAGCTGCTAAGGTAGCAGCTATTTGCTGCTCACAGTCTGGAGGATAGCAAAAAAGTAGCTAAGGCAAAATGGCCGTGCGTACACTGCTGACATGCAGTTTAAACGTCGTTTTCAATTGGAAATTGAAATGAAAAGAAGTTTTTGCGCTTTTGTGACACAGGAGATGAGGAATAAATTTGAAAATAGTGACAGCATAAATTAAATACGGGCTTTTAAAGACTTAAACTCAACTCGAGTTTTAAGTTGGCTTGTACACAGCGCAGCTCATCTTGAGTTTATAGAAGGCAAGCATGAAGCGTAAAAGGCCGCGTGCACTGATTCCTGTATTATCAAATTTTCAACGATTGTTTTTTGCTCTTTTTCTCATATATGGCGTCAAAAGCCGGAAATAAGTGACACGTTTTAAATATGTTAGGAAAATCTTAATGGATTGTGTAGCTGTATGTTGAAAACTCTTAAATTTCATACAGTTTCCAAAGTGCAATGGAAGTATTGAACTGATCCACGAAAATACAAAATTGACATAATCGTCCATCAGAACAATTAATTTGATAAAGCATGGACAGTTTCCGCACTACGTTTCCTCTCACTAGCCGTGTATATTACCAGGATCAACTTGGACTGGCTTGACGTGGAACGGATTGAAATGAAACTTCAAAGTAGGTTTTTGGTGTGACTGGATTAAAGTGGATTGACCGAATAAAATGCAGCTAGTTCTACTAAAGTGAAGTATATCGCATCGTAACGTCACATATATGAATAGAACTCAAAGGGGCTTCACATTTTTCAATCCTCAATCCATCAATCCGCGTCTTGTAACGCCCAAGTCGATCCAATCCAGTAAAATTTCCTGATCGGATCGACTTAACTCAAATCAATCCACTGCGCGTATACAACGTGGTTAGACAAATCCTGTAAATTTTTGAAATCACGTTATAAACGAGGCTACTGATAATACCCATCCTTCCAGACGTCGTACAGTACGTAATGAAGAAACCATAGCAGCTGTAGAGTGTAGTATCGATGAAGACCCAAGTGAGTCCATTTCACATCGTGCTCAACAATCAAGCCTATGCCCATCCACATTATGGAAAAATTTACGGAAGGATCTCGGTTTGCGAGATTACACAATCCAGCTCGTGCAGGAATTGAAGCCGAACGACTACCGTGCATGAGGGGATGCGGCTCATTTCTAGTTCAAAACTACCGCATTTGGAGTGATGAGCAACCACAAACGGTTGTCCAAACACCGTTACATCCGAAGAAAGTCACTGTTTGGTGTGCTTTATGGGTCGGTGGAATAATTGGTCCATATGTCTTCAAAAATGACCGCTATAGAGCCATGATCAATGACTTTCTCGTTCTGGAATAGACTCGCCGTAAGGCAGGAGACCTCAGGTTTCAACAGGATGGCGGGACATGCCATACAGCTCGTGCAACCATCGACTTATTGAAAGAAGCATTTGATGAGCGCATAATTTCTCCTTTTGGACCTGTGAACTGACCCCAATTATTGGTTAGAGTAGTCGAAAATTGGACCTCTCGTTTGCACTTGCTCTGCGCCAGTCATGGCGCACACATGCCCGAAATCATATTCAAATAAAAATGACAAACCAAGTTCATGGCAATCAAAACAATTTATCCGTATTTTATTTCATTTCAAAACTCTATACCTCTAAAAAAAACTCACTGTACTTCATAATGTTGTCGCGTTAATGAGACAAAGAAGGGTCCGAAGTAAAGTGAATATGGTGGCTGTATGTGAAAGTGTGAGGCGAAACCAAAATTTGTCAATTTCTCGCCGTTCCCAGGAATTAGGCACTGCCCAAACCAGTTTGTGGCGAATTTTACGTGAGGATTTGTGTACACGTGTATACAAGATCGCACTGACACAAGAGCTAAAGCTGCAAGATACCCAACGCGATTTGACTTCAGTGAATGGGCACTAAACATGCTCGATGCCGATCCTGATTGTTACCCCAAAATCATATTGAGCAACGAAGCACGTTGTTGGCTTAACACGTTGAGGTGTGGCAACAATTTTTCAAAACTTCCGTTGTGTGCGGGTGCAATATCTTTTTCTATGGTGAAAGCTAAATTATTTTGAAAATAGTGACATTATACTTTTGAGTTGTATTTATAGGATACGTCAAAAAATTGTATCGGCCCCGGGCGACCTTCACCGCACTGGAATAATAAAAGTATTGCTTGTATGCGGCATCGGTCCCCCGGGACAGAGATTTTCCTACACCCCCCTAACACCCCCCTAATACTCCCCCTGGAAAGTGCATATACGCCCCCTAACACGGATAATTTTCCTACACAAAGAGAACTTTGTGTCCTTTGTTTCAAAGGGACACCCCTCCTAAAACTCTGAACACACCCCCCATGAAAAATTCCTGAAAAAAACCCCTGCCCCGGGACCGATGCACAAATCACAAATTTGAGTTTCTCAACTGTCATTCTTGTCAGCGCCTCTGACATAAAGCAGTTGCTAATATTTGTGCTAGAAGTGTTTTAAGTGCAGTGTTGAGTTTATTGTTAACAATGTCTTCTCGCGCAAAAAAGATGCTATTTATGACTCTTCGACAACCGGCTGGTGACAGCAGCTCTGCAGATAATAATTTTCAAGGAAAAGAATCTACAAAAAGAGCGCATTTCCTAGAAGACAATTTTAAAGACTATTCTAGCGATGGTTCTATGAGAGATATGGATTATTTGCCTTCTTTATTGGATCGCGAGGACAGTTATGAATCGCTAATGAGTTCTAAGGATGATTTCGATGAAGTGGATTCAAACAATGGTGTGTTGCGTTTTTAATCTCGCTGTGCTACAAATTAAAAGATTTTAGTCAATATTTATCGATCTGTAAGCCTGTTTGCATGTATGTTTATAGCAATAAATTTTTACAGATGCTAGAGATGAAATTCAGTCGAACGATGATATTTGTGACCTTACATCGATATTACGCGACAACGATTGGCATGATATTGTCGAATCTGAACATACATGAATTACCTACATACAACTTTGACGTCAATAAAATAAAAACGCCATTAGATGCCTATAAATTGTTTTTAGTAGACGAATTATTAAATATTATAATAATGGAGACAAATAGATTTGCCCAACAATCTTTGTCACGGGAAAGGTCCGCATCTAAATCCAGATTGAATTTGTGGACTGACACCGATTGAAAAGAAATCTTTCGTTTTTTTGCAATCAATTTGGTGATGGGCTTGAATAATCAACCAACAATAAAGTCTTATTGGTCGAAAGACCCTATGTTCAGAAATCAATTCATTACGAATGTAATGCCTAGAGATAGGTTTTTACTGATCCTTCGTTGTCTGCATTTCTGCAATAATGAGGATCCGTTTTTGAAACCTGACGAACGTCTTCATAAAATTCAAAAATGCTTAGGAATTCTGAATATGACGTTTAAAAATGTCTTGACTCCAGGAAAAGTACTTGTGATCGACGAGTCTATGATCCCATTTAGAGGACGGCTACATTTCGTCAATACATTCCAAATAAAACACATAAATATGGAATTAAAATCTATAAGATATGTACTATTGATGGTTATACGCTTAATACGGTAATTTACACAGGAAAGAATAAGAAAACTATGGGTCAAGGTCACTCTGAATCTATTGTACATGAGCTGTTAGAGTCAATTAACGAAAAAGAAGGTCATTATTTGTATGCTGATAATTATTATTCAAATTTAACTTTAGCTAAAGACCTCTATGACAAAAAAATTGTATATTGTGGTACCTTGAGGGCTAATCGAAAAGGAATTCCTCAAACATTTTCCAAAAAATTAAAAAAAGGTGAAATATATGGACAGCAAAATGATTGCGTGAAAGTTATCAAGTGGATGGACAAGAGACCTGTTTTGATGTTAACAACTGACCCTACTCATGGTACAATGTTAGAAAAAACTGGTAAACGGTCACGGAAAGGTGAAGATATTAACAAACCTAAATGCATTCAATACTACAATCAAGCAAAGAAAGGAGTTGATTTCAGCGATCAAATGTCGTCGTACCATTCAGTACTAAGAACGGGTCTAAAGTGGTACCGAAAGGTTATTTTTGAGCTTTTGTTTGGCACATGCGTAGTCAATTCATGAATAATTTTCAATAAAATATCGAAAACAAAAATGTCCATTACAGCCTTTAGAGCTAAACTTGCCGTAGAATTATTGGAAGAGCCTGAACAACACGATGATACTCTTGGACTTAAACGATGTGTTCATACTTTTGTGAAACCCCAAGGACCGGGAAGGAAACAGCGAAAAATTTGTAAGGGATGCTACGTTGAGCTACGTGCTTCCTTAAGTAGTCCTGAAGCCAACAATAAAGTGACAAAAGTAATTAGCTTTTGTGATCAATGCCCAGGAAAACCTGCACTGAGAAAAATACTTCTATATTTTGAAGAAAAATGAACACATTATCAAAGAAAATTGGTAATGATTCTGCGCCAAAGAAATATTTACTCAATCCACAGAAAGAAATTTCTTCATTTCTAAGAACAAATATTGTACTTGCCCTGAGTAAAACTTGATATAGTTTGAAAGAAATATTTACTCAATCGAAAGAAAGGAATTTATTCATTTCAAGCACTGATATTGCATTTGCCCTGAGTAAAATTTGATAAAGTTTTAAAAAATGTAAAAAATTTGTAAAAAATTTTCAAAAATTTCTTCCTCCACGATTGACATCATTGGATATTCATACGGCTTATGTGGCAAGTGGGTATGCTTTTCAGCTACTGGGAAACACTGAAAAAATCCAAAACGATATTGATTCCAAACATGTAGATATTGTCTTTTGAACTAATGTCGATCGGTCCCCGGCGACCGATACCGCACTGTATGAAAGTTTAGAATCGGTCCCCGGCGACCGATAACGCATACGAAATTGGAATACACTTTTTGATCCCGCAGTAAACGTGTTAAACAATTCGTCAGTGAGCAAAATTGTCGAATTTGGCCAACTGAGCTCCTAATACCATTCACAAAATGCCATTACATCCGCAAGAAATTGACTGTTTAGTGCGGTTTTCATGCTGATAGTATCATTGGTTCGAACTTTTTTTTAATGATTCTGCCAACCTAGTCACGGTCAATGGTGAACCATGTTAACCGGTTATTTTTCACGTAAATCACAAGAAAATAGCCTGGTTAATATGTGGTTTCAAGAAAATGACACCGCATGTTACATAGCTGACTAAAAAACCGACTTATTGAAGTCGAAATTTGAGAATCGAATCATTTCAAGAAATGGGCCTGTCAACTGGCCGCCTCGCTCATGTGACTTGATTCCATTAGATTTTTATTTTTGGGGCTACGTAGAGTCATTGGTCTATGCCAACCATCCGCAAACTTTCGAGATGCTCAGATCCAATATCGAAAGTGAAATCGCTGGAATATCGTTCACATTGTGCGGAAAAGTCATGGAAAATTGGGTTCAGCGGATCCACAGCGTGTTGTGAGACAAGAAAGAGTTGACAGAAAAGTATTGCAGCAGGCCGACTTTCGGAGCAAGGTGGCCGACTTTTGAGACAATTACACCATACATTTATCCGAACATGCATGCATATTTGATTAGTATATGCACATATATTTGTTCTTCTCTCAATCTCAGAGTAAAGAGCCGCAACTACATTCCAGCCAAAATTCGTGCACAGAGAACCAACCAAAACATAGTCTAACAAGCAAAAATCACACCTACAATATCCTATGAATATAACATTTCGATACCATGTTCACTTCTGAGAATAACAGACTGTTTTTAAGAGCAAGTACAATAGCAAATTGTAGGTAATATTATATAAATTGGTGGATTCCGATATAAAATAATTGCAGGAGTTTCAATGGACTGTTTACTTAATCGTGAAGGAAATGAACGCTCATAAGAATGATTGAAGGGCAGCTTCAAGAACGGAGATCGATGGAAAAACTTTAAAACCGTGGGCAGACTCAACCAACAAACACAGTGCATTTCTTCTCCAAACTCTAAGTTGGCCGAATCGGACACCTGCGAATGCGACATATTTACTCATCAGAGAGGCGACAACACCCATTATTCTATGAGTTTATTGCCCCAACGACTTTGACTCGCAACGCATCAGCCGAAACTTTTCAACGCCAATAACTCTATTCCAAGATCCAATTAAAAACGTATGCATATTCAAAAGATACTATATTGACAATTTTTCTTTCGAACCTAATTTCAATCCCATCAAATCCAAGACTTTATTGAATCAAAACCTCTTATTCCATTTTCATCAAATGCCAACTCATTAGATTTCCTTATCATTTCAAATGAATTTCGAAGTGAAACGACTGCAAAATCATGTTCTCCATCAACATCCAGAGCCAGGACTTGATAAATGTCATTCTATACGAATGCGATAGATTAAACCAAACTGACGACAGCCAAATTTAATTAGGCGATCGATCCTAAACTTGAAAATATTTACTCTAATCAAAAAACCGAGTTTCGAAGCATATCTAGATAATTATCTGCAATTAATATGCATTCTATAATACTGATTAACCTCTAAATTCACACTTGTCTATATAGTGGACAAGTTTTGTTGGTGTTGAAATATTTGCATTCAGAGCAAATAAAAAAAAATAATCCATGCTAATAAAAAATCAAGCTACTTTGTTTCTTAAGTTTTCAACGTCGATCTGATTAGATGAAAGGTATGGGTTGATATTTTGTTTTATCATATTTTACAGATGCGTACAAGCCAATTTGAATTTTTAATTTTTCGATACCAGGATGTTTTGTCTTAATGTTTCGATGCGATAAAAATGACAGCGGAAAATAAACTCTTTCGTTCTTATGTAGAAGATACACCTCGCAAAATAGCTGTCAAATTGTTTCAAATTACTTAATCAGTATATATTCCGATGTTTTTTGTATAAAAGGTTCAAACATATATATTCAAAAATACCAAAATCATTATCAACACGCCAATGTACGATAATGAATATATATAATATTGATGGCAACGTATTTTTCCAGTCATAAGACACAGATGAACTTCGAAAGATATAACAAAAATGCTGCTCAAGATGAGAAACGAACGCATTAATCAAATTAATTCAATGAAAATCAATTTATTTTCTTTTATTGTTGAAACATGTTCAATTTTAGATATGGTTTATTTCATTTTTCTCTTTACGTCTAATTATTTCGTAGATTTTTAGCCCTTTGCAAATTTTCAACGTGCAGCCTTTTTATCAACCAAAAATATCTTTGTTTTCAGAGTTAATCTTAAGAAAAAAGCTAGTTTTTTTTTCATTTCGCCTTTGTTTACAGTTGAATTTGCTTACATTTACATTTTCCTTGAAGTTGAGAAAATTTAAAGCTTTCTTTCATCCTTCAATATTTATATTAAAATTATATTTAAATTTTTGATTCATTCCACGTATATATGTACCTTAAATAAGGGCCTAATTATACAAAATTTACTTACCTTCTTCGGTAGCATTTTAAAATCCAGTGTTTGAAGTTAAACCCCACTTGGCTGCAAAAAGAAGCACCAACAACAATTGTCATTGAATGAGTTTTCCAAGAATCATCAACTTTGTTTGAAATATATTTTATTTTGGATACAAGATATTTAAATGTCCGATGAGTATGAACTTATTTACTTCAGAAGTATTTTCCTAGTACCAGAGGTATTTTCCAAGATCCAAGTTTTGGGTAATGAAAAATGTTTTATATTTCATGATATCTATTTTGTTTATAACTTAATAAAACCACGTTGATTCGAAATCTTCAAAAAAAATGTTGAGATTCATTTCTATTCTTCAGTCACTCCTGCGCCACTTCAAACCATCTCAGAGCATATGAAAATCAAAACAAACAACAATCTTTCATATAAAACTACACCAGGACGATAATCCCCCCCCTTATGGAATCACGCGCAACAACACACACCTCTTCATAGCACCGGAAATCAAATGAAACAGATACGCACAATCGCATTCACATACATACGAATTCAAATAACAAGAACTCTCAAAACAGACAGTCGAAATATTCGCAATCGCAAACATCTTCTATAGCAAGGTCAGTCCGCGCGGGGAGCCAAGCGAATGGGGCTGGTGGGGCGGTAACACGAATCGCAGCTTCGATACAGAGCCACGTGACAAACAGCGAGCGTCACTCGACGACACGAAACAAAATCGAAATGGATGTGTGAGCGTTGCATCCAGTATCTTGGTTCACAGAGCCCAGCGTCGTCGTGCAAAATCGCTGACAAACTGAAAATTCAATCATGAAGGTATCAGCATCGCTTCGACGGAGTCTCCGGCGGATGTGAAAAGGGGCCCCAAAAGCCCCGATGCGATTCCGGGGTCCTACGAATAGGAATCCGTTCCGAACAGCAACGTCGCCGCATCATCGCATTCGCATTGCAAAACAGATGCAAGTCTGTCGTAGTTTCAGATTGAGCATATCATCTACTAGTGCAACATACTACTGATGCATCTGGAGATGTTTTCGTTGTCGCACCGGAGCACATTCTTGCCAACCAAGCCCCAAAAGCGGCGATCTCGTGCAACTTCCCTTGCCTAGGTTCCATGTTTGAGTTAGGCCAACACCGACGGAAAAACCGGCTTTATTGGCGGGGCATATACATTTCAGTAGCCATGGGAATTTCCGTAAAATGGAACGGAACGTGAAAGTATCTTAAGTTCAAGATTGTCTACTACATACGCTTCTCTCCAGACTACCGTCCGAGATTTACTTGGAGCGAAGATTTAAGAGAAGAGATTCTTTTGGAAATTTTACCCCATTCGATTTGAATCCGCTGCCTGATGAAAGCCTGCAGACATACCAAAGGATGTACCAGAAGACTGAGTGGCCACTAAGAGAGTCATGGAGCCAAATACTTTCACGATTGTCATTGTATTAGTCAGAAAAATACATGGCTCTGTGTTGCGTCCAACGTGGGGTATGTTTCGATGCATTTAAGCTTGGACATTTGCGGAGTTAAGTGCATGGCTGGCGCCGCCAGTGGATATGAGATCAGATGGAAATATGAAGTGGGTTCGTCAGCTTTCCATCCCCGCAGAATTATTACTCGTCATATTCTACGCTTGATTGAATTTGTATGCAGGGTGAATTTGAAGTTTGGATTTGGTTATGAATTTTAATTTGAATTCACTGTTTTTGAAAAAAAATATGCGACCGAAAATAGCAATTGATATTAAGCATTAAAATAAATATAAAGCTGCTGCATTGAAATTGTCGGTTTCGTAAAAAGAAAACAAAAAATTTTAAAGAAAATATAAAATATTTCATTTTTAAAATGGTCACCATTACAGTCTAAGTCTCTTTCCGATCGCGATGGTAAGCAAATAATCCATGAATAATAATCCATCGCTCGGAAGAGCTGAAAATCTGATGGCGAAATGTCAAGAGAATGTGTCGGATGAGGCCAAGTTTCCAAGCCAATTTTATCTAGGGTATTTCAGGTGAGTAACGAAGTTATGTTGATGTGCGTGTTCTTGGAGGAACAAGGCTCTTTTCCTGGTCACGAGTGCTGGATGCTTGCGTCATAGTTCTTGATGGACTTCCCATAGCTGCTGAGAGTAAGGATCGTCTAGCGATTACTATTGATAGATACGTCGGCCATTGTCGTACATAATCCATTTTTATAATCCTCCTGCTCATTGCACACCAACATTGAAATAAAGTTGCGCACCAACTCGCTGCCTTTGATTGTTTTCGATGGAAGTGGAATAATATGGTTTCCTCACGGATCACTCAATATCAAGAAACTTTGTATACTCCACGAATGTTGTTGCTAATGCTCTGAATGCTATAAACTATAAACTATGTTATCAACTATATATACAGACTTCTCTAACGATATTGAGGATGTTGACCACAAAAATTTTCTTTTCAAATTGTAAAAACTTCATGCATTATCAAATAGATAGAATCATATCTGTGCGATCGATATTTGTATGTTAGATACAATCATTGTACATTCATTCCATCCATTTGTTCCAAATCCGGTGTTCCACAAGGTTCTATTTTATGATTAACCTATCTCGGCTCCTTTCTTGTGAACGATCTTAAACTCTTCGTAATGATGACTGTAGCCTGTTTATTTCTCGCTTCATTGTATATTCCGTGTTAGACATGGGTAACGCAGCGCTGCGCCGCGCAATTGCGTTGAAGCACTAGCCATGATACCACTGCGCTGATACCGATTGTCCGTATCAGTAGCGCAGTAACGCACTTCGTTATCAATGATGTTGGCGCTGCCGCTTTGCAATGCCAACACCATTTGGCTTGGCGCTATGCTACGGCGCGGTGCAAAGATATGAGTTCACCTCAGAGTCAAATTCTTGCCAAAGCATATTCATTCAAATTTATGTATGAGAGTTTTTCTCGAACGGAAAATCAATAGCATTCCAGCTTATATTTTGTTTTCCGATCGGTTCGACTCAAGCCACTTGAGTTTTACAGGCTGCATGTGCACTTCAGGCAAGAACCGCTAAGTAAACATTATGAAAAGCGATACGATCGTGGTATCATAGCGTCATGGTATCAGCGCAATGCTGCCAGCGCCGTATGTGAGTCCGAGAAGCGCAGTGAGTATCACACATAGGCGAATGAGATCATGGTATCATAGCGCAATGGTATCAGCGCAGTGCGCTGATACAACTGCTGGCGCCGGTATCAGTGTATCAGCGCCTCAAAATTTCCTGCGTTACCCATGTCTATTCCGTGTAACTGCCCTTCCCCCATCATTAAAAACTTTTTCTGTGAACTGTCATCTTACCTTAATGTAACCTACCCTTCCACTCCAATTGTCATCTGTGGTGATTTTAGCTCACCTTCTGTTCAGTGGAACCTCACTTCTCATTGTGTGGAGTCTTGTAACAACATATCTATTTCCTTGTCATCTTATCTTTCCTCGTGTTCTCTCAATCAATTTAACATTTTCCCCAATAGTAATGGTAAAATTCTTGTTCTTATCTTTTTCAACCTTGATCCATCTTCTTTTACTCTGTCTTCTGCCTCTTATCATTATCTGAAATCTAATAGCCATCATCCTCCACTATCAGCAAATATACGCCTCCAGAGCTGTATTCTACGCAAGCGGTGCAGGGCGGGTCGTTATAATTTCCATAAAACTAACTATGAGAGACTAAGTGCTGAAATTAATTCTATAAATTGGTCTTAGTTTTTTTCGTGAACTTGATCCTGACCGTTCTGCTTTCTACTTCTACCACAAGCTTCGTCAATTTACCCTTGCTAACACCCCTATATGTCTGGATAAAAAATCTCATGATGCTCCATTGCTTACCAGTAATGTCCTGCGTGCTTTAGATACTAAAAACGCTGCTCGCCTGAAGTATTTCCAGTCGCGATCTGGAAGGAATTATGCCGTTTATTCTCGTTTGCGATCTGCTGCTAAAAAAGAAACTGAAATTGCAATGCGAAACTACTTTTCTTGTATTGAATCGTCACTTAGCTCAGATAGTCCTAAGAGGTTTTGGTCATATGTGCGTAATTTAAAATCTTCTTCCTCTATACCTGATTCTGTTTCTTTTAATAATTCTAGTGCTTCTACTCCGCAAGGAATATGTAATCTATTCGCTGACTTTTTTTTCTCTGTATACTCTAGTTTTTCTTCTCATATCTCCACCATTCCTCCTTTTTACTTTCCCGCTTGCCTATCTGTACTTGAGTCCAATCCTCTTGAAGTCCAATCTATTATATCTACGTTTGATTCCAGCTCTTTTCTTGGCCCTGATGGAATTCCTAACTTTTTCACTAATAAAACTTGCTTCTTCTCTTTGTGTTCCTTTGTCCATCATTTTTAGCATTAGTCTGGGTAATGATATTTTCCCAGCTTCTTGGAAAGTGTCAAACATTATTCCTATCCACAAGTCTGGTGATTTAAACCTAGTCACTAACACTCGCCCGATCTCCATCATTCGTTGCTTTTCTAAAATCTGTGAGCGTCTATTTTCTAATCGCGTCTATGATTCTCTTCGTCACGTTTTTCCTGCTCAACAGCATGGTTTCGTGAAAGGCCGTAGTACTACTACTAACCTTGTAGAGTTTCCTCATTTTGTTGCTTCTGCTTTAGATAATCACCACCAAGTAGATGTCATATACACTGACTTCTCTAAGGCCTTTGACTCGGTCAATCATGAGCTCCTTTTTCTTAAATTAGAGTATTATGGTATATCGGAGCCCCTTCTCTCGTGGCTCTCATCATTTGTGTTTGATCGTATTTGTTATGTCTCTCTCCGTGGCTCCTCATCCTCTCCTTTTTTTCCTACCTCCGGTGTACCTCAGGAATCTATTTTCGCGCCTTTTCTATTTAATATCTTCGTCAACGATCTTCCTAATGTTTTTGAACCTCCTTGTCTAATGTACGCTGATGACCTAAAAGTGTTTCGCGTTATCAATGCTCCTTCCGATCATCTTGCTCTTCAAAACGATTTCAATCGTCTTGTTTCTACAGCATGGCTCAAATTTTCAAAAATTCAGTTCGTAGTGCACTTTTTTCGCCTACTTAATCATTTTATTTATACATCCATAGTCCTTTTTTCGCTACTTTTACTCTTACTGTATTCAAATTTTGTGCTTCTATTCTTATTCTGTATTTTTGTATTTCTATTTTTATTTTTAATTTGAATGTTTTATGATATCTTAATTCTTTATATTTTTATTCATTTTGTAACTAGACATCTTGCCTGCAAAATGAATTATTTTGAATAAATTAAAAATTCAATCCAATCCTACAATTATCGAAAGCTAGTGCATAAGAAAATCAATAGCACAAGTGTCAAACACTGTTTTTTTCTCATAAAACTGACTCTACCGTCCTTGGTTATTCATTGGGAAATCTCTGCGAAAATTCATCGCTAAATATCAGCTCCTGTAATGTTTTTTGCCACACTATTAGTTTTTTTTTCAAATTTGATATTATTTTCACTTATTCCTCCATAAGTTTTGGTCTTCGACACATTTTTCATCAATCCACGCTTTTTGCTATTTTTACACTACAAAGTCGGCTAAGGAAATTCAGAAACCGCGATATTTCATAATCTGTCTTATATTTGTATAGCAGTCAATTATTGAGAATCATTAAAAAGTTCACTAGGAAAAATTTCAATGACCCTTCATTAATTCAAAAATGCAGTATACTTGAGTTTTTCATTTTATTGTAGTTTCTGAAAACTTAAAAAAAATTAAGGGGAAAATCTTATCATTTTGTTGGGAAATGTGAAGCTTTAAGATCGACCACAAAAACCTCTGTTTTCATATCGAAACATTTTCATTTCTAATTTTTCTTTAGTGTTTCCCATTAATCTTTTTATTTTATATCTTAAACAGCTTTCTTTCATCTTGCACAAAAAAAACTCTCTCAAAAAGCCTTAATGTAACCTAGTTATTATTATGAATAATAATGTTTTGGTAGTTAAGAAATTAGAAAAAAGCCCTCATAATATGCCGAAAGTTAATAATATAGCCTACTCAGAAACGTATTCACAAACTTATTTCGATACTACTCCACGCAATATCTGTTTGTTCATCAATATTTTCAGATTACTACAAGGTAAGGTGGAAAAATACGTTCGCAAAATATTATTTCAACAATTATACAAGTTCGGGGTAACAAAAATACAAATGTTTGCCAAAAACAGTCTTGCTACTATCCAGATCATGATTTGACGCATATGATGTGGAACCATAATAATAACCGGCCGAAATAACCATCAACTCAAAAACGTGTTCAGTATACTTATGTATGTTTAGAGACAACCATTTGTCCAAAACAAAACTATTCTCTACTCAATTAATTCTAGATCGTCTAGTATTATAATAAAAGCTATAAATGATCAATTATATTCATCCTAATATTTGCTACCATTACTTTACTCGCTGGATCATTTCCATGATTGACAGTATAGGAGGCGTAGCGTAGCCCTCTGACAAATTTATCCATGCCGCTCATTAGCTTTTTGATACAGATACATTTGCATAAACAGATCAAGCTAATAGCCCATTAGATGTCGTTTGTTCATATCAAACTTAATCGACATAATTTCACGCATAATTTAAACTAAAGTTTACATTACCTTAAGCGGTTTTCCTCGAAATATAGCCAATTTTCTTTGACTCGTCGATGCTTGAATCTATCACAACACCACATTTTTTCTTCAATAAACAGAAACATACCTAGTGTCTGTCTACCGATGAATCGAGCGCGCTTGCATGCTGGCATCATCGCAACCGAATCCCCTACACGATGATGAAATTCTCTCAATTTCCATACACGAAATGAATTTTCCCCTTGGAGAAGTATCTCTATCTTATTTCAACTCACAGATACAATACACGCTGCAGCACTATTCACCTCACCTGCACAATTCAATTCTCCGCACTGATACTCGTACTATAATTTCGAACTGTCAAAATTACGTTGTTTGTCGTGAATTTGTTTTGCAGATTTTTATTGCAATTTGTGAAGATTGTACGGCTGTAATAAGAAAGTGTAACGTTCTTTTGTTATGTTTAGCTAACAGAAATTATGTGGAGCGTGAAATTATGAGTGATTAGTTCGAAAAGTAGAAAGAAACGAAAGCAACTAGAGATGCTATACTGTGAGTACAGTTTTTATTTTGGTATTTACAACTGAAAAAAAATTTCCCAGTTATGTTTAGATAGTTATTGAAACATAGGATAGGATGTCTAAAGAGCAAAGAAAGTAGTTTTGGAGTGATTTATTATGATTTACCTGTGTTTTTAGAGTGATTTCGCGTTATGAAAACATAACCTAACTTTTTAGATGTAAACATGCCTGTGATATCTGCTTGTAGACAAAACTCTCTCTCACTTGAACATTGAGCGAGTGTCTATAGCGGGGAAATCTATTGTCCCGATGAACTCTGGGTTTGTAGCGTGAATCGATGCATCCGGGCTTCAGGGTGAATCAAAAACGACGAAAGGGGTTATGCTGGTTTCAAATATTTGGAGTAATTTTCCTTACAAATGAAAAGTGTCGCAATTATTTATTGACAAAATATGCCGTAGAATAATCACACAGTATTTTTATACCCCCGATTTTCAACGTTCACGATTGATAAAAAAAAATTGGCGTTTTGTTTGGAAAATATTGAATCTTGGATCAATATACAGCTCACACATATAAAAACCCATATTATTTTTCGAAAAATAGCAGTGCCAATTTAATTTGAAAATAGCTTCAGAGCATTTATTACAGTAAATCGGCTGGTTAGAACTAATAGCCCATTTCATCGTGCTACATATGACTAAAATTAAAAAAAAATGACAATTGTTTATCTCAATTATTATTGTAAAATGAGAAGACACTCCTCAATTTTCCTAAGCTTTTAGAAACTGCAAAAAAAAATCGAAAAACCCACGTAAATGATATAAAGCGATAAATTTATAAAGACAGCGATAATGAATAGAAGAATATTATAAGTAAGCTTTAAGGCTAAAAGAAAAGTAGATCACAATTGAAAACTATGTCTGATGGAACAATTTAGAAAAAAAATGGGACAAGGGATCAATTCAATTTTTGATGAAAAGACCAAAAGAATACAGTCATGAACAAAAGTCTACGTACCCCCAATATCTGGGCATTTCTCTCAGTTTCTATAATCTCAATTTTAAGCATTCACAGCAAAAACATGTATTCACTTAATTTAAGCTTAAATGTAAGTAAATATTTGAACTATTTCTATCGAAGCAATAATAAGAGGGATATAAATGAAATCTTCACACACAAAACGAAACAAAAGTCTACGTACAGCTTAACGTGTGTTTGAATAATTTTCATTGCGTACGTTTTCATTGAATGGTGATATTTGTATTAGATTCAAGACAAGTAATTGTCAATTTGTTTAAAGTGATCATGGCGTCGATTAGGAAAGAAATCTCTGATGAGGTTAGAAAATTAATTGTGAGCCTTAGAAAAGAAGGGCGATCTTATCGTGAAATTAGTGAAATAGTCAAAAAAACCGCGGTTAAGTGTTCAAACTGTAATTTTAAATTACTAGAGGACAAATTCATTTGGAAACAAACCCAGGAGTGGAAGACCACGAATGCTGACCGACCGTGAAGAGAGTAGGGTCCTCGCAGAAATACAAAATTACTAGCTGAAGGCATTAAAGAAGTTAAGGGCAAACACTTACACCCTATAACTGTGGGCATAGTGCTCCACCGCAACGGCTATTTTAGCAGGACACTTCGGAAAAATACCATTTATTAGTAGGCAAGCAGGAAATTTTTTGGAATAGCGTCTTGTTTAGCGACAAGAGCAAGTTCAATATTTTCGGACATGAGGGTAGGCAACGAGTGTGAAGAAAACCGAACGAAGGCCTCAAAAAGCAACATTTAATTGGTACGGTAAAGCATGGGGGAGGAAGTGTTCTTGTTTGGGGATGCATGTCGGCGGCGGGAGTGGGGAATTTAGTTGTTGTCGACGGTATTATAGATCGTACTGAATATCTAGACAAACTCAAAGCTAATTTAAAACAATCTGCGCAAAAATTGGGACTAGGACCGTCTTGGGTCTTCCAACAAGACAATGACCCCAAACATACAGCGCAAATTGTGAAAGAGTGGTTGATTTTTAATATCCCCAAACATTTTCATTCCCCACCCCAATCTCCGGACTTAAACTCAATCGAACATTTATGGGATCATTTGAAGCGCCAACTTCAAAACCATAAAGTTTCAAACAGATCCGACCTAAATTCCGTGTTCATGAAGAATGGGACAAAGTTACATCAGAAATTATAATAAATCTAGTCGATTCAATGCCAAGCCGATTGAAAGCTGTAATTTCTTCCGAAAGAGGCCCCACCAAACACTAAGTTTTTTAAGACAACTAACGTTAAATGTGACTGTACGTAGACTTTTGTTCTTTTTTATTGTATGAAATTTTATTATTTTTGTTTTATGTTAATTTGCACTAAATGAATATATATATTTTGGCCGTGATAAGAAATAAGTTTATTGTTTTCATTATTCCTTATCATTTTTGTTGGTAAGTGAACGAGAAGAATGTACAATTTTAAAAGTGACAATCAATTCAACGAACACTGCAAGACAAATCGCTGCGGAAGAAACTGGAGCTACTGCAAAAATTTGGAGCATACAAAAAACTATAAAAAGAGTTGAACACCTAAAGTGCAAGCACAATAGCTCGTGAGCACAATAAATGGAAAAATAAAATATTGAATTAAATGGCGAAAATTCGTTTTTCCCAACGGAAAACGCTTTTGCCCCGATGGACCTGATTGCTGGTCGCATTATTTTCTCAATTTGAGAAAATATTCTTTGATACAAATCAGGCGTCCAACGGACGGAGGTGGAATTCTTATTTGAGCCGCAATTAGGTGCAAAAGAAAAACAGGAATGATGTTCATTTCGGTAACAATAAAAAATAGGGGTTATATGAAAATCATAGCTGATATGAACACTTTCTCTTTCAACTAAACAAAACAAAAAAAATTAATTTATAAAGAAAAGTCCTCATGAAATTTGATGTGTTAGATACGGACAAACTGAATTACGAATGTCTGATAATGCGGATACTAAAGCGAAAATACATTTAGTATTTTTAAAAAAACAGCGGGCAGTCTTTGAGGACTACCGACAGAAGTGATAACTTAACTTTATGAAATTAAAAATTTCACAATGTTTAAATCAATAAAATTAGTTTTGTACTCACATCTATCGGCACTCATAGCCTCAAAAGTTATAGTTTTTGCATTAGTTAATAATCAATTGATTAATTAATTAATAAATTTATGCATTTTATTCAAATACTTTTTTGTACACTTAGTAATTTGGTTATTTTTTTGTAGTGGTCTTTTTTTTTGTAATTTTTCTAAGCCCACACACAAAAACAATTATAGTATATTATTTATATGTATTTCAATGAACTTAATTTTCAACATTGTTTACAGAATAATTATCAACGTTTGAGTTGTTTGCATTATCGTTATCATTCATTTCAACAAAGATCGTTTGTACGATCAGTATTATATTCTAAAAAGGATAAAATCGGCTTATGGTAACTGAAGTAAGAAATAACGTGTTCTTTCATCTGTAGAGGCTATAAAACAAACATATACTGCCCTACTAAGATATACTTGAGAACACCGGATTCGAAAACTGCATACTCAATTACATCATTCTACAAAATATGAAAAACCTATCTTTTTTGCAAGTATGTTAAAATCTCCCCATCTACAAAAAACGTCGCACTACCCAGCATAAACGTTATATCTACCGTAGATAGAATGTTTATGATTAGTAATGTGTAGATAGAACGTTTACGCTTAGTAGTGCTATCATTATTTCGTTGCATGTTGCTAAAAAAAGAAGTCCTATCTGCTTAAAACCTTTCTTTCATAACTATTTTCAACGTAAAGGCTTTTACTTGAAATTGATCTCAAGTACACGTATTTGTATCCATGTCTAAACTTTAATTCCGTTTGAAGGTGTTTGCAGCATTTAGAAAAACACAAGTCATTAAATATCTCGAAAGTACTAAAATGTAGATAGGACGTTTATGCTTAGTAGGGTAGTATAGTATTCACATACCACATGCAGCACAAAATGCAGCTAAAAACGCGCTCGTATAGTTTGCTTCCATAGAGGTATATTTGCTTCATACATTCGATTTGCAAACTCAAAAGCTCTGCCGAAAAAAAAGGCGAAAACTTCGCTCGTGTAGTTTGGCTCTTCAACTGTGGTTTTCATAAAAAGCTATATGACTCACCGTAGACATGTTTAGCAAGACACTAATCTATAGATTAACCCTCACCCAAATATGAGCCTAAATAAGCTATCACTTCAAAAACATTTCTATAAATAATAATAGACTATTAAAAATTAGTCAGATATATAATGGATTATTAAATGTTGCAGTCTTAGGTTTAATTATTTGACAATAGACCGTTAAGCCGCTTTGTACTTTCTAGACCCGTTTGGCCTTTTATTTCTGAAGGGACTTCCGGCTTTATTTTTTTGAAACTTGAGACTTTCGCAACACCTTATGCCGGAGGCAGTTTGCGTGCAATTAGATCTGCTCTAGAAATGTAGTCATTATCCTGTATTTTGTGTTTATGTTTTTCTTTCAGCTCCTCGTCCTTTCAACAAGCTTTGTCGCGTCTTTTCGGAGTCTGGTTTACCAGCTCATGTCTTGAAGCCCCTAGTTGATTCACAGACCAGTGCCCCTTCCATGTCGTTTGGTTTTATACTGCGGCTTTTGTGTGATTCGACGAAGGAGTAACATGTTTTGTTTGGACCCCATTTTCTAGTGGCTGACCCCATCCACCTAGAGCTATAAAAGCGGCACGATAGTATCAGTCAGGTATGGACTAGAAGGTGATCCACTAATGCGAAGCAGATTTTCAAAGCTGCTTCTACTTCAGCGGTGTTAAGTTTTTTTGTTGCCTCGTTGATGGAAGATCATAACTTTGTTGGCAAGCATCCTGACTTAACCTTAGTCCAGTTGAGATGCTCTGGCACCTATCCAACTTTTAAACCGCTAGTCATGTTTAGTTTCCACAGAATGCATAGTTCTATGTAACATAACGCAGCATTTATGGTTGCATGTGCTATGTATACATTGTCTCAAGCTATAATAGCTAAAAGTCTCACTAAAAAAGGTCTACTACAGACCATTGAGGTCCGAGTAGAAATTCGTCCTCAGTGTCCACGCTTGTACGCAGTATTTTTGCAGCGAATGTTCAGACTTTGCGCAAGCTGTCTTTGATGTACAGCATCGTTTCCACGGTCTATTCTGGCATGGCCTCGATTTTGCTCCTATAATTTGCGAACCGACTGCACGTAAAACGTGTATGGTGAGAGTTATCCCACTCTTCCACACAGTGCAGACCGTATGGTGCATCCACCTTACCAGGTAAAAGTTTACTCCTCCATGGCCACATCTGGCCCATGGTCAAATTAGGAGGGTTTGTGTACGTGCGTGCAATAGAGCTCCTATTCCATCCAGCTTAGAGCTTGTGAAGTACCCTTCTTTCATTAATTTCTTGCACAAATAGACCTTTTTGGCGGTACCTACTGGCAATATGTAAGGCACCTCTAACCTGGACACTGGCAATCTGCGCTCTAAACTTCTTCGTTTGAAGTGTGTTTCCATCCCGTAAAGTAAGATGGAGTCACCATTAACAGTCTCCGTTTCGTTTCGCTTTAGCTACTGATATTGGCCACCAATCTGCTCAGCACGATGATGGCTCAGACACACGCTACACGTATCTTACGGATGTGATCCTAATAGGCCAGCTTTGTGTTCAGCGTCACTCTCAGGTACGACTTACTGATCTGGACCTCACTGAAGCCTATTGTCATCGAGAAGACGGACGGTATCTTCCGCTTCGTCAGTATGACGATCTGTATCTTCGTGGCTAGAATGCCACTAAACTTGACTCGTTTCGAGCTTGGAAGAGAAAGCTCTAACATTTGGGACGCCAGTGACTCGTGCAGCAGCAGAGGTCGCTGCTGATAGCACCACGAGGTGGATAAGCAGGACATGTGAGGTTTCAATGCACAAACGGAAACCCTTCCGTTGGAGGCAACAAGCGTACTGGCGGAACGACGAAATCGCCAAACTGCGACGTGTGCAGGCGCAGGGCGCAGCGAGCCAGGAACAGGCCGGGAGTGGCTGAGCTATCTGCTGTTCACATTGTGGCACAGAGGGAGCTGACCTAGGCCATCATGAGGAGCAAACGTGCCAAATGGTAGGCTTTTTGTGAGGAGGTCAACTCAGATTCCTGGGGAAATGGCTACAAATTGGTCACTTGTAGACTTGGCTGCATGTGACCTAGCACTCTTATGCATGCAATATCCATAGAGTATATCATTGGTTCCCTGTTCCCGGCACATCCACCAAGGTCTGATGATCTCATCATCGTCAACCAGGCGTATGTTCATCCCTTTACGGACTAGGAGCTGAACTGTACAGTGTCCCGGATGAAGAACCATAAGGCTCGGGGGCCTGATGGGGTGCCGGTCGAGGTGCTTAAAGCTGTGATTGACGTCCATCATTGGATTTGTATAATTCATATTCAGTCGCGGGGGTCTTCTCATTGCGGTGGAAAGTAGATCTACCGGTATTGGTAGAAAAAGGGAAGGATAACCTGGGTAATCCATCTTCATACCGTCCACTGTGCATGCTGGACACCACGGAGAAGCTTCTTGAAGGGTTGCTCAAGCCGCGACTCCTGTCAACAGTGAGATCTGCGGTCGATCTTTCTTGCAGGCCGCATAGCTTCCAGAAAGGACATTGAACAATAGATACCATCTGAGAGGTTGTTGGGGCTGTAGCAAGCGCAGAAGAGGCATGCGATCAAGCCAGAGCGGTCGTCCTGCTGGTAACGCTGGACGTACAAAACGCTTTTATCCGAGCCCTTCTAGATATGCCAAATTCGCTCAACTCAGACTTAACCAAGTCATGAGGAGTGTAAGGGCCCAAAGTACATATTGTCCACCTTACCGAATTCCACGCATTTTGAACATCTAGCGTCACCAGCAAAACAACTGGTCTGCCACTATGGCATGCTTCCTCCGCTCTTGCTACCGCCCCAACTACTACTGCTGAGATGGCTTCAACAGTTGAATGCCTTTTTCGGAAGACTTACTGCCTGCTTATACCGACTGACTAGTTATGATAGTTTTGTTAATGATAGGTTAGGTTAGTGAAGAGGGCTGCCGGGAACGCGGCCAGCATTAGGCCACCAGTTTGGGCCCATTTGCCACCCTCATAAACAATCACACGCATTTACAATTACAGCCGTGGAACTGGCGGGATTGGAACCCGCAGGCCCCGTAGCACACCGCTTTTCGGCCTGACGCCTTAGCGAGCAGTGCTACCGGGCTCCTTGTTGAATGATAAGTAAATTAAAAAAACAATCTTATCCTATTCTGGAAAAAATAATGATGATTTCGTTGAAATATCGACAAGGCTCAATTGTAGCTACTAGCTCTTGAATATTAAAAACTCTTCCAAACTGATAAGCCAACTGAAAGGCAATTCATATGTATAATCCCTTTTTGAAGTACCAACAAATAAAATCCTATGAGCTTCAAACCTTATTTTTTAGTCAAAACAACTTTTAAAAGCAACGCCTTTTAAAAAGCATCATCTAGCTCAATAACAAGTCGTTTGACAATCAAATTTTTCACGCAAACAATGTTATTAATTACACTTAGTAAGTCTGGATCACTGTTTATGTAAAAATATATTTTTTTATGTATTTTTTATGTTTGTGAATTGAACTGGTATCATGCCACTAACTACCTATCCCATTGTCAATAACAACTTTAGGATAAAAACAAATATTTCATACCTCATACTCAAAAAATTCGAAAATATTTCTAAAATTTCCGGTAACTAATTAAGGATCAATCAAAAAACAAATTCCTCTCAAACATTCTTGCTGCCTTTGAGCAAAACTCACAGCAAAGACATAAAAACCGAAATTCTCATCATGCTCAAATGTCAATCGATTAATATCAGCATTTTTAATTATTCTCTCTTCATAGCACATGTCCCATAATTCATTGGAAATCCAGCAATTTACATTATTTTCGTTGAAACAAAAAAAAATATTTAAACTATCTCAACAAGAAAAACACAACTCTATTTTCGTCAGAATGTCTTGATTCCTCGCATCGATGATGTCCATCTAAAAATTGTCGAATTCTTTTGCAAATACATCAAACAGATATGCATAGATTTACGACTCCGGCAGTCTAACCAAGTCACCTTTATGGGAATTTGTGTGACCAGTTTTTTATTTTTGTTAGCAGCTGCAAATTATTATTATGCACATATTCATAAAAATAGATCGTGGAAAAAAAAAAATCAAATCTGATTATTAAATCGGACGAATGTTGAAGGTGAAAAAATTGAAGAATCGGCTTTGATTCCGTCATTGTCTTTGTGGTGAATGAATAATGTATCGATTATTTGTTTTACAAATTTTATTTGAAAAGATTCACAAATTGTTGCATATTGCACAATAGATTATCTGGGACGATTAAAAATGTATGGGAATCCATTAATCGAATCGATGGTAAGTTCCCATGAAATGAATGATCATCAGTTGAAATTGTGATGCATGAAATTATGTAGTTCCTGGGAAAATTGCACAGAATTGAATTGATGTAAAACTTTCGAATGGTGAAATATGAAGAATGGAACTTAATTGGATTCCGCGAATCTCTTAGATTTGTCTAGTCTCTTAGTCATGATAATGCATAGACACACACTGTGAATCACCAAGACTGAGGTCCGAATGGCGTGAGAATAAGTCAAGGACAAAGAAATAGTCGATTCACCCACATTTACAACTAATCGCCTTACGATATTTCAGTCGATAATATCACTCATTGTCTGATTCGGGCGATTTGCCGGATTTGTATGAATGTTGATTTCGAAAGGCTTTTCGGAATGATTTGATATGTAAATTTTAAACACGACTGCAGATTGTTTTCCCATTAAAATGCTTTGTGATTTAACGCTAATATATCACCGAAATAGAGCAGGCAGTCTAGACGCATGCAACACGATTCGAACGTTGCAAAAAAGACCGTAAGACTGCTGTTTTTGACTATCGTTCGTAGTAAGGATTTATAGAAGCCGTATCTGTTGCCATGGTTTATGATGTCTTTGGCTTTTCATGAGAAAATACTGGTTTGTCTGTACTTTTCAAAAGAATCTCCTTATGATTCTAGTGATCGTAATTGAATAATCAGGGTTATCTTAGATATATTTCATAATTTCCATGTGTCGTGGAGATCGAGGAGGGTTGTGACAGAGGAGAGTTGTGACATACTCGATTTCTCGGAGCCTATGACAGCTAAGAAAGCTAGCAAAACTGCGCATTTATTGCTTTTTTGATGCGTGATAGCATGTTAGTTCGCGTCGGCCGGCACTGCAAGGGGTAGTTTCAATACGTCATCGTTGTAAAATTAAATGTCAAAAGTAAGTTTTTGGCCAATAATTCAGTGTTCTACCATTTGATAGACATATGTATTACGATAGTGTTTATATGTAATATGCAATGTCTATTCTGATTTCATATATTGATATTTCTTTTCTGGTTTGTTTCATGTTTGTTAGATAATGCGCCATTATTCTGATCGACGCATGTTTTTTTGCTCCTAGGAACTCTCCTAATTTAAAGCAACTCTCATATTTTCGGAATATGTTTTGTGGTGCTGGTTTGCATGTTTTACCTACTTATTTTAATTTTTGTGTATTGTTTCAGAATGCCAAATAAATATAAAGGAAAAACAAATAGAACTATGTCTAATATCGAAACATATGAACTAGCTTATGGCAAAGTTATATTACGTGGAAATAATCTTAGAAATGCGGTCTCCTTTTACGGTTGGAATTATATGTCGCTTCAAAGATATATGAAGAAGAAAAAAGCTTACGAGGCTGATGGAACGAGAAAACTACCATCTGTTGGTCATGCCAGTCCAACGGTCTTCACCAAAGATGAAGAAAATTTACTATGCGAGTATAAATTAACTTGTGTGGCTTCAAATTATTGCCTTACTACTCAAGAAACGAAAAGTTTAGCGTAAAAATTAGCACATAAGCATAATAAGAAGTGACTGATGTGTTGGGAAGAGGAGGGAATGGCTGCAGAGGTATGGTTTAAGCTATTTATGGAGCGACATCCAAATTTATCGCTATTATTGCCTCAAGCAACAAGGATAGCTCGGGCAACGAGCTTCAATCAAACAAATGTGGCAACATTTTTCGCCAACTATACATGTGTCTTAAGCAAGCATAAACTTTCCGGAAAAGATATTTGGAACGTTGATGAGACAGGCATAACGACCGTCCAAACACCTGATAGAGTTATTGGACGAAGCGGAGAAAAACAAGCTAGTGCTATGACATATGCGGAAAGAGTGACTCTTTGGACACTGACCTTAGTTGGAAACGCCATAGGAAACTACATACCACCTATGTTTATCTTCCCTCGAAGAAGATATCAAGATCACTTTGTGCGACTGGATCCATAGAAACCGCTAACGGGTGAAAGTGGATGCAAGAGGATGACTTATACACTTTTATGGAGCACTTCAAGAACCATATCAGACCGTCAAAAGAACAAAAATCTTTATTATTACTAGATAACCATTCGTCGCACATGGCATTAAAAAATATCGAATTTTGCGGATAAAATAGCAGCATTTTACTTGCGGATCTCCCGCATTGTACTCACAAACTACAGCCAATGGATCGTGCTGTTTTTGGTCCTCTGAAAAATTCTATCAATACTGCAAGCAACAATTAGATGCGCTCAAACATGATATTCCTTCAATAGGAAAAACTGCATTTGACGTAGCGACCACGGCAAGGAACATCAGCGCTGGTTTTGCAATACAGGAGCTTGGCCTGTTAATACAAATTTTTTTTTCCGAAGCTGACTTTCAACTAAATCAAGCTACTGATCGAGTTTTGACCGATCCAATGTCAGACCGAGAATTGACTGTGATTGAAAAGGAAGAACAGTTACTCCAAAAAAAATGTAGAAGAACAATTCACGACTGCTTCCGGCAGTCTGTCCATACTGATGAATGATGTAATGGAATCCGAAAACATAAATCCTTTTGCCTCTGCATTCAGGAACCGCAGTCCTCGGCACAAAAGCTTTGAATCAGTTGCTTTCATATCTCAAGATCCGCAGCACGTAAACGCACACCTCTGGTCTGTAACGCGCAGCGTCCAGAAATAAAAGACAAAAAGAAAACAGTCAAATAAAAAGAAAAATACAAATTATAACGAAGAGGTGGAAGAATGTTTTTGTTCGTGTTGCCTAGAGCACTTTGCCAACAGTAGATCCAAGTGTGCATAGAATGAAAATATTGGTCTGATGAAGCTGGCACTGGAGGAGAACTCAAATAAGTTTGTCATAATTGCGTGTAAAGTAAAGTAATCCCACGACAACCCTCGTACTGGTTTAGAGGTTGAAGCTGGTCGAGAGCTTCATTACAATTTTTTCAATCACTGTGAATACGAGTGCGGAGTGATTAGTTCCACGACTCACTTTCCCTTGATTTAAATCAGGTACCTAATCAGAGCTAGGTGAACTCAAAGCTTGGTGGCGGACCCTCGTCCGAACCTGGATTCGAACCAGGGACCGCACACGCAAGAATCCAGTTCTCAACCCACTAGGCTACTCAAGCTTCCATAATTGCGTGTAGGACTAGATTACTCCGACCTCTGAACTTGACGCCTTACTTAGAGGCAATTTATATCCTGATTTGAATTCGATTGATCTCAATACGAATTTCATATTTGATATCTGAAAGTTAGTAAAATAAGAGAATGTTGATTATAAGCACATATTAAAGTTCCTATATTTTAAAAAATAGTGTTTTATTAAAATCACTGATTTATATAAATACCTGTCACAACTTACCTCGAATCCTGTCACAACTTACCTCGAACCCTGTCACAACTTGCGTTGGTACTAGGAAGAATGTGCCACTAAGGATTTCTTCATTTAATGTCAATTTTCTCATGGATTTTACTATTTGTGTTTCCTTTTGTGTTAAATTTAGGAACTGTATTAAATTAGTTTTCTCCCATAAAAGAGCTCATAGACGTACAACTGATATTATATAGCTTACGTTAACTAACGTGAAAATTACCACAGCCCTTCTCGGCCTCCCCTACACATAATTCAATTTCCACTCCTTCACGTCCTGTTTAATTTTACATAAAATCTTATCCTAAAGTTAACAATAAAAAAACCTCTACAAAAAATATAAAATTAAAATCAAACACTCACCAATCAAATATCAAATAAACCAATCATAGATGAATATCAACAGTGCCCAGTTACAATCGCTATTGCTGCGTCACACACTTCGCACATAATAATGTTCGCCAAAACTGTTGTTTATCATCTAATAAACCGTCGTCAATTCAGAGTTTCAAACCGAGCTGTTTCTATCATATCGCATTATTCATCGCTTTTGTTTATACATTTGTGTTAGCTGTGCAGCTTCGCACAACGAAATGAAATATCTACAGCTGTCTATAATATGCAAATCGATTTTGCACAGATTTACATATTAATGTTGTTCGAATGTATGGTTGGTAGCGAATAGAGTAGACAAAATGAAAAATTATCGATGCTGCTGTTATCATGCTACTGCTATCATTAGATATTTTGTTTGTTTTAGATGTTATACATTATTTATTCTATTCGTCTTATAGTCGGTATTTTTTTTCTGCTGTTTCTGACTGGACATACCAGATGCGTAGCGCCGAAGAATTTGAATTAATAATAGACGCATGGAATTGATTAGTCAAGGACTTGTTGGTGATGTGGAAATATTAGTTTGATTAAGATCATTGGCTGATACTTGTAAACCCGGATCTGATCATTACTGACGAGAGATCAACATTTTTGATATTTTAATATATTTTATAAGTTTTAGAAATAAATCAATGCTTTCAAGGATTATTGCAGAAAAAAAAAACTTTACATCAACGCCTCAAGCAAAAACCATATGCATACATTATACATTATATCAAAAGAATACTTGGCATTCTTTTAGGAGATCAGTAAATATTTCAACGGATACAATCGAAAAAAAATCAAATAAATATCTACGTTACGTAGGCTTAAAACTTCGCATAAATAAAGTCGAATATACTACGCATACAAAGGGTGTTTATTACAGGTGTTGCATTTTGAAACTCACCACTGTAAAATGAACTGATGAAAGCTTCAATGTCACTATCATTTTCACTCAGTAAAGGCTGGTATTGACTTAATCGTTAAGGTAAATTTTGACAAGTCTCTATTATGCGATCATTCTTTGGAGTGAAAATTTTGACTATAGAAAAAAAATGGAGACTCCGCTGGTTTCTGACAAATAAAATTTGTTATTGAAAAGACAAATAAAATTTGTTATTGAAAAGACATTTGCACAATTCAATTTTTAAATTCAAACACCGGATGTCACTTTTTAACTCGAAAGAATGAACTACAAATACTAAATTGGCGTGAAATGAGTGCAGACATTTATTTATTTATTATTTATTTATTATCCACTGCGCTACAGATATACTCTAATCACAGCGTTAAGGATGAAATGGAAACATAATAAAGAAAAAAGAAATAGAAGCAAAAATTAAATAATCTCGGGTTAAATTGCAATTCAAGATAACATTTTCAATACATTGTTGAGATCTAAAAAAAAGATTGTAGGAGCTTAACTCTGGAATGGTACGGTAAATTTTTGGATGATTTTAGGAACATGTTTTTACTAAAAAATTGGCAACAATAGTAATATGTACATTTTTTATTTTATCATTAGACATAAAAAGATTATATAGCTTCGAGCCTCATGGCAGTCGGAGTGGCCAACTGGCTGGTACGCGACGAAATATATACCCTATGTGAGTAAAATTTACTCATCGGTACAATTTTAGGGTTAAGAGCATTGTATATTTTACGAAGATGCCAGAAAAGCGAATGAAAAAGACTTCCTTACGTGCAAACGGTATAGAAAAAATATCTGATGATCGACTAGGACGATTAGATGCACGTTTGGTTATCTGGGAACCAAGACAGAGCATAAAGACTAATAAATAGCACGGAAAGTGCGATATTTCGCGATAAATAAGTACGTTCTTCCATTTGCAAAAGTGAAAAAAGCATATTCTCGGCCCTGACACGAAGTTTTAGTGTTGGTGATCATCTGGATCCTGAAAAGAGCCCGCGCCTAATAAACCCGTTTTTTGGAAAGTCAGAGAAGTCTATTTTCGGCTCTGATACATCAACCAATGAGAGGTGAGAATGTGCTGTTCTGCGTATGATTCCATCAAGAAATAGCAAGCGCAGCGAACATTCGCTGGCAACAAACAACATTGTCTGTTGTAGCATAAACGTATCGAGGATGTTGTTTTTATTCTCCAAATAGTAGGTTTTAAGCAAATTAAAAAACGCCAATCGTTAAAAAGGTGTTTTTGCTAAGAATATGTATATTGCTTAGTGGGAATGAAAAAACGTATCTTATCGAAATTGGGTACTGCTACCTATTTTTCGCAATTTGTGGGGTAATGTCGTAATTTATATCGCAAATCACGAGTTTTCCGTGCTATTTATTAGTCTATATGCTCTGACCAAGATTTGACAAAAAAAAGCCTTGGGAAAATTGAAAAAGAAAACACTCATCGACGAACAGTCTACGAATTTCCAACGAAGACATATGAAGAATGGAAGGACGGGAGGAGTAGAGACAATAGAGGATGCTGAGTTTAAAAACACAATGAACGGGTGAAACTACGCTGAACTGATTCAATGACGACAGATAAGTACTGAAAGCGTAGAGACTAGACTTGGTACGCGTATTTCAAAATATTGCGTACTAAGGAGACAAATAAATGAGTACAGTGGAAATGTGGATAAGCATATATGAAGAACACAAGACAAAGCCAGCAATTCTGGAGGCCCTGGTCGTGATATTCATGACATGAACATCAAATTTTAGTTTAGAACGAAACACCACGCCAAGATCTTTAAAATGATGGAGAACTGATAGGGAAACTCTAGGCAAAGAATAACAGAACACATTTAGAGCATTGTTATTGGAGAATGACGTCTGGTGACACTTCAAAATGTTTAGTGGTAAGAAGTTCTTTTTGCATTAGTGATTAAGGGCAAACAAATCAGCTTGCAATTGGTGATAATCGTCCGTAGACATGATTGCCCTGTGCAATTTTGTCGTCCGCATATAAAAGTCAAAAAGAGTTGATAACAGAAGGAAGGTAATTGAAAAACAGGATAAAAAGTAAGGGACCTACGATAAATTCTTAAGGAACTCCGGATGTGTTAAATATAGAAGAAAAAATGGAACAGTTTAAAGTAATTCTGCAATGACGATTATGAAGATAGGAACAAATCCAGAAGATTAAGTTTATTGAACTGTATGTTAGGTATGGTTCACACAATCAAAAGCCTTCGAAAAGTCCGTTAAAATACATAAACTTGACCTTGATAATCGAAAGCAGAAGCGACAAAATTGGTGAGCACCATAAAATTGGTCGTATTAGAGCGGCCTTTGAGGAAACAATGCTACTCAGGAGCAGGTAAAGGTTGCAGAAACGGATGAACATTTATATAGATAAAGCGTTCAAGGAGTTTATTAAAACAGCAAAGGAGTGATATAGGATAGTTGGAAACGACAGATGAGTTTTTTTTTCTATGATAATGCCAAAGCTCAGGGGATTGCCCTTTGCAGCGAATGCTTAGCGATGGCGGTAGGGTGACACATATGAGAGAAGCCAATATCAATTATTCATTATTCTTTTAAGTGCCACATTTATTTCTTATTTTCTAAAGCGCTAGTGTTATGCCTAGTCGCTACTAAAGCATAAATGTGGCACTTAATTAATGGAGCGCTGGTATTATGCCCAGTCGCCGACTGTTAAGACAACACAAGACGAACAAATACAGCCATGGGCACGGCGGGATTCAAACCCGCGGGCAGCAGATCACTGCTTCGGACTGAGGCATTAGCGAGCTAAGTAAAGATTTGCAAATTCCAAAAATATCGGCGGATTTCCATAAAGAAAGGAATGCACCAGATGCAAGGGTAATGTTGAAAAGGATAGCTAAAGGAACACAGGGAAAGAATGAGAGGGATTTGGCAAACATATTGGGATTTCCGTCAGGACCAGAACTAGCATTAGAATCAAGGGTATGCATAAAAGTTTCAAAGAATTGGTACTAAACGCGGATAAGAGAGGGAAGGAACGGAAGAAATCGGAAGTTACAGAAGCATTTAGTCGGATTTTTTACAAAGAGGAGGAAAAAAGGCAGCAAATAAATCGGAAATAGCCTAAGGATTGGAAGCAAAAACATCATCAAGATACATAGAATCAGGAACTGAAGGAGGCAATAGATATAGGACCAAAACGATTTTATTTTATTAGAACAGGTTAAAGACTTGTTGCTAGAGAAGTAATCACGCCTTGCCTGCTTGAGCACTCTTTTAGCATCAGAACACAAACTATGGAATTCCTGAAGATTAGTGGGGAAATCCGTATTCGTCAGCTTCTCACCAACTTTTCCTTTATAGCATTAGAAACTTTCAATGTGAACCAAGAAACATAATCAGGTGTGACAGGACATTTGATGGGAGTAAAGCAAAAGATAAAATGTATTTTCACGAAAAAGCAACTTTTCACCCAAAGGAGTGAGTACCACTCTTTCTAAATTTTAAGCTAAATTTTTTCCCAAAGCACGTTTCAACAAATCGAAATCAATGCTAAGCGTAATTTCTTTTAACAAAAATTTTTTGATATTTTTCTACCAATTACCTCCTAAGCTATTCTTTAGAAAGGCTTAAACCAGTCAGTGATATAGTAAATGATCAAAAATATTTGACTATACCCAGAGATGAAGCTGTGAAATTTCCCAAGCATAATAATTTACTATTCTCATCGGAATAATTTACTATTCTCATCGAACCGGCAACATTTTTACATCAATAGTTTGTTCGAAAAAAATATGTACCTATCTAGTACATATTTTTTCCTCACCTCCACAATCGTTATTGAAGCTACGAATGGTAACTGGACCCGATTAAACCATATTCCCAATGATAACCGAACAGTGGCAATTCCATATTCTGTCGTAAATCGTATTCAACATCTTTTCATCTTCTCTGTTTTCAGTCTATCGAACCAGACCTGACACTTTGCAATGCATACAAACTAATGTCTTTCATATTTATTTATTATTTATCGGCCATTAACAGCATTGCTCGTTTATAGGAGTAATTAATGGATATTTTAGGATAAAATGTCACCGCGTCGAGCTTCTCCATAATATAACACTGCGATTGCACTGCACTGAATAGGGAAAAGGTGGCAAGATGGGCTCGGAATATTTTACCATTCTCTCTTGTTTCAGCGATAGAAGTGAATGCTTCATAATTTAAGGGGTGGCTCCAACTTATTCGAAATGTTCAAGCCGTGGTTCAAATAAGCGACGAAATAGATTATAATTTTAAAAAAATCACCTCATGACTCTTAAAGTTCATTACTTTGTTAGATTTTTACAAAAAAAAATTCTGAATTTCTGATAAAAACAAATTTTATGCGAATTAGCATCAAGTCCTACTTTGTCTCTACCTTTAATTTTCAAACTGATTCTCCCGAACCTATACGCGCAACAAAACCTTAAATATTTTGCGCCATTCACACGTTCACATTATTTAACGTTCAGCATGCAGGCATAGCACAGATCTCTTCATATTTAGGATGGGGGGAATGTAACTCTGGAGCTCAGGTTGTCTCCCCAATGTTAGTACTAGTCTATATGTAGTATCTTTTACCAACGACTGTTACGATTCAGTTCAGTACAGTTCAGTTCGTACATTTGACATAAATTTTCTTTATTATAATTGCCCCAAAATTTATTATGAATATACTTGCACGCCGCGACATTGTACCAGCAGTGAAGCTAGGTACCTATGTAGTTAGGCGTTTGTTTGGACTATGCACGTATGTCGCCGATACTGGTGGCGGTACCGCGTCGCGCGTATGGTAATGATGACGATGATGGTGCGATGGGATCATCTTTTTTCAGCACAAAAGTGCTCCGAAATAGATGGTATAATGATAAAGATGCTGAAGAGACATTAGCTCCTAGTTTGCGGGAAAACACATTTCATTCGTTGCCATTTAGATATTACTAATTTGTTTGGTATTACTCAAGGAGGTAGTAGATGTGGAAGTATGATGGGTGTGAAGATGTTGAAATCTTGGTAAAGTTCCTACTAATTACTTGTTTGTAAATAGTCTTCAAATAGGATATTTCGTAAAGTTGTTTCAAGATGATCCAGAAAATATTCATTGCGTGAGCTCACACTGGGCGCAATTATTTCGATGTCTGTTTTTCAAGCACATTTACACTCAATTTAAAATATTTTATTTTCAACAAACATAATGTAAACCTGATAACCGATATTAGAATCAAATGTCGAAATTTTAATAGTTAGTATCTGGTATGTCTATGAGGCTACGCTTTATTCTACGTAGAACCAATCTTGTAAGATAAAAATATATCAAATAGGATCATTTTAAGGCATTAACTTGGACTGTATTTTGTAAGGTGAGGTGAAATGACTCCCGACATTTTACTTCTTCCAGAAATTCTTCCTCGATTCCAGAAATTTTCCGTCAACTCAAAATGCTTCGCTAAAATCTTCGAGACCCTCGACTCCGATAATTCTCCTTAGCACCTAAAGGTTCACCTTAATTCCAAAAAAACTTAGATTCCGTAAATTTCTCTTCTGCTGCAAAAATTGCTGGAGTTTCTTTTATACTAGGTAAATTTTTCCAGATCTGGTGTAGTTTACTCTATATATTTTTGATTTGAGGTTGTTTTTTGTATAATGTAGACATTTTTCTAAGGTCTTGAAGTTTTCAACCAAGCTTACCCAACTTTCCAGAGTAAAAGCCCGCAAATTTGCTATTTGTTCAAATTCGTACAAATTTATTCCCAGTGTCTTGAAATTTTTTCGAGTCCAGGATTTTTTTCTTCAACTTTAAAATTGTTCCTAAACTCATGAAATGATTTCGTGACTACATCGGAAATTATTTAATAGTTCTTGAAATTTCTTATAGGTTGTTCGGAATTTTATTCTATTCCTTCTTACAGAAGGTCAATGGGCGAGGTTATAAAAACTTATTGTAGAAAACATGAATATTTTCCTCTGACCTTGAATATTTTTCAATCATCTTAGATTTATTCTGGACTCTTAGATTTTTTTTAAATCGTTAATTTTCGAAAACTCTATTTATTTTCTCAAAAAAAAAATAATTTTCTCCAGATGCCTTTAACTCTCCCAAGACATTTTTAATTTCCTCCAGACTTTTTTGATTGCTCTAAGGTTAACTTCATTATTACCAGATTCTTTTAATTTTTTACAACATCGTTCTAATTTTCACATATACGTTTGATTATTCGTAAAAATCGTTTAATATTTCCCAAAAGTAAATTAATTTCGAATTAAATTTAATTCCCAAGTTAAATTAAATAATCGACGAATTTTGCGCAAGCTTGCGTAATGTATCCTTGATTAAATTTATTTTTTAGAAGAAATTTTTTTTCAAATAAAAGCATTTTTCGTTCTTGTAATTTTACCTAGGTTTTCTGAATTTTTCCACGAAATTATCTTGTACTTTCGCTGAGCATCCGCTCCTGAAACTGTTGCTTATACTCATGTGGATTTTTTTCTTGTTTTTTTGAAGTCATTCGCCGAATTTTGTAATTTTCTTCAGACACTAGTAATTTTCACTAACTTCCTGATTCTGTTTTAGACTTGCGAAATTTCTTTAGAATTCAATATAGAATGTGTCGAGCCTGTACTTTATCATATGTAGAACCAATCTTGTAATATCAAGTAAGATAATTTTATAGACAGTAAATTTTATTATGTTTTGTGAAGCTGAATGAAACGACTCGAGTTCTCTCAACTCCAAAAAAAAGACATCATACGCGAAAAAAATGTTCTCTCGATTGTAGAAATTTTCCTTAGAGTGTACAATTACTCCCTGTGCTACAAGGACCTATTTTCATAAAGACTTCAACATTGTCTCTGGAGTTTTGAAATTTTTCCTCAAATTATCAAATTTTCCATGGAGCTCAGAAATTTTTCTCAATATCTGAAACTGTCTTTAGTATCAAGAAACTTCTAGTAAAATTGTAACAGAGATCTGGGATTTATTTTTGAAATTTCGAAATTGGGTTTGGGATACTTAAATTCGGTATCGTTTCTCATGCTCCGAATGAAATGTTTTTTTGTTTATCAACCACGCGTCATGGTGCATAAAAGTAATCAACAATTTTCTTATGGTTGTTTTAACTATATGCAAAAAAAAAACTAAGGAAAACTATTGATTTTTCATACTCCTCATACTCATGCTCCTATTCTATCATAGAAGTTTCATATGCTACATGGCAAAATTGTGTTCAGTTTGCTGTTCGATATAATTCATATTCATGTTATGCTGTGAAGCCTTTATATTGCGTTGTATGACGCTTTGTATGCAGTTAATATATGTATGTACATGACACGCATTGCGATGCAGGGCAGCGCCGTAGCAGTGAGCGCACACTGAAAGAAAAAGTTGTGGTTGATTTAACTATTATTTTTAGTAATGCAACAATGCATTCAAATTTGTCGAATGAACTACGGAAAAAGGCTCTTTCTACTCTGCTAAAATAGGAAAATAAGCATCAATTCATTTCACACTACAAAATATTGAATTATCAACAATTTTCATAGTAAGCGAACCATTCTACAATTGTTAAATTCAACAAACATAGTTCCACACTACATACTATAGTCATTTACTATTTCGTACTATGTATATTCTTGGAATACCATTATTTGTGGTTACTTACTTATTTTGCACAACGGACGTTGGTAATCAACCACGCGTCATGGTGCATAAAAGTAATCAACTATTTTTCTATGGTTGTTTTAACTATAGCCCGTAGTTGACGCAAAAACAACTAAGGAAAATTGTTGATCTTACCAAGATTTATCTTTCAGTGAATAACAGAGGTTTCTCACATATCCAGGGCCCACCTGGTTTTCAATCCTTGTTAGCTGAGATTAGATTTTATAGATTTTTTCGATGCTTACTTCTTTAATTGGGACTTTGTAGCTCAATAACCCCTATAAGTGAGACAATTTACCAGATTATGGCCGCTTGTAGTAGGAACGAAAATGGCCAGTAGCCCACTTTTTCCCCTCTTTATATGCTAAATGGTACATTTCGACCTCTCATAGTGGGACTCTCTATAAATAAGTTATGTTAACCTGCCTGTTTGGGAAACTGGGTAAATGACAAGCTTCTATAAGTGATAATAATTTTCAGGCTCCTTGAGACCCCAGTTCACCAGGTTTCACTGTAATTCCATTCTATTGTGAAACCAGAGGCTATTACTGAAACTGGTATACTGAATAGACCACACAACCTAGTGAGATGTTTGTACTATAAATTGTAACTGTTTTCAAATTTACTTTTCGAAACCGTGCTCAACAAAAATGCAAAAAGCGAAGCTAATACGCCATTCATAAAAAAAAATAATAGATTTTACCCACACTGAAAAAACACATAGCGCCAGACGCCATAGTTTATAGACTTCTGGTGCCATGTACATAGTCGATTTCGGGATTGTGATAAAATATAGCGCCACACGCCATAGTACATGCCAAAAAGTGCATAGAAGCAGACGCTATGCTTATTGCCTTCCTCGCTATGTACTATAGTCCTCCACGCCATGTACTGTAGTCCTCCACGCCATGGACTATAGTCCTCCACGCCATGCACTACTACTTGGATTGCAAATTGAAAAGAATTATTTTATTACAGTAAAATAGAAGCTCGACTTCAAAACAAAGCAATTACCTCAATTCATCCGAATCGGTATGACAACTGAAGCCATATTACATGGCTCGTGGTACTATGTAATATGGCGTGTGGGGCCATAATTTCTACGCCATGTAATTATGGCGCTGGGAGCTATACTGCATAGCTCAGTGTACTATGTACATAGCGTGTGGGACCATAAATGCTGCGCCATGTTACATAGGACCACGCGCTATGCAGATTCTGACATTATGGCGCTGGGAGCCATATTGCACAGCTCAGAGTACTATGTACATAGCATATGGGAACATAAATAATGCGCTATATTACATAGCTCTGGGCGCCATGTGGATTTTTTTCAGTGCTGAACCGTCACAATTTCAATGTTTTACAAAATCGGTAGTGATCTCCGTTAGAGAGCCCTCCAAAATAATCCCGCACCTGTTGCATACACCGAATATCAACAATGTCGAAGCCTAGTTTAATACCGGACTTAGGATGAGTAGCCTAGTGGGTAGAGCACTGGCTTCTTGCGTGTGGGGTCCCTGGTTTGAATCTAGGTTCGGACGAGGGTCCGCGCACCAAGCTTTGAGTTCACCTAGCTCTGATTAGGTACCTGATTTAAATCAGGGGTAAAGTGAGTCGTGGAACTAATCACTCCACACTCGTATCCACAATGATTAAAAAAAATTTAATGAAGCTCTCTACCAGCTTCAACTCCTAGACCCGTACAAGGGTTGTCGTGGGATTGCTTTTTTGCTTTTAGGATGCTGTGCTAAGTTAAAATTCAAATCCAACCACACAACATGTCCTCCTTCAACATTCGTTCGAACTTTCCTTCGAAAAACTGGACGAAATTTAAAAATTCCTTGCACGGCTGAAATTCAAAACACGTTCTCCGAGAAGAATTAGAATTTATAGAAACAAAAAACATCAAAGCGGCATACAATTTTCTTTTCTAGCCCTTGATACATGACTCCTCATTCTCACTTTTGTTTTCCCCGGCATAACATACATCTTTAAATTCAAATCAAGTTGACATCACTCTCCTGTCGCGTGGCCTATTCATAACATCCAGATCAAACCAAATGCACACACAACCAACAATATTCTATAATCTTTCTCGTTATAGACATATCGGTGAGTACGCATTTGTGTGCCATAAATTATGTCAAAGAGCACAGTGTGAACAAATCAAATGTTCGTTTCGTCTGTCGTTGTTCTTCATCATCGTCACCATCATCTTCTTCAGCGAACGCGAAGGGCAAAAATACATAAATCTCGAAAATGTCAGAACGAAATTCACTTAAAACTTTCTCATTGCAACAAACACATTTTCCGTTTTCTCTACTCACTGTCCGTGTCGTTGTGACTGAACAATGTGTATGATCTAATAGCATGTCGACTTTCATATAATGTCCTTTTGCGCAATACACTCGACTTGATACTATACTATCTGGTACAAGGTCCGCCATTCATTGTCCGCTCGGCGTGTGCAGAGAACAAAAATGGATTTTCGGTTGCGTCAAGTTATTTTTTTCATTGTAGATATCCTGTCGTCTTGTTGTCGACCTTCCGTTAGTTTCATATAGTATCAGACTATTCTGGATTGTATCTTAGGCTGTCAGTCCAGTCTATATCAAGAAACGTGCATTCAATGCGCAATTTCAGAGACGCAACAAAAAATCGTTTTCGTCACGCTTTCACGTAAAAATGTCCTTAGAAGACAAAGTTCATACGGATTGGTAATGTGTCCACTGTTTGAAAGACGAAAGTCAGAATGTGTTAAAAGATATTTCGATTTGAAGAGATAATGGCAAGAGACTGCGTCGCACTGTTATGGCTTTTTTTCGGTATAGAAAGTGAACGCTTTTGTCATTCTGAGAGCAATAAATCACGGAAGAACTTCCTTCAGTTTGATTGTGAGGTTTTCGATATGTGTGCGTTACTTTCACTTTCTATTTTTGTGGCTTATTATGTGTTTTTTGCCATTAATGTGTCGTTTTTATTGGGTTGTGGGAGAGGTTTGATGGATTATCGTTGAAATTGCTGGTGAATTCTACTCATTTTCTATTAAATTCAAGAAACCTTAATATTTCGTTTCAATCTTAAATAAGTCGATGCTCGAAAACAAGGAGAAAAATTAAGGCTTTGGAAGTTTTCTTTTCATTCAGTAAATCAATAAATTTGAAGCTCGTATAGGTTTCTTAAAACATTCCATATTCTTCTTCATCTCATTAAAATTTCACTTCAAACTCCATCCACAATTTCCAAGCCGTCACGATTCCATTCCTTTAACCGAACTACGAAGCAAGAACATTAGCATACAAATCTTTGACGAATATATCTTATCATTTCTTAATTTATGACTATCTCAGACTCATTATCTTCTTCTTTATGAGGCCGGGCGAACTCGAGTAGAGGATTCGAAGGCGGGCCTATATTATCATGATGATAAAATAGGACTTGTTTAGTTTGCATAACAAATATATTCCATTACTTTGCCTTTTACTAAAACCGCTCCCCACTGAACATCAGTGCCACTGCTCTACAGTCGTTGTGATCCTCTTCCGTCATGTTCTCTTTGCCGAATGAAACCGAATAATTTCTTTGCCATCACCCAGTTAACGTCGGTGAAAGTGAAAAGGAAAGGCAAGAAAATATGCTTTCTACGCATATATTTTTGTCTTTGGCAAGGCGATTAACACTATGAAAGTGGAAGTTATTGAACCGGTGCTCAGGATCAGCGTACGATTTGTAATAGTTTCGAAATAACTCGGATTGACGAAAGCTGTGGGAAACCCATGACTTATATATATAAAATAATATAAAATAAAATCCTGTTTTTCTGTTGAGAACAATTCCAACCTTTGTCCTAGTGTTAATTCCAACGTCTGAGCCTTCATCATGTTATCTTCACTGTAACACACTATCGTTCCGCCATTAAAAACATCCTCCACTATCCATCCATCTTTTCATCCAACTTTCAAACCATTCATGATGGACTACTTCATCTTTCGCACACATATACACAATCACGGTTTCGGAGGATAGCGTTGCCGATAGCAAACTCGTCGTGTTCAGGGCCATTTGAACCATATTTGAACGATGCGAATAATGATGACGAGAACGAGGACAACGACGCCGCGCGAGCACAAATCTTAATGGGTAGTGGAATTGTGCCCCTTGGGGTGAGCAATACGACCCGGTTTCGTTCGTGTAACGCACATAATGCGTAAATCTAATGATTTATTCCTAGGTCGAGCTATTCATTACGCTTCATAATGAGTGATTTATGTCTGACGAGAAAATACCAGTCCAAGTTCCTATGGAACAAACTTCCAATCCCCTTTTTACGGATTTAATGCGTAATGTGTTCTATGTACAGATACGATACGACAGCCAGATATCATGACAACTGATATGGTTTTCTTTGCTGCTAGTGCAGAGCTTGGTGTTTTTAATGGCGAACAACTATGAACTTCTTGAGTGTATAGGTATATGTTATGTGGAAGTTATATTTTCGGGTGATCCGATGACGAATGGCAGAAAAGACATAAATCCTTAAAGTAGCTTTGATGACGGTTTTTTCTTGCTCTTGGGAGTTGGCTCGATATTGTGTTTTTGAGGTTTTGAAAATGATATTCTATTGAGGTTGTTCCAAGAGGAATACCATATTGATTCCAGGTTTACTTTTATTCTACTGTGGTAATGATTCATCATGGCTTTAGGTTCAGTACATCCATCATCAGTCTTCGTTAGTCAGTGCATTTGAATCATTTGATTATTGATTATTACTAGTGGGTATTAGTGATTATGTATTTAATTTGTGCATTTAACTCTTAAGCTCATTTAAACATGCTAAGGAAATTCTGATACCTGCAAGATGCCTTTGACTATGTTACTTAAATTTAATTAAAGGTTCAAAACTATCAACTATACAAGCAATACGTAGTTTGGGCATAAATACTGTCACACCATTGAACGTACGTACTGCGCCGTGAGTGTTGAACGCACGGCAGTTTTGACGGATGGTCTACAAAAATAAATAGCAGTCTCAGTCAAATCAATCGTGCAACGTTGGCTGATGCCTGCGAGTCAGGAAGCCAGATTTTTTTCTGCGAGAAGCAGAATTAATCGGAGGAAAAAAAGTATCAGTCAACACGTTACCATGGAGTGGATAGCTGTATTTGCGCTTCAAAGTGCTAAATCGAAAGAAGATAGATCTTGTGGTTGCTCCAGCCACTCGGAATCAGCCACAGATTTGTAAACGTAAAACACCGCCGGCGATGTAAGCACGCCGGAGACCATCAAAGCAGTAAATGCTCACATCATAAAAAATCCGCTCCGAAAACAGAAAATTATGGCGCGAGGGATAGATATGAATGTGAAATCCACATTTTTGCAAACATTTGATGCACCGAAAAATTGCTCACCGCCGGTCTATAGGTAAATAAAGTGAAAAAATGCAAGTGACTGTTGACGGAGTACGCAGATGAGGGCTACGAAAAATCCTTTTGATTCAGTCGACAGAATGATCGGGTGTCATTGGTCGGTCGTCATTGAAAGCGTCGCAAGTCATTCCGCGGGTCGAGGTAGGCCATCGCCCGGCTTCAGTCATAGCTTGGTGGATCGTTGCCTATGATGGCACTACTAAGATGCGAAGAAAAAGCACTGTAAAAAATCCACATGGCGCCCAGAGCTATGTAACATAGCGCATTATTTTTGGCCCCATACACTATGTACATAGTACTCTGAGCTATGCAATATGGCTTCCAGCGCCATAATGTCAGAATCTACATAGCGCGTGGTCCTATGTAACATGGCGCAGCATTTATGGTTACACACGCTATGTACATAGTACTCTGAGCTATGCAGTATAGCTCCCAGCGCCATAATTACATGGCGCTAAAATTATGGCCCCACACGCTATATTACATAGTGCCATGAGCCATGTAATATCGCTCATGGCACTCCAATTATAACTCGCAGTTATACTGTGTGAGGGGATGTATAAATATAAGCAAGTGACTCTTGAGTATCGTCAATAGAAGTGCGCTGGAAAAACACGTAGTGCTAGACGCTATAGTTAAAAGACTTCTGGCGTGTAGTTTTTAAATTGTTTAGTGGGTAAGCAAGGCTTGTAATGGTTGGGGTCCGTAGTTCGAATTCAGGTATAGACGAAGGACTGCGGACCGAGCTATGAGTTAATCTACACTCAAAAAACTTTTGGTTGAATTTTACCCTTACAATAGTAGGAAACTGGTTTCCTACTATTAAAGATGTAAATTTACAAAAGTGCGTAAAAAGAATATTTTACGTCTTAAGTGTTTACATTTTTTTACGACCAAATCGTGTAATTATACCCTAAATAATGATGCAATTTTATGGCTTTGGCGCAAAGGTGAATAGCAAACTAGAAAATTTACACTCTTCATGCTTAAATTTACAAAAAGCGGTGTATTATTCAGCTGATATGACGTAAAAGCAAAAAATGCACATTGAATGTGTAAAATAATTTGTGATTCGTTATTTTAAACGAAAAAATGAATATATTTCCTATTATCAAAGTATTAATTATAGACCCACTTTTTAGAGTGTAGCTCTGAATTGGTATCTGAATGTTAGTAGGAGTAGTCGCGGAATTCATAACTTTTCACTCGTATGCATTGATCATAAATTATTGAATAAAGCTTTCAACCAACTTCAAAGTATCTACCCGATAAGGATTGTCGTGGGTTTGCTATCATTTTATTTCAATATTAAAGGACTACTGAAAAAACACATAACGCCAGACGCCATAATTTGTAGATTTCTGGCCCAATGTACATAGTCGATTTCGGGATTGTGATAAAACATTGCGCCACACGCCATAGTACATGGCGAAAAATACACAGGAGCAGACGCAATGCTTATAGCCTTCCACGCCATGTACTATAGTCCTCCACGCCATGTACTATAGTCCTCCACGCAATGTACTATCACTCAGAAAAATGTCACTTTTTTTAGAATCACTTTAAATCAAAAGTTGATATCACTTTGAAATAAAAAGCGAACCTTATACGAATTCCACTTTATTATAAAAATTTTCTTTTCAAATCAAAATTTTTCATCATTGAATTATTACAGAAAACGTATATGGCGCCAAATCATATTTGAACATTTTTGATTCTAAAATTTTCAAATATGATTTGGCGCCATATACGTTTTCTTTTTAATTCAATGATGAAAAATTTTGATTTGAAAAGAAAATTTTTATAATAAAGTGGAATTCGTACAAGGTTCGCTTTTTATTTCAAAGTGATATCAACTTTTGATTTAAAGTGATTCTAAAAAAAGTGACATTTTTCTGAGTGTATAGCCATATACTATAGTCCTCCACGTCATGTGCTAAAGTCCTCCACGCCATGTACATGGACTATATTACATGGCGTAAAGGACTATATTACATGTCGTGGAGGACTATAGTACATAGGGTGGAGGGCTATAAGCATAGCGCTTGCTCCTATGTATTTTTCGCCATGTACTATGGCGTGTGGCGCTATATTTTATCACAATCCCAAAATCGACTATGTACATGGCGCCAGAAGTCTATAAACTATGGCGTCTGGCGCTATGTGTTTTTTCAGTGAGCTTGGAAACCTCCGCAAAACTGTAGTAATAGACAATTTTGAACCGTATTATGAAGCTTGTCAGCTAGTCAAATCCAGCATTGGGTGTTGCTGCACGATTCGGTGCCGGTTCCCAAGACTAGAACGACGCACGTCTGGCTTGAGCGGTACGCACCTGCATTTTTGAGCCTAGATGATTAGCGCTCTAGCAGTCTCGATTTAAGTCCCCTGGATTACAAGTTCTAGATGGTTTTGGAAGATATGGTCTGCCACAGAAGATACAAAAATATTGAATCCCTCAAGTCTGCCCTGGCTGAAGCTGTGAACAATTTTTCTCTACACATGCTGCGTGCTGCGATAGACAAATGGCCAAAGAGACTCAAAACCTGTGTGTAGGCGCAGGGTAACAATTTCGAATGACATTATTTTTTTTTATTCTACACACATGCAATATACAATAAAAATTTCAACAAGAAATCTATGTATTCAAGGCTTACATATAGTTTTTGTTTTAGTGATAAACATCTATAGTTTTTCAAAAACAGCAGTTTTAAAGTTTTACTTCCAAGTTTAAGTAAATGGTGAATGTAGCTTTGACACGAACTTTTGACAAATGGCTACCTTTTCTGCTTCACCAAGCTCGGAACTTCTAAGTGTATTCTCCTTCCTCGTAGACTGTAATATTTTCTTAAATTGAACTGGTAGACTTAGGGTTTTTCGGTGAGCTTTTATTTTAAAATAACCTCAAAAAAAATAATGAATGCTAGTGCAATGTTGTGAGATTTTTTGCCGCCACTGATACTAATACTAATGGATCTAATAAAATAAACTAGCTTTTTGTATAAAATAAACTAGCTTTTTTATGATACTAATGGATCTAATAAAATAAACTAGCTTTTTTGATGATTTGTACTTCTGTTTTACTTCTGCCAAAATACAGTAAAATTTTAAATTGATCGCCCAAGATTTTCATCTAATATAATCATTCAATAAATACGGACGACTAGGAACCATACTTCTGGTTAAAGACTAGTAAAATCAAGATTTACATATGAAATAAAAAGAATTTTGTTGAAAGAATTTTGAGCTTCACTAAGCCCCAATTAAAAGATGGTTACCGCTTGGACGACTTGCATTAGGCCTCTGATATGGGCTGATTTGCCACTGACTACTTAAGCTGCTTCGCCCCTTAATGAATCAGCTGACCTAACGTGGCGGTTTTAGCTACTTCTGCTATCTCTTGAAAGCGACAAGAACTTACAATGCTGAAGTGTTAAGCAAAATGTATGCCAAGTTGCCATCTTTTATCTTCTGCGTAAATGGTTGCTCGGAAAAAAATCCACATAGTAAGTAGTCCTATCTAATATCGCGAAGTATTTATGGTCGCATACGCTATGCACATAATACGCTTGGCTAAAAAAAAATATAGCCACAAGGGCCTAATTCCAGTACATTAAGGGATTTTCTGTTATGCACATAGTCTCGACTCCTATGAAATACAGTCTCAACTCCTACGTCACATAGCTCCAGTTTCTATGATCCTAATATCGGTGCACATAATGAAAGTAAGCTCATTGCGTATTGATTCTATAATTACTTGATTTTAATTGATGCGATTTGAGTCTTTTTATTATAACTTTCTAGTGTCCCAGTTTCGAATAAAATTGGTCATAAAATCTTCGCTTTTCATGATATCGAATTGCTCTTACTATCACCTGCGACTTTCACGCCAAAAACAATTGTGATATCCGCCACAAATATTATATAAATAATTCAAATTTGGTCCCTCAGACTTCCCTTATTAATTTGATGAAACTCTTACCTTCGAAATAAAACTCAGTACGTTACCTATCAAGGTATTTTATCCTTGAAAATGATTTTTTGTTCAGTGTACCAAAAAGCAGTTACTAAGGACCTCTATTATAACGTTTCAATTAAAACGTTTATCATTTGAGCAATGATGCAAATTAAATAAATGTTGATAGCTTGATGTAGTGTTAATGCTGATAGTATCAAAGACCTCGGTGTTACTTTGGACAAAAGCTACGTTTTTATTTCCATTATGGCAAGATCTTAGGCAAAGCTAACAAACAGCTATGATTCACTTAAAACGCACAAATACATTCAAAAATCTTTGGGCCACATCTCGAGAACTACTGATCCCACGTGAATTTTACTTATGAAACTTTTGTGCATACTATTATGGTCAACAAATTCGATATGATTAATAATTCATGAAATGTCAATAGTTAACGAGACATTTCAGAAAAAAAATAACGGCCCTATTATGGTTCACAACACAGCAGTCGTATCTGTCTTCCACACTCTGATTGGTATTATGATACACAGCAGTGCTGTAAAAATACATTCCACTGTTGTCTGGCAGCTCTGTTGTGTATTTCATTTCCTATTATGATTCACAACAGCTGTGTGGGAATGTCTGGTTTGTCTGTCAAAATGTGAAGACAGCTGCAGTCGTGTTGTGTAGCAGTGACGAAAGGGTGAAATGGCTGAAACTAAGTGAAACTGATGTTTGTATTCAATATTATTTCAATTAAATATGAATCTTATTTATAGAAAATTGACTGTTTCCAACAAGGAGCAAATAAAACTCCTCATTTCCACCATGGAAAGCAACCCAAATACAGCAAGAGGGCAGCATCAGTTCGGCCAAACAAAACCAGGCCATGAAGCCTTTTGGGAAGACTTAAGTAACCATTTAAATAGTCTTGGTCCTCCGATTCGCAAAAGGCAGGATTGGCAACGCGTAAGTAACAAATATGAAACAGGATTTTTACTCTTACAACGCGAGTTTTTATTAGTTTTGGACGAATTACAAGCAAAACTTGCGTAGAAAAGTCGCCAACAACAAGCGAAATATCGAGGCAACGGGTGGTGGTCCCTCCCAGGAGGTACCATTAACAGCTTTTGAAGAGACAGTTGCTGGCTTGCTCAATACCCATGTGGCTGTCAATCCTCCTGGGCAATCCTTTGGAGTATTTATAACAGAGGATGATTCCATTGTTGGTATTCCGCCAGAAACTTCAACTGCAGAAGTTTCCATCGCGGAAAATTTGTTGCCACCCAAATCGCAAACCGCAAACGCCCATAAGCGTCGTAGAGATGCCAAAATGGACGCGATAGAGAAGCAAATCATCAACCAAACCAAAATGATAAAATCCATAAAAGCAATAGAAGATAACTGCTACAAGCAGTATCAAAAAAGTGAAAAACTGCTGGAAATTGAAAAAAGAAAATTGGAAATTGAAGAAAGAAAACTGGAAATTATTGAAAATAAAGTGTTACAAAAGTCGCAACTTCGGGAAATTGATATGCAATTAAAAACACAAAAAGTGGATCTTATCAAAGCCGAATTAAACCGTCTGAATGAAAATGCTTAAGACTAAACTATAGGACCAACTGATTTTTTTGAAAGAAAAAAAGTGATAAGACTGATACATTAAAATGCTGTATTTTTTCCAATGTTTCTATTTTCCGAAATAAATAAACATGATAAAAATTTGCCTGTTTGGATTTTTTCTGTCAATTCATAGCTGACAGCTGTTAGAAGTAACAGATTCAAAACAAGTTCCACAATGAAGACAAACAACAAAGTATTGTTGTGCACCATAATAGCGCACTAGTGCTGTGCCTACTGGATTGTTGTGTCTACTTGATAGTAGACACAGCAGTATGGTGTTGTGAACCGTAATAGGCCCATAAGTCAGATGGCTTTAGATATAGAATAATATTTGTTGTACACATGACTTCGTAATGGACTTTGCACATGGTTTTTTGGTGCCACAATCAAAAAGGAGCACCCGCGATTATATATGAATGTCAACACAACACTGTCAACGCCAAAATATGCTTCAAAATATTCAATTCCATCGGAAAATGTTATCCCCCAACAATACCCCGATCCATGTTTAAGACAGATCGGACTAGGAATTAAAGCCATAAAATACTGTGTTACGTTTGGCAGGTAAAGTTTTGTTTCGATTTTCTATAAGTATATTTTGTCCTTTTTTCACAAATTTGCTTCGCGACTGCGACTCTGCGCAGTTCTAATGGCAACAATTGTTGTTTACTTAAAAAAAAATTCACAATATCTAAAAAAATATTGCTACTTTTTCATGCGTAAAAATTTGCCATCTTTTCCGTTCCATTTTGAAGCTCAATTTGCTTAAATCTGAACGCATATTGTCATTTTGGCTAGCAAATCATTGAAAAAATATTTTAAATCACTTTTTCACATCACCTACGCCAGTCACGAACCATTTATGTACGATTTTTTGTAAATTATCAACACTGCACGCCGTTTATTGCACTATTATTTGCAGTTGACGCAACAAAATGCAGTCATAATGGACGAGTTATCACCTCAGCTAGTAGTAATAGCAGCAAGTACCTCTGCAAAACCCCATGCATACAATTAGCCCTTGCTCACGTTATTACGGAAACTCAACGTACTCCTACTAAGTATTTTTATGCATGAGCTTATACCATGACTATGTTCAATTACTGATGGCATAAGGATGTGCTTAGTCTATGCCCCGCTTGAAACATGCCACCATTTTCGCAGATTTTCCGCTGTAATAATTTGCAAAATGTTTTCATTGAAGGGATCGTTTCTCGCACATGTATGCATATGCGGCAACAGCTGTTTGGTCCGCTACAAATGCCTTGACTACGAGCTAATCACTTTCATGGGTAAGAGTGGTGTAATGTAAATCATCTTGATATTAAATTAAGAAAAATTAAAGCCATACGGGCTCACCAGATATAAAATATTAAATATTAAAGTTTTGAAATAAAATTGTGTTAAGTTGATTTGTTTTATATCCATACACGCTTAAGATATCAGAACAGAACAATATCAACCCTTTACAGCATTCCAAAATTTGACACTTCCCCCTTTCAGTTTTTTTGGAAATCCAGTTTTACAATGTCTCCCTTTTTTAATAATATCCAATAAGTAAACCATTCATTTTCACCAGCATTTCACTTCCACGACATTAAATTGCTATTTAATTATGATTAAGATGCTCTAGACCTGAAGTGAGATGCGTTCCTTCTTTCATATTTGCACATCAAATCCTTTCACATTTTTAATTAGTCAGCTATTCAACTGTGAACGGCATAAATCACTAGTGATACCGCCCAATCCTCTGTGCTTTGTTTAATTTATTTTGATTTCTTTTTTGTTTTCTATTTCAATTTCAAAGACAACGACGTCGTAGAGTTATCGTTTCGCACTATTGTTCTCCGTTTTTTTTTTCAAAGCTCTTTATATGGTGACAGTTTAAAAATGGATGGTGAAGGAGATCGTTAGCTGCTGTGTGATATTAATCATCAAAATGAAGGGAGCGAACGGACAACAATATTTGAGGAATTATAGCAAAAATAACTGTTTATAGTGAAATCGGTATCTTTGCTCTCGTTTGGGTTGTTGTTTTTACTGTTAGTGCCTCTAACCTTCTTTTTAGGAAGTACATATTATTCGTTTGTGATGATTTAAAATTATTTGTGATGAGGTTAGTACCTAGTTTTATGCATAACATAACCAAAAGTGATGAAATAATTTTAAAAACGAAAAAACATCTGTAAAAATAGCTCTAAACACCTATTTATTTACATTCTTGAAAATTCATTCGCAGAATTTACGTAGGAAGTTATTTCACAATGTTATAATGAGCAGTTATCATTTAATTCTTATTTTAATTCACTCCAAATAAATAGTATTAGCATGTAGTGCACGTCTCCTCATTCTCCCAACTGTAGAAAAAATTCTGCATTCTCGACTATTATATATGTATGTATATACCTATATCACTGTTTACCTCTTCCTTTCTTTCACTCTGCTTCTTTTCTCAACTCAATTGTTTTGTCTAATGTTCCTGTGCTTTCTCTTATGTACATCCAGACCTCCACTTTTCTTAGAAATCCTCCAGAATAACCACGCGCAGCGAGAAAATGCAAACGGCTCATGTTTCAAGATTCGTGCAAACTTCTCAGCGATGGTTAGTGAAAAAAAATGGATCTTATTTGTTTTGTTCCTTTCGTGGTCTCGATATTGATGATGCTTTACAATAATTTAACGCAATTTTTTTTGTAACTTTATATCGTATTTTACTCTAATCTACCACTCGTCTAAAACAAATGGCGCTGCCTGATTTAACGCTGACACTACTACCGCCTTTGAATCAAAAGGCGCTGCAGCCCCTAAATACAAAATTGCAGGTTCCCAAAATGACTTCAATGAAAATAACGTTCCGAAGCAAAAATTTCTGCAAAGCCCGCAATGCACTCTTACCTTAATGAAATGAAGCATCTATCCTAATTGTCCAGCCCAAATCCTTTTGCTCGCACACTCCTCTTTAAAAAGTTTCCTAGTATTACTAACTGTATGATGTACAACTATGTAGCAGCTACCTCTTCATAAGATGTTTGCGAGCTCTTTACACGGAGAGAAATTTCGGCAATGATTTTTACTACAGAGGATAATAAAATTTACTATTCCGAAAATTCGATGTGAAAACATGAATGTTATTACAAATTTGATGAAAATTTTCTATTTTCCTTCAAATAATAGTCAATTCCACTACATACTACAACTCACACATGTTCATTGCGCTGTAGTAGAGGCATTCATGTATACATAATTCACAACAAAGTAGTAAAATGTGTAGTGCAATTGATTACAAAGGTAATGGGGCAAAAATTACTACTATTGCAATAAAATTAATTGCAAATTTTGTACAATTTCATTACACTTTTCTCTCCGTGTACTTGTTACTTCTTTTCCTTCGTTTCGCAACAATTTCTTTTCCGCTACTTCTTCTCCCCAATTCTATTCCACATTATCCTCTTTTTGCACATACTCTAAGTAGAATCCTCCCTTGCCACCAGTTTTGCCCGTGGTCCCGACGATAGGTGTTCCAAATATCTTAGCTAAGTCTTAGTCTTCTTCCTTGTGTGTTCTTCTTTCAATAATCTTCAACCTATGCATTACTTCGGGGGTCGTTCCTTCACCAGGAAAAGCTAAGCGTTTTTCCTGGACACAAAGCTAGTGATCCTGTTCGTATCTCAAATTGACGTCCCATTTCGCTCCTTTATTGTATCTTTTGCATCTGCCTTTGATCAACAAAAGCAGGTACGTGTAATATACACAGATTTGTCTAAACCTTTCGACTCTGTTTATTATTATCTTCTTCTTCTACTCTATTGGTTCACTTCCTATGTTGTTGATCATACTTGTGTCGTAACTGTCAATTCCTTCACCTCTGTTCCATTCCATCCACTCTCAGGAGTTCCGCAAGGCTCAGTTCTTGACCTTCTGTAGTTCTTGTTGTTCATCAATGACCTACCAACTTGTATCCATTCTCCCTGCTTTTTGTACGCTGATGACTTCAAGATGTTCACAAGATTGAGATATCTGAATAATGCTATCAGCTCTCTACATTAAGAAATTGGTGCATTGCTAATGCACTTGCTGGGAATGCTGTGAAGTGTCATCATTTGTGGCATACGTATAAAATTATGTCTATTATCTTGTCTTACTCTGTTTTAAATTCCTGTTAATATTGCTTTCAATTTTAAGGACCTCCGCGTGATATTTGACTTGAAACTCAAATACGACTAACATATAATGCACATCTTTGTCAATTATCTGGCTATATTCTTATATCTTCCAAACCTTTTCTTAACCTCTTCACCTGATTGCATCTTTTACTTTAATTAGTTCGTAGTGCTCTGAAATACTGCTGTCAAATGTGGTGTCTCCATTACCAATACCTTTTGCATGACAGAGCATCCGTTCAAATTATGCTTATCTTCTTTTCAAACTGCATTACTTCCTTATTTTCTCTAATCTATGCATCCGGATTTCTGTCCGTGAATCTAGTCGATTTAACAGATCCGCTTTTGTGTTAAACGTTTTTTTTTCGCACGAACTGAAATTTAATTTTATTGACCGTTAGTAGTTAGCAACACAATGATCTGAAACTCGGTCTACTCCCTTTGATGTTCTTAGCATATAAAAACGTTTTAAAAAATAATTGCCTCAAACATAATGCCGATTTGAAGCTCTAGTTTCTGAACGTGTTAAATTTTTAACTTTTTTAATTTTTTATGCATATGAGCAATTAGATCTTGTCATCTAAAATCGATAGTGACTTTGAAACATTTTTGTTACATTAATAACATTCACAAGTCGAGAATTCTTTTTAGACTGACTTTATTACCAGATCTCAATACTTACTTTCTGACTTACGCTAATCTTTATAAATAACTTACTTAGGAGAGACAGAGAGAGAGAGAGAGAATTACAATACTACAACAATTTCCAAGCAACCTACAATGATAATTATCCAAAATAATGATGCTAAATTCATAATATAATTTCAAAGTCGAAGAGATATCCAAAATACAAGAAGAGGAAAAATTAACCAGTGAGATAGAAGAAGTGGAGATGACATCGACGGTATAACTTTCCACCATTAGCCCCTTCAATTCTCTCGCGCAAAAAGCATGTTAAAGCAGCATTTTCGCCATTTTCCGCTAAATGTCAAATTGGAGGGGGACTGCTTGGATTTGACCAGATTTGACGTTTAGTGGAAAAAAAATTACTGCCATCTCCTTCAATGTAAATCTTATGGGCATGTCCACTCCATTTCTAATACCTCACAGAAATAAACAAATATTCGTAGCAAAAAAAGTGACAGCTGTACGTTTTTATCACATTCTCAAAACTCAATTCACTATCATCCTGTCGGCGATTGAAATTTCCGGCCTCGCGAATTGAAGCGATATGTCCATCATGTGACTAAGCTAGTTATCTTCATTTTTGCGTTCCTCTTGCCGCAGTCACTTGTAACCATACCACCCAAAAAGTAAAAAAAAAACCAAAATACCCTTGTAAAATATACATATACATATACCTGATACATGACTCGTGCAAGCATTTTATATCTTGACTTGACTGAAAAAAAATTAAAATTCCTGCCGATCCTTGTGTTCCGCATTTCTTCACAAGTGTGCAGGTTTTTTTACGGTCGAGCAATTAATTACTGTCAATACGGAATTTATTAAGCTTAATCTGACATTATTGAAGATACATATTTCCCCACTTGATTATCGAATAAAATTTTTTTCCCTGCAACATAAATTAACTGAATTATTTTTTATCGTTTGCCATACTAGCAGCACCAGTTCTTGTCAGAGCGAATGTTTAAAAAAACGAATGAGGAATTCCAAAGTGCATGTGCAAATTTTTGCAGACGACATTATGTATAACTTCGTAAATTAACACACACGACGAAAATACATATATTTTATCATATGAATAAAATGAGAAAGACACAAGCTCGAGGTAGCTCTTATCAATCTTATTTCGATTAATTTTTTCGTACATTTTCGATGCGATTCATTTAGCCATTGCCAGTTAACTGTAAGATATAATTTATATTTTCATTTGACTTTCATTGGGATAAAATTAAATCTTAGTCCAAAACTACATTAGTTTACTCATTATGTAGAATTCTAATGGGATCCAACTCTTCAATTATATTGTCCATGAACTGATAGATCTTCTCATATCTCAAATCCATACTGATTTATTTATGCCATCAGACCATCCTTTTAATTCCGCTGGCGAAAAAACCACTTCCCAAAATATACTTGTATACTAAAAAAAAATATCTTCGACGCCCCATAAAACACAATCACTCATTCAACCACTCCTCATCTCCAAGAAAATCAACATTTTATAATAGTGAATTAATTTTTGAATATTGTCTTTCTATTAAATCGTCTTGAAATTGATAGGGAATCGAGATTTTAGTTAATTACTTCTACCGCAAAGAATGGTCTGATCTCCCCTCCATGTTTCACCACAATTCTGCGACGAGATATTGAAATGCTTTGATGTTTGGCGCGATGTTGTTGTTAATGTTGCTGAAAATTATGATGATACGTCGTAGTCGGATGATATCGATTTCACAGGTAAATCGAAATGAACTTTCCAGTACACTGTGATTTATGTGGATTTAATTTCTTGTTTTAATCGGCATTTTTTTCGTATTGATAATCTCCGTCGAATATCGGACTTTTCAGTCTACGCAGATTGATCGGTTTTTATGTCTGGAAATATATCTTGAAATTAGTAAAAGATTTGAGGTCTTTTTTTTTATTGGAATCAATATATCAGATTTATCGAAAAACATTTGTTTCAATGTCGAAACATATATGCGATATGAAATCTTATTTTTATTTGTATGGAAATGATGGTTTCCGTGAATAATTTAATGTTTTTTTTGCGTTAAATGAGTATCGAATTTGTTTTCACAACGTGTTTTTGTATTTTCAGGGTTCACAATTAAGATCGTTCTTAAACAAAGATAAAATGATTATGAAATTAAATTTCCATAGTGAAATTTAGCAGTGTTAGTCATCTTTTCTGTGAATTGACGTGTATATATTATGCTTTGTATGAACATTTGAATGTGATGTTGGTTGCAGTTTTTCAGTGACTATTGTTCCTATGGTAGCAAAAACAATCCGTTTAAGGGAGGGGCTAGGGTTTCAAGGTGAAAAAAACACTTTTTTACGATATTTTTTTTTAGAATTATGGATAGAGCAAATTTGTACATTATTAATTATCATTTCAATTTGTACATTATTAATTATCATTTCAATAAATAAAATACCGACATGCAAACCAGTGGCAAAGGTTTGTCAAGAACGTCTTTGGAAAAAGACGATTTGCGGTGTTCACTGTATCTCAGCTGAAAGTTATCGGAAATCAGAACATTAAAATTGAGTCAAAGTATCATCAAATCCTCCCCCAACTTTCTCTGATTTCTATTTTCCAATTTTAAATTTTTGGTGTTCATGTGAAGTGAAAATTGCTATTTTTGACGAAAAAATTGGCTTTTTTGTGCATGGTAAACCCTTTGAATGGAAAACTTATCGTTGTAGAAAGTGTGTAGAAAAAGTGTGTGCCAAGTTTGAAATGAATCGGTAGTGTGGTTTTTAAGTGGCAGTGAACGTGGACTTTTAAAAAGTAATTTTGAGAAAATGACTTCTAAACTCCGAGCTGTCGGAGGTACAATGATAGAGGAGATTTGACTAAGTATTCAATAACTTCGAGAGTTTTGCTCTGATTGACTTCAAATTTTAGGACTATATTCTTGAGATTTTTAACTATAAGATAATACAATTTTTTTTCGCAATTGCTAGTCCTTATTCCTCCTTTAGTGTTGTGCTACTTCTTAAGGGTATATGAGGGAAGTTTCATGTTTTGTTGTTTAGGTAAGAGCCCATTAATAAGAGGCCCATATCTAAGAGTGTTCCCGGCTGAAACTCTCATGATCAAGTACTGGGTTTACTGTCATTCAAAATAACCCTTTTTTTCTACGATGATGCCAAGGCTCAGGAGATGCTCTGTCATGCTAAAGCACAGTCTTGGTAAAAGGATATTTAGGATAGGAAGAATTTAATTTTCAGGAAATAGCGGTGAACGATTCGTTTGACCAACTGTAGCTTATAGTCGGCGGGGAAAACAGTAGATGGTAGACTATTCCACAATAGTATTAACCTAGATAAGAAAGAATCGTAAATTTTGGCAGTACGACTGCCGCTGATTAGATTTGAGTCGTACTAGGATTTTCACATGCAAGGTATTACCAGTACGAGTACAGAAAAATACCTGTTTCAGACGTATTTCCGCTGTCACGGCGGACAGCGGACTGCCATGCGGACAGCGAACTGTCACGCTGACAGCCAAAAAGGAGAAACTAATCTAGCAAAAAAGAAAAACCATACAAAAATGTCTTTCAGTGAATGTTTCGTGAATGCTGAGCTGACGACTGCAGTCCGCTGTCCGCGTGGCAGTCTGCTATCCGCATGGCAGTCCACTGTTCGTATGTCAGTCTGCTGCCACACGGACAGCGGACTAGAGTTGGTTCGTACTAGGATTTTCACTAATATTGCAGAATAAGTATCTGAAATCATTTTAAACCTTTCTTTTTTATTTTTCACCCACCGTCTTCATCAGCTAGTAAAAATAAAAACTGTTTTGGAAGCCATAGAGCAGCTACAGAGAAAATATTTTAATAATTGTCATGGCTCTAACGATCCTTTGATCGGATCACATATCCGCAACTAATATTGGCAATTTAGAAACTAGTTCCAATTTTAAGACACATTTAGGTTAGATTTACGGTTCCATTAAGTTTCAAACTATTTTTTCTTAAAATACACTGCTTAGCTTACCGTACACGCTCAATCTAATATTACAGGGTGATTCAGATCAAGGTGCTTTGCGGTATACTACGTGATTTTTTGAGATGAGCTGATAAAAAAATTGTACCACATACCAGAATTATACCACCCTTGGAAGATTTCTCGACTTTGAATGTATTCCAGCAAAAATGATTGCTTTTAACTTTTGCACAGCCCTGTGGACTCTAAATATTTTTATATCATTTGAAAAGTATTACAATAACCTTTCAAATAAGACCTCACTTGCTATTATTTGCAAATAATTCTTGGAAAAACTAATAACGGATAACACAAATTTTTTTTTTTTTGCATTAAAATTTCAAACAATTAGCTCGTGTATCTTTGAAATTTATTTCTACAGCATATAATTTTATTTCTTTTTAACAATGCTCTTTAGTCACAAAAAATTTCAACCTGCTACCTACAAGCGAATTTTTACATGAAGTCAATATGTGTATTCAAGGACACCAAAAAATGTCATCATCTGAGCCACCGAACAGAGGAAGACTTCTTGAACCTTACCACATTACCCAACAATAACTTCTATCAAATAAGAAAACGAATTCTTTGTTACAGTATGACTTATTAAGTAAACTATTAACTAATTACAATAAGTGTTGAAAGTGGCCTCATTCCTTCTCAATACAAACCTCTAATCTGCCAACTAATGATTGTCTTACTCCACTAAAATAATAACTATTACTTTTTATAAAGCCACAGCTGGGCTGAATTCTGCTCCAAAGGTTTTCTCTCGATCTGATGACAGAACCGTAGATCACAGCTGTTAGGTAACCTCATAAATAAAAATCTAACGGGTTAAGATCAGGTGACCGCGGAGGCTGAAGAATTGGACCTCCGCAACCTATCTATCGTAGAAGCTTGATTAGCCTAGTGGGTAGAGCACTAGCTTCTTGCGTGTGGGGTCCCTGGTTTGAATCCAGGTTCGGACGAGGGTCCGCGCACCAAGCCTTGAGCTCACCTAGCTCTGATTAGGTACCTGATTTAAAATCAGGGTTAAAGTGAGTCGTGGAACTAATCACTCCACACTCGTAGCCAGAATGATTAAAAAATTGTACTGAAGCTCTCTACCAGCTTCAACCCCTTGACCCGTACCAGGGTTGTCGTGGGAATGCTTTACTTTTTACCTATCTATCGTTCATTGAATTTTTCGTAAGCTCTCAATTCCTGAGAATAATATGGTGGCGCGCCATCGTGCATAAAGTACCGAACCCTTCTCAAAGAGAGTGGGATATGATCGTCCAACATATCTTCTAATTCAGTTTCCATTTATTTTAAAGCTACTTTGATGATGCCCTTCAATTATGGCGTGTGGGTTCTCTGAAGCCCAGTTGTGCAAATTATGTATGTTAAAAACACCATCTGTACTAAATGTGGCTTCATCGGTAAATAGCACATTTGCTGTTATTTCCCGCCTCTGCTGACGCATCCAGCGGCAAAATTCAAGTCACCGTACAGTATTCCAACTTGTATTGCTTGTATTGTCATATGGTACGGATACAGCTGACTATCATAAAGAATACGCCAAAACCTTGAATGCGATACTCCAACTCTTTGCTCTATTCTCTTGGTGCTGGTGCTCAGATCTGCATTTACTATCCGCAATATTTCGTCTTCTACGTCTTGATGTGTTCTTGATGCTCCTTGATCCAAACTATTAGAAACAAATGTCCCACGTTCCCTTAAGCACCTGTCTATATTCTCAAAAGTGAGAGATTCTCTGATTGGGAAATCTTTCGTGATACAGCCGTCTGGGTAGCCCACTGTCTTTTTGAGCTTCGCCATAAATCAAATGAATATCTGTTTATTCTTCATTTAAAAAAGACATAATGAAAACTAGAAAAGTCTTTATTAGTTCTTGAATTTCCAAGAGGTGATATAAAAGTTTAAGAAAGATTAAATTACCTAGTTTTTTACGTGGTATACCCCAAGGCACCTTGATCTGAATCGCCCTGTATATATCAGTGATCACAACTTATATGTAAAGAGTCTGTCTAAACTCGACGCTAAAAATATTGTTAACACGAAATTATCAAACGCATGGATAAAGCTATTATTATTATTAATCATTTAATTTTATTTGAACTGGGGCTATTAGGACAGTTAACTGTCTTCTTTCTTTATATTGCAGGTCCTTTTAGAAACCAATGCATTCTCTTTACTAAAACAAACTATCCCGACCAACTTGTATTTATTGAGTCATTACAAAATTTCGAGTAGCTGATTGATCCTTACCGCCTACTTAATCCATCAATTTTTTTCCATCCCCAACCATGATATCGTAATTAACAAATTTCCAAAATCCATTAATCTCAGTCTGTTTATCATCGCCCTTAATTTCAGACCGTATAACAAGCTACAATATTACTTACCTCACTGCTTCTTCTCATCATGAGTAACAGCAACGCCGACTTCTTGAGATAATTTCTCAAGAGCCTCATACATATTCTTATTTCGATCTCCCAAAAAAACACATATCAACGCTCACATCGCCACCATATCGTGGGTGTCCTAGTTTGACATCACAGAGCCATTAAAACGACATCCAACAGCCATGTTTCTCGAACGAAATATCTTCTTTTCTTTTCGTAAATTCTTTTCTTGCACTCTCCACTCTGTCTCTGCCCGTTTTTTTGTGTTCCCGATCTTTCTTGTTGCTTTCCTTATATCAATTTGATTGTCAGTGAGAAGCAGTTTGACGGCCATCATGAAGTTGACATCAAAACTCCTGCAAAAAGGACGCGCAGGACGAAAGATGAAAGCAGACAATAGTATTCGAAGCCGCACAGATAAAAGCAACAACACCATCCGGTGGCTGATTTTCTAAATTCCTAATCCTGTTTATGAGCTCTGCCCAATGCGATTGTTGTAGTGGTGAACTTGTTCTACTATTCGTCTTCACAGTATCCTGCAGCACTGAACGGGTGCACACCACTTCGAAGGGTGTCAAGTGGCTGTCCTTTGTTCGTCATATGGTTCAAGTTAGTGTTTGTAGACTCAAGGATAAAGTACTCTGTCTGCGATTTCAAAGTGTTGGTATCTTCATTTCGAATCAAATCGAAAGGAGAGTTTTCTCTTCGGAACATCCTTCAGCCGTCACTCAAACCTGCGTTGAAGAAGGACAGAATATGAAACTGTCTTCGTCAATCTCCAGTTTACGCCATGCTATTCGTCACGATCTAAAGAGAAGCGACAAGAGAATATTGCGCATCCTTTCCCTCTCTGACTTGCCGCCCGAGGGACGAAGCTGTGCTTCGGCATCACTAGTACCACAGCATCACAAAAGATATTATGTAAGCATAAATATACAAAATAGTTTTGATGCTCCTATTTCTATACACATCACGATATCGTCAGCATCCTTTGTCCTTGCGCGCATTTCGCACCAGTGACATTCGATGGTATTGGTTCAATACGGTGTCGGTCGGTGAGGAATACTATAAATGTGTGTAACGGTATTTGTGAAGGAGATATGGCTCTGGTATGCTGTGCTCGTGCTTTTGCTACTGTGCCAGCCAGGACATCGCTGTCGTCGTCATGCCATGTGAAATGGTGAAATGCAAGCACACTGTTCACTGCTCAAAAATAATTTTTTGACAGATTTATAGCTATCGGCCTGTCTTAACTGTGAATTATGTCTCAGAATAGACGAAATATTCTTCTCCATTCTCTTGTTGGTTTTCTTTTGTTCCATTTGTTCTTCATACGAGATGGAATGGGAATCGTTATGTCTAGTACAGTCTTCGATGTTTGTATGAATTCTTTAGAAAGGAAAAATTTCGAGGAATTATTCCTTGTGATATTTTTTATGTTATGGGTTTAAAAAGGAATCTCTGAACTCACAAATTTTGCCAAATTAAAACAAAAAACCTAAGCTTTAGCTATTTCAATGACAAAACCCACTATGTGGATTTTTGGGGCAAAAGATTGTGACTTGACCATTCTGTAGTAGATAGTCAACATCAAAACGAAAGAATATAATAGCGATAATAAAAGAAGCAAGGGATATTGTACACCCCTTGACTATCCATCTCTCGTATGGCTGAGTGCAAAAACTCATCGCTTGATGGTTTTAAGTGCCTGCATGTTCACTTCTTCCCTGCAAAGTTCCTGATGGCCATCATAGTCGTGCTTCGTCCTTTTATTTCGCGTCGTGTCTTGTGATCTTTTACTTTTCTATTTTACAGGATTGACTTTACATTTCCGTAGCATTATATTACTTAGAACTACAACTACCTATACATTTTTCGACATACAACTACGAAACAGACTATCGTAGACATTTCTAGCAACAGCATTGAATCAAGTCTCGGACGTGATAGCGTGATGGTCGCTGGTTTCTTGATTTCTTCAAGAACACACCGAAAAAAAGATGGTAACAGTGGCGCTGTGATGATGTTAGAAACCGGAACAGCTAAATCGTTCTGCTCTGACTGGGGGGGTCGAGTAAGTAAATTAAGCGTTGGAAAAGGGGGACTGACATTGAGGAAATGATATATGGCGAAAGGATATTTAAAGAAAAACGGGAGAGCTGCTCAGTGTCAAATTGTCATAAGAGGATGGCTGGGTTCCTTCCAGCAGAATTTGAGTGAGTTTATTTTCTCCAAACGGGGAGTTGATGATAAACGATTTCGTTTTGTATTAAACATATGGAATATTAAACAAATGTATTAAACATATTGGAGGAGGGTGATATGTAGCCATGTAGTTTAAATGGTGCGATTGAGCCAAATCTATGAGAAATATATTTGGTTATTTATGAGGAACTGGGTGAAGTTGCGGAAAATTGACAGTTGCGGTAGCAAATTTATCGGAAATTATTTTTTCGGATTGTTAAAGATTTTTTTGAAGCATTACTGTGTAACGCTTTTTGGGAGATCAGCATAGTCCATGAGTGTCGTCGAAGTGATACTGGAAAATTTATAAACCCACCTTTAAATTGATTAATGCCTGATTGACGTCAGCTTATGCAGTCGTTTCTGATTATAGTGCTGAGTTGAGCTAAAGGATTTCTTTAAACATATAGTACATTGTTTCTTAAGAAATAGTTCGCTTAAAAGAACTCCTTTCATCTTTTTATTTTGCGTTAGGTAAAACATATTATTCTACTCAAAATAGCTAATTGGACAAAATACGTCATATGTCACAAAAATTCAGTAATAAAACCTTCTTCGAAAAAGCCGAAAAAAAGAATAGGTTTGAACACAGTCTACCCATTTTGGAACTCTTCCCCACGATCATCACACCTTTAGGTTTTGTTCATTTATTTGGTGCGTATTCAATACAACAGGCAAACTGTGCAATTACATATAGGATACAATGAATAAATAAAATAATAAGAAGTAAATTAGTTAATATAAATATAAGTACACATATACAAATTAATTAAAGTAGTAACTTAATAAAGTAAAATTCAGTAAAGCGGAAAAAAGAAGAACAAAATTAATTAATTTTTTAAATTAAAAATAAAAAACAGGAAAAAAAATTTATTTGAAACAAAAATTTTACAGCTAACCATATATTTTAAGATGGCAATAGAATGTGCAAGAGGACACCACATGTGAATACAATATTCAAGAACAGAGCAGATTAGGATAATAAACAGGTGGACACAAGTAGAAATACTAAATGAGTTGTGATAGGAACGAGCCACGAAGACGGCAATGCGAGAAGCGCTTCTAGTGACTGGACATGAATATCGAATTTCAGTTTGCTACCAAATATGACTCCAAGATCTGAGAAATGTTCAAAACAAGAGAGAATAGTACCATCAATAGCATAAGGAAAAGACATGCGTGTGAAGCTTAAAGGAAAAGAACATATAAAAACACTTGAAAACATTAAGTTACAAACAGTTCAAGTTACACCAACCAGAGAGAGCCTTCAAATCATCCTGAAGAAGACGAGAGTCAGCAGAATTTTTGACCACCCGGAAGATTTTTAAATCATCTACATATAGAAGACATGAGGACTTAAAAGTACTGGGAAGATCATTGATAAACAACAGATTCAACCAAAGTCGTCCTAAGGTGGAACCTTGAGGTACTCCAGAAGAAGGGGAGAAAGATGAAAACGACAAGCCAAAGAAGGAGATAACACAAGTGTGATCAGTTAAAAAAGAGGAGATCCAGGAAAGCAAATATTTACGGATACCATAATGCTTTAGTTTGACAAAAAACAGCGTATGATTAACTGTGTCAAAAGCTTTGGCAAAATCAGTATAAATGACATCAACTTGATTGTTGCAGTCAATTCCAGAAGTAATTGCGTGAGAAAACTCCACAAGTTTCGTAGTGGTGCAGCGACCTTTTACAAAGCCATGTTTTTGCGCTGCAAAGAAACAGAAAAAAAAGAAACAGAGAAAACAGAGAAAAATACATAGAAAATACAGAGAAAATATGTATACAGAGAACAAAATGAGAATAAAACTCTAGCGCACTTGAACCTCTAGAAATACTAATGTTCGATGGACAATAAAAGAATCGTGCAAATTTTGAGTGCATATTCTACCACACGTGCTCCAATCTGTTTCGAGTGCCAAACCACTTTGATCTTAACAATGCATTTAAACTCATAGAGCGGAAAGGATGTCAGGACTACCACTTGCATGAATTTCAAGATTTAAGAAAAAATTTTGGGATTATTAGAGTTCAAGGACGATTCAGCAGACGACGTATAGTTGCGCAATGCCTATCTTATTTCCTTCTTGGCAGAGGAACGTAAGCTAAATAAGGTTGCATATTCTTCTTCAGACCAAGAAATCAAAAATTTAAAACGCCAGAATTTTTATATTTTAGGGCTTAGGCTTAGACATGTAAATACAATTGTTAGATTTTTTTCATATTCTTAAAAAATTCATGAGGTGAGGCAATGAAGAAATAAGGGCTACAACATCGATGTAGAAACCATCCAAATTCATAGCAGCAGTGCTAGAATGCTCCGAAAAGATGGTCACTAATGTCTTAAAACCTCGAGAAATTACAAAAAACTAGAGATAAGAACGAAAAACTGCGGAAAAGGGAAATTTTCAGATGATTCAAATTGAATTTAATAGATTTGGAAGAAAAAAAAATTTGCTGATAATCATCTAAGGATATATGATGATGATTGGTTGTAAAATATTCCAAAATATTTGACGAGGGTGACGAAATGAAAATCAACTTATTTGGAGTTGATATTAAAAAATGTTGCAGATATCTAGCAAGCAATGATTTCAATCCAAAATACAAAAAGAAACAGTAAAGCTCAGTAAAGGAACCATAATACAAGCATAATACAGTTTTCCTAGTATAGGACTGTTTCACTTCGAATTGTCTAGGGCATCTGTTTTGGGTAAAAGAAATAGGGCCACTTTGTTAAAATATAAGAAGATAAAATACTTTTTTTCAAGGAAAAAGAAGCCACACATATCGAAGTTTCAACAAGATAACAAACCCAAGTATGCTCCAAAGAAGCAACTTTATTTTTCCCTAATGGTCCAGTGAAATCAGACATAAAAAAGGCGAAACTTCGGAAAAATTAGGGGAAAGCTGAATTGTGGTGTCAACCTTGGTATTGGCGTGTTGAACAAAACGTCAAAAGTCCCCATCGATTCGAGCGCTGCGTCACTTTTTAGACGGGGTCAAAGGTCACCAAAAGTGACCTTTCCTAAATATTTCAGTAACGGTTACGTCTTCAGAAAAACAATGTATGACGAATTTTTAGCTTAAAAAATTTCCAACAAAAAAGATGTCAAATTTTTTTCCTGTAATTATAACCGTTTTTAAGATATATTGATATAAACATTTGTTACTAACAGCATCGTCTTTCTCAACCGCATGTTGATATTATCCGATTTTGATTACAGCTTGGCATGTTTGTGAGTTTGCTTTTCTATGTTTAAGAGGCACATAAAAAAATCTGTAAACAAACTTATCTACCAGACTCCAGGGTAGGAGGAAAAGTTTGCTCCGAAAAGCTACCATCGCCCCCCTTTGCCATAATCTAAGCTCCTTGCAGCGCACCTCCATAACTCTGATTGCCTCGCGATTTTTCTTGAATTTCGGTCCCCTGAGTAGAAACTTGAGTTCAGGGAACAGTCAGAAGTCGCAAGGGGCCAAGTGAGGACTGCACATTGGATGGAGTACTGTTGCGATGCCTCAAGCGTTGAAGAAATCGACTACAGTGCGAGCCACGTGCGGTCTCGCGTTGTCATGATGCAGTAAAATTTCGTTAATGTGAACAAATCATCACAAATCACCGTGCACATTCGAAAACGCGCTGCCAATTGAAATGTCTAAGACTGCGGTAAGCTCTCTAATTGTCATTCGTCGATATTTGCGAATAATATCGGCAGCTGTATTCTGTATAGCCTCTGTGCGAGACGTTAAAGGTCGCTCTTCACGTGGCTCGTCAGCGAACGCTTTATACCACTTGTAGAAGGTCACCTGGTTCATAGCATCTTTACCATACGTCTTAGTTAATACTTCATACCTTTTCGGTTCTTCCCGAGTTTCATTAAGAATTTCACGCTACAACATTGCTCTAACATTTTATCCATGCTGGACATGGTAGACGAATATTTAACACACGTTACATAAAGCGCCACATACGTTCACTCAATACACCGGTCAACTAGAAACTAACTGCATTATTGGCTAAGCGAATAGGTTTCACAATGGTATTCAGTGCTGCCACCCTTCGCTACACATTTTCCCTCAAGGTCCCTATTATCATTACCTTGTGAACAGCTCTCGTATATGATGAATGCTTTGAAATGGTGACGTCCCATACCAGTTAAGGGAACATTATTATCTCTGATCTCAGTTGGTTTGGCCATATCATTGATATCAGCAAGAAAGCGAATGCTGTTTTATAATTTTTGCGCAAATCTTTCCTGAATATATTCTTCGGAACAGCAATTAGCTTGTTGAAGATTTTTGTGTGACCCAGCCTGGAATGTTCTGAACCAGTCTCGAACGTGGGTGTTATTCGTGACCAGGGAACCTTTGAAAATGTTCAGCACCATGCAATGCGACTTTGTTTTGTCAATAGCAGTCCTCCCTATGACGATTGACTTTGACGCTCTAACTCGTCCTTAATTTGATTAAACGTCCTAGAGGGATGCTGATTTTCATATTTCGCTTTTTGATGTACAATTTTGCAGCCTTTTTCACATAAATACTGACGCTAGATTTCGTGAAAGCTGAAACTTAAAAAAACAATAACTTGTTTACGTTAGAACTTTCTTCCAAATCGGGTGTTCCCGACTTTAGACCGACTACCCGGCTCCACAATAAATTCACCTAATGTCAACATATTAAAAACAAATTTGATAATCTTACAATAACTCTTTTGCATTCCACTGCCTTTGTGCGCATTGAAGTGTAAACAGATTTGATAGCCTCCAACCTTTTATATCAAATAATAATAATATTAGCTCTAACTATATATGATATAGCTAATTAAAAATAAAACAATTTTTTCCTAAAAAAAATGATGCATTTACGCTCCTTCAAAATTAAAATTAATTTCCATCTCGGCCATATCAATTCTTCTTCATCATTTTATCCCGTTTCTACCCACTATTGTCTACAAGCGAATCTTTATTACAATCAGTACTCGTTACAAATGAAATCTTCCGAAAGAAAAACGAAACAAGAAAAAATAGTCCATTCCTTTTCACTGAGTGGACAATAATTCACCGAAAAATACAAGTTCATTTCAACGGACGCCAACAAGAAACGACAACGACAGAACAAAAAAAAACCAACGAAATAACAAAAACAAAACGGAATGAATTAAGAAAATTAAAGAAGACACAAAAATCCTCGTAACAGAACAATAAGAATGGCAACAACCATTGCCGAACAACCAGCTTATTGTACGCGATCTGAAATGAAACATACCTACCTAGCTGGAATAATACAAACAAATGTTGGTAATCCTGGAGATTTCCCAGTTCACTCGGCTAAATTTACACATTTATTTGCTTCCTTTCTATCAAGAATGAAAATGAACATGAATAAATGAAAAAAAGCAAGACACGTTCTCTTGCCAGTGTTAAGTATCGTCGTTTTCTCGAAAAGTCTCACAGTATTCGCAGAAGTAGCGAGCTCTTTGAGCGATACCACGCCAGAATGAAAAAGACACGACAAACTCGAGGTAGAGAAATAATAATGACCTGTGAAAAGCATGTTCTTCGTGAAACAAATGATTCAAGTATGAACCTGGCTACTACTGAACGTCCAGAGGAAATCAAGAAATATAATGTCATTATTTGTTAGCTGATGGCATTTGTTTGCTTTGTATAGTTAAAAATTCAAAGGCTTGTAACTAAAAAATGGGCCAGAGAACCATGTCGTCGTATTCTTGCGATTTTCAGAAAAAATTCTAAAGAATATTTTCGATTCGACTCTAATTTCAACAACATTTTTCCAAAACTCATAGCCTTGCCTTGCCAATCCAAATGTAGATATATACAACTTCAAAACCTTAAAGCATAAAATTTCTCTCCCCTTACACTCTTCTCTCTTTTGTCTCGTCAAATATTGGAAAACACTCTTTGAAACGAAAAACAAATTCAAGCTCTTGCCGCGCTTCAAATTTGAAATGTTCAAACTTTAGCACCTCTCTAACTCACCTCCTGCTCCGACAAACATAACAAAAGAATCGCATCTCTTCCTCGTCTTGTGTCGTATAAACTATAAATCAACGTTACGATTCAAACGAAGGCCATGGGAGATTGCGAACTCAATAAACCCTCCTGGCCCCCATACACCACCCATTCCGAACTTAAATTTTGTTCTTTTCAAGCTTGACACTTTATGTCTAATCGATGACGAAGGCAGTGGCGTCAGATGCGCCAGTCCTGTTTAGCAAAATACTCCATTACGCACCTTGCTTGCTCCAACTCGTCTTTTTTGTCGAAATCGAATCAGCCATCATTGCAAAACACCCAGACTCAAAACCGTCTGCCACCACGTGTACTCAAAACACCATTGTACCGGTACGAGAAAATCATTCCGTTCGTACCGTTAGCGAAACTTATCATGGTGCATAGCCGGCTGGGATGCTCATGCCATGTCAGAGTGAAACAGAGTGTCGTTTCTATCTCGAGTTTTCTATCCGTCAAATAGATCCCCGATTCTATCTTCAAGCATTCCCTCTCCTTGTTTAGAGTAATTCGAATACATCCAATCTGCTTTGACCCATTCCACTGGTTGCTGAGTCGACGGTATGCAATTATATAAACGAACAAACACCTACCAGGTCCCCCATTCTACCGTTCAAAGAACTGAGACATTCTAAAGATATACAAGCAGACTGTGACCTCGGGACCAACTCCCTCAGCCCAGTGGATTGCAGGGATGTCTTGTTTCATCATCGCTTGTGAAAATTTCACTCATTCTTTCGAATCGCTGTCCTGAAGAGAGATGCCTGGATTCCTCCGCCTTTCGGTCACGACTTGTTCTGTGCGGAATCACTCCCTTGACGATACCAACTTCGCGCTTTTTGTCCTTGGCTACCATCATGTGCAAGCAGCGACTGCTACTATTGTATACTGACGGCAAGTAAATCGACGGAGTTAGTTTTCATTGTTCAGGTTTTGTTTGACTGTTTATTTTTATGTGATGATATCACACTGCAGAAAGGTTGTATGAATGCAGATGCGATGGATCTGGAGCACCTGCTTTGCATGTCATTGAGCTCTGCAGACTATGAGTCTGTAGTTTCCGATACTAACAACGATAGTCCTGTGAAATATAAGTAGCTTTTCGTCCAATGGAGTTTATAGTGAAAACTATCCCTGATCTTTTTTTCGAATGCAAACAATTAAAACAAACTTTCGCTTGAAATAAATGTATCCGAATATGCACTGAAACCTAGTACTCCCCTTTTTCCGCATAGGCTCCTGTTTCAGTATGAACGATGGAATGCTAGTCTCCCCACTACATTGCTTATTCTTTCTTCTTTATTCCATCCGTTTGACGAACAAGGTCTCCTCAACTGTCTACACATCCCGCCATCCGCCTTCCATCCGCCAACTTCTTAACTGAAATGAGGGTGAACAAGGCCGAACGACTCGTCATGACTTGATTGCAGTCATTGGACAAAACCTTGACAGGAACTCGCGACGAAGCCAACAGCATCCGGATGAAGCCGGATAAAAGGTCGAATCTTGCAGACATATTTCCCGAGATGGATGGATTCCTCTCTTTTTTCATTCTGCTCATTGTTATCGTTTAGCTTCATGTCTATGTACTGGTTTCTGATGCTGGCTCTGTTTTATTCGTTGTGTTGTTTTTTTTCTTTCGTTACAGGACTCGTTTCTGATCCTTAGACCTTTTGTTCCCGTCGTTTTCGCTTGACTTTCACCTTTTCGCGCTTTTTTCGTATGCTTTTCGTTTGCCATTTGTACTTTATATGTAAATGCAATCGAAAAAGGAATGCTGAGATGTATATTCAGGGATGGTGCGATTGTTGTCAGTTAGATGACTTTGCCTTTTGATTTTCGAACAGGATTTTTTTTTGGTCTTGTTCACGCGAAATACGTCTATGAATGGTAGATTAAGCTGAAAGTAGGATTTTGTATTTGAAATGCACCTGAATGTAATTGGGTGGTGTAAGGTTGAATATGGCGTAGCTAGTTGGATATTCGATCGAGCAAATTAATAGTTTGTAAATATGGTTTTCATTTTAGGAATTTGGTTATGATTATTCGGTAAAACAGAAAAATGCTATAAGCATTTTTCCATTCGAAAAAAAAAAATTGAAAACTAAAATTAAAGGACTGGAAATAATATCGTTTGCTCAAAATAAAAATTTACTACGATTCGTTCTTAAAAATGACCCCCAAAAGTCAACGAACCTCATTAGATCACTGTCATAATCAAATACTTTTTTGTCCGTAAAAGTCAACCCTTTACTTTAGCATTAGTTTCTATTTAAACTTTCTCACAAATTCCCATTCTATTTACCCACTCTACACTAAACAAATCAACCTAGCTCACTTCCCACAATCCAAGCACATGTTCCTGCCGCCAAAGTATCCGTAGATAGAACGTAGTCTCAATACGATTTTTTCATTGCTTACTGAAGTGTTAAAGACCTGTCATTAAATTTCTCGTAAAACTTGGAATTTTATGACTGTTACGCTCTTTTTTCGGTGATTGATAGTTCGTAAATGTCAAAAATTACGAGACTCATTGTACACATTATGGGTGCATTGTGTATTGGATTTTATTATGGTATGGATTTTAGCCTCACGCCAAGAATACGACCTACAAGTGTTTGGTGTTTTCTTAACCCGTCAGTGGCTAATATTATGCCTTTACAGCTATCGCAGTTTTATTGCACATGATTTTTTATGTTTGCTTCGTGTTTGTGTCTTCATTTGAAGATGTTAGAATGGCATGTGGCGCGATTGAATAGCGTGATTTTAGGGACTCATAGGTGAAGGTGGTGATGTGATTGGTAGTTACAAGAACTCGTGAATAAAATGTAATAAAATTTGAATGAATGTCTTGGAGGATTCTGAATTGGCTTTTCTTCAACTATTTCCGCACCCTTCCTGAAGTTAAATGTCAAGCTATTTTCAATTTGGAAGTCGATGAGTTGTTGGCCTTTTGAATTGTTAGCTTGGTTCTTTTTTGACAAATTGTAACTTCTAATATTAAAAAATATCAATACTGAAGCACCTTAATTATTTTACCAGTTTACAAAAAATATTTGAATTTATCTAGGAAAGCGTTCAATGCTTCAAAATCATCATAAATCGACAAAAAATTGTAAAATACATCACTCAGGAAAATACTTCTATTTTTTGAAGAAAAATGAACGCATTATCAAAGAAAATTGGTAATATTTCTGCGCCAAATAAATATTTACTCAATCCAGAGAGAGAATTTTTTTCATTTCACAGAACAAATATTGAACTTGCCCTGAGTAAAACTTGGTATAGTTTCAAAGAAATTTTTACTCAATCCAAAGAAAGGAATTTATTCATTGCAAAGAACTGATATTGAACTTGACCTCAGCGAAATTTGATATAGTTTCTGGCATCTGGCATAAATCGGTTCGCGTACGATCACCGAAGTTTTAAGCTGTGCTGGGCGCGGTTACTTTTTACATGGGGGACCGCTTGAAAACATCGCATCGCAACTTTCCTTTCATATCATAAGAGGAGCTTACTTTGAAGGGAGTGAAAAAATAAAAAAAATGAGTCAATATCAATTTTTCTATTATTACTTATTTTTTAGTGCCACATATTTTTCTTATTTTCTGAAACGCTAGTTTTATTTATGCCTAGTCACTAATTAAAGCTATAATGTGACACCTAATCAATGGAGTTAGGACAACTAAACACGAACAAAGTCAACCATGAACCCGGCGGAATTCGAACCCGCGAGCGGTAGATCGCTGCATTAGACTAAAACGTTAGCGAGCTATCGACCTCTTATTTGTGTAGAGGAAATGTTGATAGAAAACATATAAACTATCAATTTTTCGTCGAATATTGAAGCGTGGTTGTTGTTGAAACATGTAAAAATATGTTTGCGTAGTAGATATAATTTACTAAATTCATAGACATCATTTACAAGATTTAAGGAAAATTACTTACTTGAAATAAGGTAAAACAAAAATTGTATTCCGTTGAATGTAAGAAATTTTTACTTGATATTTCAACAAATTACTGATATCAAATAAAAGTTTATTTGATTTGTGAAAGATCTCACATCTCGTAAACAATTAAATATTTTCTTTGATTTTCGGAAACATATTTTTCTCAGTGTAGGAAAAATTTGTCAATTATGAGACAATTATCTAACATAAAATAGAACCGAAAATTAAAACTCTTAAATGATCGAGCCACCTAAAGTATTAGCTGATCAGCTATTTTGAAATCCTGGGAAAATTGTTTGCTAGGCAAGTTATCTATTTAATGTCACTAAATCTTTGCAAGTGCGTTCATCTGATGCAAAACTTTTTTCTCTCAGCTTTGCCGTTTTAGCGATTTTGTCGTTAGATCTAACGGAATTTTCTTTTCTATAGCGACATTATTTTACGTTTAAGCGACTTAATAAAATTTAACGACTTTTGGGGATTTTTGCTGCTTTAGATTTCGCTCGGCATGAAATGGTCAAATATAAATCTTTTCGACAAGAAAATTGGGTATTTGAGATATTTTAAGCTTTAAGTAATAATTTAGAAGTAAGTATTGACAAAATCAGACAACTCCATAATATCTCAGGAGTTTCCGTTTAATACTGACATTGTATCCTGAAATTGATCCCATATCTCTGTCGGGATTGTCCATCATTCATAATTGCGTCAGTTTCTTACACTAAGCAGAGAGATTTTTCGGGAATTCCCCTATCATATTGACGTTGGATCTCGAAGTTGGATCCACATCAGTGTGGCCAATTTATTATTAGATTTAGCACCACTTTCACCCATTTAGCATTGAAAAAGATACTTTAGCATATAGCACTTTTTATTAGCATTCAAATTTTGCGCTAGCACTGCTTTGCACGAACGTTCGATGGTATTGAATATTGCATACGAACACTATTATTTTACTTAATTGAACTCTATTCCCGTGACGCAATCTAGTTTAAAAACTTTAAGAGTATGCTGCCATAACTTTGAAGTCTCAGAGTCAATTATTGAACGTCCTACGTCCTAGCTCGGTTTATGCCAACTTTAACAATTTATCCGTTGAGTCAGATTCAAATGATTCAGAAACTGAAGGCAGCCTTAAATTGTGCGCATTTTCTTCCTTTAAATTGAAAACTGAAGTGAGTTTTTTTTTTTATTATGAATTATTGCTATCATAAATGGATGAAGTTTTAATAATTTTTTTATTTGAAAATAAAACTACCCGAAAAAGCTACTTGATTTTTAATTCTATTGACACAGCATCGATTTTTGCAGTTTAGCATTGTTTTTAGCATTTTATTCAAAGCCATTTAGCATAATTTCAAAATTTAGGATGGCCATCCCATTATTTATTGCTTTAGATATACTTTGAAGTTACCGACGCCCGAACGCCAATTCGTTCGGAATGGGCCACAAAATTAATTTCTACGTGTTTTTTGAGAAACACTTGTTGTTATACTTAAGTGAGATGAGAATTGAGTCTGAATGAAATCGTTGGAATTATAGTTCACATTATTGTTAGGTGTTTGAAATTGATGTTCCTATTAAAAGGAAAATGTACGCTCAAAAATATAGAATGGAGTGGCAGCAACAAGAAGAGTTCAAAATGTGGCTGAAACCTGTAATGAGTGATCCAACCAAAGCATTTTGTTTGTTTTGCCACAGTGAATTTTTCGCTAAATTGAACGATTTGAAGAAACATGCAGATGCAAAAAAACACAATCAAAAACGTAAAATATTTTCAAAAAACCAACAAATCTGTTTAGCATCAGCCACTAAAATAAACAGTTGTACCCAAAAAGCTGATAGTAAGCTCGCTTTATACATTAAAGGACATAGTGCCATTTCTCAAATAGATCATCTGACAGATCTATGTAAAAATGTAGTCGCGGACTCAAAATCCGCTGACATAAAACTACACAGAACAAAATGCACTCAGGTCATCAAACAATCCTACAACATATTGAGCTCATGATAAGGGAAACTTATAAGTGATTTGCGATTTCATCGAAGTATGAACAGCACTTTAAAAAATATACAGTCAGATTAACTGCGGGGACGAACCTCTAAAAATCTTTAAGGCTTGCGATACTCACTGGATGTCAATAGAACCGACTGTTGCTCCTGTTTTAGCACAGTGGTAAGAGCTTAAAGCGCATTTTGTAATAATAAAAACGACTGCCACACACCAAATTTTGTTGAGTGAAATGTTCAAAGACGAAGCTTACCATTTGCATTTTTTGTACCTGAAAAGTATATTAAATGATCTTAAAATGGCAATTAAAGTCTTTGAAGGAGAGAACTTAGAACCTGTCAAAATGCTGACCTCGCTAATGCACTTATTGCGATCAGTATGCAACAGGATCCGGATTCCGAACGCTGCAAAAAGTGACGAAGATTATTTGACCATTAAAGTTGATATCCGCCTAAGTCCAGTACCCTATTTAGAATATATATTTGAGTATCACGTTTTCAATACTAATGTGCCACCCTAAACAGTAGTAGCAGTTAGAAAGGGGTTCACCATAAAGCTGGCAAAAGAGTTACAAAACCGATTGCCCAAAAATTAAATGGCTCTTCAAAAAATGTCCCAGTTGTCTGTGGAAAATACTTTGAAACAAATAAAAGACAATTCTTTTGCTGAATTTGCTGTCGAACTTGATTTCCAAGAAAGAAAATAGAAATGATTTTACAGCAATGGCACTTGTATTTATTTTGTTGAATGGGACGTTACTACAGGTATTGTAAAGTGTTGGGCTCAAGCCCTTAAATGTAAAGACCCCGCAAGGTTTAATACCTACAAAGATATATGAGATTAGAAAATCACAGTTTTATCATTGTCACATTCAAATGCAGAAGTCGAGCGAATATTCAGTCAAATGACCATAATAAAAACCATGTTGCGAAAATGAATGGCGTCAAAAACTTTAAACTCAATTCTACTTATACGAAAGCAACTGAGGATTTTAAAACAAAATTATCCCTCCTACAACATGCCTGACAGTGTTATAAGCAAAATTTCGAAAAATATTAAAGAGGCACGCACAAGAACGCCTTCCACTTCCACTTCGACCTTTCAACAATCAACTTCCGCTACACATCCCATTTGTACAACTTTAGGGCATTCTGCAATTTATACAGTTTTAAACGTAAAATAAATAATTAAAATAAGAAACTCGTTTTTTATTGCACCACAGTTCAGTTTAATTTTAATTGAAAAATTTAGCGTCATCTAGCGGATTTTTTTCATTTAGTTTTTAGCAAATCTAGTGACTTTTTGATGTAGGTCTGAAGAGTCTCTTTTTTTCTTTGACGGCAACACTGGAGCTCCTAAAATGAACAAAGCTGTGCTCCCAATGTGGGCATGTTTTATATTAGGCATATCATGTTTTTAATGGGTAAAAATTGGTTGCGTTTCATAGTTTTCCCGCTTCAAACTTACTAGGTACTTACTAGGTAGATATTTATCAGTAATATCATCTAACAACTGTGGAGGATACGCAATCGAGTTCAGCCGATGGCCCAAATCTCAGAAACCTGGACGATTATGAAGATAATAATGATGTTGCATAAAGACTCTGCTCCTCACAATTTTCCCAAAGTATAATTTTACAAAAACAGACTTAATGCCAGAAAGGTTATTGATGGTTTGTTGTGGATCCTTGGAATCCACACATTGGTTTTTTTATGGTAAGCGAGGATAAAAAACAATACATGTTTTGAAAAGCAGCAATGCGAATTTGTTCGATTATCACTGACTAGTAGAGATTCGTGTGTATCATGTCAGGGAAGTGGCATTGAGTTTAGCTATTGGGTGCCAGGTTCAACAAGGTCGTGTCAAAAAAAGTGGTTTGTTCCTGCGACTGGCTGGCGACGACAATAAGAAGCTGAAATCCAACATCTACGAAGACGGTTCAACCGCCTCATAAGAGAGATTAGAACTTGAAACTCATAAGAGAGATTAGCCCATCTAAAGGCTACGAGATCATCGCGATTGTTTTACGAAAAAAATATTTATTCTGTTGGAAAATAAAAATATTTATTCTGTTGGGTACAGCTGCTTTTATTCGTGTAAAGAGTATTTTCAGTGACCGGTACAAAACCAAGCGAAAACCGCCATGGCGGCTTTCATTATGCACTGCTATACCCAAAGTATAACCTGTGTCGTGATTGAGGTTGCTTCGCCATGTAGACGCTATTTCGCTTAGTCATTTCAGGGTGTTTACTATGCTTACCACTTGATGTTGCAACAGATGCAATACCACTACGTCAACCGTTATTCGCTGCAATGGTGATCGGAGGACGAAAAAACGTTGATTTAACTGTATGGTATTTCATCTTCTTATTCTTTTTTTTAATTATAGATTTTTATTAATTTTAAATTGTACATACATAGATTAATTAAAATAAGGAGTATTTAACATAAAAAAAATATTATATCTAGCGGTTATACTATTTTGGCATGCTGGGTCTTATCGGATGATAATTATTAATTTTTTTTTTACCATTTATTCATTTTTTATTTTGCTTATACTTATTAAATATTACCAAGTTTGTACATGACCTGTGGTTGGCTTGTTATTTTATACTTGAAAGCTTACTTAATTTACTAAACTAAATCTAGCTTATGTCTAACTACAATTAGCTTAGCCTAATTAGGCCTAAACTTAATTAGGTTTTAACTATCCCCCCGATTCATCGGGAGGCGAACATTGTTAAAAGCATGTATATAAGCCGTCTTTGCCCTGCTATCTCCGCTGGATGAATAAATGGCTCATTAAAGCCGCTCGTACGTTCGATAACCAAGATCAGTCTGTTTTCATGTCCGTCTGTCTATAAGTAAAATATTTTCTTAAGTTCCAGAACGCGATCCCTAGGTGGCTTAAATCCTGTTTCCTGATATAGGAAAGAGTTCCTCTGGCACTTTTTAGTTACCGGGTTGTAAAAGCTGCCAGCATGGAAGCGCAGAATTCTCCGTTGGAACTTCTCCGCTTCTGCATTGGCAGATCTGGAACAGATAGCCCAGGATTGGGATGCATATGTACACGGTGAAAAATATTCGGATAAAATTGATCTTCACAATGGTGTACTATTATGTATCCTAATATTCGTATAGATTATATATGCTGACGTTGGATAAAATTGTTCTATCCTATTTTGGAATAACTTTTGTACGAGTTTCGTATAAACGGGTGGTTTATACCAAGATCGGATAATATTTATCATAAATTCATATTAAAAATTCATAAAAAATAAAACGAATTATTTAAAATTACTTTTGCGTCGCAAGTCGTAAAGTTCGTATTTAAAGTTTGTAAGTGAACTGCATTGGACGCTAAAATTTACTCGGGAGTGTTTTCGTCAAACGGATTGTTTAGAATTGGTTTGGCGTCGCAAGTCGTGCAATTAGCATTTCGAGTTTTTAAGTGAAGTTAATTGGAAGTGTTTATTAAAGTGTTTTTTAAAGTTATTTGTGAAAATTATTTGGTAGCCATAAAGAACAACTTTAATCACTACAGGAATATTGTAAAACTTTGATTTTGGTGAATAAAGTATATATGAATAAAATCTATGAAGTTTTTTTTTTTCAAATAATAAAACAAATAATCGTTATCCATCTCACAGTACATAATTGAATTCAATGCTCGAAAGTTTTAGTTGGTGTACTATGTCAAGTGTTTTCACAACACAAAAATAATTCCAATTTGATTCTGCTTTCGGAGGCTGGTTCCGCAAAACGATCGAGTTTCCCGTATCAATATTCTCGGCTTTGATAAGCCTGATTTATAGAGAAGAAGGGCACCATGATCACATTCAATAACCTTTACAAGTAAAATTATATCGATGGATATATGGAAGTCGGAGATGTTAAAATTTGTCACAACTAGCGTAAATACAAATTAAATGATTTCCAACTGCAAGTGGTCACGCCAGTCAAGTATGCACTGTGCGCTGATGTCTGATGAGAATCAGTGCATACTTTCGAAACCATTTTGTCAAAATAGAATTTTCAATGTAGATTAAAATATTTAGTGTAAATAAAAAGTTGTTCAATTTGAATCATCCCGCAAAAGTAATTCCAACCTACTTTTATCTTTGAATGCATAAATATTCAATTGTTTTCATTCTTTTTTCATCATAATGGATAATTGTTCCCAATATATATATTCATAATAAAAAGGAGGGAAAAAACCAGAATAAGATTTTGGGTTAAATGATTTTGGGTTTTTGAAAATGGGATAAATTTATAATGTAACCTCGAAATTAGAATAATATATTTCTTATCCAAAATGGTATACATTTAATAAGAATGTGGTGTATTCATTTATATGCGATTCGGATACCGTTAATAAGAGCGTCTTATTCAATTTATATGAATAATTGGTATTGATTTTATCTTATCAGATAAAATTTATCTTATCAGATTAAATTTTTTGATCTTAAACAAACTTATTGGATTGATACTAACTTTCGTTTGGACCTATATGCATTCCAAAATTTATCAAATTTATCCGAAAATTTCTAACCGTGTAAGGATTGGCCGAGTAAGTGCTTTATGGCAAATGATTTTAGCCTTTGTCGTCATGCCCATCTTTTGTACGAAAAGTTCTCTGATGCGCTGAAATGCTTAACTTTACGTCGGACATAGAGATAAAATTTCAAGAATTCATGCATGTTTACTCCAAGGTAGCGCAATTTAGGACTAGGAGTAATTGTAGAAGTTCCGAGCAAGACAGCGACTTTTTTGCCTGGTTGCGGATAGTTTGTCATCCTCGATACTTAAAAAGGTTCCTGAACACAGCCAACTGTGTTTTGCTGCTATTTAGTTTGATGATCCATTCATCAAAATAAAATCTAAGGATAACCAAGTAATCTGCAAGGCTCTTCGCAGTTTTGAGTGGATCTTGACTCGACGCGAATAAGAGCGCATCATCTGCATATTGTGGAACTTTAACGGGAGGACAGCCCACTGGTACGGAGAGATCGGCAGTGAAAACAGTGTATAAAACAGGTCTAATGACGGAAACTTGTGGCACTCCTGATGCGACAGGTGCCCGAGGAAAAAATTATCTGTTGCTGAGGAAGCTTGTGGCCGGCCGCATTACAACTTCTGGAAATCCCAACTTGATCAGCATGAATAGAAGGCCTTCGTACCATACGGTATCAGAAGCCGTCACGATATCCAAGGCACAAACAATCGTTGGAGTGTTTCACTCATTCAGGTGCCACAAAATCTGGCAGCGTGAGCCTAAAGCCAAATTGATTGTCTGGTATAATATTAGCGAGGTATGGTATAATATTAGCGATAATTTCGAATCAAATCTGCTCAAAGAAATTCCCCAAATTAGGAAGCAGAGAGATCGGTCGGAAATTGCTGGCCTCATCATTTTTACCTTTTTTATGAATGGGAACAATCTGAGCAACATTCCATGTGTGGAAAAGTAGTCGTTGTTCAAGGCATTTTTGAAAATAATTGAAAATAGCTTGAGCATAGAGATTGGAAGATGTTCAACAATAAAACTAGAACACTCAACATGCCCAGATGACCTTCTTGTACTCCGTTTCCGAAGATTCTTTATATTTTCAACAGCCTAATGTGATCTATGGTCGTCCGTCGTCCTCCGTTTTTAAATCATGTTATAACTTAAATAGTACGTGCCACACAGCGACGCAATAATCAACTCATTGAAGACCAAATTCGAAAAACGTATTATCTCGAGAAATAGACCCGTCAATTACTTGGATTACTTATTATGGAGACACGTGAAAACGTTGGTCTACGCGAACAAACCAACAACACTCGCGTCATTCAACTCGCTTCATTCAACTCGGCCCTCTAGAATTGTCTACATCATTTGCACAAAATCATCTTCAAAAAATGAATGGATGAAATTTATAAGGTTGATTTTCAGATAAAAAATATTTAAATTCAAATTCCGTTGAAATTTTCTACCACCCCGACAATTGAGCTCAAAGTGGGGGGACAAAATAAATAATCAAATTATGGGGCATTTCACGTGGAGCGGACAGCGAAAAAAAGCCGACACGGAGAGAAAAGTGTAATGAAATTATACAAAATTTGCAATTAATTTTATTGCAATAGTAGTAATTTTTTGCCCCATTACCTTTGTAATCAATTGCACTACACATTTTACTACTTTGTTGTGAATTATGTATACATAAATGTCTCTACTACAGCGCAATGAACATGTGTGAGTTGTAGTATGTAGTGGAATTGACTATAGGCCCCCACTCACGAGCAGTCCATCAGTCCAAATGGCCTGAGGCCAGGCCAAAATCTCACCGTGTGTGGAAGAACTCGGAAGGACTCATGGACTCATGGAACCAAATTAGATTTCCAATCAATCCAAAGTGCATGGACTCAGGCCATCGGGCCATTTTTTGGCTCGACCGTGTGTGGGTAAATAATAGGGCGAATTTTGACAATCAATAAAATGGACTAGTCGTGTGTGGTGAAGCCTCAGTCCAAACAACGTGGCAGTCTTGCTTTGCACGCTGACCTGTGACGAGCTCATTGACTGTTTCTGTGATTATTTTATTTAATCGAAAAATTCAGCATAATGGATAGTGGTGGCCATGATTTTGTTTTGGAAGTTATCGAATAATATAGGTCACATGAATGTATATTATATTATTTGACCCAAAGCCTGCAACCGCTTGCTAAGTACCGCAAAGTAGCGGTCAATCTTTCGTGAGGAGTGATAGTTTGCCTCATATTTGTATCCTTTCGTTTGATAAAAGGGGTGATCAACTATGGCAACGTGTTATATGTCGTATCATCCATTCTTAAATATTTTTGACAATCAGAAAGCTCAAGTGTGAGTTCTTTTACCAAATCTAAAATTTTTACCACTTCCTTTTTGGCTATCGTTGCTTTATGTAGATGCAAGTTACAACAGTAAAAAACTCCTCCACATGCTTCTGATCCATTAATAGGTTTAAAATATTTTTTTCTTCAAATTTATCTTCATTTTTTTCTAAATTAATGACAGAAAATGAAATGGACTGCCTGGATCGAGGCTCTATCGTGAGTGGCAAGCTAAATTGGACTTAAACCAAACGGACTCAAGCCAAATGGACTCAGGCCATTTGGACTGCTCGTGAGTGGGGGCCATAGTAAATTTTCATCAAATTTGTAATAACATTCATGTTTTCACATCGAATTTTCGGAATAGTAAATTTTATTATCCACTGTAGTAAAAATCATTGCCGAAATTTCTCTCCGTGGAGATTCTGGATTTCGTTCATATTGTGCACAATGGTACTTCTAGAAGATATGAATGTGGATGCACAAGTTTTTCTTTCTATGAGGTTTAATTGCCGAGCTATGACGGCGCCCAAATTAACAACTCATTTCGATACCATGAGAGGCATTGCTTGCTTAAAACAGCAGGACGGTGGACATGGGGCTTTTGAATAATTGACGAAATTGATAAAACGTTTTTTTGGAAGCGGATTCTGAGATTCAAAACAAAATCTAAAAAAACATTATACATATTGATTGGTATAGAAAATTAGCTGTTCTTATTAATTTTGAAATTAGATTTGAAAATTTTTTTTTTCCTATGTGAAACCGGAAGTAGACACTTCGAATCGTAATTTGAATGATTTGGACCAGGTTACTTTTGTTTATTTTTATAACAAAACAAAGCTTAAATTATACTTATTTTGTCATAAAAGTTTTTAGAATGGGATGGCCAGTAGTTTAGGAGGTAGGTGAATCTCAGTACATACAAGTCGCATTGGGCGTGGTATCGAGAGCTTGCTTAGGACAGCTAGTTGGCTCAAAAACAAAAATTGACATCGAAATGTGATTAGTAGCGCCATCTCTTATTTGAAAAAGGTTTTATTTTCCCATAAAAACCTGTTAAAATATATGACGCGCATGTAATATATTTTACGCCAAACCAATTCAAATTTTCCGATATTTTTCGAGTTACTGTTCAACGCTTGCAATGATTATTACTTTCGTTGATAAGTTAAAGAGTCTTAATTATGTGTATTATGTCTCCGTGCGACTATCGATGTTTCAATCCATTCGATTTGAAGTTTAATCGGAAAAAGTCTTAAGAAAAATTCCAAGAATATTAGCAGAAGAGAAATTATGTCAAATCTGCAGGAAAAAAACGATCACAGAAACACCTCTTGCTATTAAAACAAAGAACTAGTATAAGAAACGAGAGTAAAATTTCAAAAATTGTGAAATAAATTCATTTGTCCATACACAAGTAGCTTTTTTTCACTAAGTAAATCAGCATTAGCAATTTTTAATATTTTATCATACATCAGTCAAGTATTTATCTTACATCAGTCAATTATGCACTGTGTGCTGGTGTCTGATGAGAATCAGTGCATACTTTCGAAACCACTTTGTCAAATAACATTTTCAATGTAAATAAATTTTTTTTCAATTTTAATCATCCCGCAAAAAAACAATTCCAATTTGATTTGGCTTCGGAGGCTTATTCAGCAAAACGATCGAGTTTCCCGTATCAATATTCTCTGCTTTGATAAGCTTTAGAGACGATATACGTTGTCTATGCTGATTTATAGACAAGAAGGGAACCATGATCACAATTAAATGACCTTTATATTTTAAGCTGTTTTGTTATAAAAATAATTAAAATTAATCTGGTTCAAATTATTTAAATTACGAGTTTAAGTGTCTACTTCCACACAAGAAAATAATTTTTTTTTTTCAAATCTAATTTCAAAATTTAAAAGAACAGCTAATTTTCTATACCAATCAATATGTTTAATGTTTTTTAGATTTTGTTTTGGATTTCAGAATACGCTTCCAAAAAAAACCTTTTTTTTCAATTTCGTCAATTCAGAAGCCCATAACTCGGCAACTAAACCTCATAGAAACAAAAACTTGTGCATCCACATTCATATCTTCTAGAAGTACCATTATGCACAATATTAACGAAATCCAGAACCTCGACTTTTTTTCGTTGTCTGCCTCACGTGAAATGCCCCTTATATCAATTTTTTTGTTCAATTATTGTGCAGTTGAAATTCAAAACATTTTAGCCTACAAAACATTCATTCATAGAAGGGCTTACTAGTCTCCTCCAAACAATCGATGTTTATAGATTTATCGACTCTAAAATCTATAAAATATTCGTGGAAAAAAATTGTCACGCAGCCCATTTAAAATTCATTTTCGTCGTATCCTTCGAGCGCGTTAATCGTCAATTCAATAAAATTCCGACCTCATCTGCAGAAGAACTAAGCACGCTTAGATCATAATGATATATTTTCATAGTTATGTCCATAAAATCTATAGCCAGTTCATACACGAGGCTTATTGATTACCTCAATGCAAACATTGTAAGCATCCCCATTATTCCATCAAGGAACCGAGCATCGGAGCAATGATATTTAAAGCGTCGTAAAATTATTTGTTGTGTCCCGGGAAGATACTACAGATGAGTATTAACTGATGGGACCACCTCTAATGTGTAACGACCGCGTAAATGGGTCGTTATGGGGCGTTTGAATTAGTGTTCCTGTCATATGTAGGTTCTTCCTTGGCGACAGTACTGGCGGCTGGATAGATGACGAATCAAAATTCACACGGCGGCCCGTATGCGGAAATTACTCGATCTACCGGAGGCGTGTCACGAATGTTTTTCGCGGCAACAATGAACAATTTAACGGATTTGCTAAGGATTGGTGTTGAGGTGTTGAGTGGTTTTATATCTTTATTCTGGATGATAAATTCTGTTTTGAAATGCTTTGAGATTATGACGATGCTGAGTGATGTGGATAAGAATAGTCATTTCATCATTCTTTGGTATTCGTTTGCATGAATTCTGGCCGTAACAGAGCTCTGAGTGATTGAGGCCGCTGATAAATGCTAATTAGCAAACCATTCTACGCCTGATGCAAAATTGAAAATTAACTCTAAAGCAATATGGCCACAGCCGCTTTCCAGAATGCCATCGAAACAAACTCATAATCATATTAAGATCATCGTTAAGATAGCACGTAACTGCATATGGTCAAATATAATCGTGCCATAATTGGTCGTTAGAGCTGATGATTGAGCTGATGCAACCTGATCAGCCGGTTCAAATGCAACGTCGTCCATTAAAATTACTTGAAATCCCATCAAAATGCTGTGAAATCTGCCTTGTCTGACTGCGCACATAGTTAACGTATGAGATAAGTTCGAAGATTTCATGTGGAATAGCTTTACCAGCGAATTCCCTGTCCGAAACTTTAATGCAATCAGAGCCCCTGCGTACAAGGAGACGAAAGAATATGCAAATTGAACATAGAAAATGACTATATAGTCCGGGGAAATCTAACATGGTGCTTCGGAAAAATTAGGGGAAAGCTGAATTTTGGTGTGAACTTTGGTACTGGCGTGTTGAATAAAATGTCAAAAGTCCCCATCGATCCGAGTGCTGCGTCACTTTTTATACGGGGTCAAAGGTCCCCAAAAGTGACCTTTCCTCAATATCTCAGTAGCGGTTACGTCTTTAGAAAAACAATGTATGACAAATTTGTAGCTTAACAAATTTCAAACAAAAAAGATTATATAGCTTTTTCCGGTAACCATAACTGTTTTTGAGATATATTGATCTGAACATTTGTTACTAACAGCATCCTCTTTCTCACGGTATGTTAATATTATCCGATTTTGATTACGACTTGGCATGTTTGTGAGTTTGTTTTTCTATATTTAAGAGGCGCATAGAAAAAACTTATAAATAAACTTATCTACCAGACTCTAGGGTAGGTGGAAAAGTGTGCTCCGAAAAGTTCCCCCATCCCCCTTTGCCATAAAATGGTATCCCTGAGCATCCATCCCAAATCTTCAGAAATGAGCTCGTTGCCTACTCTTTGCCCACTGTTAAACAAGATAGGATCACTTTTTATCCTGTTAATTGCCTATTCTTGACATCGCAGGACTAGCCCTCGGAGTACACTTTTCCACCTACCCTGAAGTCTGGTAGATAAGTTTGTGTACATGTTTTTTTTTATGCGCCTCTTAAACATAGAGAAACAAACTCACAAACATGCCAAGTCGTAATAAATTACACATACATAACGTAACACATACGTAATAAATAATTCATACATTGTTTTTCTGAAGACGTGACCGTTACTGAGATATTTAGGAAAGGTCACTTTTGGTGACCTTTGACCCCGTATAAAAAGTGACGCAGCACTCGGATCGATGGGGACTTTTGACATTTTATTCAACACGCCAGTACCAAGGTTCACATTAAAATTCAGCTTTCCCCTAATTTTTCCGAAGTTTCGCCTTTTTTATGTCGGATTTCACTGGGCTATATAGACGAACACCCTGAGTTTATTGTATCGCGATGCGTATAATTTTTACTGATTGAATTATGACTGATAGATGTTTGCATAAATTGCAAATATTAAATCTGGTCCACAATACCCTATCTCTTGAGAAGTATTAATAAATCGCCTTTAAGTCTCATCTAATGCCCGAGAAAAAAAATCAGAAAAATCATATCGTTTTACAGCAAGTAATCTTCTGCAACCATTGCTTCTGCCCATCCCACGTTATCGCATTAAATTCATGCATTCCGACAATCTTTAATCAACGCGTATGTCCGCCATCTAATTCCGTCGCATACAAAATACCTGGCCATTTGTTTCCGATCGCGGCATTTCTCAGGCCTAGCACCCTACTGGTTCGTCATAAATTCCAAGTTCCAAGTGGCCAATGGCACGAAGCACATGAGCTAAACCTTCAACAGGTTACCAACCACACCACACTAACAATTCTCGGATGACACCAAAATAAAATGACCACTTCAAAAAGTCATCTTCGAATAAAAATGAAAGACATTGCGATGGGGCAGTCAACGAGCCAGCGACCCCAAACGTCTCCTCTCCTGAATCAGCTTAGGTCCAGTCCCGGTCGATCTTCGACGCAAATAACTCAATGTCATGGGGATCGTATAATTAAATGGTAATGGACATGTGGATGGGAAAAAATTACTCCGACCAGAGTTCTTCATCTTTTCCAATTCACATCTTCAATGGCCAGCTTAATTTCATCGTAGCCGCCGCAGCTCGGGCTCATCATCTTCCCCCTGAAAATGATGACCAAGACAACGACGATGCCCACGATGGAGATGACGGTGATGAAGATGATGATTCTGATGCGGTTGCCATATTGGCGGATCGAAACAAACTAACAGATATTTCAGATAGTCTTGCTGAGTTTCAATCTTTTTTCATCATTCCACAATAATTTACGTGATGGTGGAGGCATTCTAAACCTCTTTTTTCATTCATTTCGTAATTTATCGTTGTCATTGGACAACCAAGAGTTTGTTTCTTCGATTGTACACTTTCGATCGACGCTTTCTTATACATGCTAATATATGACATTGAATGTTCACGTTCAAGTGCATCCGCCTGGTCTTCCTTTTGCAACAACAACAGCATCATCAGCAATGCACTGACACTGACGATCAAGTGAAGTTGGGGCTAAGAAATCGTCATAAATGCTGCAAGCCATAGAAGACTCATCGCCAACCAGTTTATTGAACGGTCAAGCGACACATCTACTGACGATTTTAATATTCGTTTTGTCGATTTGTCGCGGTGTTGGATTTGTTATCGGGGTGTTGATCCATTAATCGTGAGTAGTGATGCCATATAGATGTAATTTATTAAGGCTGTGTTGGGTTCTTGATCACCCACGGAAATATTTAATTATAATGGTTTCGGAATTAAAAATTCAGGTTTTGGTTGTAATTAATGGTAAATTATTGGTTCATATTAATTTTAGGTGAACGATTAATTTGCACTTCTAAGAAGCAATGTTTCATTCAGGATATAGAGAATAATGCAGTTGGTCTTTTGATTCCTCATACTCGTGGGACCCAAAGTTCAAGTAAAAGTAAATTCTTAAAGGAAGGAGTTGCCTGAAATTTCTCAAAGCTAAAGAGTCCGGGGCCCTCAAACAATGGAGCTTCAGTGCTTTCCAGTGGATTAGCTAGCAGTAATTAGAAAAGTAAATTATTAAAGAAAGGAGCTGCCCAATGTGTCCTAAATCTAAAGGCTTCAGGGCCCTCAAACAATGGAGCTTCAGTGCTTCACAGTGAATTAGCTAACAGATCAAGGAACCAATCATGACCCAAAGCGAAAAGACATTCCTGCTAAGGACACTAGAAAAAAAAAACAAAAAAATTTCCAGATCCGAGAATGACACTTTAAAAGAGGACAAGTGCCCAAGGGGACAATGAACAAAAACATCTAAAACATCCTCAACCCAGTAAAAAGCAGCGATCGATTATCTATTCTGCGGCCTATAACGGTGTCAAAATTGCGATTATGCCAAACATTTGCCCCAAGAACCTCTTTCGATCGCCCAATTAAAAGAGAGAGAATAGTTCATAACATCAACAACAAACTTGGATACGGACCTCTTGATTGCATGGACAGAAGAACGGTGAGATGCCAATGAAGTCGATAAAAAGATGAAGCAGGTAGTAGGAGGAATCTCTGATTCTCAACTCTAAAACCATTGGTGGTTACTTCCCCTATGATAAGATCCTAAGGTTCGTAGAATGTCACAATAGGGACATCAATATCAAACTCTGGTGAACATTATTCAGGGAAAATAAAGGCAAGTATGCTATGGAAGCAGCGAACCAAAATTCAGCCTACAGGGCAGAGAAGAAGATGAACGCCATGAGCGGACACATCATTTACCACCGATTAAAGAAATCATCTCACATAAAAAGGTTGAATAGGCAATAAAGTCATTCAAGCACTTTAAATCACCAGAATAATATGGGATTATTCTAATGCTGGTATTAAGAACTACAGAAACTCAACTACATAACAGAATCCTAGAAACTGACGCGGGTAGTGGCAACAAATCAGCTGATCGTCCAAAATCGTACTAGTCAGTGAACATATCGTTCAGATCGAAGACCCTAGGGAAGATAATCGATCTCTACATACGAAGTGATCTTATAGATATTTTATCTTCCTAAGGAAATCACTCAAGACGTCTTTATGAAAGTGGAAGGAACTTTTGACCATGCACTCTAGAGTAGACAAGCCATTCAACAGGTAATGAAATTCATGAGAAAAGTTTTGCCATGACGGCAAAACCATTTTCCAACATAATACCATTTTCCAAAAGCTGGAAAAGAGAGAAAACACCCTAAAATTAGGCCCACAGAAAAAGGAGATAAGAAAGAGATACGATGTCTAGGAATACACCTAGGTGAGAGACTCTGCTGGAACAGTTATCGAAAAAAAGTTAACACTGAAGGCCACTAAGAGTTTTTGGGCAAAAAACCAAATGCTTGGACGCAATTGAGAATTATCTGCAAGGAAGATTTTCCGGACATACAAAGAAATGGTGAGACATATCATACTATATGGATCAGCAATCTGGTGGATAAATCCTAATTAAAATGCAGAGCTACGGTGACCAGACAAAAATTAAGGCAACCTTCTAGAAAAAGCTATCATCAATATCATCAAGGAACAAATTGAAAAATAGCAATTGCTGTATACGGTTGGCTCGAAGATGGATTGTACGACGTAGGTAAAAAATGCAACTCCTCTCTAAAGAAAAGTAAATTTTTCTGCTATAATAAATATAATAAGATAAGGAACACTAAAAAGGCCAGCATTAAGATAAATAGAAAGAAATATAATCTTAGTGGTGAGAGAAGCCCTAAGTGAAATGGGGGAGTAGAAGAAATCACCTCAGCTTCAGTGCAAGAAAAAGAAACAATAAAAGCAATGACTCTCCGTAAAAGTAGTATCAGAATCCTATGTGGAGCTTTGTAAAATATGTCAAAGATCAAATTAAGAAAAACGCACTTGATAAGATCAATAATTTTATTTTATTTTCTTAACAACATTAGGCATACTTTAAATTACTTCTCTGTTGCACGGCCTCTGAGCGTCTGCCCCTTTTCTGCTAAATCATTTTCACTCTCATCGCCTCACGTCACAGTAGCCGTGTTTATAACGTGGTGTGGGGACCAAAAGGTTGGACACAGTGGCGCGGCAGTACCAATTGCCCGCACTATACAACCATTGTCAGTACGCAATAACTAGACTTCATCTTCATCAGCCGACCGAGCAGGTCGTGCCGTGAACGCTTTCATTATTTCTATCCTATCATTTAAGTTTATTAGTAATAAATTGTTTCCTTAGTCACGCATTAGTATTCGTGTTTTATTACCGACAATAAGTAGCATATTTGCTACAGTGGTTTCAAACTGGCTTAGGATTAGTCAAACCACGTTGTATAACGCGCAGTGGATTCATTTGAGATAAGTCGGTCCGATCACGAAATTTTACAGGATCGGATCGACTTGGGCGTTAAAAGACGCAGATTGAAGATTAAAAAATTTGAAGCCGACGCACAGCGGTCTATTTCGCGAAAAAGGTGAACTTTATTCATGAGAACCACTAGATGTATGAAATTGAGTGTTTTTTGGGTTTTCAAACATGGAAAATCCATTTCTGGGGCTGTGTTGGCTCCAACTTTTAACAAAAAGTTTCCAAAAAGGGTCAAAATTTGGAAAATTTCACATTAAAAAAAAATTTTTCTTGTTAATAAACAAGTGTGACTTATCATTTCCATAGTATTTTTGCTGGCTGAACACGAAACCGCTGTCCAAATCCGCCTATCGTGCCTTAATGTTGAGGAAAATATCATTTTTAGAATGTTTTCCTGCTGACGCAATTTTTATCAATATTGTAACGTGATAGCCAAATTTTGGATCACATTCGTGACAGCAGGCAAAAATGCTGTGGAAATGATTATTCAAATTCGTTTGACACAAATGATGTCGGACAGTATTATTAATTTGATTTGCACCGCTTCCCATAAAGTTTAATCGAAACAATTGTAATTATTTTGAATAATTTAATCATGCAACACTCGCCGCGTTACTTTATAATTGGCAATTTTTTGAGGCAGCAGAGCAAGCCGAAATGAACAAAACAAATCGAAAGGAAACTTAATTTTGCAAAGCCGTTTTTTTTACTTGTGCAAAATTACATGAGATACCAAACGAAAGAGCTGAATATAAGAGTGGATAAAATACAACAGACAAGGCCGAATACCAAAACTATCGCAGGCAACTCCTCTTGATTTCCTTCTTTATATAATATTAGATCGCACGATGTTTCTATGTCATACGATTTTATGAGTTTTGTGTAGTCTTTAAGTCTTTTACACACGGACCTTTCTGTCTCAAATTGACCAAAAAGGTTTTAACAAAAACTCAGACTTTCTTCTAACTTTATTGTATTTCTTTTGTTTTCTAAATGATATAAATCAAAAAATTGACCTGACAAATAAGTGCAAATAGACTTAAATACTATTTTTTGTAGGTAAGTGTTTTCCAAAATTGTTCCCAACAGTTGCCGAAATGACAGTCATATAACATTGACAGTGATCATAAAACACCCTATCCGACTTTTGTCATTTTTGAGTTAACACCGAATTCGAAAGCTGCATACTAGATTACATCATTCTACCAAATTTGAAAAACCTATTTTTTGTGGAAGTATCTTAAAATCAATAGTGAAGGTAGTGAAAAAGCCATATCTACAGCATATAGCAAAACACATATCGAATTTACAAATATTATCATTCACCCATGCATGCATATTTATAATTTTACCAATTAATACCTGGCACGAAATTATTTTGTACGGGTAAAAGTATATTTTCGGTAATTTCAATACTAAGCATTTACATACCTGAATTACTCTATGATCATACATGAATTATCATATGAACATATTTAATGGAATTGAATTCAGAAGCAAGTTGGCAAATTTGATGATACTAAATTACAGGTGAATGGGTAAATAAATGTATGAACAGCCAAATAAACATACATCACTTGAAACTTTGCCAATAACATAAGAAGTAAGTGTAGGGTTTAGAAACTATTGTTAAATTTATGAAATTCAACGTTGTGTTTATCTCAATCTCGCGAGCTTCAACCTGGTACAAATGCTTGCTATTGTGTGCTAGTGTAAATGATAAGAAAATACTGCAGAGCACGCGGACTGGCGCAATAAGCGCGCAAAATGTTGCATTTTATGCAAGGTCGCTGAACTTTGAAAGGATTTTACGAGCGTAGCCGCAGCTAGCCGCAGGCAAATTAAGTTTTGATAGTTACTTTGGACTTCAATGAATACAACTAGACCTATTTCGTAACAACCTTTTGTGACCCTCTAAACTTAAAAGGGACTAGAAGTTTTAAACACCGAATTCCTATACTATCTGCAGTATGAACACGATGAAAGCGGGGGAGGCTAAACCATCAATGACTTTCATAGCTTAATAACGCTGTATTATTCAAAGGTATTTTGATCTTCATATTCTTAATTTAAAAAATAGGTTAAAAGACAGATGCAATTTTTGGCTGTTTTTAGCACCTGTGCTCTTACCCTTAAACTTATGAAACGCAATTACCACCTCAAATGATGGGGGCCATATAGGACAATATTACCCCCAAGTTTCAACTTCATACTTAAAAGTTCATAACTTGAATAAAGTTCACCTTTTTCGCGAAATAGACCACTGTGCGACGTCACTTATGTATGTGACTTTCTAATGCGGCATACTTCACCATTGTGGAAGTGAATGAAATTTTTGAATATTTGAAATTTATGAATCGAGCATATATGCGTTTTAGATATTTTTTTGAGATTCTAAGGGAAATAACTTGGAATTTAGAATAAGAATAATATAATTGTTACTATAGGTATGCTCGCGCAGTGGAGCAGCAACATATTTTTGCAGGAGGCTTCTTTTTGTGGCAACATTTCGCTTGCAGTAAGAGTAGAAAATCAACTTGCTGCGAATGTATTTGCATATATTTCCACATGTTATGGTTCAAAATAATTTGAAAATAGGCAAAACTATATGTATATTGCATGTGTCTTGAGTGAAAAATTTGATTGGAATCAACTAGCCTTAAGCTATTTAGCAGATGAATATGGAAGAGAACATCCCTTAATTATTGGGAGTGAAAACAATACAATGTAAATGAAATTCGCACCGAAGCCCCAATAATATTATCATGCAGGACTAAATACTTTTTTTGAAACCAGAACGCACGGGGACTTATAACGTCTACGGACAATCCCACATGCTGTAAAACCTGATGCGAAAAAGTTTAACTTATACTGTTAGCAGTGCATGTTTCTTACGTTTCACAAAATGTGCGATCATCTGGTTATTACCTACTAACGAATGAGAGTCGGACCGTCCTCAGCTCATCGTCGTCGTCCTTGTCAAACGGGTCAACCTCTGAGGAATGTGAACACCATCTTTTCATATTTTCGGTTGAATGCACTGACGAATAGTGTCGTTTGAACCTCGTTAATGTCCGCATATTTCTATGAGGTATCGATTGCTCGGAAGTGCTTTGCTAATGATGCAAGGCCCGTTAAACTTTGGTTCCAGTTTGTTTGCAGCCCGTCGCTGCAGGAATGCTTCGAATAACAACCAAACCTCCTTCTTCATAGATCTTCGGCTGCGTGAGTTTTTGAATTTCTTGAATTTCCATTTCTCTCTTTCCTTCTCAATGTTCTTAAATGCTATTTCTCGTTTCTTCTCGATGGTTGTAGTTGATGTGGTTTTTTTATGTGATAGCGCTTGAATTGCGCGATTTTGTTCAACATCTCTGAGTTAGAAGTCGAAAATAACTTCATATGTAGTTCAATTAGCGATTTCTACCGTTTTCGGCATTTTTTTTGACTGTATCTCATTTCTGATTGTCAAAGATCAAATTAAAAAAAAGCACTTGATAAGATCAATGTTTTTAGTTTTTCCTCAACAAGGTTGCGAAAACTTTAAACTACTTCTCTATTGCACTGCCTCTGAGCGACTGCTCTTTTTCCATCAACTCGTTTTCGCACTCGTGGCTTCACGTCTCGTTTGTTAGTCTGACAAATATCTCTACAGGATTGGCAAGGAGCAAGATGACTGCTATGAATACTGCGGAGAAGCAGTAGGGAGTTTAGAACAGCTTCTCACTCACTGTCCAGCACTAGTAAAACGAAAATTAGAGCTTTTTGATTCTGCTCACTTCGGTACATAAAGAAGTCCCGTCCGAGGACAAATCCTAGCCCATAAGGAGGCTGGATATCTTATGGGGCATAACATTAAAGAGGTAAAATAGACCCAGGAGGTCGCAGTGGTCGAATCCATTTGAATCCGCTCAATGTAATCAAATAAAACTGGTTAATTAATTAAATCTTCGTCGTGCCACACTAACTTTTTTAATGTTTTTTATATTTATTAGGTGTTGTGCATAAAAATACGCAGTTATTTTTTTTATTACCCATGAATTTTATTGAACACTAAATTATAAAGAAAATGTTAAATAGTTCTCCAGAAACATGTGAATAATGTAGTTTGTAAATTAAAGGTCTATGATTTTCTGGAATATTTGGCTTCCGGTTGGTCTCTTTTGATCGTCCAGCTGTAGTCAGCCAACATCTTTGGACTCTTTCTTCGCTGATATCGCCTCTTCATCTTTGAAATGTCCTGATGGAACCTTTGTCCATACTCATCACTTACAGTCCCCAAATTCTCAGGGAAAAAATCCGAATGTAAGTTTTGAAAATGAATTTTAAGTGACATATTGCAACCCAAAGCTTCATATGTCAGTAGAAGCTCGTAAATCAATTCTCTATGGCTCTTACTCTTATGCTAACCCAAACAATTCGCAACCACGTTCTTAAAGCATTGCCAAGCTGATTTTTCTAAAACATTCAATTTTTCTTCGAATTTCGTATTTTTTATTTATTCCCTGAATGCCATCTTTTATTTTAGCATCACTTGTTCAAATAGCTTGAAGTAGAGGGTTGTGAATCGTCAACCTTAAACAATATGGATGGAACTAACAGATCTGTTTGCTGAATATAAATTAGGGTATTGAACTGTGTGTTTTGTCTTCGGATTTATGCTTTATATTGGAGTACTTTCTTCCAGTCAGTTAAATTTTTTACACATGTTATGCAACAAATATGTGGGGCCCAAGATTTGTCTTGAGCAGCCACTCCAAAACTAAAAGACTCGCGGCACAATTCAAAATAAGATGAAAAAAATTTCGCCTCGACTTTTGAAAGTCAAGTCAGTGCACCAAAAATATAACAAACAAAGGTAGGATCGTCAATAAACTTTCTCGACATATTCGCGTAAGCATAGAAATTAATTAAAACCAAAAAAATTAAATTAATAGCGAAAACAATTATATAGCACTCTTTTTTTACGGCCATTCATATGCGTTTATCGCTACAATACCGAAAATTAACTTGACCTCATCACAAGAAAACAGAGGGTGACTGAAAAAAAAGTGCGTTTTCGTAATGAGGGTAAGTAGTCAAAACACGAACGCCTATCAGAGTTCGTGTGGCATGACCACTGTTGATCAGTGTAATAAATTACAGCATGATTGTCTTTAGCACCTAGTAGTTTTATCACGGAGATCCCTCCGAGTTGAGACTGCTTGCCATCAAGAGTTACAAGGATTCTTAAACTCTTACAAAGCATTTTACCACAGCTAACTCAACAGCAACTTGATTTACTCATGACTTACTTTTTTCAGATGCTCAACAATAAACACAATCAACCATGCTTGAAGAGGACCTTGAAGACACTCATTTATGCATCAAATGCAGCCGAACTATCGTCGGACTAGAAAACTACATTGATCATCGAAAATCCAATTGTTCGACCAAACCTCCAGAGCCACCAACGAGAGACGATCCTGAGCATTCCGAACATCGATACAGAAACTATGACTTTAGTGAATCAGGCAACTTTCACAAACCCGAAGAAGTAGACAAGGCCAATAAATCACTCAATGACTCCTACGAAATTCCTTATGAGCTAGGTGCTGATTTATTTTTCTCTTCTCTCGAGCTGCAGAGCAGCTCTCGAAAAACGATCACAAACTCAACACCTGTAGCGTCGACTAGTGGAAAACAGGGTTCAACAAGTAAAATACTCACCAGAAAAGCAACTGCAGCACTTTTGTCACATAACGAGCCAAACGATAATGGCTGGATAAGTCCAAGTAACAATACTGACAGTCTCATGAAAGCAGTCCACGACATAAGTGGCAACAAAAAATGTGACAATCTATATATGGTTCCGTTTCAACATGATTCGCCAGAGCCCACAGACGATGAAGACGATGACGAAGATGAGGACTATGAAGAAGGTGCACCGCCTTCAACACATACCGGAGGTAAATGGAAACCCGGAAACACGATTTCTCCCTTGCGAAGTTTACCAGCATGGGATGACCGATCCCATTGGGACGCAGCTGATCCTGATGATGATAAAAACGCCAAACATCAAGATAATGATGACGATGATCATGACTTCATTCCTCCGCCAGGGCACACTAAAGGCAAATGGGTACCTGGAACTAAAATTATCAAACTCGACTATAAAGAAGAAGTTGAAGTTGAGAAAATATTTTCAGACCAGTATTGGTGCAATACTTGCAATCGGAAGCTAGCCACAAAGCTTTTGTACGAGCGACATATCAAATCAAATTTGCACTTGAAAAGGTCCTTGCCTGAACAAGAGCTTGAACGTGCCAAACATAGTCTTCCTAAGTTTTCGGAGCGCGTGAAGAAACGGTCCTTATATTTGAATGAGAATCTTTATATAACACAAAATTTTTTCACTGACGAAACCAAACCTTTATCACCCAGTGTGAAACGTCGACGCAGAAAATATTTTATGAAATGTGATACTTGTAAGATGCGTTTTCGAAAGGAGATGCTTGGCAAACATCTGATCTCGCATTATCATTATCGTCGCATATCCCGGAACCCTTTCAAATGCTTCGAGCTAGTGCTGAAACATATTGACAAAATAGTCTACCAAGCTCCGTATCAGTGTCAGCCTTGTCGATTCTACACCAACACTTTCGACGATTTCATGGACCATTGGAATTCGGAGGACCATGCTGATGTGGTCGAGAGTCCAGGGCGATTTTCCTGCAACTTCTGCAAATTTGAATGCGAAGATAACAATCAAATGCGTCGCCATTTGCTTGGGCAAGAACACAACGAAGTGAACCTTGCGGTCAACAGATCATTTCCCATCGTTATTGGGAAACGCGTTGTGATCGAATGCCCGCAATGCAAACAGGTATTCCGTTATAACATCGAACTGAGAAAGCATGCTGCAGAGTGTACCCGCGAGCCTGCCGGGACAGCTTCGAACGACTATCAATCGAAATTCATTTGTGACGTTTGTCAGGTGTCCTGTAAATCAAAATTAGCTCTCCATATGCATAAGAGGCGTCAGCACAAGCAGAGAAAATTCTACTGCTCTATATGCAAGATAGAATTCTCTACGGCTGACGATGCTAAGAAACATCGATCAACGCCATCGCACCGCGTCACCGTTGCAACTTTGAATAATTCAAAAAAACTGACCAGGAAATGTGTACATTGTGGCGAAGTTCAGGAAAATATTTTGGAACTGAAAGAACATATAGAGAGAATTCATCCTGAAGCGAAACGTGTATGTCCGTATTGCGGTGATAAATTTACACTGCCGCAGGAGATCAGTCAACATATCCGGGCCAAGGTGTGTCGAGCGTCGACTTCGAGCCGTGTCCGTGAGGAGTGTGAAAATATCGATGACCCCGAAATCGCAGAGGCTGTAAAGCACATGGTGTCGTCTTTTGATCCTGGCGATCCTGCAGAGAAGTTGGCAGATGGCGACGATATCGGTGCCAACGTTTGGAGTTGCACTAAATGTGATTTTCGGTAGGTACTCGTTATTGTTTTCTATTTTCCCTAGAAAAATCACAAGGAACTTTTTATCAGCCTTACATATTTTGAAAATAAATGAGAGTGCTTTGTTCTTCTACGCTTTCTTTTAAATTAAATTTTAGTTTGAAATTATTATTTAGTTTAAGGTCTTCCTTTTAATCATATATTTATTTGCTTATGTCTTCTTTACTCTCCCGAAACCCCAAATTAACACTAAAACCTACGAATTCCATCACAGATCTGATCTCAAAGCTGAACTCTTATATCACGAAATTCTGCACAAACATCCGGACATTGATGGCCAAACACCGCTCCAATGCTCGCTTTGTGAAAAATCTTTTCGGAAATACTCGCTTCGCTTTCATCTACGGCAGCACACCGATGAACGAACATTTCAATGTAGCCATTGCCCAATGAGATTTTCAAGAAACTACAACCTGAAGACACATATCGAAAACGTACATTCCTGGACTGTTCAAGATAAGAAAACCGTCGAACCGGATCATGGTGAAGATGATGAAAAAAAGTTGGTCTATCAGTGTGATTTTTGTGGAAAATGCTTTAATAGCAGGTAAGTAATTATTTTAAATATTAAAACTCAATTTCCATAAAAGATTAGATTGAAACAGTCTCAATTTCTCCCTTTTATTTAAATCCCGCTTTTAAACCATAAAATATTTCGACGAAGGAATAAAAATAATGTATAAAATGTGACCATCATTCTGTGCTAATGCCTATCACAACCACCCCTGACCACATCCCTTGTCATACTCATTCGTTCGAATGCAGTAGTAATTTACTTGGTCCCAAAATACATGTCCTCTGGCTAGTTTTGCATCACCATCAACAGCTCTTCCTGAAAACTTACCGCCAAAGTCTATATACGTACGAACTACGCTCATCGTCATCGTTGGTCGTTGTCCTTTTGTGTGAAAGTGCAAAATATCTTTGGTCACATAAAACTTACCAATGCCAACCGTTATAGTTTCCGATATTGGTACAATCTTGTGCAGTGCACCAGTCTCGATTTCGTTTCGCTTCGCTTCGAGGCGAAACGTAAAGTCAACTATACTGCCGCTCTAGTGGTTTTGTTCTGTTTGAAGTATCATACTTACAGTAAAAGTGATCCTTACCGTATCCCTGAAGTTTACTAGCGCAGTTCAAGAACGGAACAGTGGACGAACGGTTTTCAGTGGCGCATTTCGACAAGAGATGGAGAAACGTATAGGGTCATTTTCAAGGTATCTACAAGATATATTGTAATGTCTGTGCCTGAAAACTGCACATTTTTCGAATAATATTTTCAGTTTCGGTGACAGAGACCACAGTTTGGATGATGTTACGAGGGTAGGTATACTGTCGTTAGATAACGAGAGATACAAATGTCGAATTGATGGGGAACAATGAGAGGTTTTCAAGCCATGAAAGGAGTTAGATAGGAGGTAGATTGAATGGAATCCTGGACTCAGTAGAAAGGAAAATCAAATAAAAAATGAATATCTTCATTTCATTAATTGACAGTCAAAACCATAATTTAATGTTAAAGCTAACGCAATTTTCATTATAGCTTTGATTTATTTTACATTTAAAGACTGACACGCAATACAACTAATCATCGTAGTGTTCCTGTCCATATAAATATTCAATACACCAACCCTAATGTCAAGTACTACTTTAGCTTCCTTCACATTATATTAAATTATTGACGAATCATCGTAGGATTCACAAAAAATTGGAAAAAATGACAAGCATGACTCCTCACTTTCTTCGCGTTACGAATACGAATCGAAAACATCTTAAAAGTATGAATTTCTACCTGTCTGATGACGAAAATACTTTGATGAAAATACTTTTATTATACTCCTTGTTAACGGGCATTTTTGATGTTGTGCCGATTATTATCAATAACCGTTCGAATGATGACCATTCTGGATCATCTCAAAAGAGCCACTTAAAGACACAATTGATTTGAATAAACTTTTGTACATTTGAGTAATGACTGATACAAACTTTTAGGAAAAATGAATAATGAAAGTCGATTGATTCTCCAAAACAGCTTTAAGTGATAAGTTTAGATGAATGCATTGTAATTGCTTATAAACGTACTAAGAGAATTATGGAATTGGGGGGCTTATGAGTGCTTACATTGACCAGACTGAATCTTTGAGTTAAATCGATTAAAGCATTTAAAGTCACTAAAAATTCTGACTAAGTATTGCGAGAAATTTCGAAATTGTATTTGAGAAGCAGAGTCGATATTTTTACTGATATTTAAATAAACGATTTGAACTATTTCAGTGAAGTTCAATTATTTTATAAGGTGAAAATATTAATTTGAATCTAGTAAAAAATATTTTTTAAACTACTCTAGATATATTATTTAGATTTTCAAGAATAGATCATAATATCTATATGCAAATAAGATATATCATTTGGGAAAAATACTAAATATTTGAAAAACTACTAATACTTCTCTAACGACCATTCTTTTCTGACATTCTCAATGATTTGGTGCTGTTTTCAATTAAGCCTAAAACAACTGTTTACTTGGATTAGCTCTCTACACTCAGAAAAATACTTTTATTTTTTGAGGAAAAATGAACACATTATCAAAGAAAATTGATAACAATTATGCGCCAAAGAAATGTTTACTCAGTCGAAAGAAAGGAATTTATTCATAAGAACTGATGTTGAACTTGCCCTGAGTAAAATTTGGTATACTAGTTTCAAGGAAATGTTGCCATAAATCTACCATCAATCGGTTAAAGCTATACTGTGACACTTAATTCATGGAGCTCTGTTATTATATGTTTAGACAACTCAAGACGAACAAATACAACCATGATCCCGGTGGAACTCGAACCCGCAACCAGTAGATCGCTGCTGCGGACCTGCGCGTTAGCGAGCTGAGCTACCGACCTCTCATTTGTTCCAAGGAAATGTTGATAGAAGACATAAAAACTATCCATTTTTTCGTAGAATGTTGAAGCGTGGTTGATGTTGATACATGTGTTTACTAGATTCGTAGACATAATTTACTATATTTACTATATATTTACAATTTTCCCCATAAAAATTTTTTCCATCCTTAATATATCACTATTGTACTCCCCGACCACTTTCAATCATTGAAAGCGCGGTGAAGGCAGTTTTTGCCAAACTATGGCCAAAAAACCCCTTACTCCCCTACAAAACCGAAATGTTTGTATCACAGCAATAGGTCTTGGCCCGTTATGTCCGAAACCACACTAACCCGAAATTGGTACCGTAACCCGAAGCTACTTTTGCCCTAAACACTTTTTGAATATTTGAATAAAATACTCGCAAGTACGAAAATACTGGATACATGATATGCTTTCAAACTGCACTATCTAAAACCAGATTTTATGTCCGAAACACTCTAACCCAAAATTGGCCGATTTCAGCTACTTTTGCCCTAAAAACTTTTTGAATATTTGAATAAAATCCCATGCATATCTGATCATTATATTCCATATGTATGCACACGTAAAAAAATCTACTAAATAGTACATCCAAACCATTCAAATCTATTCTTCACAAGCGGTTCTACAAGCGTACTGTGTATACTGGTATGCTTATACACTAACATGCCCACCGCCACCAAAGAGTTAAAGATATCTTAATTTTAACTTAAGATAAACATATCCTTTAATACATCAATATTTCCCAAAAAAAATTGCAGTTTGATCAAATAATAACACTTAATATTTTTGCTGAAATATTTGAACATTTTTTTTTGAATATATAAAAAAGAAAATAGCATATATTTCAATTGCCGTCAACCGATTGTCGATGACTTGACCGACCGAATGATCGATTGCGAGATGTTCGATTGTCTCGATTGCCTCGATTGTCTCGAATCGCTCGATTATCTCGAATCGCTCGATTGTCTCGATTATCTCGATTGTCTCGATTATCTCGATTGTCTCGATTGTCTCGATTGCAACAATCGAGTCCAACTTAAATAATCGAGATGTTTCGAGATATTTGAACAATCGAAACAATCGAGTTTAACATCTCGCAATCGCGCTTCACTAGTCGTATCAAATTTCTTCAAAAAGTGTACCAATAGTAGTAAAAATGTATCAAAAAGTTCCCAAAAGTGTATTTGGGTCAAGGTAGAGAAACTATAAATAATAGTATAAAAAAAGGTTAAATTGGAGCTATTATATTTATTAAAACGGTTAAATTGGAGCTATTAAAGCTGGTTAAATTGGAGCTATTAAAGCCTAATAAAATGAATTGCTTCCTCTCTTCGTTTTCATCTGTATATTGCCATTAATATTGAAGCCATATTGCAAAATGTGGGTTCTCTGCGAATGCGCTCAAAATTTCACGAAATTAATACGGAGCGCAGATTATTTTTAGAGAAAGTCGCTGTTTTAGGATTCCAAAAAAAAATATTCTTTGGCCTAAAAAGGAACCATAAAACTGAATATGATGAATAAAAGGATATGTTTTGGGCAAATATGTCATACAGGGGCATCCAAACAGTGTTTGGTTTCTCGCATCCCAAAATTCCTCTAATCTCTTTTCAACTCTAATCAGTTCTATTTTACATTGCCATCCAAGTTTAATACAGAAAAACGTCGTTCTGAGGTAAACTATAAAGTACAGCAATTAAAGTCAACATGAATGAAAGAGGCAGCAGATGACATTGATTCACCTAAATTGTTTTCAACCAAACTCGGTTTATCCCAAACCACTTCAAGATTCATTTTCTCCTTATTATTTAAATAGCTTGAAAACTTCAAATCTTCAGAGCCATATCACATATTAGATATTTTTCGTAGTTCAGAGTGTAAAGTAGATTGAAGTTGGCAGTTATGTCTGCTAGAGGGAGGAGATTTGGTTGATACATGACAGCAAAATTAAAAGAAATCGAATTTATTTACTGGATGACAAAATGTATCATTTCGCCATAATTCAGTGAGTTGCTGTATCATTGTATCAAAAATATAAGTTTTAAATAAAAATGTATCAAAAGTGGGTACACTGCCCACAAAGAACAATGCAGTCTCTTTGTGATTAGACGCGACATCCAGTGGCCTCACATACTAAACGAGCAAAAAAAATTCAGTTTGAAGTCGCTCACCATTAACGAGCAGTAAACTCTTTAACATTTTTCGATGCACTCTTTTTACAGAGAGAAATTTGTGCTCTTAATCCACGAATAGAACCAGAAATAAATCTCCAGATTCGCGGAACTCTCAAGTTTATCTCTTGGTTTTCTTTCCAAAGTTTTTGTTTAATTATGAGTATCTACCACGTTGCCCGATCAAAAACTCCACGCCTTTCTTTATAGTGCAACAGTATACAAAGCCAGTAGGTGAAATCAGTCGCAAGAACTGTCTTCGTAGACCGTTGGATTTGGCTTCTATGATTATCCGCTATGCCACTAATATATAGCACTTATAGCACTTGCAAAGCTACGAAGCTTGAATGCAATAGCATGACCGGCCAACACTGTCATGCGATATAATGTCTCCTCCACACTGTGGGTCATCATGTGGCCCATTGTGTAGACGGGCAATGGCTTGCAGTGGCCGACAGTGGCGAAGCATGGAAATAGCGATGACCGATGATGGCGTTCGGAGCGGTTTTTCATACACATCAAAGCCATCATGCGCAACCGAAAATTCATGACTGGCCCATCTAGCCATCCTTCATTGTGGCCATCATTGCGACCATTACAGTGGCCGATGATGACCCACAGTGAGGAGGCGGCATAAGACGCAATGAAGCGAAAAATATCGAAATTCCCTAAAAGAAAAAAAACAAAGTTTAAATCTGTTCACAGAATAAATGAGCTAGCGAAAAATTCAAAGTCTATTTCCTGGGAATCTTAATTTAGTAACTCGTTGATTTTTTTGAGTGCAATTGCGTAAAATAAATTAATTTTTTTTAGACATTAGTAGGTTAAACAATTTGACAGGGGGAGAGATTTTAATCACTGATATATTTAATTATAACTGTTTTGGAGCTACGTCCTGCTTTTCTCTACGATGCAGACGAAATCAATAAACAATATTATTATATTGATTTGTGATCACGGTTCCCTTCTTGTCTATAATCGCATAGACAACGTATATCGTCTCTAAAGCTTATCAAAGCAGAGAATAATTGATACGGGAAACTCGATCGTTTTGCGGAATAAGCCTCCGAAAGCAGAATCAAATTGGAATTGTTTTTGACAACAGGGACCCATAGACAAGAAGGGACCCATGATCACAATCAATAACTGATCACTATTATTGGATACGACTTTAAAAATGATTGTTAGTGAATAGCCATTTTTTTTTTTTAATTCATTCGCAAATGTGGCATCACTGTCCGAAATTGAAAAACATGGACATGGAACAGAGTTGGGAAATATTAAGATAAAACTCCCTCAACAGCTTGTGAGAATAATTTTTTAAAACAATATGTTGGCTCGTGACTCCAGTCAGATTTCCACTGTGACTAGGAGTACCAGCTTTAACTTTTCTCTTGCCATATTATTTTTTGCCGAGAAATTTCAAGAATACCTGGATTTCCAATTCTGTCAATAATTACACAACATGTCAAACTTGACATTATTTATGTGAAGTTAACTTTGAATTCAGTAGTCGTCCCATTATTCAATGAACTTTAAATAAAACGAAAACTAATCTGCTGCCATATTTATGTTTTATATTTTTGCTTCTACTTTTATTCCAGATAAATTCAATTAAAATAAAATTCAATTTAGAATTTTTTTATAAATTTTTTATTTTTTGTAGTCCTATACCATTGTTACCAGTAAAATTATCCAAAATGCATGGAACATCTCAAACTATCCTATTTACATTAATTTCATTATTAATTCTACAAGTGAATTTCGCTAATAAAACACCATATCTAGATAAACTTAGTTCCTCATGCTTTCCAAAAGACAAACAAGACACTGCAGCAAACATGTCAGAGACAGCAGCACACACACAAAAAAAAAACAGAAAACGACAAGAAACTGATATAAATTAACCTGGTTAGAATTATCGTCGTAGTTTCTTCGACGACATCAACCTCGCAACAAGATTATTTGTTCGGTGCGCAAATTTCTCAGCTAAGGTGTTTGTTTGAGAAAACACACCTAGGTGACAGTAGTAGTACATATAAGTAGGAGCAATTCACAGGAAGAGAAGCTAATTACAAGTTTTGTCTTCATGTATTCACAAGAGGGTTTGGCTTGTTCCAGATCACTCGACTTTCATTTTATTCGTCGTCGACATCGTTTTCATCGTGTTTATCCTGTTTTTTGAATAGATGTAATAGATCTCAGTGGTAAATAACTTCATTTGCAAAGGATAATCTGATTTGTTTTAAAATTGTTATCTATCAGGGGCTTGTTACAAAGAAAATTCAACTTCTAACGTTCTTTGAATTTGTGTGTTTTTTGCACATTTAATTAACATTAAGGTCACTTAACCATTTGAAAATAGGTTAATGAAACAAAGTGAATAACAAAGAAATCAGATCATTCCGACTGCGAAAGTATATACATATATCACAACTAGAATTCACATCAGTCACACATCATTTTATTTGTTATGATTTAAGAGGACCATAAGCCATGTTGCTCCACAATGCTTTTTAGACGTTAAAAAGTTTATGAGCCACTACCAACTAAACTATTGCTACCAGCGAGGCAACCAGACAGTGGCGAAACAGCAGCTTGAGTAACTGATACGCTTAGTGAGAAAGACGACATGATAACATACCTTTCGGATATGGTAAGACACAATATCTAATGCTTCCATGGTTAACTTAGAAGTGCCATAAATATTTATGCGAGTCGAGAAGTGCAAAAGTTCATTTCACCAACAACGTACTACCGCTACAGCTAGCGCTGCTACAGTACAGGAAAACTACTGGAAAGCACATCGAATAACGTGAGCCGACGAAGCGTCATGAGCCCAGTCAGCCACTCTGTCTATCTTCGTATAGAGTCTAGGGGTACTAAACTAATCTACAATGCGCGGCGTTTTTGTCCTTGCTGCAAGTGCTTTCATCTTCGTCGACTTTTTGAGCGACTTCAACGACATCACGCCACCAGATGAAGGAAGACAACGTATTCGATCCAGCCGAACTGCTGTACTCTAGATAGTAAATGAGAAGCTTGAGAATAATCTTCAAATCCTGACGGTAGTGTGTATTTAGATTGCAAAAAGCAACCAGGCGAGAACAAAAGACAAGCGAAAACAAGTCCATTATAAATGCATGACACGACGATGATGAGACTCTAAAATTCAAATTATGATCGAAATTTTGAAGTTTGGTGTTATGGCAGTTGTTGTTCTTGTTTTCATTGTTGCTGTTGTTGTTTGTTCATCTGTTTGTTTACGGAGGCAATAAACGATGGATATATGCGGCTGTTATCTTCTAGACTATTATTTGCATTGCAGACATTTTATGTAGACAATTCTCCAGGTGAATGCACTTTTCGAGTAATTATGCGGCTAGAAGTATGAGAGTAAAAGTTTTAATGGGTTATTCGAGCCCCAGATGAGTTACAGCTCGTAGAAGATTTAGTCAATCAGAATTGAGATAAAATCCTTCAAGGAATGTCTAGTGAGGAAAAAGCTATGCCTGTCGAGCTATTGTTGCTGTTAAAAACAATGTAGAACTGGGTACAACCTAGGCAATCGGCTGGCTTATTCGATTTCTGGTCTGTGCATGCCAAATTACATTAGTATCTCAAACTCGCAGTCTTCGTCGACAGAATTGGACCACCGTTTCCTGGGTTTTCCCACTGATCTTCGATCCTCAGCTTTTTCTTCAAATGTCTTTTTAGGTAATCGATGCTCCTCCATTCACTGCACTTGACCAGCCCATTGCTAGTTCCGCACTCTAATGATTGTGGTATCCTCTGTATCGTCAAATGCTTTGTACAACTCATGATTATAACTTATTAGCCATTGGCTGCTCTCTCACTTTGGTCCAATTATTCGCCTTAGGATTCATTTTTCGAATGCGTTCATACGTTTTTCCTACTTTGGGAGTTCTGGAAGGTTCAATTCTTGGCCCTCTGTTGTTCCTGCTCTTGGTTAATGACCTGCCATTTTGTATACGTTTTGCTTGTTTTTTTTTTTGTGTGCTGATGAAATGTTCAGAGTAATCAAGGCATTTAGCGATTGCTTTGAGTTACAAAATGCTCTCTCTGCGTTAAATAGCTGGTGAATTGCTAACGCGCTTACTCTGAATGTCGCAGTGTCACCAAATGTGTTTTGTTCATAAAATCGCGTACATTTCTTTCTCTTACTGTGTTTCAAATTCCTGTCTTAATGTTGTTGTCAATATCAGGGACCTTGGCGTAATATTTGATTCGAAACTCAAATTCGATCAACATACAATGTATATCACAGCCAGTGCTTCTAAATTGTCTGGCTTTATCCTTAGATCTTCCAAACCATTTTTTAGCCTCTCTACATGTTTGCATCTCTTCCTGTCATTTGTTCACAGGATTCTGGAATACTGTGTCCCTTTTACCATTAGTGTGATGTCCCCCTCCTTAGAATCTGTCGAACGTAGGTTCACCCGCTCTTTGTTTTACAAATTCAACATCCCTTACTGTGTTTAGAATCACTGTCTCTCCATATTGCAGATTCCTTTCCTTGAATCACGTAGAGTTTTTCTTGACGAGTGTCTCCTTTGCAAACTGCATTACCATCTTGTTAATCGTGATCTATGTGTGATCTATGTGATCTATCTATATCTAATCTTGTTGCTCTAACAGATCCTCTTTTACGTTTAACATTCCTTTCGCGCGAACTAATGTCTACTTTTATTCGCCTTTGTTACGTATAGCTAGCTTCTTCTAGCTTTGTTACGTATGCAACTTCGTCCTTTTCAGATGACGTCCTTTGAACACAAACATTTTTTAAAGAATAGAGCCCTTAAGTATATTGTCAATTTTTGATCTTGCTAATAGTTTAATTTTTTATTTTATTTATCATTGTAAAATATTTTATTTTAGTTCGTTTTTTTCTCTTTTCTTGGATTATCTTTTTCTTTTTTCTTTTTATTTTAATTTTTCAAATCTTTAATTGGACGGAAGTCTGTTATTTTGAATAATTTTTAAATAAATAAATAAATAAACAATTTTGCGAATGCAATGTGAGGGTCCACTTTTAATGTCCATTGCACAACACAGATCATATTGTTGACATATAGACTTGAAGCCTTGTTTTCCTGTGTATGCAGCTGGCCTTCAGTCGAGTCTGAATGGAGTAAAAAGTTTTATTAGCGAGCTGTATTCGTTTTATTTAGTCAGTTTCGTTGAATTTTGCTCTGAAATTCGAACCTAAATTCTCGTACATAAATTTTTTCACATTTTCTAAATTAAAAGTTGTCAAGACCTCTATTTTTCCTATTGTGGTTCTGTTTCAGACTTCAGGTATTGTCAGGTTTATTTTCAGGCCTACTTCTTTTGCTTCCCGGTCAAGTTTGAGCAGGAGTTCTTTGGCGGTTGTGGCAGAACGTGACAAGATGTTGATGTCATCCGCGTAGGCTGATATTAGACTGGATTTATATAAAAGCGTACTCCTTTTGGCGGCAAGTAGGAGGTGCGATAAGTTATTTAAAAAAAATAGATCAGCCATTTTCTTGCACCTCACCCTTCGCACAGTCAAGTGCCTTCCTTATCACGTACTCAAGCGCCAAATTGAACAGCAATGGCGCCACCTTGCTTTAGTCCAACATTTGTGTCAAAAGCGTCAGTCAGATATTTGTTGATTCTGACTAGAGCTTTTGTCGATGTCATCGTCATTTTGCTACTAGCTTTGCTGAGATTCCGAGGTCAGCATTATTTTGTATAGTACGTTTGGATTAATTCTGGCATATGATTGTTTAAATTCTAGGAAAATCCGGTAGACGTCAATGTTAAATTCCCAGCATTTCTTGAGCACTTGATTGACTGTGAAAAGTATATCAGTTGTCGATCGTCCTGACCTAGAGCCTCCTTGGCATTTTTTAATGGCATTTTTATTTTTTGTGGATAGGTATTCCTCCCGCGGTATTCTCTCTTGATCACAGATGTGCTGAATCGCTTTGTGGATGGCTTTTATTGTACAGGGTCCACCGCATTCTTTTAATTCGGCCCGAATTTCGTCAATGCCAAAGGCTCTATTATTTTTCTGGCTTCTTATGCCAAAGTCGAATTCGAAGGAGTGCTTTAAAATAGCGAGCCCATTTTTCCTTAATCTGACTATCTTCAGAAAATATATTGCCGATTTCGTCTTTACAGTTATTATATATCTTATCTTATTTTATATCTTATGCTATTTTAATCGGTTCATGTCGGAGGTTTACGTAATGTTTTTTCTTCGTCCTGGCACTGGTCTCAAACAAGTTATTTCTTTTGCGCTGATTTTCATACCCAACCACTTGCTCTGCAACGGTTTTAATTATTGTAATCATCTCGACCTAGACATCGATCTTACTGTATTATTTTGTAGGATCAGTGGCGGCTCATCAGGGACGGCAAGGTCGGCAATGCCGACTCAAAACTCCTGTCCAGTGCATGTAGAGTGAAATCGTTAATTTTATAAAATATTCCGTTTTTATATTATTATTTTATGAAAGAAAATATTCTTATGTGCTTTGCCTTTATTACTTTTCAGACATTTGCCAATTATTACACATTGCGCCTTGTAATATTGAATTCCCACCAATTCTCCTTGATAACATACATTTAGGCTTCTGATTTATTCCGGGTCGGCAAGCCGTTGAGATGAGATCAAAACTGCCTTGCGAAATCCAAATTTGAGGCGGCTGGTGGACGACCTTGTCATTCATGGTTATACACACTGCAAGCCTTATTCTTGGTAGATAAGTTTGTTTACATGTTTTTTTTTCATGCGCCTCTTACACATAGAAACGTGACCGTTACTGAGATATTTAGGAAAGGTCACTTTCGGTGTCCTTTGACCCCGTATAAAAAGCAACGCAGCACTCGGATCGATAGGGACTTTTGACATTTTATTCAACACGCCAGTACCAAAGTTCACACCAAAATTCAGCTTTCCCCTAATTTTTCCCAAGCACCATGTTAAATTTTCCCGGACTATAAGTAGAGTTTTCTTTGGGCCGATGCATAGGATAATCTGTGGGTCGGCGTGCCGTGCCTGAGATCATAAATATTTTTTTCAGCAAATTTGCAGTGCTTTATTTTATTTATTTTATTTATCAACCAAGCAAGGTACAAGTAACATAAACAGTAAAAAAACACAAAATTGGAAATTACGAGTACATAGAAATAAAACGAAAAATTAAATAAAATAATTAACAAGATAAATCAATAACAAATTAATAAATAACAAATAAATATAACATTTAACATATAGCTTAAGATAAAGGGTTGCGGATGGCTTGGAAGAGGGAGGATTTGAAGGATAATTTTGAGACTGTTGGAGAATACAGATCACTTATGCTATTGAATATCCTGCAGCATCTATTAATCGGCTCATTAGCAGCGTAAGTAGTGGAGTGTGGATATTCCTTAAGTAAACGAGAGGACCTGGTGTTTCTTACAGGGTTATTCAAAACTATTTTGCTATTCAGGAATTCAACTTTGATGACGCCTCTAATGACGTCGAATGTGAAGCAGGCCGAAAGCATCTTTCTTCTAGATGCAAGTGTTAATAAGTTTAGATGACCCAGTCGAAACTCATAAGGAGGAAGGGTATTAAAATCGTAAGGGCTGTATAGTTCTCTCAATGCGAAAAATAAGAATTGCTTTTGTATGGACTCGAGTCTGCTACTGTGGGTTTCAAAAGCCGGATTCCAGCAAATGGAAGCATATTCGAGAATGGGGCGTACAAGTGAGATTTATAAGGATCTTGTGACCCACAGGTTACGAAATTCCTTGGCACGTCTTTTGATGAAGCCTAGCTGTTTGTTTGCACGGGAAAGTATTTTATCATAATGCAAGGTGAAGCGGAGTTTCTCATCCAAGACAACACCAAGGTCGATAACGTTATCAACTCGAGCTAACAAACTATTCCCGAGGAAGTACGTGTTATGTGAGACGGTGCATTTTCGGGAGAAACTTATAACTTGGCACTTAGCAATGTTTAGAGAGAGAGCTTGTTTTCATTGCACCAATGATCAAGTGAATCAAGTTTGGATTGGAGAAAGAGTGCATCGGATTTAGATTTAATGATATGATAGACTTTGAGATCGTCGTCATAAAGTAGATGAGGTATATTTGATAGGACGTCAGATAGGTCAGAAATAAATATATTAAAGAGAAGTGGGCCAAGACGTAGCAGACGTAGCAGAAATATTTTTCGATAAAAGTCCTTGAAATTTTACCAGCTGAGCTCAATTTCCAAGGTAAGAAGTCAGCCAGCTAAGCAAAGATCCACCAAGTCCGAATTTCAGTAGCTTTAGAATTAAGGTAGGGTGGTCAACTGTGTCAAAAGCTTTACTAAAGTCTGTATAGACCGCGTCAATTTGGTATCCTTTCTCCATTTTACACAGGACGTCTGAGATTAGGACTGTCAAATTTGTGGTAGTTGAGCGACCTTTTCTAAAACCATGTTGCTGCTCGTTCAGACGGGAGTCAACAAGTGGAGAAAGTTTATCGTAGACAATCTTTTCAAAAAGTTTCGGAATAGAAGATAAGATGGCAATACCTCTATAATTTCCGATACAGCGTCCATCGCCATTTTTGAAGATGAGTGTGACATATGAAAGTTTCCAACAGGATGGGCAAACTCCAGACGAAAGTTCCGAAATAGCCTTACGTATTTCGTCACGTGTAATCTCTAAGTGACTAATAAAAGCTGTAGGAGTTGAATAAGACGAAGGGAGATGTGAGTTTGATGAGTCGGGAGCAATAAAAATATTCTGGAAATTATCTGCGAATAAATCACAAATCTCATTAGGAGAGGAAGAAGTGATATCATTAAAGAACATCGACGATGGATAACCAGTAGTTTTTCGCTTCACATTTACAAAATCATAAAAAATTTTCGGGTCGCGGATTATATTTTCACCTGTTGTACTAATGTAGTTGTCATAAGCCTCGTGAGACTTAGCCAAAAATTGCTTAGCAGTTTCATTATATTCATCCTGAATAGCAGAACTACCGTCGATATTGTTTTTAATCCGCTTATAAAGTTTATTCCTTCGATTTCGCTTTATGCTGTTAAAATGTTTTCGCGTAATATAGCTGCATATAGATAATTTTGATTTAATTATTGTGAATTTTCGTTGCTTTAGAAGAAATTTGTTTGGTCTGACATATATATGTTTGTTATAAATATTATTTCTCAAACTTATATATATAAAAATTTCAATTTTACATTGATTTTAATAGGGAAAGTACTTTTTAAAAAATTAAATAAGATTTGACAATTTACTATTATGCTATTTATTACATTTCACATCTCGTCGATTTGATAGATATGCACTTTTATAGTGTGCATTTTTGATTCATGCACCCAAGAACTCTGCTTGGCAAAATTAAAAAAAATAAAAATGTTCAACTTAGGCTTTAAGTTTTGTGAATATACCAATATATATACCAATATACCAATATTTAAAATATGTCTTTTTTGTGTCGAAACTTTGTTGTTGGTTTACTAAATTCGAGAAATTATTGTTGAGTATGTTATTTTATGCATATTTTTGTGGTAACGTATTCTTGCTTTATTAATTGCCGACCCATTCGAAAGCATCACGAGCCGCCACTGTGTAAGATGAGAGTGAATTTCGTCTCAATGGTTTTTTGCGAAGTTTCCTGCAACTGATGTCGTTTGAAGCTTTCCATGCTGAATTTTCGAAGAGGATTGGTCTTTGTCGCACACGCCTTAACCATACGACTCCGATATTTGGATTTTGGAGTCACAATTCGCTTCTTGAAAAGCACAGGACGTCAAGTATGCTAGAGAGCATGATCAATTTGGTTGAAAGTACTGCCATCTAGTGATGCTCATGTTCTTTTGTGAATACGTCAATATGGAAAGCATGTAAAGTTATCTTTATTACACGTAAAGCCTATCAGGCGGTGGCCACTACCATTAGTTTCATCATGTAGACTGTGTCCTCCAGTCGTTCACGGATATATTTCTTCATTCCCAACTTACGCATTGAAGGCAATGAGTCGAATATCCTTTCGAGCCAGTCATGGAATGCGTCCCTCGCGAGCCCAATCGCGAGAACACAACTGGAGAGGGCGAAGGCGAAAGGTACGATGAGTGATTTCACAGGAACAGATCGGCCATTTAATTGCACGTTACCCTTCGCTCGTTCAGGTGGCGTTCACTACAAGCATTACTATTCAATCAGAGAGCGACAATTAAATCAATCAAAAAACATACCTTTAAGATGTCAAATCAAAAAGTGATCGCGATACAAGTAGCAAAATTACCTATAAGCTGTGTTTAGTGAGCTAGGTAGAGATATCTCAACAAAATGTGTTTAATGAGTAATTCGGCTGCTCTAACTTGCCCGAAGTTGCTCTGATTTGTGTTTCATGAGTCTGCTCTAAGTTTAACTAGAGCAATATAGAGCACGATTTTTACTCTACTTTTTTTGGTAGAGCAAGTTCGGGCAAGCAACCAGCTGTTTTCCAACTGTCACGGAACCGGCTTGACAGGCTGTTTTCCAACTGTCACGGAACCGAATTGACAGGCTGACCTTCTGACAAGTAATGCATTTTGAGAATTGCCTCTCAACTGCTCTCACTTGCTCGACTTTTTTCTGCCTCTCAATTGCTCTGGTTTGCTCGACTTTTTTGGCAACCGCGCTACTATAACTTGCCTTGAGATGCTCTGCTTTTTTTCGTGCTCATTGAACACAGCTATAAAGTATTCAAAGTGTCATTGTATTCACCAGCTTTCATTTCCAATAAAAAATATCATTTCGAATTTTAACTCATGCAACAGTGCTCATGGAAACTTCTGTTCATTGTTCGATTTTTCAAAATGCAGAAAGTCTTCAGAAAACAATAAAATACTTTTAGATTTTCCCATAAAAACTGATGACCAAGCTAAACAAATAAATTTCTGCGAAAAAAAGTTTCTTTTCTCCAACGAAGTCAAAACGAGTGCCCGATGCATAAGTTCATTGCTTTTGGCCAGTCATTGTAGGGAAAAATTAAATCAATGCACTTTCTCGTCGAAACTTTTGCCCATTGCAACGTTGATGCGATTCAGTCACACTGGCCCAACTCAGCACAATCCAGTCCAACTTCAACTCCGACCAATTTTGAAAAGCACAATAATCATAACTCTAATCCAGCACTATGATGGGGCCATGCCATCATCATCATCAGCAGTATGAGGCTGCCGTTTGTGATGCTGTCCTTCTTTCATTTCATGCAAATATCACTTTTTCCACTTGACTTTTTTGAAACTCAATCCTCGACGTCGTCATCGTCGTCGCTCACCAGGCTAGTACAATACTAATTCGCATGCTTCGCTAGCTTGGACGCGGACGCCAACAAACCAGGACCAAGACGACTATCAACGACGTCGCCGTCACCGCTATGATATCGAAAACTATTGCAATGGAGTCTCGTAGCTGTCGTATTTCTTCAAGTTATGTGTCCTGGACATAACCTAACGAAAGAGCTTCAGCCGAACTCAACTCAGAATTGTGCATAGGAGGGCACATCGAGTTAAAAGACCTTGCCGCGTTGCATTCGCAGAATTATGATACGGGACACAGAAATGCTTCCCGAATGGCAAGAGATCAGATCGAAAGAATCAGTTTGCATTTCGAGACATTCCTATTTTCCTGCTATTGCTGCATAATAATTTCAGAAGCTCGGATGGAAAACATTCTCATTGGCTTCTTGTCCGCTTGCTGCTATTCCATTCGTTTTTGTTGCACGTCCATATTTTGATTTTATGTTATACTTCTTCGTCCTTTTCACTACCGGATTGCATTACTGCTCTCAATCTGAATCGTATTTTGAGCACAACGCTCTGGCTGGGTCAGGGATGTTTGACGGTGCCGAGCGAAGAATTATGAGAGGTTTAATGTACACTTCAGCTTCTTAGAATAGAGAATCGGTTCAAGAAAGGAAAATGTTGCTGGAAAACAGACCTTGATGAAAAAAGTTTTATTTTTGGAGAAGAAATGAAAATACAGTTAACTGATATCCAAATGTCACTTGTTACTTGTCCTGATTGAGCAATATACTTCTGTGTTTCATTGCCAATTATATATTGTCATATTTACTAACCACCCCACCTCCAAATGAATATTGCTGTTTCGCCCAAATTCTTTTGAATATTGTTTAAGTAGATGACTCTAGAAATGCGGCGAAAGATCACCACAAGTGCCAATAGTTGTTCAGCTAATAATGCAGAACGTTTTCATGGTCTTCAGGGTTCTCATGTGTTTGTATGGTCAATTTTTCTTTATGAAGCACTGAAAGAAAGAACCCATGGAATCTCAATATCCGAAAAATGAACTACAACCCACCTTGTGAACATGAAAGGTTGAACCATAAAAGGCTTGAAAATAAAATGTACGCGCAGGGAGGACTACTCCCCAAAATATTTGGTTCGAAATTGAACTGTTTTGTCACCAATTCGCCAGTTTCTACAAATTCTCACCACAAACTGTCTATCGACCTCAACCAAACGTCCCATAATCCCCCCATAAACTCAATTCACTGACGATTTCGGCTTCATTGAGACTTGAGAGACGAGACTACTTTTCTAGATCGATTATTCGATTCGAAGAATGGACTCCTAAAACTCCTCAGCAAATCGCTAAAACGTCAAAGTCGATAAAATTCCCGTTGCTCAATGCTATATTCTATACTTTACTCGTACTACTGATACTATATGGTATCCTTCTAATATAGTATGCATTCGATTCGCGCTGTTCCAAACGAATCCCTTCAAACGGTTTCTCTCTCATATTCCAAAGAAAAATTGTTCTGGGACACATTAAAATAAATTTTTATTGTCCCATGGTGGTGGCGAAATCGGGTGATTGGACACGATACGGAATAGGAGTGGACAACAGAAGCTCAGTGGAGTTGGAGCTGGATGGAACTTTGAGTTGTATCGGTTCCGTTACCATTCAATCTCTTCTCGTATAAGACGTAGTAGTGTATCGTTGCAGGAGCTGATTTTGTTCTTGCTGCTGCTGCGACTACTATTTTGCTGCTTTTGTTGTTATTTGCGCTACGATTGCTTTGAAAAGTGTGATGGCAAGCGATTCGGAAGCATTGATGCAAACTTACAGTGGAACAGAGCTGATGATGATAAGAGGAGATAGGGTGATTTGGTCAAAAATAATAATTTTTTTGGAAATTTAAAAATAAATATATACATGATATACAAGAAAGATGAGATGAGCAAACCTCTCCTGAATAGGTCTGGTATCAGTCAAGTTTCAAAATAGAACCAGTAAATAAAGTCAGGTGGTAATTAAATGGAGTCAGAAATTGAAATCGCTAATTATTGCTATACCGAATTCTTTTCTCGATGCTGCCAACAAACTTACGGGCCGAGGTTTTTGCTATCAAGCTACGATTATGCTCCTCATCCCAATCTTCACCTAACTATCGTCACTTACTATGCATACAAATGTTACTGCCCAGTATTCGATACCGACACTCCTCTTCTTCTGCAAGTCGTTCGTCCTTTTTATGGCAATCGTTCTGTACGAACGGACGGCGCGATACGATGCAATTGTGATGGGGCGCACAAGGGATGACGTTGATGGGCAATGTGCAATAACGATGTTGGGTCCTGGGGGGCAGTCAGTGTTAGAAGGGTTGATTCGTTGGTTGGCTGACGATGATGCTAGTATGGCTGCACCGTACCAGCTACAGCACTTCTAGAAAACTGAGATGTTTGTGTTGCATTAAATCGTGTGCACAGTTTGTTTATTACGATCGTTAATGCGAATTGCTTTTAATGTGGCAATCAGCTTTTACGATAAATTTTCAACAAGTTTTGCTTCGGGTTTCACGTATCACGTCGTTTTTTATCTGCTACGTTGGGATAGTAGAGCTATTCTATTCGTGGACTAACTGAATACAAAGATAAAAGATAGAAATACGGAAACTGATAAAGAATTATAGGATAAAAAAAATCACTTTAGAAAGTGTCAATTTTGACAGAAATTGACTTTGGGTGTGTTTAGGAATCGAAAATATAGATTAACCTCTTAAATCATTAAATCGAAAAATTGTTAACTATCAATTCACCATGTTTCAAATCCAAATGTCATAGCATGCCAGAAGCTATGTAAAAGCATGGAAAATCAATTCAAAATCTAACAGTTAATTAGCGTATGCCAAGCCGAATTATTTTCAACAAAAAAAATCATCATTGCAATGGAAGGTATATGTGCTCTTGTTTCGATAATTTGAAATCGGAAAAACTCTCCAATTGTGTTAATTTCATTGGTACATTTATGTATGCCAGCTGTATGCATGGTTTGTACTTTCCCAATGATTCAATTGATCCCATCCCAATGATTCAAGGAGCTTGTTTCCAATCGTCTGTGACGACGGTGGCCCTAACGGCAAAATTTTTTGACAGCTGTCGCCGTCGACGATCGCTAAAAAGAATAAGCGGTTTTCGCGAAAAAAAAGTTAAAGGAAATAGAAGAAGATGGACAGTTGACAGAATGGCTGGTAAGAGGCGACGGACAACATTTTTTTTTTGGATATTGGCATATAAAATAAATCTGTTGGCAGATCGGGTGTGCTGTTGTGAAAGAGAAAAAATTGTCCATGGAACTGAAAAATTATCCTGTTTCATCACAAAAATGATTTTGTGACAAAGATACAAGTGTTAGCAGTTTGTACAGTGTTTCGTGTTTTTCAATTGAATATACTCTGAAAATGATCACTGTCAAATGTTCAATGCACCGCTTGAAATTTAGTCCTTTGGCGGATCGAAATAGTGCATCAACTAGAGAACCAGTTGTCAAATGAATGCAACATAACCGTTAGTGGCGTGTATAAGTTGATGCGTACAAATCCATTATTACAACATATGAGAGCTATAATAGCTGAAATCGGTGCACTGCTCTCTTTTTATTTAATTCCGAACGGCTGTAAAAAATAAACTTTTTGTTTTGTCTTGTCAAAAAAATAAAAAAATATGTTTTAGGAATTCACAATGCCGATGTCTTATCGTACGTCGTAATCGATTTGGAATAAAAATTCAATCAAAAAAAAGTCTAGCGCATCAGAACCGCCAGAAAACTAATTTTCGAAGAAATTGTCTTTGAGTGTCAAAAAAGCCTGGAAAGACGTAATACACTGTTTTGTAGAATCATATCAACCATTCCTTATCCAAAGGAACAAAACTCAACTATAACACAAATGATGAAAATGTTCAGTGCTGGGAACACTTTCCGAACGAAGCAGCAATAAGTTTACCATAACAAGCTCTTACTCAAATCAACTTATCCTTTGAATTTCGTTCTCATCACAGGATATCATCGAAAGTTTCAGCGGTTAAACGTTGTTTGAGGCTGCCATCCGAAAAATGTTTAAAACTCGGAAAATTTAAAAATTTATTCCTTGTTTTTACTGCAAATGCTTTGCATATGAGAACGTAATTTGAAGCATCTGTTGGTGCAATATTTACAAAAATGGCTAATGCTGGTTAGCCTGTGTCAGCAGCAAAGCAAAATACATACCAAATCTGCTTCACGTTAAGTTAAACCTAACCAGTAAACTTCGTTTGGATTGAATCACTGCGCTGAAAGTTATGCGGGTGAAAAGAATTTTAGGGTTGCCACCCTCAAAACTTTTCAAATTTTCAAAGCGTTAATATTTGTTGTTAATTTTCATTGCAGGATCATTTCCATTTGCAAATCTAATGACATAATCGCTCAGTAAAGAAATTAAATAAAATTACAAAAATAGGCATAGCTGGCAGCCCTTTCATGATTTTTGTACGAAATTCCTACGACATTTGGTTCACATTAACGTCCATTTACTGCGTGAACTTCGTTTTGATTTTTACACTGGACCGGAGGTTATAGGGTAAAAAGCTTTATTTTGCTGAGCAAATTTGTAAGATTTAGCAGACAAAAATCACCATAGCTGGCAACTCTATTCTAATTTTTCAGCCCACTTTTCATCAAATGTTACCTAAAGTAAGATCCAAGTACTGTATGAATCTTGTCCAAATCTGATGGCTGAATCGGAAGTTATAGGCAAAATCACCGGTTTTTTTTCTCAATGATTTTTCAAGATGGTACCACTGGCACAGGGTTGCCCACATTTCAAAATCACTTCTATCAGACCTGGTCCTAGCTAATACCAACATGTCCTGTAAATTTCACTCTGATAGGATAAGCCGGTCGTCAGTTCTCGTGAACAGAACTTTCGAGTGCTGAAAATAGAGGTATTTGGTGATGGGTTGCCGTTCTTGTGCAAATCGGAACTTTGAAAATTTCAATTTGACACGATGGACAAAGGTCAAAATTTATCAATGGTTTGATTTTTTTGTCAAAAATCAAAAATTTTTCAGGAAGGTCAATGATTTGAAGGTTTTTTTTTAGAAGCCTGCCGAAGCTACAGGGTTACCCGCACTATGTTGAAAATCCACGTGTGCTAAATTTTAGTCAACATTAATACGCTCTGCAAATTTCACCATGATCCATTGTTTTTCTTTGCAGTAATGACGAATCAAAATTTGAAAAAAAATCCTGGCCTACTTTTAGGCATGTTGCACCCACACACAGCTCAAAATTTCCAACATTTTTACCTAAACAAACTTAGAACATAATAAGTTTTCATTCCCGAACATTTATTTTAACAAAAATATACGCTGCTTGGAAATATAGGAGTTCCTGAAAATTCACTAAAACGCTCGCGGCCGCCAAAAGGTTTAAGACATCTGAATTCTAACAAGTCATGGACCTACCTACTATATACGTCTACGGCCTCCGAAAATTTCAACTCAATCGGATCGGCCACTCCAGAGATTATCTCGGAAAATCATTTTGCTGATATATATATACATATATATATATATATATATATATATATATATATATATATATATATATATATATATATATATATATATATATATATATATATATATATATATATATATATATATATATATATATATATATATATATATATATATATATATATATATATATATATAAAAAGAAATATGAATTTTCGGCGAAACGAGTTTAATACTAATTTTCTTCGAAAATTAGTAAAAATGAATGCAACCATCTTATCAATCCAAGTTTTGCAAACCATTTTTTTATGGTTGTGTTTATTGACATAAGGATAGGTAACCATCAAATAACCGTTAGTAAAGCATTGATTAATATAAGTGTAGCGACATACGATTAGCTCTTTCCCGGATGGCAAACCATCTCCGGTTTTTCCCGTTGCCGTGATTACACACTCAGAAAAATACTTGAATTTTTTTTAGGAAAAATGAACACATTATTAAAGATATTTGGTAATGATTCTGCGCCAAAGAAATATTTTATCAATCCAATGAAAGGAATTTATTCAGTTCAAAGAAATGATATTGAACTTGCCCTGAATAAAATTTGGTATCGTTTAAAGGAAATGTTGCTATAAATCTGGCATCAATCGGTTCTCCTACGATCAGAGAAGTTAAGCGCGGTTACTATTTAGATGGGGGACCGCTTGAGAACATTACATGTCGTTGGCACGCAAAAACTCTGCCTACTTTCATTTCAAAAGCGCGGCTTACTTTGAAAGGAGTGAAAAAATAAAAACAAGTATAAAACACCTATTTAAATAATTGCTACGTGTTTCCATTGCAAGGTGTTTATCATATGAAAGTTTAATGATAGCATCTCTTGACAGAGCAATGACAAAATGACCGGTTCTAGCACCTGAGTCGAACAATATATCAAATTTGCTTCTCGCTGCGACCATGTTTCGGTCAACTAATTCTGCGAATTTTGTTTGATTACATCGGGACATACCTAGGGACACGATGAAAGTACTGATATTAGTACGGTATCGATACTTTCGTTTGATACCAAGTAAAATTTTACTTGAATCGAAACTGTTCGATATTTTACTCATATCAATACTTTGATGGTAGTATCGTATCGACATGTGACTGAAACGTTTTTAAATGGAAATCGACCCATCTTTCTAAACTGAGCTACGAATTATGTCTTCGTACAGTAGCTATTTGAAACTCAAGTAATAAAAAACAATAAATTGTTGCAAGAAATTTAAAAAAGTTTTAAGACAGATTTATTCATTAAAAATTTTATTTAATTTAGAAACAAAAACTAATCCATTTAAATTATTTATTACAAAGTTATTAACTAAAAATAAAGCAAAGTCGACAATTTGCCTGCAATAAAGTCTTCGTACACTTACAAAACAGTTTATGAAAATCTTAAAAACTATAGATACTTTTTTTGGTATTATTTAGTTGGGTAGCCTTTATTTTTAATCACGGTTTTAAGGCAGAGTGACATCAATTCTACAAGTATTTTTGCATAGCTTGGCTCTATTTTCACCCATTTCTGCTAAGGAGCCTGTTTCAACTTAGATTTTGAGCTAATAGGATGAGTCCTGATCCTTTTTTCTAGCATGCTCCGCATGTGCTCAATGGAATTGAGGTCAGGACTTTGCGGCGATGTTTTAAGCAAATGTAGTATAGTCCTCGACGTACATGGCGTGGAGGACCATATTACATGGCGTGGAGGACTATAGTACAAACCGTGGAGGGCTATAAGCATAGCGTCTGTTCCTATGTACTTTTCGCCATGTACTATGGCGTGTGGCGCTATATTTTATCACAATCCTCAAATCGACTATGTACATGGCGCCAAAAGTCTATAAACTATGGCGTCATGCGCTATGTGTTCTTTCAGTGAAGCCTCCGAAAGCAGAATCAAATTGGAATGTATGAATGTATGAACTGTATGGCGTGGAGGACTATACTGTATGGCGTGGAGGACTATACTGTATGGCGCGGAGGACTATAGTACATGGCGTGGAGGGCTATAAGCATAGCGTCTGCTCCTATGTACTATGGCGTGTGGCGCTATATTTTATCACAAATCGACCGATATCGACTATGTACACGGCGCCAGAAGTCTATAAATTATGGCGTGTTTTTTCAGTGCATCTGAAGATGATCCAGTTCGCATCCAACAAAAGGCCACGAGCCTTCTCAGTTCTGAGCACCTGGAGGTAAAGCAGTTGATGTTAGGTAATGGATTTCTATCGACGAAATTTCCGAGGGATAAATGACATCAAAGCCCATTCCCTCTCTTATACTCAAGATGCTTGCTGTCATTTATACATTTCCTCACACAGTATGGCTGCGAGTTATAATTGTAGTGCCTTGAACCATATTACATGGCTCATGGCACTATGTAATATGGCGTGTGGGGCTATAATTTCTGCGCCATGTAATTATGGCGCTGGGAGCCATACTGCATGGCTCAGGGTACTATGTACATAGCGTGTGGGACCATAAATCCTGCGCCATGTTACATGGGACCACGCGCTATGTAGATTCTGAGATTATGGCGCTGGGAGCCATATTGCATGGCTCAGAGTACTATGTACATGGCGTATGGGACCATAAATAATGCGCTATGTTACATGGCTCTGGGCGCTATGTGGGTTTTTTTCAGTGCACAACAAGACCAAGAAACTCGCTGAGATTACTCCTGGCCAATCTCTAAGGGACCTCGGAATCGATTTCTAGGAATTTTTAAAATTGAATCCCTTTGTGCGTCGGAAAATCAAAGCTACCAAATTTTCATTTCAACGCATCCGACCTCTTTTCGCCAAAAAGATGGGCATGATCACCAAAGCTAAATCCATTGGCTTTAAGACCCTGTGTGGCCTATCCTGACTTATGCATACTCAACTTGGATTACCTGCTCAAAGACTGCCATGGCAGAAGCCGAGGTATTCAAAAGAAGAATCCTCCGCATCTGCAACTCGGTAACTAAAAAGTTGCTGAAGAACCTCATCCTGTATCAGGAATCGGGACTGAAGCCAGTTAGGGACCGAGTTGTAGAATCAACGATACGATCACTAGGACGTACAGGTGACTTTAATGGGCCATTTATGCGACCCGCGATGGTTGCATTGCAACGGCAGCTTATGGATGTACTTTTCGACTATATTGGCCTCCTGAGAAACAGAAAGAGTTAGATTTAAGACGTAGGCTAAGATTTAGTGGTAATTAGGCTAATTTAACTATAATTAGGCATAGGTTAGATCGTAATTTTAATGTAAGTAGTGTCTAAGGAAATTATCGCCTGGGTTATCATAGCTGCTGAACAAGCTGGGTAATACCATTAATGTGTAAGGAACAAAAAAAACCAATAAGAGCCAGCAGGCCAAAATAGTACAGCCGCTGGATTTTAAGTTTCCTTTGTCAATTAAACTTTATGTTAGGCTAAGAATGTACAATTATTTTATAATAAAATATTTTCACATTCAAAATTCAAATTCAACTAATAAGCCAAAAATGTTTTTTATAGAGACTTCACCAAAGCGACAGGGTTGCCTAATTTTCGAAATTACTTCTACCAAAAATACTCCTAATCAAACCCAATCAATCCTGTAATCAAAAGCTCCAAACACTACGATTCTGAAATTAAAAGTGTAAATACCGTTAACTAAAACTACAAGAATTCGCCTTCGACAAACCAGCGTCGCAATATAAAAACCTCTGCCTAATGCCCATATCCGAAATCTCACCAAATAAATAGCATTGCTCTACTTTTTCTCTCTGAACCAACCCCCTGCGGCCACAATAAAATATCTGCTTAATTTGTCACACGTACACAATTTCGTGTGAGCTGATGTCCTTGTTTCGTTCATTTCTAGAGTATTCTTATGTTTCATTCAGAGACACATTTCTCCCCCGTTTCACATTTTCATATGTGTATCTCTGAAATAAACTGTCGTATTAAGATAATCGCTTGTTTTCTCTGCTTTGCTAGCGGCTAGTCCGACAAAATGAGCATATTTATGTGGCCGTTAAGTGACACTATATTTACATATTATTCACGAGAAACGTTACATCCTTGAGGCAACAAACTCATTACATCTTTCCAAACTGTTGGCCGTGGTATTGTTATGATGATGTTGTGGCAACATACTTTCCTATTTGGCTTTTAGTCAGTATGAGCAAAAGACATATCATATGCTGATTAGGAAGACAAGAAATAACAAGGAAAACAACAAAAAGTAACATGTTTTTTGTATTTGAGACAACCGGAGATTAGCAATGTGTGCATATGCATGAAAATGTCAGTCGTTCCCGGAACCATGCGACTTATGCAATCGTCATATATTGGGTGAAAAGCTTTATAAACACTTGCTTTATATTTTTTTGGCTAAAATTCTAAACATTCTCACTTTTTCACTTTCACCATTATTTCACTTTTAACTGCAGCCTTGCGGTGTTTTGACTGGACTCCCACTACATCAAAACAACCAGCATCACTGAGCACAATGACACTATCATTAAAAACACTGTCACTGGAATAAGTGAAATTTGTAAACGCCTTTTAAAATTAAGCTATAATTTTACAGATAGAATTTCAATTTGCGCTCTTCACATTACCAGAACCTTTCGGAACCCCTTCTGGAGATCGTCCGAAGCATGTAATGTCGTTCAGCTAGGATGAGAATGGATATTTTGTGTGGATGATAATAAGTGTCAGCGGTGGTTTCAGGAAGTGTATTATGCGAAATTCTTTCTTAAATGCAATTGTCTGTCGCCAGCGAATGTATAAAGTATGTAGTGGCGAGTGTTAGGAAGATATTTTCAGCAAACTGACCAATGGAAAACAGTAGAGAAGAATAGTGTTGGTTCATAAAACTAAACTGAAAACTAATTTCGATTTTGCCTCTATGACACATTCTTCTTCTATTAAAAAGTTGCTAAAAATAGATCTACGATTTACTACAACCGTTTAATGGCAATTTTAAAATATTTTTTCATCTATTTTATGTTGTCAGTATTACTTGAAATCTGAAAAAATTATTAGGCTTCTAGATTGAAGCCAGAAAGTCGAATTATATTTAAGCGCCCAACGTGGGAAAAATACCATATATCTATGTATTATCTATTTATTAGCTTGCAACATTTTTTTTTCTCTCTTTCATCCAATTAGCAACGAAATTTTCAATAACTTAATTGTTTGGATTGGAATTGTTTTTGCGGGATGATTAAAATTGAACAACTTTTTATTAACATTAAAAATTTTAATCTACATTGAAAATTCTATTTTGACAAAGTGGTTTCGAAAGTATGCACTGCTTCTCATCAGACACCAGCACACAGTGCATACTTGACTGGCGTGACCACTTGCAGGTGGAAATCATTACATTTTTATTTATGCTAGTTGTGACAAATTTTAACATCTCCGACTTATATCCATGGATATAATTTTACTTAGTAAAGGTAATTGAATTTGATCACGGTTCCCTTCTTGTCTATAAATCAGCATAGACAACGTATATCATTTCTACAGCTTATCGAAGCCGAGCATATTGAAACGGGAAACTCGATCGTTTTTTTTTTGCGGAGTCAGCCTCCGAAAGCAGAATCAAATTGGAATTGTTTTTGCGGGATGATTAAAATTGAACAACTTTTTATTAACATTTTTTTTATTAACTTAATTATGTTTTTATACAATCTATGGACAACTGTCTAAAAGCCATCAAAGGACTGGAAAGTAAGACTGTTTAGTGAATATAATTAAAACAAAAATAGTGGACGAACAATGAAAACTACCTATTCAAATAAACATTTCCCCACTACGACAACCATAATCACATCTATTCTGTTCACAGCTTTATTTTAATATATTTGACATTTCTCTGCAATATCCACTTCACCTCTCCATTCTTCCGAATACTTATATGTGGGACAGAAAGGGGAAGGGGTAGGCTTTTGTTACATATTTTCCTCTCCGCTGCATCGCAACAAGAAAAACACCAATATTCAGTTCACTTCAGTACAGTAAAGTCTAGTCCTGTTGAGTGTTGTCGTTTCAAATCGTAATCTTTTTCCTAACCTGTAACGTTTTTCTGCATTCAGGATTACAGGACAACCATCTTCACTGCCTTTTTCCAAACGGTTTTTGTTTCAATATAGAAAATTGTGTGAGGAGAGTGTAGTTACTTCTGGTCCAAGTACACTAAAAGAAATTATTTTTCGAATTATATAGCAGGACAACGGGATCAGACTAAAATGGTATGGGAACGAGGCAAAATTACTTCATTCCTGCTACCGGACTATGGATAGCTATCGTATAGCCGATTTATTTTATTTGCTCAAAAAAGGGACCAGAATGTTAGAGAATATCAAAATCATAAATAACCGGTGAAGTCGTTTGCTTCTCATTATGGAGGCGAGAAATTTCATGTCCTGCCTGGGATGTTGTTGTGCCATTGACTTAGAATGGAAGTGGTGAAGATATTTATTGTTCGTTTTCGCCGAGCGAAGAAATTTTTTTATTGGTTGGATAATCAATTTTGTCTGTGTTGAAGGCGAAAAAAATTATATCTATGAATTTAGAAAAAACAATGTGGCTGGAATAAAAATTTATATTATTTAAAGCCAGGATGGACGTCTGAAAGCAAAAATTAGGAAAGAAAACCATATAAAAGAAAAATTCGGGTAAAATTTGGTCGCAGTTGGTATTTGCAAAGATTTAATTTAAAACAAGTCTAAAAATATACGTTTGAAATTAATCTAAAAATCTGTAGATGCGAAAAAACATATTTTGCATACAAATTCATGCGTCTTCTCTTTTTTCATTTCAAAATGAACTCCCAACACCATTAAGCCAATAATTCTATCATGCGCAAATCTTCAACCACTGTCAAAATGATACCGAATCAGATAGAAAGCTACAACTTGCAGTGTTCATTTCCAATCCAGTCTAGCAACACAACAAACAATATCTTCGCACCTCTTTGACTTCGACAGTCTGATGAACAGCAGCAGTAACAGCAGCAACAACAGCAGCAGCAGAGAACCATAAATGATACAAAACATTACATTCTGTTACCTATCTCGACCACTTTACTTCACTGGTCACACATAACCAGTTCACCGGTTCAATTTGAATCTTATAAGTATAGGACCAATAGTTTATTCAGTTTAGATATTCGAACGCACAGTAGATACAAACAGTAGACAAGCGATTATTTGTTGTGCTGCGTTTTCTCGTACCGCTACAAACCTCCAATAGTTTTAAACTTTTGCACCGCAAGCGTTCATATATATGTACATGCCCGAAGCATTACGTTGATAAAGACTCGGGCAAATGAGAATTGTCTGCGTGAAACATTTATGGTAGTTGTCAGTAAACAAATCACAACATTATTGGATTCTTGTTTTGTCACCAGAGGTTACCTGTTACAAAGAAACAAATCGCCACTTTCAACGTATACATGATACATTGCACTAGAAAATGGATAGAAAATTGTTAGAAAATGTAGTGAGGTAAGCAAGAATGGAATGGAGTGTGGTGTTGGAGGGTTATAGATTTTGATTAAAGTTGAAATTTCAAATTGATTCGCGTCGTGAATGTTACAATATGGGTAAAAAGCAGTGGCGGCTCGTGGGCATCAATGTAAGTGGGGCTAGTCTGCAAGGACCAGTACTTACTTATATTGGAAATTCGGAACAGTTTTATATTTAAAAATGGGGTTAAAATAAATAAATACTATGCACAAATAAGTCAATTCAGTAATAAATTCCTACTAAATATTCGCATCAGCTTATTGCTGCCTATTTTTCCTTGCGCCTATTTTTCTGTTGAATAAATCTATCACCTGCTCATTAAAATGTTCAGCTTCTTTACTAATAGATAATACTGCAAATAAATTGAAACGTTTTTTATATATATTATAAGTTTTAAAAGTTTCAGTATTCTCTTCATCTTCATCTTTCAGAATCTGCTGGATCTAATTGGAGTGATAAAACGTATTTAAATTAAATTATTTATTTGTTAAACAGAAGAAATCATATTATTATCATTAAAAGAAGCTTTACAATTCAGTAGCAGATGACTTGAACAGTTCATTATTGTATATTAATTTTGACTGGATTAAACTGGATTATTATCATATCCCAAACTTATCAATCCTATAACATGAGGATCATATAGCTTTTTCACCATTCATTCCTTATGGTTAGACTTCCTTGATTTCAAACTATTTCTAATTGATTTGAATTAATAAACTAGATCCTAGGTTAGGTTAATGTAAACCATAATGAAGAATATTCGAAAATTTTATTAAAAATTCACTAGAAAAAATTAAAATGATCATTATTCATATAACTTAACAATTCGATTCGAACCACGTCCCAAGCATCCCATTTAATTAAATCAAAGCAATAAATTCGATACCCCAGGCTTTCAAAAACATATTGTTTTATTCGGGGACTAAAAATTTCAGCAAATAACCATCGGTCTTGGGGTACTTCTTTGACTTTGGTAAATTTTAACTAATAAATATATATGCTTTGAATAGCACGAAGATTAAAAATTGTCACTTCCCGCATTTGACGAAAGAAAACTTTTTAAAAGTGTCTTCAAAGATCAATTATATTGTAAACAGTGTATATTATATTGTCTCACACATTTTTAATGCAATCAACATTTTGCATAAAATACCATACGTACAGACCTGGCTGTATCATATTAAATCATGTTTGAGACGAGCACACAATTTTTCTATCATATTTATCATATCACGATAACATCATCAAGCACTGTAAAAGCAAAACCATCGTTTGCTCTTCAATTGCAAAACCCAATTAGCTTAATTTAACCCTTTGGTACTACACACACTTTATTCAGTTAGCGAACGACGAACAAGCGATATACCAATAGAAGCTTAAGATTAGTGCTTAGTCCGTTGATTACTCTTTTTGCCATTGCGTATGACATGCACACACTCTGCGCTCAGTGATTTTTTTCATTCGTTTCCTCTCTTTTCTGGGGCTAGTTCAACTTAGCCCGGCGCACATTGCATGTGGAACAGAATATGGAAATAGAATATGAAAAGAGCATCGCGCGCATGTTGCATATGCGAAGTAAGTTACATACGAATTTGTGAATGAAAATGAAATACAAATTTCGAAAGAGAGGAGACATGAATGGATTTTAAAAACAGTTGGTGAGCGAAGTATTTTGATCATTTGTTTCGCTAAAATGAAATTTTATAGTTTGTAATAATTGAAATCGAGATTGGTTTCTATACATTTTGGAATGAAAAAGGATGGTGGGGCGAAGCCCCACTAGCCCCATACGTAGAGCCGCCACTGGTAAAAAGTGATATTCCAATTGGCCTAAGTAGAATTGATTTTGAAAGACCATTGGCTATACAATAAACAATACTTGATTTGCAAATTCTAAGATTGTTGAACCACAAATTTTTAGCCGATGTCGTATTTATGTGTATTTATATAGCCCTCAGCGTACTGCATGCAATGTCTTAAAATTTATTTTAGGTTTTCGTGGCCAGCACAAAGTCATGCAGGGACTTTTTGGTTCGAAGCGATACCAGATTAGAAAAGCTGAAGCTTAAATTTTCAGTCTAAAAGGCCATCAAACGTCGCAGACCTCTTTGCGAGTTGGGAGGATGTATTTCAACTTCTGATTCGCCGTATGCGGAAGCTTCACCAGCCACAGCTCATCGAAGTAGATGTCGAACTGTTTCTGATACTCCCGGTTCTTGAGGAGTGTCACTGGTAAAGCATCGTAGTTCCATGGCATATGCAGCTGTAAGACAGTAGCCAGTAATGCCGACCAGCTATTTGCAATCAATCCAGTTCAATTCAAGCAGGTATTAAGTAGCTGCGAGATTGTATAGCCCCATGCAGTTTTGGTTATGCTGCGGGTATGAGTTCAAGCGTTTAATCGCTTTGATAGGAATCGCATCGCGGGTCTGCATCAAGCGTTTAATCGCTTTGATAGGAATCGGTAAGTCTGCTGACACAACTAGGGTAAGACTGGCCCAATGTTTCGGTAACGCATCCGCTTTCCCTTATGACGGAGAACCCAGAAATTTCTTAATATTCTGTTGTTTTCTAGCCTGTTCAGAGCCTGAATACAGTTCAATACACAATTCGATCTATACATCAATGCTTTCACCACAGGTTGATTGTTTGTGAAAATGTTGGTTCTAGCATATGCGGTATCATTGGCGTATATTAGTACTGCGGTTTTTTTCGTCTTGCAAAGATCTCCACCTGAAAAATATTACAGTGATAAGGAAGCTTGACTAGGGCCCCTATATTACGGTCTGCAGAGTGTGCCGCAGCCCCTACTCCCGCAGTTATTTACGATGCATACGCTAATGGTTGCTATTCCCATTTGCTAATTGCCTTCCTGCCCACCTCATATGGTAGTTTTGATATCTTCTTTTGAAGTAAAGAATGAAGTCCAAGTAGTCAATGCGTCTTGTGTACCCCTGTCCAATATTGATGCAACCAACAGATCTTGGCTCGTAGTATCCCGATTCCTAAAGCATGACGGCAGCTTTTGCAGCAACGCCTCTAACACAGAGATTAAGTAAAGAGTCATGATTGCGAGAACTGTAGTACAAATAGCTGCCAACCGCTGAGCTCTGGCAAGACCAGTAACCAAAGATCGGCCTAGATATCGACGTGTAGATGCTGGCTTAAATCGCGTTGCTTAACCTCTTTGATCTTTTCTCCAGGTGTGTTTTCTGCCCAAAATAAAATACTTGGGCTCTAAGGTTCTTGGGTTCCCAGTGTGCAAATTGAAATTTAATCTAGCGGTGCTTAATCTGATTCAGACTATTTCAAAGTGTCGATGGATCGGACTCGTTTCTGCCCGATCATAACTTCGCCTAGTTTCTGGCTTCATAACTTCGTCGCCATCATGAGAGCAGGACACCTGTGTCATTCAAAAAGATCGGAAAGATTTCGAGTTGTTCTTGCCCATTCCCCATCCTGCTTACATACAGGGCTTGGCGTAACAGGTTATTTAGCGGCTATTTTTGTAAGTGTTGACGCTTCAATTCTGCTGCATTCATGCTTTCAAAATGTCCGCTTACCTTTCTGTCCTAAAACGTCCTTGCCTTCGTCCTTGCAATAAGCTACTTTGGCTAATTTCAACAGTTTTCATACTTATCTTCTGCGACCTCCCGTATCGCTATTTCTAACAAGGTTGCTTGGCGTTGAGCTTAGAACAGGGTCTGAGGCAGCACTGTTCAAAAACTTTCATTAGTTTTCCTGTGAGCATATTCACTACTACTTCCAGGTCTACTACAGAGGCAATTCTACGGGGAGATCCTAAAAAAGTATCAAACTACTTCTCCTTTTAAAGACCTCCCAGTTTATGTTCAGCTGAGATTTATGTGTTAAGTCGAATTTCAGAGTGAATCGAATGTATTTGTTTGGTTATGGTTTAAATAAAAGTCAACTTTTATTACAAATAATGATTTATTGAGTACTTACTTCTAAGTGGGTTGAGTGAGGACTGCCTGTGACATCGTACAAAGTGGATTACATAACAAATGAAGTACTAGATCTAAATACAATGACAGCAGTAGATCATGGCTAAACTAAAGGTACATTCACAACACCCTTCCCTCATTCTAATAGTTTAAGATAACTCTCAAAAGTTAGAATCAGATGTTTAAAGTGTACAAAATTTGTTCCCTATTAATACCTATGTAATTGAATTCTTTGAGTTTATATCCATGTCTATATTTTAATTTTTCAATATTCCGTATCTACTTCAAATCCTTTGATTAATTTCAAATTTATTTCTCCATACTAATATTATCACTTCAACATTCTGAATTTAATTTAAAACTCTCTGATTTATTTTAAAATTTGTTCTTCATATTTGCAAAGCCTGTATTTAATTCAAAGTTCTATAGATTCTTGTTTCGATACAATAAAGTTTAATGTTCTCAGATATTTTCTAGCTCTAAATATTCTTATTGCCATGTATTCTATCATAATATTTTAGTTATTTATTATGTAATTATCGAAATTTATTTATACTGAAAAAAATTAAAGTATATTTTTAATAAAGGAAATTGTATTTAATACTGTTTGTGTCATGGCATCCAGGATGAAGGCGTCAACTCTGTTCTGTTAATAATTAGTTGAAGAAAATCTATTAGGTATTTTAATAGTGCGCCCATATCTGGTTGTATAGCTTGTTTGATCTTCACTAACCGGAGAAACTGACTGCAGATGCCCTTCAGTACATAAACTTGGTTTTGTAGACGTATTACCGGTTGCAAACAATTCCTGACTTATGTCTTCACTCCCCGAATCTTATCGCTTTCTAATATGTTTCTGATTTTTCCTATATCTCTCTCCTCTCTTATTTTCAACCATGTAAGACCTCGGACTAGCACATATTTCCACTATTCAACCAGGATACCAAAGGGAGTTCGGTTTTAAACCATATTTTCTCACCTATCGCGAAATCTGGACGATATATCGCATTTTTGTTATAATACGTTCTTATCATTTTTTTTTGGTACTTACTAATCTTTTCCGGAATATTTTCAACTATTTTTGGTTCAAGCTTATCTTTGGTAAGCGGTAGAAGTGTTCGACATCTTCTACTAAATAAAATTTGTGCTGGAGATGCCCCTAAACTGCTAATGGGAGTATTTCGTAATTCTAGCAAAGCTAGGAAAAATTCTTTTTTAATGTCGCTGCGTTTCTTAACTAAGTTTTTTGCTATGCCAACACATTTTTCGGCAAACCCATTGGATTTTGGATAATAAGGACTACTATTCTGTATTTTAAACCCGCAAATATCAGCGAACTCTTTAAACGCACTAGCATTGAATGGGTTATTATCGCAAACTACTTCTATAGGTAACCCATGAGTCGAAAAAATTATTTTTAAATTTTGTATTATTTCACTAACTGTTTTTGTTTTTAGTTCTAATATCTCAATCCATTTTGAAAAATAGTCCCCAATAACTAAATAATTTGTATTCGCATACTCCATTAAATCCATTCCCAGTTTCGAAGATCTGAATGGTGGGATATTATGAAAAAGAATGGGTTCCTTGCACTTTTTTGCCATATATTTTTGACATGTGTCACACCCTGATACTAAATTCTCGATATGCCTATCAATATTTGGCCAATAGACAACTTCACGCGTGCGCGCTTTAGTTTTTTGTATACCTAAATGTGGCTTATGTAAAATTTGTAGGATCTCTTTTCTCATAGAGATCGGTATGATAATTCTATCATGAAAAAAGAGTAGTTCATCCTCCAAAAATATATCATTTCTATTTTTATAATATAATTTTACTTCGTCTGGCACCTTACTTTTATGGTTGGGCTAGCCTTCCTTGCAATATTTTATTATCTGTCTAAGAATTGGGTCTTTTTTTGTTTCCTCCTCTATTTGTATCTTCCTAGAATGGCTAACATTAACTGAATGTACTATTTCGTTAAAATTTTCTTCTTCATTATTTTTTTCTATTTTGTCATAAAACCGTTATAACGGGTCAGCTAGGTATAGATATTTGGAATAAATTTTATGGTAATTTGATAACGCAACAATTTGAGCCTCATTCTTTGTAGTCTTGTGCTGTATAGCTTATTTAATTCTTTTTGAAATATAAATATTAGAGGTTTGTGATCAGAGTAAACTGTAACTGGTCTTCCGTATAGTGAAATTTGTTCACCGCGAAAGTTATAGCTAGAAGCTCCTTTTCTATTTGTGCATAATTTTGTTCAGCTGCACTTAAACTCCGTGATGTGAAACAAACTGGTTTATTGTTTTGCATTAAACATGCCCCTAACCCATTTTGTGATGCGTCACACTCAATTACTAAATCTACTTTCATCTAAATTTTGTAAAGTTGGAGCATTTGCAATAATATTTTTAATTCTCTGCAGTTCGCTTGTGTGCTCCTGTAACCATTGAAATTCGATATTATTTTTTAAAAGTTCCCGCATTTTTGTAGTTTCTGATGACAAATTTGGAATAAAATTCCGTAAGTAATTGATCATACCCATAATACATTGTAGTCTCTTTTTGTCTTTGGGACACTCTAGGTTCATAATTGCCTTAACTCGATCTTGGGCAGGTCTTCTTCCTTCTTCAGAAAAAACCTGTCCAATATATTTTACACTTTTAACTTTATGTTGAAATTTTCCGGATTAAATTTTATGTTGAGTTTTCTTGCTCGCGCGAAGACATTTCTCAGATTTTCGTCATGCTCTGCCTCTGTTTTACCGAAAACTAACAAGTCGTCCATATAAACAAATGTTCCCGGAAGATCACAGAAAGCATTTGACGTATATCGTTGAAAAATTTCAGGTGCTACGTTCAAGCCAAAGTGTAGTGTTTTGAATTTGTAGCTGCCAAAAGGTGTGCTGAACGTACACAGATTACTGGACTCTTCATCAAGAGCTACCTGCCAGAATCCATCCTGTAAATCTAGTACACTAAAATATCTCATATGACTTAGCTTAGAGGTCAAGTTTTGGTATTAAAAATTTCTCGCTTATGAGAACCGAGTTGAGATCCTTTGGATCTAAACATAGTCGGATGTCGCCATTTGGCTTCTCTACTATAACTATGTTGCTTACCCAGCTTGTGGGATGCTTTACCCTCTCTATTATATTGTTTCTTTCAAGTTTTCCTAAATAATTTTGTACCCGTTCTGTTAATGCCATTGGAATACGACGAGCTGGCTTTTTCGTGGGTGGTATTTCCCTTTTTATAATATAATTTGCATTTTATTGGAAAACAACCTAACCCTTGAAATGTATCTAAATTTTCTTTAATAATTCTATCTACTTTGCTATTTCGGAGGAGATCTACATTTTTTATTAAACTGAAATCGCGACACGCTGTAAGTCCCAAGATCGGAGAGCAAGACGTATTCATAATAATAAAATCTTGTAGCAAAACAAGTTCTTTATACTAACATTTAAGTTTCACAGTCCCATATGGTTTGAGTTTTTCCCCACTATATATTTGTATATAACTATTTGTGTTATTAACTTTATAATTTTGTTTGATGTTTTCTAAAAAACTGTATGGTAATATGTTTACCTCAGACCCTGTATCGATTTTGAATTTTATACTGCAGTTTCCGAAATTTAATAACTCAAACCATTGTGTATAAGCGCTTGTTTTGCCATGTTTAAATAAAGCATCTATATAAAAATTTGTAACTGACAGATCTTCACCTGTATTCCAATGTTCTTCTTCCCAAGTTGATGTACTGGAGGACGCTGCCCTACTTTCATCAATTTTCAATTCGTTTGCCTTAAATCTGTCTCCTTTCCTTTTATTTCTACAAGCTTGAAAAAAATATCCAGATTTTCTGCAATATGAGCACAGTTTTTTATACGCTGGACACATATTTTTAGGATGTATCATTAAACACCTAGAACACTTGACGTTTTCATCCCGATGTTCCCTGTAATTAGATTTTTTATTTGATTCATTAAAACTTTTTGATTTTACACTTAAATTATTGTATTTGTTGATTGATGTCGACGTTTTCTTCTCCAAAACGTAAATGTCCACTGCTCTATTGCCATTTCTGTGCACCTCATTAGACCTAATTTTATCTAGCTCAGCTACTCTGCATATATTTATTGCCTCTTCTAACGTAAGATCTGGTGTATTCATCAATTTATCGCTAAGCTCCGAATTCCTTAGTCCCATGATAATAAAATCACGTATCAGGTTTTCCTTTTGAGTTTCAAAATCACATCCATCTGCTAGATGTCTGATGTCCGCCAAAAATGTATCAAAACTTTCACCTTCCTTTTGCACTGTTTTGTAGAATTTTATTCTTTCATAAATAGCGTTTTTCTTAGGATTGCAGTAGTTTTCAAATTTCTTGAGTACATCTTCCATTTTCTTATCTTCTTGAGTAGAAATTTCCCACGTGTAAAATTTTTGCCTTGCATCATCTCCAATTAAATTGAGCAAAATGGCCTTTTTAACAATATCTGCTTTCTTATCTTTTTCTGATGCAATCATGTAAGTCTTAAAATCTCGTTCAAAAACTTTAAAATTGGCTGCTAAATTTCCTTCCAGTACTAGCGGTAATGGTTTATTGTAATCCATTGTTGTATTGTTCTCTTCTTGCCCGTAAGATGTACAGTAACTTGTACCGTTTCTTCGAATATTTTCTTCACATCGAATCAAATCGAATATTTTCTTCACAATGCACGCCTTCACTTTTTCCAATATTATCTATTTCTTCTTGCTTCTCCAAATTTTTTGGCAAATTATCTGTGTTCACAGGTGGTTTTACAAATTCGTCGTCACTTTTTTCTATTGACTCCACTTTTTCCTCACTTTTTATGCGTGTACTCATTCGCCATTCAAATTAATATAATTTAATCTTCCAATTTTTTCGTTTAATTTCCACTTGTGAAACACTTTTTTAATACCTCCTTTATTCTTTTTATGTTCTTTATACCGGCTGCGCTATGTTTGGTTATGGTTTAAATAAAAGTCAACTTTTATTACGAATAATGATTTATTGAGTACTTACTTCTAAGTGGGTTGAGTGACGACTGCCTGTGACATCGTACAAAGTGGATTACATAACAAATGAAGTACTAGATCTAAATACAATGACAGTAGTAGATCATGGCTAAACTAAAGGTACATTCACAACAGTATTCATGAGTAAAAAATGATGGTCCTTCAAGGACTTTCCCGTTTTCTATCAATTGTTCTCTCATTCCATTGGGCAAAATGATGCTTAGGACATTTTCACGGAGAGTTTACCTATAGGTGGGATGCTTCCCCAATTTGCTAGGACAAGATTTTAATTGATAATTAGTAGTGAGTCGTGTGCATATAATGCTAGGAGTACATACTCTTCTTCGTCCCCCTCACAAGCCACGGCGGTTAGATCATCCGTGCTGAAATTAGATTGAAAATAATCATGAGTATCCTTCCTCGACAGCATGGCCGTATGCGAACCTGACCTTCCTTCAAGACTGAATGTTCCTGAACTAGTGCCACGTCAAACTTGCCTTTGTTAAGAGTCAACAGTAGTTCGGCTGAGAAAAACAAGGAAAATATAGAACATATTTTAAACAAATATAGGAAAATGTAAAGCATAATGATAATATAAATATGATGATAGAAATAACAAGAAGAAAAAATTAAAATTTTACAATAAAATTACATATCCCCTCACCAATATTTATTGAAGGAATTGTAGACAAAAAATTAATTCAATTTACTAAACCCCGTTGTTTTCAATAAATTAATCTAAATTTTTGTATTTTTACTTGCTTTAATTTTTGTTCCGCTCTTTTGTTTTTTTCTTGTTTTATTTTTCCTCCCAAGATAAAAATGTTAAATAGTTACTTGTCTAGTTTATTTTATTTGAACCAATCCTCAATTGGAACTCCCGATGAAAATCCATAAATGTCTGTCATTGCCCTGTCAACTATTTTTTTCGCCTCAGCTTCATTTTTTCTTTTTTTCATCTTGTTTTTGTTTTCGCATCTGGTTGAGTTGCTAATAACTGATCTGATTCGATTTGAAAACAAAACCTTTAACAACCATACAATTTACTTACTGTCTTTCTTTTATTAGTTTTCAGATGAAAAATTAATACATTTTCTGTTCACTTGATTTTAACTCGCTCTCTCTCTTCGGTCACAACCTTCCTCTTCCAAATCCCACGGCTGAATGTTCTTTCGTTTTTCCTTTGTTCTCAAAATGCTTCCAAGTTCCGCAACAGCAGTTTTTCCTCTCGTTGTCACAATCTTTTTCGGATAGTAAAATTGTAACATGGCCATCGTGGAAATAAAAAGATTAAGAGTTATAAAAGGCATTATTATACCACTCCAATCATGGACTCTAGCCAATACTATTTAATTTTTAAAGGAGACAGATTCAGGTCCTGACAGCTACATGTAACCAAATGCTATACCACCTTTACCTAACATTCATGAGGACGTCACACTCTGAGAAGTCTCATCAGCCGGGCCCAAAAATATAAAACAAAATTATAAAGAGTTGCCCCTAATTCAACCAACTTGAGTTTACCCTATTTAAATTAATCAAAATTAGTATTAAAATGAAACCTATCCTAACGTAATAGAACATCTCAATTGGATTCAACATTGGACTCGCATGCTCTCGACAAGGCATCCGGGTCAACGTTCTTATTGCTTATTCAATGCTCCATGCTAAAACTGAATCTTTGCGCCTTTAGGCTCCACTACGCTAATTTTCGCGGCAAATACTTCTTCGCCACTAACCATTTCAAACTTACGGAATCGGTGATAATGGTAAAAGGAAAACCCTCGACATATTCCCGAAAAAGCTTCATGCTCTGCTATGTGGCAAAACGTTATAATTCAGTGACGCTATAACTTCGTTGTGGATCATTGAGATTTGTGACAATAAAAATGATGGAATGCTCCCCACCCTCATCATACTATTGAAATAGGACGCACTGAATAAATAAATATCGGGAGAAACAGGAGCTGACCGATACTGGTGCAGACACTAACAACCTCTTCATTTCCTCCAAAGCTCTTACGGCCGCCACTTTTTTCTCTTTTTTACCTTCAGCAAACTGATCTTATGCAATTTCGGAGACTCGAAATTTCGCAGAAACCGCCTGTTCCACTCGGACATTTCCGAAAGCCTCCTTACGTTGCTAACTGTTCTGTCCTTGGATATGAAATGATGTTTGATGCCTTTTCAGTTATTAAGACTACGTGATTAATCACTTATTGCTTTTGGGACCAATTTACTCTTCACAAAACTGGTGGTCAACTACTCCTACCTAACTACTACAGTGGCAGCAAATTGAGATGCCCATCAACTAAACAAATACCTTTCCATGCAATTCGTACAAGATGACTTTATGCATCAAACGGCAAATTGCAAAGTCTAAACTATGACAAAAAACTAGAACAAGGATGCTCCGGCACAGTAAATTCAGTATTTTTCCGATATTTCTCAACTAGCGAAATTTGCCAAAAGTGTCTACTTTCTTTACTCTAATATCAAATTCTTCTACTAACTTAGCATAAACTTCCTGACAAAGATTTTTAAAAATTCCCAGTCGACCAACTAAATCAAATTTTCATTTGAAAGAATACCCACATATTTTCACCAATCACACATTCATACTTATGATATACCCTGCACATATCCAACTTCATAGACGTAACTACATTCATTACTAAAGTTCAGTTCACATCGATAGGCGATAATCAAATTATCGTATTCAAGTTGCTACGAACTATGTACGAATCGAACATGCAAAATTGCACCTTTCGTGGCATGAAGATTGCGTTCCCATAAATCTCACAATTCATTTTCAATTCCATGCAATACCATATAAATTCGATGTATAACGAGTATGTATGCCCGCTTCTTACTTAGCTCATCGTGTTGTCGATTGATCAAAGGTCAAGACTTGTTCGGAAGCGACAAAAGATGACACCACTCTCTTCGAAACGAAATGAACGATTCGAATTTAAATTCGATTTGACTGGAATAAAGTCAAGGAGATTTTACAAAGATTGATTTTACAAAAGTATCGAATCATTTTAGTGAATTGATTTGCTCTCTAAATGTGTATTTCAAAATATTTCAGAGGACCAAACAAAACTAAAAATATAATAAAGTACTGCTGTGAAAGATCTGAAATGTGAAGTGTACTTCAGATTTAAAAGCACCATGATTCGATGAAGAAAAATACCTTGAGAGAAAGAATCGAATCGAACTGATTTTTCCATTATCGACTCATTCCTACTCAAACCCTAGTATTCACACCTCCATAAGTAGCAATAATCAGCGCCTTCTAGTTGCCACCATATACGGAAAGGCGTATGTAGAAATACAGTCATGGAAACATTGAAATCGCATACCAGCCAAATACCTCAAAATTCTTCTCCTCTGACCAATGCATTCCCATAATATCATCCTTTCAACATGTCGCTCGCTACTGCCGTGGCAACAAACAGGGCAAGGCTAGACAAAGTCTAGTTTAGCCTTACTTCTCAATACTTGTGTCTTCGTTACTAACTGTCTTGCCTGGCCAGTGTGTCTAAGGAGCGCTATGTGCTACTTGTCCGTACTAGGCGCGAAATCTTGAGTTTTGTCTTACAATCGCCAATATGCTACGCTAGCTCGATTGCTCCAGCTCCAGAAGCCACGACGAAGGAAAAGTTTTCCCATTAAAATATCCCGTGCACGTTCCTTACGTCCAGTCAAATTTAATTGTTATCAATTAAGTATGCTAATTAATCAAGAAAGTGGTCACCGAAGAGATTCGGACTTGGACTCGGACTTGTTCTGTAGAAGATGCAGACAAAGGATGTGTGAATATGTGAGAAGGAGATTCGATGTGGCTTTGAAATATGCACAATGACACGAAGATGTGCTCTTCGGTACTGGAGGCTTTTTACGGACGATTCGATGATCACTCATCCCACGATCAGGCTTGGAAACGTGCCGACAACGACGGCCACTCGACGTTTGAGTTTGATGGTGACGATGAATATTTCAGGCAATCTGAAAACCTTTGCCAATGCACTTAGCAAAATCACTCTGTTAGTTGGAACACTTTGAAGTCACGTAAAGTCCAAGCTGTCCAGAATGAGTTTCGAGTCAGTTATGCTCAACTTTGTGGGTATAAACTAGGCTCTTCAAATCATAATGCAACTGATTTTCATATGCATATTATTTATCGTATGAATAACGTAGCTAATTATGTTTTCAGTTATTTCGAATTTAAAGGGCTGAGCAAACTATATAATTTTCCATTCAATTTCTGCAAAGTAATTCAAAAAATTCTTCCAACTGTTTTGGACACATAAGCTTCAAATTTTATTGCAAGCGCTTTCGGCATACTCAAATAACTTTGAAAGTGTTGTCGCTCGCATCACAACGGTTTGGATTCAATGCAACGACCTGCCTGCCACAAGAGTCCTCATCCATAGCATTATTCATTAATTGAATTAATTAGGAATACTCTTCTTTTGCAAGGGATTCGGAAGACAACGCAAATCGAGCAATCTAAATTCAATCTGCCTACCTCAAATTTATTTGAAATTTACAATTTACTATAACCCACATATGTGCATGCATAATTATACGCATTTCACACATACTATACTCAGCAATGTATGTTAAAATTTATTTATAGGGCAGATCACGAGGTATTGTTAAAATATTACCCGTTCGTATTGGCCCAGTCACTTTAGCATAAAAAAGGGGTCAACCTCGGAATGGGAGATAATAAGCTGAATTTTTGTATATACCTTCATTTTGGGGTCCTCAAAGTTGCCTCGAAAGTCTCATAAAATCTCGTGTCTGCGTCGAATGTTATTCAAGGTCAAAGGTGAGAAATCCAAAGATGTCAACACAGAGGATCGAAATTGTAGAGCATAAAATTTGCGACATATTTTATTTGAAGCAGTTTTTCATGCGCTCAACCGTTTTTCCGATAGAGGGCGGTAAGCGCGCAGTACTCAGCCATACGTACTGTAATGCAAGGTCAACCGTGAATAACTGTGAATACTCCCTTCAGTTTTGAATTATTTGTATTATTTTCAGTAAATACATTGTATTCAATAGAATTTTACCTATTTTTAAACAATGATTGTGCCAATTAGCCAAGAACAATTTTTGTCAAATCGATGTAATAAAAAGAAACTTATTGGTATGCTCATTGAAAAGTTTGAGAGTGTAAATATCACAACAAAACAAGCGAGAGATGATGCTGTTGTTCTAATTATAGAAACAGCTATCGAAGAATCCAAACATGAAAGGATTGCCATCATTATAGGAGAAGACATAGATTTACTAGTTATTTTGATTGGACGCACCCAATTACATCAAGAAGACATTTTCTTTAAAAAAGTTTGCAAAAGCAATGTCAAAACACAAATATATTCTTCAACAAAAGTTTTGACAAATATCCCATTTCTAAAAAACATGTTTTATTTTTACATGCATTCAGTGGATGTGATACAACTTCTGCGCTGTTTAAAAAAGGGAGAAAACTTTCATAAAAGCACTAGACCAACTTGCCAATTTCGACGAACTAGCTCAAGTTTTTCTAGAAAAAAGAACTAGCTCAAGTTTTTCTAGAGAAGTGCCCTGCCCAACAATTATACGATAATGGCATTCGGTTCTTACTAGCGATATACAATGCTCCAAAATTTGAGGATAATATCGATCATCATCGATATACTCAGTTCATGAAATCTACAAAACTTAATAAACCTGTCCAATTATCTAATCTTCCACCGACAAGTGCAGCATATAAACCGTGTCTATTACCAAGTTCAAAAATGGTTAGAGCATGATTTAGAACCCCAGGAATGGGGTTGGGTGCTCCAAAATGAGTTCCTGGAGCCAATGACAACAATATTACCACCAGCTTCCGGTGGATTACTGAATATTCTATTTTGTAATTGTAAGAATGGATGTGGTACATGGTGCCGATGTAGAAAATCGGGGCTGCGATGCACTTTAGCTTTTGGCCAGTGTAATGGGCAAGCTTGCCTCAATGCTGTTTCATTGCAAAGTGACTGTGAGCAAGAGAGTGCTTTTGGCCATGAAATGCAGGTAGGTCTGCAAAAACCAATTCAAGGCAACGAAGATGATGATAATGATACAGGAATTCCCCAACGTCCAGAAGATGACGATGAAGAAGAAGAAAAGTAATACTTTTGTTATTTAAATTATTAAAGATTGATAGATTAAAAATATGTAAATTATATATGTTAAAATAAATTAAATATATGTAAAGTGTTGTTAAATACAATGTATTTACTGATAAATAATACAAATAATTCAAAACTCAAGGTTTCACGGTTGACCTTGCATTGCAGTACATATGGCTGAGTACTGCGTGCTTACCGTCCGCTATCGGAAAAACGGTTGAGCGCATGAAAAAATGCTCCAAACAAAATTTGTCGCAAATTTTATGCTATGTGTTAACATCATTGGAGCAACAGAAACCAAGATAATTACAAAAACCTGTTTTTTCTCACCTTTGACCTTGAATAACTTTCGACGCAGACACGAGATTTTATGAGACTTTTGAGGCAACTTTGAGGACCCCAAAATGAAGGTATATACAAAAATTCAGCTTATTATCTCTCATTCCGAGGCTGATTGCTAAAATGACTGGTCTATATGGCAACTTTTTAGGTTAAATGCTATTGAATTGCCTTGTCTCCAATGAGGGGGTTAGTTAGGTTTCGAAGGTGCAAAAAAACATATTTTTCTAATACATATACAAAATGAAATATTTTATTCAAACAATCCAAGTCAAAGATACATATTTGACAAGTACTTCGTGAAAATTCATTTAAAATTCTTTTAAATTCAGCAATGAGATCTCATTTCCCTCGACCCCTCAGAAAAAAAACCTTCCAGCGTAGTAAATATAATTCATGACTGATTCATCTGAAATTAAAAACCCAAATATTTTCTTACTATATATGTATGGTATGTATAGCTCGTGCTTGGACGAAGGAAAAAATAAAATAACAAATTTGGAGTTTTGGCGAAGTTGTGAACAAAAAATCTCATTTTTCGGTAGAATATTTACACCTTGTAAGGTTAGTTGTGATGAAAAATGTTATTTGGAAGAAACGTGCAAAATTTGAACAATATCGGTTCATAGCTTTTTGAGAAATCATGACAACTGGCTTCAAAAATAGAGTTTCAAGAGAGACGAGATTGTTTTGTTTTAAATTGAAATAACACGCAGAAAGAAATTTTTTCTACTAATGTTCGCAGAAGTATTAAAATCACTTTGGCCAAAAATTCATATTTCTATGTACATATATGTATATATATATATATATATATATATATATATATATATATATATATATATATATATATATATATATATATATATGTATATATATATATATATATATATATATATATATATATATATATATATATATATATATGTATATATATATATATATATATATATATATATATATATATATATATATATATATATACACATATAGATATATATATATATCATCAAAAAATTTCAGTGAAAAAATCTCAGGAATGCGCCATCTGATTGAACTGAAATTTTCAGGATACATTGATGCATATGCTGAATAGTGCCAGGTGTCACAAAAAGTTAATAATCTTTAATCGGCCATTTTAGTGATATTTTAAATATACCTATTTTTCTGTCAACAAAAAACTTTCGCGAAAATAAAGTTTATGAAATGAATTTTCAACATGTTCCAAATGTGTATATGATAATTTATTTGAAATGTTTAACCCTATATGTGCGCTAGGCGCCTAAAATCAAATTGGTCAAATTTGAAAATTTTTGAATTGCGATAACTTTTGGCCATATTGAAACTTACAAGACATATTGTTGTTACTAAGTTGTAGACTTGTGTAGTTTTGTATGAACGTGCTGGCAACCTGGTAGCTACGGGAGGCATTGAAAATGAAAACCTTCAAACCATCGACTCTCCTGAAAAATTTTCGACTTTGACAGTCAAAACCAACTCATATAGAAATCTTATGCTTTGTCTATACAACCAAAGAAAATCTTTTGAAATTTCACATCGGACAAGAACGGTAGCCCTCATCCAATTTCCCTATATTTTAAGCATCAAAGACTTCTGTTCACGAGAACTCACGACCCAATTATCAAATACAAATGAAATTCACAGAATGTATTGGTATTAAGTAGAACCAGACCCGATAGAAGCGATTTGAAAATGCGGGCAACTCTGTGCCAGTGGTGCCATCTTGAAAAATTATAAAGAGAAAAAACTGCTTTTTGCCCTTTCAATTCTGATTAAATTACTAGATTTTCATGAAATCGACACAGTAGCTCAACCTTATTTTTAGTCGTGTTTGATAGAAATTTGGTTGAAAAATTCGATTGGTGCTGCCAGCTATAGTAATTTTGGTGTCTTGGGTTTTGAAACTCGCTCAGGAAAATAAAGCTTTTTACCGTGCAACTTCCAGTGCAGTCATGAAATCAAAACGAATTTCATATGATATATGGAACTTAATATATGCATTATCCAGAAGGATTCTGGTACGAAAATCAGTATAGGGTTGCCAGCTATTGTTGGTTTTGTATTTATTTGCAATATCTTTACCAAGCGATTTTATCGTAAAATTGTTAAACGGCAATGATCTTGTAGTGAAATGGAACGACAAATATTACACTTTCGAAAATTTGAAAACTTTTGCGACTGGTAACCCTAAATTTCTTTGTACTCCTATAACTTCCAACGCAGTCATCGGATCAAAACGAAATTCACAGAGTAGGTTTATTTCAATGTGAGGCAGGTGTGATATATTTTTGGCTTTAATGCAAAGGGCTGTCAGTGCGAGGCGTTTTTTGCTCGCGCTGTGGGTTTTTATCGGTGGAGTTATAATGAAAGTAAGTTGCCCACATAGCGGCATAGGTAAGCACAGTTTCTTCTTATAGCCAGGTCGTAATAAACTGTTAATTTATCGATCAATTATTCGGTAAGTTTGCGTATGTCAGAAAGAATTTTTTTCTAATTGTTTTACTTGCCTTGGTTTTTTTCTGTAGCTGTTTTATTGATCAAATCGCGTAAGCGGGTGCCTATCTTCTTTTGTACGTATCCTAACCTCTCTTATATTGTCAGGAATGTGTATGCTAAAGAACAATTACCAACGGAACTTCACCAGCTAGTGGAGCTCCCCTATACTGAAACTGTAGAATGAAAGGACACTTGAGTCGTGACTGTCACAAAAACATTAGCCCTGGTACTGCCCTAAATGCTTAGCAAAATATAAACGATACGAAAAGTATAGACGTTCGGACATAACCACTTGTTCGTAGAGAACGACAGAGGAGCCAGTAGAAACCAAGTTCAAAGATCAGACGTTCACCACAAACAATGATGATCCTGAAACGATCACCGTTGACAAGTTATATTTTCGTGTAAATTATTTAAGGCTGTAAGAGAAAGTCAATAATGAAGCGTGTAACATCACCATCGACACTGGAGTTACTGGGTCGGTCCTGAAAGCGGATAGGCTTAACAACGGTAGTTACTTCGGACAGCTTTTGGTGACTCCACAGCAGCTCTTGGCGAGATCGTTCAACAGATAATACTCGGAGGTTTAGTATTACAAAATCAGTCCCTGATGACAGCTTTAACCAATGAGTTCATGCTTGCAATCCATTTCTTGAGTCATCATGATTTCTGCTTGGACTAAAGAGCGCGAAAAATTAAATGGAGGACCAGAAGTGAATCACTGCCGTCGATCAAAACACATGTAATTCATGACACGTGTGACTATTTTACCGGAACAAAGAGAAATACAGTGGGAGTCATAGAGTGAAAAACTCTGAGGGGGTCATCAAGTGCAACGGAACAAAAAAAAAAGTTTGCACTCAGGCCTGAGGGGAACAGAAAAACATATACAAAAATCCTCGAAGACGGCATATAAGATGGCGGCAAGAGCTTGTCCCTAATCACAAAGCTATAAGAAAAGTCATGAAAAATATACGATTTGAGAACAGATACGACAGAGATCCCGGAAAACAAATTGGTGTGTCGCTACAGCCTATTAAAAAGATGGGGATAGATTTTCTACGCTATTTCACATAAAGTATTCTCTTACTTTTCACCTAGATAATGAAGGTAATCATTTTCATCATTTTATTTCTTTGACGATATTAAATATTCAAATTAATTTCCTTAAAAAAGTGACGGGGAGCTATAATCTGATTTTAACATCTTTTCCAAAAAGATTTAAAGGTCAGTCTAGCTATAACTCGAAATTTCTTAATTCATTAACATTCAACTTTTTAAAATTAAAATATGATTTGGATTAGAAATCATATTTTAATTTTATCAAATATATGATCCCATTAATTTTATCAAATATATTATCCCATTATATTGGTTGAAAAGAAAGATAATTCGTTTCTCAATTGCAAGTCAAGTCAAGGCAGTTAGATACACCGTAACACAATGAATGGAAAAAGTCTTTTGTGTCATTTTTGAATATACCTATTGTGATCTTTGAACATAAGTTAAAAATTTTAATATGTCGATCATTAGTTGGCAATTCTTGTTTTTGTTTTTTTCGCAACAACTATATAATTGAAGAAAACTAGCGAAACCCTTTAGCGGTTGAAAATAAAGGATAAGCATTTAAATATTTGTTAAAATGTTTATGTTTGATCGTCTAAAAATGATTACTCTATTAATCCGCATTATTTATCTTCTTTTTACCTGTGCTTTTATTTAAATATTTCTCCATTTTCAAATTGCAGTAAATACCTACAACAACACGTCAAGGTGCACAAGCAGCATGAAAAGAAATTTAAATGTTCTGTTGAAGGATGCATTTACACTGCACGAAATCAAGCTATCCTTAAGGTCCATATGAGCTCTCATGCAACGGAAAAAATATTTCCATGCAGTTTTGATGGTTGTAATTATAAAGGAAAAAGTGCGATGTTACTGAAAAGGTAAGTTGAAAAGTTTAGTATGGCTTTTAATTTTTTCTACAAATAATTGTATGCTCCGGAAATTTTCTGTGTAATTTTATTTACAAAAAAAAAATTGAATATGCCTGTACCAATAATTTATAAAATATACTTTTGAATTATTTTAGTTGTACGTTAAAATCTATTTTATCTATTTTAACGAAAATTCAAGAGAAAATATTTTGTTCATCGATCATTGGCTCTTAATTCGTCTGAAATACTTTTAATATACTTTCGTTGTTCTACCGAAAAAAATAAATTTACCGAAAACACATTTTGTGTCATAATTTTTGTCGGCAATTTCATTGCTGCAATTGCTTCTCTTGTAGGTTGAGAACTAAAATTTTCATTTCATTTTCAAATTTTCAGGTCTCTGGGCAAAAAAATTTTAACGTCTTGTCTCAAAAGATTTGCAAAAGTCTTTAAGCTAGCTTGGAGCATTTAAAAACAAATAGATTCAATTCTTTGGGAATATCTTACATTCACCGAACCAGCAATTTGTAAATTTTACGAAGGACTTATTTTCCGAAAGAAAAATGGAGTTTTTACATTCACAAAAGTTATTTCTTTTCAACAGGTCGATTCAGATTAGTAATATTATCTATGAAATCTAAAAAGCAACATTTAAAAAGCTCTAGCGCATAGAAAAAAAAGTCTACCGCATCAGAACCGATAGAAAACTGATTTTCAAAGAAATCGTCTTTGAGTAACAAAAAAATGTCAAAAGACATTATACACTTTTTTGAAGTATCATATCAACCATTCCTTATCCAAAGCAACAAAAACCATATAGATGATGAAAATGTTCAATTCCGAAAACACTTTTCCAACGAAGCAGCAATAAGTTTACCATAAAAAGCGCATACTTAAATCAACTTATCCTTTGAATTTCGCTCTCACCGCAGGATTTCATCGAAAGTTTCAGCTCTTAAACGTTGCTTGAGGCTGCCATCCGAAAAATTTTCAAAACTCCTTTTTTGTTTTTGCGTCAACTACGGGCTATACTTAAAACAACCATAAAAAAAAATAGCTGATTACTTTTATGCACCATGACGCGTGGTTGATCAACAACGTCCGTGCTGCAAAAAAAAGTAAGCAACCACAAACAATGGTATTCCAACAATATACATAGTACGAAATAGTAAATGACTATAGTCTGTGGTGTGGAATTAAGTTTGTTGAATTTAACAATTGTACAGTTATTCGCTTACTATGAAAATTGTTGATAATTCAATATTTTGTAGTGTTAAATGAATCGATGCTTATTTTCCTGTAGATCAGCTATTTATCGTAACTATGAACTCGAGGATCCAACTGTGTTAATCCTCGAGGGTTTCCATATTTTTTGTATCAGCAAAGCCAACTACTTTTGTATGTTCAAATGAACTATTTTAGCATAGTAGAAAGAACCATTTTCCGTATTTCATTCGACAATTTTGAATGAATTGTTGCATTACTATCAATAATAGTTAAATCAACCACGACTTTTTCTTTCAGTGTAGCCTCATCATGCCAATATGAGGCTAGCTATATACAGGGTGTTTCGTAAATAAGTGCACTGCTATATGCCATCGTGTAGGTTGTGACGTTGCAAGAAAAAAATTCTACAGGCAATTTGCCAGGTGGAGCTTCGTTTGGGAGGAAGAGGGGGTTAAAAAATTTTAAGATCCTTCTGCCTATTTTATCCCGTAGCGTCTGTAATATTCATTTTAATGCGGGCACTAAGGGTCGCTTGATAGAGAATCATTTTGCCTTTTTAATTATATGCAAACAAAAGCTACACGGTTTCAAAGATTTTTTAAAAAAATATTATATTATTGTCAAATTTTTCAAATTTCACTGAATTGCCCGCAAAAATCTCATAAAATGGTACATTTTTATTTTCAAATTTAGATTGCCTAAAATGTAACCTTTAATTTGATACCTAAATGTTTATATATATTTACAAACCTGTCAACCTGATTTCATTGATTTCATTGCCACTTTATTCCAACTCTTTAGCGTTATCCAGGGTACACCACGTGGAGACTAATTGATTTGTCTGATTATTGTGTTGTATAATACTGCAAAAGATAAGCCTGGTGGAAGGAGCTTACGCCTCTAAATGCTGGACTGATTGAAAATGGTAAGGATGTAGACCCTCCTCATGCAAAACCCTCCAAACAGTGGCGTGGGATACTCCAATTCTTGCAGCTACTCCTTGTGTGCTTAACTCTGTCTCCCTCACGAATAAATCTAAGATATTTTCATAATCTGATTGTCTAGATCTTCCTCTATCTCTAATAAGAGCCTGGAATGTACCTTTCTCTCTTAAATTCCTATCAATGTTTTCAAACGTTCGCTGATTAGGTACTCTTCGGTTTGGAAACCTTTCCTGGTAAATCCGCCTGGCCAATGCAGCGTTTTTGCCAGCTTCACCATACACTAAATGTATGTCCGCATATTCCTCGTGAGAAAACGACAATTTTTCAAAAACAATTATTCTAACCACTTCTAAATTCTTAACACTATGAACTTATTCACGAGAACACCACAAATTCCGAGTACAAATCTGAACAAGATTACTATTTTGATAATATTCTTTCGCTATTTAACTCACTCGCTCACTAAGATTTTTGCTTGCTTTTAAATGATTATGATTACGTACATCTATCTACAATTGTTTAAAAACGCCGCCCCACCCGTATTGATCTGAAAGTTGAAACTTTTAGCAGGTACAAAATTGCGGCTTGGAGGAGAGGATGGAATGTATTTTTGTTGCATTTATTTATATGTTTCTTTAATCGGAAAGTAACGAAATTTTTCTAACAATAAGTTTTCATTACCTATTAATTTATTTATGTTTTACATTCTTAAGTACTAAGATTTTAAAGAAAAAATAATAAAAGTGATAAGAAAATGCCACCTTATTCCTTAGAAAAACAACAAATGAATATCTGTCTGTAATTTTATTTTGTCTTTTGAATAGTCTTTAAAAAATACCCCAAAACAGGTAGGAAATAAAAAGTTACAACGTGTAATACGAACTAGTGATGGGCGTTTCTGTTGTTTTCAAAAAACGAAAACGAACTGTTTTTTTTTCAAAAACAACTGTTTTTTAAAACTGTTTGAAAAAAACAGTTTGAATTAATGAGAGAAACAAATTTTATGCTGTACGACAATTAGAGTTGATTCGTACTAGGATTTTCACGTACTAGGTATAACTAGTACGAGTACGAAAAAATACCTGTTCCAAATACCTATTTGAAGTATGTACATGTTTACATACAATGCATACGATTTGCAGTAAAGTAATGAAATTGACTAATATGCCCCCCTCCACCCTCCAGACACAACGTTCCCAAGCTAGAATGGTGATGGTGCAAGATTAACTTAAAAGAATACCGAGTCGTTAGTCTGTGCAGCTTGTTCGTAACTTTCCAATGGTCGGTCATTTATTTGGCTAGTCTTTCTCCAATCTAGGGGCCATCTAAAGAAAAACGATCAAATTCAATCCATTTAATTTGCTTTTCATTTTATTATATGCAAAAAACACCTCCTGTCGTTCAAATGACAAAAGTAAAAAAATTACTGAGATAGGACCAACTAATCCTCTTGTCATCTATATGACTTTTCATCGAGCGATCTCTGATATCAAACTTTTCCTGGCTAATCTAAAACAGTCGGATTTCCACTTTGCCTCACTGAAGCATGAAATTTTTATTAAGCAATAAAAAAAAATGTTTCGTTTATTAAACATGCACCCACTAGGGGGCCAACCTCTTCCGTAAGGCTGGGAATCAACCTTTTCCTCCTTGGCACTTTTAGTGCTACTTTTAGTTTTTCCACCGGATTTCATTTTGCCGTATCTTCGAAACTAGGCCGCTTTTTCCCAGACTTGTATGGAAATTTCGCCCGAAACAACTCAGAAGGGTGCCCGAATTCATGCTAGATCAAAAAAAAAATTTTGCTAAAAATGGACGTTTTTGCCCAATATCCCCTATCAAAAATTGTTTGCACTTAAAATATCATTAATTTACTCCCCGACCACTTTCAATCATCGAAAGCGCGGTAAAAGCAGTTTTTGCCAAACTATGGCCAAAAAACCCCTTACTCCCCTACAAAACCGAAATTTTTATATCACAGTAATAGGTGTTGGCCCGTTATGTCCCAAACCACTCTAACCCAAAATTGGCCGATTTTGTCCGATTTCAGCTACTTTTGCCCTAAAAACTTTTTGAATATTTGAATAAAATACTTGCAAGTACGAAAATACTCGCAAGTACTAAAATACTGTTTTCCGCAGCTAAACAGTTTTCCACTGCCAAACAGTTCGTTTTAACAAACGAAAAACGGTTCGTTTAAAAAAACGAAAAACGATGAAAAACGATTCGTTTTAAAAAAAAACGGTTCGTTTTTAAAAAACGAAAACCGAATCGTTTTGAAAAATCATTTCGTTTTTAAAAAACGAGAAACGACTCGTTTGAAAAACACAGTTCGTTTAAAAAAAAACGAAAAACGATTCGTTTTTAAAATAACAGTTCGTTTTTAGAAAACGAAAAACGACTCGTTTGAAAAAAACAGTTCGTTTGAAAAAAACGAAAAACGATTCGTTTGAAAAAAACAGTTCGTTTTTAAAAAACGAAAAACGACTCGTTTGAAAAAACAGTTCGTTTTAAAAAAACGATTCGTTTGAGAAAAACGAAAAACGATTAGTTTTAGAAAAACGATTGGTTTTATAAAAACTATTTGTTTTGGAAAAACTGTTGGTTTGAGAAGAATGGTCCGTTTTAGAAAAACGATTGACTTTAGAAGAGCTATTCGTTGTAGAATAGTTAGAATAATTGGTTTTCGAAAAACTATTCGTTGTAGAAATACGGTTGGTTTTAGAAATGCTGTTCGTTCTAGAAAAAAAAGTTCGTTTTAGAAAAACTGTTTGTCGCTATTTGGAAAAACTGTTCGTTCGTTTTTTGCAGCCAAACGTTTTTTTCAAACTGTTTGGCGTTTTTGAGCCCATCACTAATACGAACCAGGCGTTAATGGTTAGTGAAAAAGTGCCGCTTTTGCTCTCTATCTATAAGTTACATTTGAGAAAATCACAATATATATATATGTATATATATATATATATATATATATATATATATATATATATATATATATATAATATATATATATATATATATATATATATATATATATATATATATATATATATATATATATATATATATATATATATATATAGATATTTGAAATGGTGAATGTTCCTTATATTGCTTTTCGAACGTAAAATTAAATAGACAGAATTCCAGAAGATCGTTTTAATCAGGAAGCTTCCATTTGAACAATTAATTATTTATGGTTTTCTTGCTTGCTCTTGACAATCATTCAATTATAGATATATATCAGTTATCTTTGTTCCTGAGATAGGTATTCGTGTATCATAAGCGATATACATACAATCATCTGCTACTGCACTATATTACTTTTCAAAATCAATTTGCATGATCGCTCGATTTTTTCACGAAGCTCGAAACGTCCTTTTCACTATTCAGCCTCGAATGAGCTTGAAAATATTGTCAAATCGTGACTTTGGCCATGAATTGATAACAGAAATTCTGGCAGGAAAATCAGGTAGGCAGGCAGGCTGGCCGACAAACAGTCTTACCTCTTCTACAACCGAGCTATCAAACGATTGCATTGTATAAAATACGAGTATGCCAGATTCACTTATGTATATTCTTATACCTATATAGGAATAATAAAGACCCGATACGAAATGGACGAGTACGACGACAACGAACGACCAAGACAACAACGACGATAATCGTAAAACGGCTACCATTTTCAATTCAGCAAAGAAGCAAACATATTGGCCAAGATCGGCAAATATGTACAAGAAGATCACAAGGTAATAATGTCCACGTGCAGCTTGAGAGTTTTAAGTTAGTGCGCTGGTTGTAACTTGCAAGGAAAGGTAAGGCAATGTCGTCGCCAATAACAATATCTGCATAGATCAAGTCCACTTGAGTTCTCCTCTTCTTCAGGGCTGATGATGATACCTAGTTGAAATACTAGATGCTGAATTGTTAGGGGATATGGGCGTGAAAGTTGAGAAGAAGACAATTTTATGCCTGAAATTATAATGTCTTTCTAGAGCTTTGACTTTAGATCCGATTGAAAATCATCATTGCTTAATCCCAACGAAAATACATATGTAAGCATTTTGTTTAAGGGTGGTATCGCTATTTAGAGAATAATGATAGCAATTAAGTTTGAACCAAAAATCTTTATCCATTGAGGAAAATGCTTGATGACATTATGTTCTGCGTACAATTTCAGACATATTACCTGCTCGGCTATTTTTGCACGAAACGCCTCTCGTTGGTCCGTTCCCAAGCGTCCTCTCTTGAAAGTGGCGTCGAAAGTGCTTAAAATAAGTGTTTAATCCATCATTAGTTTCCTTTGTGCAGTATTTTCAGCACTCCGTCCTGAATTTCCACATTATATGAAGTAAACTAAAGTAGCTGTGACCTGACAAAAAATGACAGATCGAAAATTTTTTCACCGTGGTCATGACTAAGCCAAGGTTTTATGGCAATAGCCTAGTCGTCCATGGTCCCGTTGTGATTGAAGGCCAGCATTCCTTCCAAGATTCAAACTTAGCCGCCCGTGCTTGAGCGGTTACCAGTTCTCTTCTGTTAAAATATATTAGGGAATAAAAGCAATGGTTTCTTCTATCATAAAAGAGGGAAGAATGAGCATAATACCAATAAGGCTTGTAGTTGCTGAAAACAAAAAATTATTAAATATAGATATATATACTTTTTTCCTTCTCTTTTCTTTTTTAGATACGGATCCTCAAGAATAGAAAAGCTGGAAAGGCTCATCAGACGGTTCACGAGGAAATTCAGTTCGGATTCTTTGTTCCATGCGCAGCGTTTTAAACACTGCTTCAGAAAGCGACGGTACCTTGACCATGACGGGACAAGACGATAAGAGCCAGTAAAGTTCAATATAAATCGATTCAGTTTGAAAAAAAAGAAAGAGCTTCACTAATATCTAGCTCGAGAACCAATGAGAACCAGCTGCGATTTATTGGCAGCTTTATCAGCTTTATAAATCAGCTTTTTATCTATAGCTATATTCACTTGTGCTTTTCTAGCTTAACTCAACCAACGCATTAAAATTGATGAAGAGTGGACGATTATGAGAATCAAGATCAAAGTAAGGAAATAAAAAAAAAGAAAGAGAGAGATAAAAAAAGGAATTTTGGAGAATATAAGATGCAGCATACAATATTGAGTATGCGTTAAAATGGGAGATAAGGAACAAAAACTAAAGAAATAAGGAATGGAAATCCAGAACACATTTTTAGATAAATTTTTCAAAGATCAAAAATCTCACAGAGCAGTAGGCAAATTGAAATCACCTCGAACAATTATAGGAGACTAGTATGATCTTTCACTGAAAAAAACCTTCATACAGAGAAGTGAATGCACTAAAAGGCACATCTATTTGACTAAATTTGAGCTGACTTTTTTCGAAAATTTCCTCAGGGACGGTTTTCAAAGGCTTTGATCAGAACGCCAACTGGCCGGAAGTCTCGGTAGTCAGTCACGTTTGATTCAGCAGGAAGCATTGACCCTATTCTTTAAGAGCTAAAAGCTGAACTACACGAACTTATTGGAAAACTATTGCTGTTTTGCCTACTCTTTAGATTATTTTATAGGATGGCTATTTCTGACATCAATAACCACGTTTCTGTCCGTGAACTAGTTCATGGCACGCGTTCTTCCGTTGTGTTTCGTGTGCCTTTTGCGCGCACTGATATTTACTTTTTTTCTCCACTATTGCCTTTACCAAGGCAACACAATAACTTACAGTTTGGTCCTCTACCGCTAACACTACGTGCTTTTAAAACTTTTTGTAAAATCATATTTTGTATACTAGTACGTAACTTGTAGTTTTTTTTCTCTCTTCTCTTTTTTTTTTTTTTTTTTGGTTTTTGCTTTTTTGACTTGATTTTATTTCTCATTATTTTTTTCCTTTATATTCATCTTGGTTCTGTTTTTTTTTATTAGGATTATTATGTTTCTGTTTTTTATTATTTTATTATCATTTTAATCATAATATTCAGTAATTGAATTCGTCTGTTGAATATTTTTTTTTATTTATTTATTTATTTCTTTATTGCAGCTATTTGATTTACAAAAAATCAGTAACATATGTTTATTTTATTGCTCGCAACTCGCAAAAGTGGGAACACTTGTGCGCGAGAGCGGGGATCTTTCCATAATTAAAATATTTATTTATTTTTCATGTTTAAAGAAAATGTGAAGAAATAAATAGAAATGAAAAATGAAAGATCTATAGGAATGAGATTATATAATAGTAAAGCGAAATATTAACCTCAAAACACACACAATGAATCAAATTAAATGAATTAATGTAAGATCTATAGGTATGAGGTTATGTAAAAGCAAAGTGAAAGAGTAATCTCAAAGCACACACAATGAAACAAATTAAATGAATTAAGTTTAATTGCTGACACAAAGAAGGAAAAAAGACGAACGATTTATGGGTTTAAGACTGAATCCAGATTTTTATTGTTGTTTTGGGCAAAAAGCTTTAAGACTAACCTATAGTTGCGTTCATTTAGACAAAGTTTGATATCTAGTGGAAGGTTATTGTACAACTTCGGCCCTAATATGCTTAAATGGATTCATTATTTGTCGCCTCGTACGATAGCCAGTGATATGGAAATCAAATTCGTCTGAGTTGAGATACATAAATTTCAAAGCTGCATACAGATACAACTGACGAATGTTCATTACACGGAACTCATTAAAAGATGCTGTTGTAGATGAATAAATCGATCTTTCTAAACATATTTTAACTATCTTGCTTTGCAGGTTTTGCAACGGTGCAATATATGTCGAAAGAGCGGCACCCCATGTTCCAATAGCATACTGCATTATGCTTTGACCGATGGCAAAATAGACCATTATAATATATTAATAAATAAATAAATAAATAAACGAATTTACAAATGGGTGCCAAGATTATGTTCATAGTAGTTGGAGCTATGTAACATAGGAGTTGAGACTATGTGCATAGCAGAAAAGCCCATATTGTATGGAAATTAGACCTTTTTAGCTATGTCATAGCTCAGGATACTGTGAACACAGCGCATGCGACCATAAATGTTGCACTATGTGGACTTTCTTTTCTGTACATCATATCATTTATTAGCGTGTGCTTAAGAGTCTGTATTAGAATTGTGTATTAAGAATGTTTATCAATGGCCGTACGTGGATGATTATTAATTGGACTGGACGATTGGATGATTACGAATGGCTGCGTTTTTATCACAATTCTTGTGCATGGGTGTATTTCGATCTGTTCTCGATAGAGACGCGAAAAACGCGGCTAGTATTTTCATGGATAATCAAGTGTGGTATCCACCTTTTTTGGCCAGGAATTGCATTTCCTTCTTGGCTCCTTTTGAAAATTATTTAAAAGCTCGTTAATATAAAGATTACACGTAAAGTCGAAATCGGAGTAACGAAAAACCATCTAAACTCTGAGAAAAAAGCTGATTTTAAAAGACTGGCACGATAGTATACCTTCCATACTCTAGAATAAAAACTTTAAGTTGACGTAGGACCAATGATAGCCATTGCAGATAGCGAGCTCCATATCCAGCAGAAATATCATCGTTGAACAGGAGGCCATTCACGCGTCAACCACGTCAGCAACACATTAGATCAACATCAACAGTTATAGAAGACTAATATATTTACTTTGGTGACAAATAAGCTACTAAAATTTAAGTCATCAGCAATTAAGGATTAGAAAGAAAACAAAAGCGTTTAGCGACTTACTCTAGATGGCTGTTAAACTGATGGAAACTAACACCCATAGCCATGGTAAAGTTTTAGGATATCCAAAGAAAAGGTTATTGTACGCATTGCACAAAACAGCTGAAGAGATACATTAATAGAAATTGTGAACAGCCATATTAATGTCAAACTCTGATACTATTTAAAATTGAATAGGCAAAGTGGTTTGAATGTAGAGCCACAATACTTTAGATTCAAATATAATATTATATTGATTAGATTTACGCGTTGCGATTGAACATGTTTTTAACTTGATTAAGATCAAACAATAACATTGGCGTTTGTAAAGTCTACTACATGTCCATGAATGTCACGATGTTCAAATAGGCTCTGAATAATTTTCAGCACATTATAGTCCCCATGATGATAAGCTCGACATTTGCGTCCAGAAGCTCAGATACATTCGGGACTAGCTCTAATGACGGCTCGTGTCTTTAAGACTCGCGGAAGCAGATGTATTTTTGCATATATTTCCAGAATAAACAAGTAGGTATTTCAGTGCAGTAAATATATCAAAAGTTGCACTCCATTTTTAGTTGTTTGATTTAGTGACTTTTCTACTCACTATGATCACTATCAATCTCATTAGTGGTTAAATGGTGCAAGATTACAAATAACAATGCAAGATATTTCAAATTAGAGCAATTTAGATTTACCCCATAAGAATTGTATCTATTCTCTGTAGACATATATTAAATAGAACGTGCTCAAATATTTCATTTATTCTATGTATTAACAATAATAAAATACAAAAATATACCATAACTAAGCATTTGTTAAAAAAAATGCTTTCATACCTCTTCCATAAAATCAGCTTCATGTCTTTAAGATTTGGGGCTACAAATAACCTCACGTTGTATGCCGAACGTTAATGCTCTTGTACTATTTACGTGAAAAAACAATTATCTTTCTTTAATCATTCCAATACTAATTTACGCACTATCAGCACAAATAAGCAAACATACAAATCAAAAGAATTTCAATCTACAGCAAAGATTAAACTCTTGAACTCAGTAATAAATCCGTTACAGGAACGAAATATACAAATAACATCCTATGCTTCACAATGAATCCATTACAGTATTCATACATACAAATAACATCCTAAACTCAGTCGCCCAAAGCAAACCAGCTCCACGTTCCGTAGCGAAACAGAAAGCAGAGGATTTGTGCAGATTTTGAGTGTGTATTCTACCACTGGCTACTTTTCCTAAGACTAATAACAGACCCTAAGCTTATTTTAATTCCGATGACTTCATAAAAAATTACAGAGATAGAAAGGTGTTTGGGATTGCCATCAGAAAAATGTCCAGACCTTAGAAAATTTAAAAATTGTTTGTTAAAACCCAAGCCAAAAATATGTCCCATCTGCCTCTCGTTGAAGTCAACCTGCTCTGTGAATTTCGTATCACTGCATTGGAAGTTTTAGGGATACAAAGAAATTTAGGGCTACCACTCGCAATAGTTTTCAAATTTTCAAGATCTTAGTATTTGGTGTTGGTTTTCACTACAAGATCACTACGGTTTGAAAATTCTATAATAAAATCGCTTGGTTTTCGGTTTTCGAAGATGCAGAATTGGAGGCATTAATTGATCAAGACTCGTGTCAAACGCAACAAGAATTGGCAGAATCATTGGGAGTGACGCAAAAAGCCATTTCAAAACGCCTGAAAGTCATGGGAATGATTCAGAAACAAGGAAATTGAGTACTGTACGAGTTGAAGCCGAGAGATGTTGAACGTCGTTTGTGTGTTTGTGAACAGCTGCTTGCAAGGCAAAGACGAAAGGGATTTCTGCATCGCATTGTGACTGGGGACGAAAAATGGGTCCATTACGATAATCCCAATCGCAGAAAATCATGGAGATATCCCGGGCATGCTTCCACGTCGACGGCCAAACCGAATATTCACCGTTCCAAGGTCATGCTCAGTATTTGGTCGGACCAGCTCGGCGTAGTGTATTATGAGTTGTTAAAACCGACTGAAACAATCACAGGCGACCGTTATCGAACGCAATTAATGCGTTTGAGCCGAACATTGAAAAACAAACGGCCGCAATACAACGAGAGACATGATGAAGTGATTTTACAGCATGACAATGCTCGACTCCATGTTGCGGCAGTGGTGAAGACATGCTTGGAAACTTTGAAATGTGAAGTCCTACCCCAATCGCCGTATTCTCCAGACGTTGCTCCCTCAGACTATCACTTGTTTCGATCAATGACACACGGCCTGGCTGACCAGCACTTCCGGTCTTATGAAGAAGTAAAAAATTGGATCGATTCGTGGATTGATTCAAAAGTTGACCAGTTTTTTCAACGCGGGAATCGTACGCTGCCCGAAATATGGGAAAAGGTAGTGGCCAGCGATGGCCAATACTTTGAATCATAAATGTATACCAGTTTTTTACAATAAAACCTCGAATATCGAAAAAAAAAACGGCGGAAGCAAAGTTGTACACCTAAGATATATATATATATATATATATATATATATATATATATATATATATATATATATATATATATATATATATAAATATATATATATATATATATATATATATATATATATATATATATATATATATATATATATATATATATATATATATATATATATATATATATATATATATATATATATATATGTATATATATATATATATATATATATATATATATATATATATATATATATATATATATATATATATATATATATATATATATATATATATTACTAATGTTCGAAGAACAAAGAACAGTCAGAAATTACTGTACGATTTGAAAAATTCCCCTAAAAGTTGTCTCAGTGTAAAAAACACCTAATGGAAATTCGACTTCTAAAAGAAAACAATTTGCATTAGAATGTATGGTCAAAGTGAATTTTTTTTTTCTGTAGGACTCACTTTGACTAGATCAAGGGTTGAAAACGAGACTCGAAGTGCGAATCAACATTGAATATATATAATCAGATTTCGAGGGACCTTAAAATTATTGAATAATTTCATCGAAGTGATTCTACTTCGAAAACCCACTAGCTCCCCTATCGATCAATGTAAACATCTCTAGTGGTTCATTTGGCTACCTTATCAAGTCGACTCGCTGCCATCGTTCAAGTCCAATATGGAGGAAGATCAAACCGTGGGGCGGACAGATTTTTGCATTTTCTTCAATACTGTCTCCGCCTAGAAATAGCAAGATAAATGATCCTGTAAGAAATATGGAGCAAATAATAGTAGAGACAAAGGAATCATCGTGAACCATCAGCCATTCAATGCGCGCGCATTCGTCGCGCCACAAGCATAGCAAGTGTGTAGTGTAACCTGGAAGATCAGTGAAGGCAAGTGAATATGTTCGGTATAATTGTAAGTAACTCTACCGATGTGTGCATACTCTGCAAAGGATACTCTGATATAAATTGTATTTATGTATGAATTCGCTTCGATTCAATGACGATAAATGATTGTTGGCAGAAAACGACCGAATCGTGACCAACGGCAGTTTGTTTATGGAAAAAATTGCATGGAAGCTAAACCGCGCTTGGATGGATTGTATGTGGATGTGTAGTTAATATATGTGAATTTGTTTAAAATCTATGAGTCAATAAATCAATGCAAGATTTCTGAGAATAGACCAGATTTTTAACGTATGAATAGAATATTTGAGGAGTAATTACACTAGTTCAAAAGGCTTAAAGAGGTGGTTGTTTATTTCAAGTCATATTCACTTGATTCCTTCGTCAGACGCACTTCTGTTCTTAACAGAAGTGATATCGACAAGAGAGCTAGACATTCGCTTAAATGGTTCCATCATTTTTTCTTTGTATTATACAAGTTAATGTTAATCCTTACCAGTTTTGGTGTTACATGTCCTATATCGGTTTGAACTAAAATCCATAGTAGTTCGGGTCAATATTTTCCAACAGGTGTTTTCTAATTCTCCATCTCAAAAAGCGAAGAAGACTTAAGTTACTGCGCACTATATTATTTATTAATCCCGCTGGAACTTATAAATTTAGATTTAATTTCCTTTTTCAAAAAATATTTCAAATATTTTTTTATCAGATTCATCAGAATCAAATTATCCCACTCATTAATGAGCATCATTTCAGACACAAGCGAATAACTAGCTTGCTCTCTTTATTCCAAATAACATTCAATGCAACATTTTATCGCCAAATCTGTACAAAATCAAGTACTCATTCAACACGAAAAATATTTTTTTTCTCAACCATAAAATATCTCGAAGCCCATAAACCTACACAGTTCGATCAGTCGATCGACATTTCGAACACCGATCTGCATGCAGCAGTCATACAACATACCTACAAACATGTATCTTATTGAAATTCCGCCTAATTAAGGATTCGTTCAGGAAAAAAAAATCGCCCGATGGTTGCACTTGATACCCTTGAGATGTCGTGTTAACCATAAACTATATCAGCATCAGGATCAGAAGGTAAATACCACCGCCACTACCGTGCACACCACATATCTCTCTCGAGCATTTCAAATCGAACCATAAAAGATCACGTTCATTGTCCTGACCCCTTAGCATTTATTGGTATTGAACATTCATCGTTTGCCGGCACTGGCCAACGTTGACCATTGCTGTAACATCACGACAAACAGTATTCCACTTCTTTCAGCAGAAGCTCCACGGAAAGCCAATAAACTGCCCCGGGAACAATGAGAGCACCAAGAAATCGAACAGAAGATGTCGTCCATCCGACAACGAGCCAAGATGTCATCAAAGAGGAAAGCAAAGTCTTCAAGTTACACCTCGGAATCCACTATAGTGATTTCGTGTAAGGCAAAATAAAATTATTCAAAAGAAGCATGATTGGAGCAATATCGGAATCCATTGATTTACGAATCAGAGCGTGTAGCTGGATGGGTTACAGTTCGGTAGAGGAACTTGTTGGGAATAATATTTTTGGATAGTTAAGGGTCCTCAATTATTTAATTTAAATTTGTGATTTCAACTGAGAGGACTTTGGCTCACCATCGCTCCTGATAGCCTTGATCTGTTCCACACACCAACACCAGTCTTATTTCGCATTTCATGCAATATTGGTGAACGAACACTATGATCCCCTTCATCTTTATCGCTCACAGATTGTTTGGTCTCCACTGCTGATACATTTTCCACTTTTCCTTTTTATTTTCCTAAGTTACAGCGACAGCAAACTGTAACTTGTCGTTGGGACTCGCTGATCATCCAGCAATGGATCCCGCGGAGACGACTCAAGACTGGTCTTTTCATTGCCATAGGGAACATACGAGCGACAATCTTGAGGCAAACAAGATCATTTTGCATGCAATACGGAACATAAAGAATGCACTCACCTTTATACGTACGGTGGCATTGTTTCAGTTAAGGGGGCATCTCTAGTCTAAATCGATGAAAAAATCAATTTTCCAAAAACACCGGTTTTGCATTTAGTATACTAATAGTAACATCGTACAATAGTTTATTTTAACTTGCGCGCTCTAAAAATGTTTCTTTAGCGTGTATTCTTGGTGCGCGCGCAAGAGTGATTTTGGAGCAATTCAGACAGCTGGCGATCGGAGAGGTATATACTTGGTTTTGGTGCGCTCATTCCCGCTTCTTTCTGTATTTATATATCTCACGAGTATTTTCAATGATATTTTGAAGCACCGAAAGTATTGCTTTCTTTTAATTTAATTGTAAAAACAGTTATTCATTTATATTAGTTGGAAAAAAAAGTTCATAAAATGGATAAAAAAAAGTACAAAATTCGGCAATTCGAGAGCTGATCGACAAAAAAAAGAAATTTTCGTGGCAATCGATTTACGAGTGAGCGTGATGAAAGTGTGGTTAGTGCATCTGCTAAAAAAATTAAGAAAAATAATCCTGCATTCGAAGTGAACGTTGATCCATTGTTGCATTACGTCATAGTGAATTTCTTACTCTTTCTAAGACTACAAGACATTTTAATTTGTAAAACTTGTAAAGGCGATATAACATTTTCCAAACGTAACGAAAAAGGATAAGGTTTTCAATTAGTAGTTTCGTGTAAATGTGAAACAGAAACTCATATTCCAAGCAGTCCAACAATTCATACTTCCTACGAAATAAATCGCCGCTTTGTATTTGCGATGCGTTTACTCGGTGTTGGCTTGCTACGTATAAATAATTTTTGTGCAATGATGGATATCAGCAAAGGATATGCTTCAGCTACTTATTATGCTATAGTAAACTACATTTGGATAGCAGCAGAAGCAGTAGCTACATTAGTTTTTAGACAAGCAGTTAGTGAAGAGCAAAGAGAAAATGAGGCTGCCGGTAATGTAAAAAATCGGCTCACAGTTTCTGGTGACGGCTCTTGGGCTCGAAGGGGTTTTTCTTCTCTTGTCGGGATTGCTACATTGATTGGAAAATTTTCTGGAAAAGTTCTTGATGTCATTGTGAAAAGTAGAATATGCAAAGCTTGTGAACAATGGGCTGGAAAGGAAAATTCTATTGATTATCAAGACTGGTATGAAACTCACGAGCCAGATTGTAGTGCAAATCATGAAGGCAGTGCGGGATCGATGGAAGTTAATGGTATAAAAGAAATGTTTCAAAGATCTGTAGATTTCCATGATAGTTATTATGAATATTATATTGGTGATGGCGATTCGAAGACTTTCTCATCGTTACAAGATATACAGCCCTATGGTGATGTTTTGAGCGTAAAAAAGAAGGAGTGTGTTTTACATGTTAAAAAGCGAATTTATAAAAGAGCAAAAGATGCTAAAAAAAACAATTGACACAGATAAAAAAGGCTCAAAAAGCGTTAGAAGCTTCACAAAAAGGTGCTGATGGAAAAAAAACGACAAAAAAACAAAAAAAAAACTGAAAAGCCTAAAATTAAAACGGCTACATTGACTAATAAAGTCATGCTGGAGTTGTCAAAATATTACGAATTAGCTGTTCGCCGAAATCCAGATTCTGTTGAAGATATGAGAAATGCTATTTGGGCAACTTTTTACCACAAGGTTTCTACGGATGATAAGCCTCAACATATGAATTGTCCCGCTGGGTCAGACTCATGGTGCAAATTCCGAGTTGCTGAAGCTACCGGGCAGTTGAAAAATTTTGTGCACCCTGCAGCACTAGACGAAGAAATTCAACCTTTATTAAAAAAGATTTATGAAGATCTTACCACAGACGATCTGCTAGAAAGGTGCATCGGAGCACACACACAAAACACCAACAAAAGCTTCAACGCTTGTGTTTGGAATATAGCTCCAAAACACATGTTTTCTGGGAAGAAAATTGTTGAAATTGCTACCTATTGTGCTGTGTGCATCTTCAATGAAGGATTTTTACCTTTATTAAAAATCATGGAAACCATGGGTATTTCGATTGGCAGCATAGCAGTGGATTTTGCGCAGAGACAGGACGAAAATAGAATTAAGCAAGGAAATCGTCGCAGCATTGAAGCTTCAAAAGAACGGCGACTCGAGTTTAGAAAGGCTAAGGCGCAGGAAAATGAGTTTTTTGAGGACCAAGAAGGAATTATGTATGGAGCTGGTATCGCGGATTGAGTGTAAGAGGTTTATTTCTTCATTTTTTACACAGTTTTTCAAAAAATTATTTTAAACGCGTTTTTCTCGAAATAACATTTTTTGACCTGGCTGACATGATTTAACAAAAACTATTAAACCGATTGGGCTGAAATTTTGAGAGGTAATTCGTCACACATATAGTTATAGCCCGTACTAGAATTATGAATATTCGATTACATTTGAGCACTTTTTTAAACAACATAACCTCAAAAAATAAGCCGAAAATTAGAAAAGCCCGCCATTTTGTTTCTTTTCACTTAAACTTCTTGATTTTAGTACGGGCTATAGCCACTTTCTTATACTTTAATATGCTTTTTGAATTTTTCATTTCAGAGCTTCCTGTGTCAAGATATGATGTCAGCCAAAAAAAAAGCAAGCTTCGTTGTGGCAGCCATATCTGGGCCATATTGGATGAAAAATGAAAAAAAAAAAATGTTTGTGCAGACTTCATTATGTATTTTTTTAATATAAAAAAAATTGTAGTGTGATAATAAAGTTTACTGCAAGAAAAAAAATATTGAAAATTTATGCAAAAAGACTAGAGATGCCCCCTTAACTCTTTTTGTACTTTATTTTGATTCCTGGCAGAGAGTGGAGTTTTGATCATTATTCACGTAGCAGCTTCCAAATGGTTAGATGAAGCTAGGAAGGAGGCGACAAGTTTTATGATGAGAACAGTTGCTGTAGATGGTAGGCTTCCGTACTTTGTTTGGACCCCATATTTGGCGGACATCTGAGACTGAGACTATTTTCAGAAAATTTTGCATTATCTGTAAAACCCTCGAATGGCTGATTGCACTACTGTATTATTTTTCCGCTTACAAGCATGTATTATTTGGTGCTGTTGCGCGTTCCCTTAAAAAGTAGAATAATAACCTTTAGGCTGATAATTTTGTTTACAACTTATTGATCTAACCAAACCTTCTTTGCTAAATCTCAATAACAGTATAGCGCCCAACGTGGGCACAGAAAATTTTCTGAAAATAGTTTAAATTTCTCATGTATTTACCGCAACTGTTGGGCATTTCGTTCAATGATATGTGTGTGGCTGTGTTTCAAAAGATAAAAAGAAAACCATCCTTCACCTAATGTGGCAGTGTCCGGCTTTCGCGAAGAGAAGAATGGCCTTACTTGGTCTTGATACTTGTGCAAGATTTCTGAGAATACACCACCATTCTCTCGTCCAACCGATCCTTCATCACCCTTATAATTAGAAATTCGACATCAAGTTTCCAAAATCAATAACTTTTATCACACCAAAAAAAAGGTTTACCATCCCTCCTCTCAACCAACGAATTGAAGTCAACTAAGCCATACTTGCCAGTACGTAAAACGATCACCTGCCCAATCCGATGCAACCAGGTCCGAATAGCTGTCTGTGCTCGGAAACAAATCCAAAAACAGTTGCACAGTTGCATGAAACAGTATTAGCGGCAATGACCAAAAGAACCAGAACCACGTTAAATCTGAATCCGAAATCGTGACTTATCGGATCAAAGAATTTAATTCCAGTTTAGCGTTCGTTGATGGTATCCGACTGTAAATATTGTCCTCGATTCTGTTTCGTTCAGGCTGTTACTTCCGAAAGATGGTTTTTGCGTTGCTTATGTCGTCGTCATCATCCTCGTAATTCTGATTGCTTGCGTGGTTGGCAGTGCAAATTGAGCTTACAAGAAACTATTGATGTGCAAAACGATCCATCCATCCTTTCATCCATGACCGATGTTTATATTTTTTTTTTGTTTTTTGTTTTTTTTTTGTCATTGCAGAGCCTCTACTTCGTAGCAGCAGCTAGGCGCTTAGCCAAGAAACAAGCAATTAAAATTATCATCAAAGGGAATAGGATAGGAAAGGAATCCCAAACCACACTCTCGACACATTTAATTTGAAATTAAATTATATAATAATTAAAAAGAAAACATAAATAGGATAAATGGAGAATAAAGAAAGTAAGATAGAGTTAGTTGATGGGAAGTTAGTGGAAAAAATGAAAAATAAAAAGCATGCAAAGAAGGAGAAGCTCTTTCATAATATAAATAAAAATTAATTAAAGGATTTTCAAGAAGAAAACAAAACGAGAGAAAGTGCTTCCCAAACAGCAACAGAGTGCTGGTATGAGGGAAGGAAAAAAAATTTTTTTTTTAATTTCAAAAATCAGCAATGAGTAAAAACTAGTAGTAAATAGTACGTAATTTACTTTACATGGTTCTAATGTGATCCTTCAGCAGCCTTTTAAAGACGGGAAAAAACCTAGCATTCTTCAAAGAGTTATGTAAATTGTTAAAGATTCCCATAGCTAATATAATAGGATCTTTATGTTTTCTATTCGTTCTAGCGATATCAAGCCTGAGATTATCTTTAAATCTTGTGTGATAGCTGTGATAATCACAGTGTCTTATTGGGCATATCGAAGATTTTATTTTGTTTTTGAGTTTTTTATATATTATCTTAGCTTTTTCCATAAATATAATATCCCTTAGATTGAATTTATCCATTTGCCTGTATAGTATATCACTTGGAGTCAGTCTATTAAGTCCATGCACTGCCTTAACTATCCTATTGAGTATTCTATGAATTGAGTCAATATTCATCTCTGAAGTTTGACTTCAATTCAAAATACCATAGGTAATCTTAGGCAGCACAAAAGAGTTGTATAGCATATTTTTTAGCTCTAAATCCAAGTAATATTTCATTCTGAACAGCCTAACCCAGAAAACCAACTTAGATTTCACATTACTTATGTGAAGGGACCAAGATAATCTATCATCAATTGTCGTTGACTGGTACGCAGGATCGAATTTGAAATATAACAGCAAATAGCGTGGAAAATGTTTATTTCTATAAAGAAAAATATTTATACATTCTACATATATACTAATCTTGATTTGAAAAAACCTCCATGCGCACTCGCCAAGCGTTAACGTTAGAATGAGACCGATCTTTGGTCTGGCGTTAGCAGGTCAAGATGTCAGAGGCGCATGAAGAAAAACACGGCAGATGGCTCTCGTCGACAGGGCTGATATTGTTTGCCTCGGTATCGAAGCATTCGATGACATCAATAATTAGTCCTAAGTATTTAGATCTAGCCACAATTTGTATCTCCTCTCCATGTATTCTGATGTTAAGGCAGATCTCACTCTTATTAATCTGCTTGATTACCATGTAACTAGTTTTACAGGTATTGATTGTAAGTCTGTTTCCCAAAAGCCAGGACCCATAAACAATCAAATCATTATTTATTTGTCACTCCAGAAGCTCAGCAGAGTTAACAGAGTATAGCAAAAGGGTATCATCAGCATAAATAATATATTTTCCAGTCAGGCCAGAGAAATATAAATTATAAATATAGAGTAAAAATAAAGTTGGCCCTTGAGGAACACCACTCTTAACTACTCGTTGTTTACTTATTTCATCTTTAAACCTAACCAGGATTTTTCTGTCTTTTAGGAAAAACTACCAATTAACGCCAGTGCCAAGCCTCTTGTTCCAAGTTCGCTTAGATTTTCTAACAAAGTGATATGATTAACGGTATCAAACGCCTTCGCTAAATCAATAAAGAGTGCAGCCACATATTTATTCGAATCAAGTTCACAATCAATAAATTGCAAAGCATCTGTTATTGCTGATGTTGTGTTACTTTTTTGTAAAAAACCATATTGATGTGTATCAAACCCTACACGTTAGTTTATAAACTTAACTAGTCTTTTATTGATAATTTCATCATGGTATCTTTCAGCTCTGTAGGTAATTCACATTTGCTAATGTGATTATCAATGATTGCAGAAATATAAGGTGATATCTGACTAATTTCAAGTTTTCGGAAGTTATTCCATCGGTTCCAAGTGAAGAATTCTTCAATGAGCTAATTATGACAAACACTTCACCAGGATCAGTAAGCTCGAAAAAAGAGACTTTGAATTCAACGGAATGTTCTGCCTTTCGAAGTTGTCAGCGTTAAACTTTCAAGTCCTCAGTAAGTTTTTAACCTATAGAGCTGAAATGATCAACAGTGATGAGAGAGTTAGATTTGTTTATCTTATTGCCAAACAAGAGTTCTTGATTGACGAATTTCCAAACTCTCCTAACGTCACCTTCAGTAGACATAATTTGTTTTCTAACATAGTCTTTCTTAGCAATTCTGATAATGGAACATACTCTATTTTTCAAGGATCTCTATTCAGAAGTAAGTTTGGCATCATTTGGATTCATTTTCATTCTTTTATATAACATTGTCTTTTTATCCATTTCCTTCCAATTGTTGCCTCTCCTAGCGCTGATTTCCTTAATAGTTGAAGCCGACTGTTTTGCATCTTGAATAATAGTAGTTATGTTTGTAAAAGAAATTTTACCACGCGTTTCACTAAGCTTCCGAATCAACATATAGTTGTTTATCTAAAACTGCAATTTTCTTTTTTAACTATAGGTTGCAGTTGCTTTTTAATACCAAATGCTGTTATATACTCTAGCCATTCTGAGTATTTACTTTAAAAGCAACAGATTGAGAGTTGACGGTAGTTGTTACATGGTCTAACAAAGTAACTGAACTTGATGTAATTCTAGTGGGGTTACAATTTAGCAGTACCACATTGCTCATTGCCAACATATTATTATAGTTAACACAGATACTATTGTTTATGCTAATGGCATCTATATTGGTATCGGCGACAACTATCAAGTTATTAAACCTTTGATACAAATCATCCACATATTCAATAAAGTCTTCAGCATCATCATGCTGGGTTCTATAGAATGTTCCTAAAGGTACGCTGCGGCTGGGAGCTGAAACCTAAAACTAAAACTTATTTCGGTTTTCAGGTTAGCAAAGCTTAATGACGTCATTTTCGATTTAGTTTAGCAAGGAAATGCTGCCGCTGGTTGCTCAAACTAAAACATATATGACAGACACGAAACCTGTAAAGTATTTTTTTTTTGTGTTCGCAATTGTAAAATGAATACGTTTCGGCAAAATAATCGACGAAGAAAGTGTGTGCTGGACATTGTGTTATTCAATGTTACTTTTCAAATTTTTTTTCAAGCTAGACTGAATAGAAATATCAGATTTTCATGATTTTCAGTACATTTAAAGGTACTTTTTTCCAGAAAATTACAAATAATTTCCGATAAAACTGCGCTGTGCCTTAACTTTTTTTGTGCTATTTTGGATCACCAGTGAAAAATTTTACGTTAATGTTGACAAATTGGTTTTATTTCCAGTTTTTTGGATATTGTTCTTAAAGTAAACAACCAAAACTTTTAACTGAATGCAAAAACACTATAATTTATGATTAAAATAGCATTAAAAATAACTTTTCCTGAGAGTTTGTCTCTTTCCTTTTTCCACCCACTGCATATATTTTTAAAAAGGAAAATAATGTTTTTTTTAAAACGGCAGCTAATCTCGCCCAAACATGATTTCTTCTCTCCACGTTCCGGTATTCAGAATGATATACATTATAAATGAATTCATTCTGCTTCTCGAACTCTATCAGCATCTCTTCTTCTTCTGCTGTGAATTTTGCCATTACTCTTATTTCTGTTAAAATGTACTATCAAAATATGCAACAAACAAATTCGGAAGCCAAAACTAAAACTGAAAATAATGAACATGTTCATTCCTCACTTTTAGTATCTGAAAGCTCAATTTGACAGAGTTTCAGTTTTAGCAAGAGATTTCAGTTTTAGCATTCTACTACAGCAACTGTATGATAATACTCTGGTTCATTCTAAAACTGAATTAGATTCAGTTTAAGTTTTTAGTTTCAGCTTCCAGCTGCAGCGTACTTTAAGTGGATTGACCGAATATACATAGCAGTGCCACCTCCTTGGGCATGATATCTGCAGTTATGAATTGCGACAAATCTATCTAAGTTGAATAAACCAATCTCATTACTAGAAATCCAAGTCCCATTAAGAATCACTGCATCTAACTTTGGCTTAGAATTACAGAATATTTCAAGGTCCGTTAATTTATTCCTAATGCTTCTAATATTCGCGTAAAATACTTCTAGACTCATATTATTCATGATTATACTACTAACATATATGTCCTCTCTGCAAAAATGAGAATTAAATTCGATATTTATATATTTGTTAATAAGTTTTGCAAAGGTGTATTCAATTACTTCAAAGGTAAACGAATATTTTTTGGTCCTTTTATTTTGTCGACAAAAAACAACCCTAATGCCACCTTCAGCGATATTCGGATTGAGAGACTTGATCTCTTCTGAGAACTCATCAGATGAAACCACCTTTTATTTATTTATTTATTTATTTATTTATTCAAACCCATTTTTACAGGCTGCTGCCCAATTATAAAAATAGAAATATTAGACAAAGCGAAAAAGATATTAAAAAAGAAAAAAGAAAAATTAACAAATAACTTAAAATATTAAACAAACAAATATTTGAAATTACAAAAAATTAATGCCAATATGCAAGTTAATATGAAAAGAAAGTGCGAAAAAGTAAAAAATTTTAAAAGAATTTAAAAGAAAATCAAACATTATAAGGAACTTTAAGAATTAAGTCTTTAATTTGTGATTTAAATTGTGCGAACGTTAGCGGAAAAGGACCAAGCTGAAGATCGTTGTGCTTCCTGGGGATACGCACTAGCGGCGAGTTAAAATAAACATCAGATCGCGCGAAGGGAAGGGAGAACATTAGTTGAAATCTATCCGATCGATTGACGCTCCGCATACACAGCATACGACCAAGATCGAGGAGCATAGGGCAATGGAGTAGCTTGAAAAGCAAGCACTCGTCAAGAAACACTCGTCGGGAATCTAGGGAAGGAATTTGAAATAAGGATAGACGATCACTATACTCACAGTAAGGGATATTGAATTTAAACAACAGGGAGCGAGTAAACCTACGCTGAACGTATTCCACTGCCTCGTTAAGATATTTATGACGGGGAGACCACACTTGACAACAATATTCTAGAATGCTACGAACAAGTGAAAAAAACAGATGGAGAGAGGTAGCGATGCTAGTAAACGAAGAAGAGCATCTAAGGATGAAACCGGACAGACGAGAAGCCTTGGTGGTTATATAGGCAATGTGCAGGTCAAATTTGAGCTTTGGATCAAAGTGCACACCAAGATCCTTAAAATTATCAACAACCGTGATGGAAGATCCATACAGTGTGTAGGAATATATTACGGGTGATGTTTTAAACGTAAAGGACATTTGATGACATTTGGATATGTTCAAAGTAAGATAATTAGTAGCGCACCAGTCGCAAAGAGAACGAAGATCGTTTTGGAGTTGGAGGCAGTCGCTGATAGATTCGATTACTTTGAAAATCTTGAAGTCATCCGCAAACAAGAGGCAGGGAGAACGAACAAAAGAAGGGAGATCATTTATAAAGACTAGGAATAATAAAGGACCAAGAATAGAGCCCTGAGGCACACCGGAGAGTGGACAAAAAGGGGAAGAGGTGGAGGATTGCACAGATACAACACAAGAACGACCAGAAACATAGGATGAAAACCAAGACAAAAGGGAACCTGACACCCCATAACTTCGAAGCTTGGCAAGAAGAATTCCGTGATCAACAGAATCAAAAGCTTTTGAGAAGTCGGTATACACCACATCCACTTGCTTCCGTTGGTCTAAGGCAGAAGCAACAAAGTTAGTAAAGCATATAAGATTAGAGGTGGAGGATCTACCTTTAACAAAACCATGCTGTTCCGGAGCAAGGAAGGGATGGAGGAGAGGAAGCAGCCTGTTGTAAACCACTCTTTCAAGAACTTTACCAAAACAAGGAAGGAGGGAGATTGGACGGTAGTTGGAAACACAGCTTGGGTCTCCAGACTTGTGGATGGGGGAAATATAAGCAGATTTCCAACTGTCAGGGAAGCAGCCGGAGGAGAGGCTGAGGTTAAATATAATAGATAAAGGAACACATAGAGATGATGATAGTGATTTGGCCAACAGATTAGGGATACCATCACAACCACAACCGACATTGACATCAAGACACTCGAGTAAGGATTCAATTTCAAGAGGATTGGTGTAAAAGGAAGATAGGGAATGTGAAGCAACACGGGGAATATCACAGGGCAAGTTATTATTATGTCGAGAAAAGAAGGAAGAAAAATATTTTGCGAAAAGGTCACAAATTTCACGTGGATTAGATGCAGTATCGTTATCGAGGAACATGGAAACGGGAAAACGATGGGAATTTTTGAGGGAACGGACATACGACCAAAAGGGTTTTTGGTGATTAGAACAGATAGAGGACTCAATGCTGGAAAAGTAATCTCGGATAGCTTGATTGACAGCCGTTTTGGCAGAACCCCTCACAGAAAAGAGCAAACCCCTCACAGAAAAGAGCCTTATCCCCTACTTTCTTTTTACATCTGCCGCACTTATTCGACATTAATTCCACTTAAAATATCCAAAACAAGTTCAAACAAAATATCCAAAACAAGTTAAAACAAAGGGAGAAAAAATCTAACAAGATACCGTTAGGAGCTGCTGAAGAATGAAATAAAATTGCAGTCAGAATTCACGGAACACTTTTAAAAATTACTAACGTATCAAGAATCAAGTATAATTATATTGATCTCAATAATAAATAAACAGCAAAAAAGAACGATTCAAATGTACAATCGAAAATCAAAACACCAACGATAATTCACACAACTGACATCTGTCAAACTTCTTCTTCAAACTTCTTAAAAGTATTTGTCCATCCCATTGTTTTGTTGGAAATTACTCAACATCAAGGTTTTGAATCAATAGAGGCACACCAATTCGGCAATAAATATTTCAAATCATCATCAATTTCTTCAGGTTTATTTTTAAATTATTTTTTTACAATAATTCACCAAAGCAATAGCGTTCCATAAAAATTATCTAACAAATCCATTATTCTGAAGCAACGCTTGTAGTAAAAAGACATTTGACTTGAAATCTGATAGCTCAACTCTTTCAAAATGGCAGACTCGGATGAATATTTGTAGAGTTTCTGACGCTGATCTTAAGTATTTCTGAGAATATGTATGTATGTGGAAAACAACTACTCAACACGTTAGTATGGAAAAAAAACAACACAATGAATTTTCAATTGAATTTCAGTTCAATTTCGCTGTTTGAAAATAAACCATTTCTGACAAATCTTATACATCTGCTAATCGAAAAATAAAATATATTCCCATTCTCCATTATTTCCTCAATCACATATTTTATTACTTCATTAATTTCTATCCTCAATTTTCAGACACATGAAAGGACACGAACCAGTTAATAAAAATCATGCTTGTCCACACTGCGATTTTAAATCGGCCATTTCGACTAAATTGAAACGACATATTAGAATTCATACTGGCGAAAAACCATACAAGTGTCCTTACTGCAATTTTTGCTGTAACACTTCGGTAAGTTATCTCAACTGTTATTCAAAATGAATAAAAATAAAATTAATTTATTTTCTCATATTATTCAGGAAAATTTACGAAAACATGTACTCAACACTTCAATCCACGATGGTCGATGCTTATACGAATGCCAGTATTGTAGTCCGGAGAATATATTTAAGACGAATTTCCAAAAAGAATATCGAACACATTTAATTTTAACACATCAAGCTTATGCTTAGCTTAATCCATTGATATTCTCGTAGCTTGTAAGTGGTACAAGATATTTTTTATTAAAATAATAAATATAAGTGTGAAAATAGTCAGATTACTGTTATTTAGACAGAAGAATTTTCAATAAATTTACTGAAACATAAAATAAATTCCTTCCTACTAAATTTGAATTAATTTCCGCCAATTTGAAAATTTGCCTGAGTGTTTCTGTTGTGATTGTTGCGTGCACTTATGTCAATTCACTTAATTTACTAATAAGACGCACAGTTTCTAAAAACATTAATTATTTATTAACAACACAACTTAACTTAAGACAAAGACAAACATTACACACGATGACTAAACTAGGACTTCGACTAACAAAGGATTTCAATTAACAAAGGATCATAATCACAAAGTATGATAATGACAACTAGCGCTAATCATCTGTTGATGCGGTGAGTTCAGGAATCATCATTTGCTTGCAGCGGCGAGCGTATGAACGTATGACGGCTACAATATTCCCCCCTGAGTGACATTGTCACGATAACGTTTAACTGCAGCCGGTGGATATGTTCGATTTATATGTGCTGGGCGAGCTATAATTGGATTCCAGATTGTAGAACTGTGTTTGCGGTTGGATGTCAACTTTGTTTGCTTTCGAAAACTTGCTGTGTTAGTTGTTTCGGATGAAGGAAGATTCGTATGCTGTTTAGTTGATGGTGAATCGAACCGGGCATAGGAATGGTCATGAAGCAAGGTTGCTTTCGATGCAGGAACAGGTGGTATTGCTATATCTGATGATTCTGCAACAATAAATGCTGGTTTTAATCTTTCTGTAGAAACATTTGAATGTCGTCCGTTAATGTCGATGGCGAAAAGGACTTTAGAAAGTCGCTTAATTATCCGATGTGGACCAGTATAGGGTTGGCATAAAGATTTCTTTATTGCATCAACTCTTAGAAAAACATGAGTACAGTCGTTTAGGTCCTTGAAAACGAACGTTGACTTGTGATTGCGATGTGTTATTGGCTGAGGTCGAATTTCACGCATTTGCTCACGAAGAAAAGCAACAAGACGATGCGGGTCTGCAGTGGTGTCAGCATGATCAGCGAAAAATTCACCAGGCAATCGTAATGTTGTTCCATACAACATTTCAGCACAGGATGCTCCTAGATCTTCTTTGTAGCTGGTGCGGAGGCCGAGTAATACAGTTGGTAATACTTCGGTCCAATTGTTGTTTTGCTCGTGACACATAATCGAGGCTTTAAGTGTCCGATGCCATCGCTCAATCAATCCATTAGCAGCTGGGTGATACGGTGAAGTCCGAGTTCGTCTGCATCCAAGAAGTTTTGAAAGAGAGTTGAAAAACGACGATTCGAATTGGGCACCTTGATCAGTCGTAATAATATTTGGAGAACCATAACGCGAAATCCAATTTGTGTAGAATGCTTCTGCTGTTGATTTGGCAGTCTGATCAGGCATTGGAATAGCTTCTGGCCAACGAGAAAATCTGTCGATGATTGTAAGGCAGTATCGCTGGCCTCGTGAAGGTATAAATGGCCCAATAATGTCCAGGTGGACTTGTTCAAACCTCTTATCTGGCACTGGAAATGGTTGGACATCATTTTTAACATGTCTTGCAACTTTTGATTTTTGACAGGGTATACACGAACGAGCCCATGAAGTCACATCTTTGCGCATACTTGGCCAAACAAATTTATCTCGAATGGCTTTAAGTGTTGCTCGTGCTCCTGTGTGTGAACACCGATGAAAAACTTCGAAGATTTTCTTCCGGAGCTGAAGTGGCACAAAAGGTCTTATATGTTTGAGTGATTTGTCACAATAAATTTCATGGCCTTGTATTTTCAGAAGTTCGAGCTGGAGCGAAGTTGAATTCTGTTTTAATAATTGTTGGAGCTCGTTATCAATTTGCTGCGCTGTTGATAATTCTTCAGCATCAATAATCGTTGGCATAACAATACTTTCAATGCGAGAAAGTGAATCGGCCACGATGTTGTCTTCGCCTGGCACATGCACAATGTTAGTGCTGAACTGGGAAATGTAGTTCAAGTGTCGTAATTGGCGAGGTGATGCCTTTTCCGCTTTTTGAAGAAATGCAAAAGTGAGCGGTTTGTGGTCTGTTTTAATAATGAACTTTGCACCTTCCAGCATGTGTCTAAAATGTCGGATACTACTGTAGATGGCAAGTAGCTCACGATCATAGGTGCTATACTTGGATTCAGGAGAAGTTAATTTTCTGTGAAAAAATGCTAACGGCAACCAGCGATTAGCTTGATGTTGCTCCAGAACAGCACCCAAGGCAATGTCCGATGCATCCGTTTTAAGGGCTAGTGGTGCTCCTGGCTTATAATGAACCAAAAGTGTAGCATCGGCTAAACTGTTTTTGCAATCTTCAAAGGATTTAATTGTATGTGGAGTCCAATTAATGGGTGTTTTATCTCCTTTTTTAGAATTATGAAGGAAGGAGTTCAATGGAGCTTGTATATTTGCCGCATTTTTGATAAATCTCCGATAAAAATTAATCGTTCCTAAAAATCGGCGTAAATCTTTAACAGTATTGGGACGTTTGTAGTTACGTATAGCGTCTACTCTGGCTGTAGGTGGGGAGATTCCGTGCTTATTAATGACGTGCCCCAAATATTCAATTTCTTTAACGCCAAAGATGCACTTGGCAGCGTTAATTACTACTCCATAGTCATTTAGTCTTTGAAAAACCGAACGAAGGTGTTTAGTGTGTTCTTCGGGGGTGCATGATGCTATTAAAATGTCGTCCAAATAGCAATTGCAGAATTCCAGTCCTCGCAACACTTCGTCCATAAATCTTTGGAACGATTGTGCTGCGTTCCTTAACCCGAAAGTCATGGCAGTAAATTCAAATAGTCCAAATGGCGTGATGACTGCGGTCTTTGGAATGTCATCTTCCGCCACTGGAATCTGATGGAAGGCTTTTAAGAGGTCTATTTTGGAAAAAATGGTTTTACCTTCTAGATTGGCGACTGTATCCTGTATGTGGCGCATCGGATACCTATCTGGTCTGGTCACAGAATTAAGACGGCGATAATCGCCACATGGCCGCCAAGTACCTTCTTTCTTTTGCACTAAGTGCAGGGGGCTTGCCCAAGGGCTAGTAGAAGGGCGACAGTAGCCTCTTTCCATCAGATATTCAATTTCAGTCTTAGCTATCTTGAGTTTTTCTGGTGTTAGTCTTCTCGGACGGTCTGCCACTGGTGGGCCATCAGTTATAATGTGGTGTAGTACATTATGAGACGGTTTCGTTTTAGGTAGACTGGGGTTAGTGATGTTCGGAAATTCTTTTAGTACATTAGCATATGGCGATTTGAAATTTAAAGTGGAGATTGTGATTGATTTGTTAACTGTTGCAAGGTTTCCTTGTTTGGAAAGGTTAGTGATCGGGTCGATAATGCGTTTGTGCCTCAGATCAACTAACAGACCGTGATATTGGAGGAAGTCCGCTCCAATTATCGGTCGTGCAACATCAGCCACACAGAATTTCCAATGGAAAGATCGTCTTAAACCCAGTGATATACTAAGGACTTTGGTATCGAATGTCGCAATAGGCGTACCATTAGCAGCGTAGAGCTTGTAATTGGACGATTTTGTAAGCTTGTGTTTTTTACTGCAAGGAATAACTGAAATGTCAGCTCCCGTGTCTATTAAAAAATTTAAACCAGTTTGCTGATCAAAGATACTAAGGCGGGTTTTTTTACAATCGCTGCTGACCGCCGATTCAAACAGCGGGCTTACTGGTTTTTTTGAACAAATGAACATGGCTTTTTGCAACGCCTTGCGTTGGAGCCGTATTTCCTATGGTAGTAGCAAATGAAATTTTTCTCATGAGGTGAGGAAGATTTTCGATTTGAGTAAGTGACGCGATTTCGTGAACGCGATCGAGATCGATTGTACTGCGAACGATTTTGACGAAGCTGGAGAGCGGCTAACTGTGCTTTAATTTCAGCGAGTTCATTTGTCACTGAGTTTTCAGATAGTGAGACAGTGGCCAATTGATGTGGCTCATGAACTTCTAAGATCTTGTCTGCCATTTCGGCTAAACGATCAAGATCTGAAACTTCCGATATTACCAGTATCGCCTGAACATTGGCTGGCAAGCGCTGAAGCCACAGTGACTTTAAGAAATTGTCGGTAACTTTTGTCCCAGCTCTAAGCTTCATAGCTCTAAGAAGCTGTGACGGCTTTTGGTCGCCCAACTCCAAGCCGGTTAGCAATTCCCTTATCTCCTTTTCTTCAGAAACAGCGTATACACTTAAAATTCTATTTTTCAAAGCAATGTACTGACCTGTTTCTGGCGGGGACTTCGCTATGTCAGCTACTTGTGTTAAAATATCGTTGTCTAGTTCGCTCAGTAAACGATCGAATTTGGTCGATTCTCGTTTAATTCCATATGATCTAAATTGCGCCTCCACACGCGCAAACCACAGATCTGGCTGAGTTCGCCAAAACGGCGGCATCCGAAAAACCGCGATGTTGTTTATGGATTCCTCGGCGTTCTGGAAGTCGTCCCCAAGTGGTGGCAATGGTGGGCCTTCGTCTGCTTCGAATGTATTGTCTGTTGACATGATGCGCAATTAAAATTAGCTATCAATTGTTATCTATTTTCGGCGTCGCGGTCACCAATTGTTGTGATTGTTGCGTGCACTTATGTCAATTCACTTAATTTACTAATAAGACGCACAGTTTCTAAAAACATTAATTATTTATTAACAACACAACTTAACTTAAGACAAAGACAAACATTACACACGATGACTAAACTAGGACTTCGACTAACAAAGGATTTCAATTAACAAAGGATCATAATCACAAAGTATGATAATGACAACTAGCGCTAATCATCTGTTGATGCGGTGAGTTCAGGAATCATCATTTGCTTGCAGCGGCGAGCGTATGAACGTATGACGGCTACATTTCCTTACCCCCAAAAATACATCAAATAATCACACCTCTTTAGTTCATATTTTTATGGTTTTTGTATGTGATACAAACCGAAATCCACCACAGAACGTAGTTTCCAAACTGTTGATTATGCTCGTTTCCGAAAAACCCCCGTGTGTTTTAGTTCTAAAAGATTATAGTCTCTGATTAGCTGTAGCTTCTCAAAATGTGTCTAAAAGTGGTTGAGTAAACGACGCGAAACCTACGAAAAGGAGGGACTGATTGGTCAATAATTGCCGAAATTTTAAATTAATTAATTTAAAAAAAAGTCACCCCCAACAACAAGCGCAGCACAAAGCATTGAACAGTTGCTTCAAACATCGTAAAAGAACACGCTGCCCCATGATTCAAATCTTCATCTCCGTTTTTGGACACATTTTGAGAAGCTGTAGATAATCGGAGACTATAATCTTTTAGAACTACACACGGGGTTTTTTCAGATTTTTCGTAGCCAAAACAAGGGAAACGGCATAACACACGACGGTAAAGCTGCGCCGGCCAATTACGTGCGAAAATGGCGAGAATGGGGGAATCGAAGAAATAATTGTCTGTCAATAAAAAGACCGTCAATACTCGATTCAGGGTCAAATATGTCAAATATGTTTAATAAAAACTACTTTTTTAACCTTCAATTTATTAAATTAATTAAATTCCCCAAACTAGGAAACTGCAAAAATCGTCGAAAAATGTAGCCTCTTTTACTTTTGCATTTTTATGAGCAGAAACAATCATGGAAGTTTTTCATGAAATCGGAAGTATTGGGTCTCTCCATTTTTTTTTTCGAATAAACTTTCTCTTGAAAAACAATCTTAGCCTTGTGAGTATACGATACACGAAATGGCAATACTCTTTTACACATGTTGATGTATTACCAACTTGTGGAATTAATAATAAAACAAACAAAAACTATGAAAGTCGAGTTTGTGAATGTGATTGAAATAAATTAACTCAGCTAAAAAAACTGCCATACAATTTATTATTTTCAGGACGAAGTTGTGAAATATCCTCTGATGAAACCACATTGAATCACCTTTATTCCGAATTGTCCCAATAAAATATCGATATCAAAACTAAAAATGGCCGCAATTAAATCCTATTTTAAAATAAATACCTAAAATGAACATTTTAGCTGAAAATATGTCTAGTTTCAACGATTGCAAATACATTGAATTCAAACTTTAAGAAGATTTATGAGATAATGAATGAGATCTAAAATTTTATAATTGATTCATATGAATATAAATATAATAACATAATAAATATAAGCACATTAAATCTGTTTTTTTTACGTTTTTTTTATACGTTATGTTTGAATACATGTATGAAATATATGTATGAGATGTATGTCGAGTATTTCCCGCCATCTTTATTTTCTGGCGCCGCCACAACGTCATACAATTCGTTTGGTGTGCATGCAACAGTATCAAGAATCAAGTATAATTATAATGATCTCAATAATAATAAGGAAAATGCCAGGAAAAAATAGCCCGTTTTAAGGAGTATTTTCAGAAAAAATGTTTAAGACATTAGATAATAAATATAACTAACTTACAAAGTTTCAATAAAAAAACGTAACTTAGTTTCGGTAAAAACGAGATCATTTGAATAAAAACGGCAGGCTGAGCTTTTCAAACTCTGCACCTTTTTGTTTGACATTTCGATTTGAATTTTGCAAATATGCGCGGCAAGCAACATATTTTTGCGTAAATGCTGCTCTGAAGGTCAAATATTTTTGTGGGGACAGTTTATCACCGCTTAGGATGACTTTATAATCACTATTGTTCTCCCAAAACCCGACAATTTACACTTTTGGTTGTCAATTTTCAGGAACTACAATGCGAGCGTTTTTGTTCTTTTCTTGCATTTCCCCCTCCACACGATTCAGGAAAATTCAGTAAAATTCAGTGACTGAAAGAGAGTAAAAAACCTTAGAAGTGTAAAAAAAATCTGGAAATTTTGAATAAAATCTGGGTATCTAGAAAACGTTGTGAAAGTCTGGCAGCCTCCAGACTTAAATTTGGATCTGGCATCACTGATCCACACATATGATTTCAACTGTCAGTCTACACAATATTGAGCAAATTTCGTCAAATGTGTGCGTGCATGTGGATGATTAAACACAAAAGAGAATACAGAAGGATAGCTTAAATTGAGCTTGAGGAAAAGTCAAAGTGATTTGACGGGCAATCCGAGCTGAAGCGATTTGCTGTCCGTGCTTGTTAGTGAATTGAAGGGCACGTAAGTCGTGAAACGGTCGCGCATTCAATAAATCATCCACGTAAAATCGTAAGAACAGCTGAAAATGCTCAGCTATCATTCATCTGAAAGTTCGAAAATTGTTTTTTAATTCGATATCGATTAGAAATTCGATTCGTATCAGTGTATGTAAAAGTTGTGATTCAATAATTTATTGCATCTAGTTTCTATATAGTTTCTTTCCTGTTTTTTGTTTGACGTTGTCACTTGTGTTAAGCGCCTGAGGCTAAGATATTCAGAAACGGAAGTGTTTGCGTCTAATTGATTTAATTAGTTTGTGAATTCTCGCCGATTACTGCGCCCCTGTTTAATTCTTGTGTGAAATTCAGAGTGTTACGAACGAGAACGCAACAATGGTGCAGAAATATCAATCGCCTGTACGCGTCTACAAGTACCCCTTCGAGCTAGTAATGGCGGTAAGTACCTACCCATCCCAATTGTTCTTAGGTAGTTTCGAGAAAGTGTCGTGCCTACTAGAGTGTGAGTACAATCAGAGATTACTTCCATTAGATTTCCATCTTACAAGTTTCACCTTCGTCATTCCTTGTTTATAAGCACACGTTTTTGCGTCAACAAAAGTGGAAATAAAAAGTCAACAACCAGCAACCAGCTGCACAAAAGTAGTAGCAATAACAACGAGATATAAAAACAGTTGGCCTTCGCCTGCACGCCAAGCAATTATTGTTCGTAACAATCATAAAAAATAGATTTGCAAATCCCCACTTGCCGTCACAACGTCGTATGGTCCACTTTGCTTGGTTAATATCTATAGGGTTTTCCATCGGCAAAGAAATAATAAAGACGATGATTTTTAGGAATGACTGCTCAGCTGTTGGTTGGTTTTAGCGTGAACCACTAGCATATATCTCGTTTGAATTCAATTTCTCGGTCGCAGCAGGTGCAATTTGTGGAATCTTCTTCGCTTTTGCAATTTAATGTTGAATTGAATGTGCCTACTTAGGTTGCACAAGTTCGAATGAATGAAATGGATGGAGAATGAAATCGATGTTTACACAAGTATGGCGAGAATATACTACATATAGTTGCTTGCATTCACTCGCAGAACTGTTTGAATTAATCGCGTGCTATAAACAAGCTGGCATGCAATGAATGTGCAAAACGTTTGAATAAACATTTCTAAGTGAACATGTAAACTAAACAAGAGGAAATTTCTATTTGAATTTTGACTTTGAATAGTTGCCGCTGCCAATAATTTATTATGAACAGTGTTTGCTGAGTTTACCTTAATTGATTGATTGATTGATTGAAGCACCGCACAAACGAGTTATAATTAAAAATTAAAAAAGCTAAGTATTTTCCAACACTATAAAAATTATAATCACTTAGCTTGGTCGTGCTACATGCATTTAAATGACCCCCGGGGGCTTACACATGTTTGTATAGTTTGTATATTCTAAAAAAAATCATCAATTTGGAACTATAATATCAAAAACTTATGCAGATTCGTTTCTACCCTCTTCTTCAAACCTATTAGGAAATAAAAAAGTTCCACTCACCTTGAAGATTTTGCATACAATTTTAAAGACCATGATTCGATTAAAATAACCCGTTAATCTTGTAGTAAAAAAAAAACATTGTTCTATCTACTCACTGCCTGACACTGCGGTCTGCTCGCGTAATCTCCACCTTATTCGTTACTCCTCGAAACAATATCCGGCTATGATATAAGCTTTTTACAGTGCAATCTCTGCTATTGTATCCATTGGATTATCAGGTAGAACAAAGTATTATTTATCTTTATCTTGTCTTCGATTCTTTCAAAAGCCTCACAAATAAAAATTATGGTACACAATCTATGCTGCTGTCTGCAGCAAAAATTATGACTACTCTCCAAATTCAATCATTGCCACTTTAGTTCATTCATGTCTAAAAAAAAATGCGGCACATGTACATACACTCAGAGTCATAAGTCCACAAGCAACCAATAAAAAATGGTCCATAAGAATGTATTTTAAATATCAATCAATTTATTGAATCCAAAATCTATTTTTCTTAAACAATAATAAAAGTAACATGTTGACGCCAAATTTCTTTCAACATGTTAGCAAAACAGCCGAGATAACGGTACTTTTGTTCTTCTGGGTAGCAAAACAAAGAATCAAAAGTCTTCAAGCAATAATTATAAAGAAGTTTTAGAATGTTAAAATTAAATTTTTCACATAATTTAATAGCTAGTCGGATAGCTGCGACGCTTAAGAACTTCCAATAAACGGTTTTTCATCGAAGCTACAAGTTTACTGGTCTCCTGAACTATTATTTCCATCCATTCCTTTAATATTATGTCTTTGAACTGTTGTTTTGTTGAAATAGTATGTTTGCGTATTTTTCTTTCCAATAGCGCCGATAAATGCTCAGTGGGGTTTAAATCTGGTGATTGTGGAAGCGTGTGTAATTTTTTGGGGGCATGCACAGTAGCCAAGTGCGCACAATTTCCGCAGTGTGCTTCGTGTTGAAAATAAAAAATTCTTTGTAGTCCCAATTTGTCAGCACTGGATTGCATATTACGTTTTAAAATATTTAAATATATATGTTTATCCATCGTTGTCTCCACAAACTCTAGGTTGCCCGTACCATTGGCTGCCATACAACCCCAAACCATCACTCCATCACCTCCATGTTTTACCGTTGGGTAAAGATTGCTCTCATTGTATGCTTCTCCTCGCTTACGCCATATTAATTTGCGTGCCTTTATACCGAAAATACTGAACTTCGATTCATCGGAAAAAAGCACGTTGTTCCAGAAATCTTCAGGCATATTTAAGTATTTATTTGCGAAAACTATGCGCTTTTTTCGGTTGATTACAGAAATAAGCGGTTTCTTTCCTGCTACTGTAGCATGAAAACCAGACCGTCTCAAAATTCGTCGTGCAGTAACGACAGAAATACTTTTGGTAAATCTTTCCTGAACATCATTTGCAATTTTTCATATATTTTTCACTTTTCATAACAATTATTCTTCACTGCATTCAATATTGATATTCGGTGGGCGACCAGAACGAGGTTTTGACGTGATAATTCCGGTAGTTTTAAATTTTTTTATTACGGTATACACTGAGCAGTGCGATCTTCCAACCAATTGTCCAATTTCTCGGTTTGTCTTCCCTTCCTTCCAGAGCTTAATGATGATTTCCCTCTCATCGACACTTATTTCTTTCCTTTTAGACTCCATAATAAAAATTTTAACTTTTTTCACAAAAAAACAAGAGACTTTATTCTAGCTATCTGATCAATTAATATATCAATAAAATGCAATCAAAATTTTAAGCAAATTACCTTCTGCACGCTCGCAAGATCGCAGCAATAATGACCGCTTGTAGACTTTTGATCGTTTGTTATGTTACGCTGAAGAACAAAAGTACTGTTATCTCGGCTATTTTGCGAACACGTGCAAAGAAATTTGGCGTCGACACTGCATTGAATATTTCATTAGAAAAATAAAAACTGAGTTTGCTAATTTGTTCACTTTTGAAAAAATATTCTAAATAACATTTTTTCATTGGTTGCTTGTAGACTTATGACTCTGAGTGTACATATGTAGATCAGTTTGTTTCTCTGGTAGAAGTACTTGTAAATTAATTGATCATAATCATGATTTGAAAGATTGCCTCATAATATCCCGAAGTGAAACAGAAAGTATTGTTAAGCCCATGAAAAATTGAGTTTGATACTTTTTTAGTTTCTGCTTTATAAAAATATCAGCTTTACTTGGCCATATAACACATATAACTTGGCCACGTAAAAACCACCACCAATCTATCCAAGTGAAAAAAGAAACAATAACTTAGCATGTTGATGTCAATTGCAGGCAAAAACATTTTCCATGTTACACCGCTAAAATGTGGCCACGTTTCTGAGAGAAAAATCCAGATTTGCTCGGAAGATCCAAAAGAATTAAATTCTCAGGATCGTCATATCAGCTAAAAAGCTGCAAAGGATTGTCGGTTATATTTAAAAGTGTAGAACCTCATATTGACACTGATGAGATAGATGAAAGTGGTGCTTGAATTCCTTGGTTTTGGCCCAGTGCAATGTGGGAATTGCCAGGGGTATGGACACACTAGAACTTATGAAAAATCAAATCAGCAAAATGCATCCCAGATATTTTCAAATTTAATCAAGTAAATATGTCATTTCATTATAAGTTGTGAGTGTGACGTGATTGGGTTTGACGTGATTTCTGTTTGCCCACCTTGCCCTTGATTTGACTTAGGCTAAAACTCAAGCCAAATTAAGTTAAAAAGCCAATGCTCGGAATCGCACCAACTACCGCATACGCTGGCAACCAGCACTTACTTTACCCAGTAAACACCACAGACTTCCTAAAATTGAAACGTTGCTTGGCGCAAAGTAAATACGCCTCTTCGTAATGTCTGTCTGTTTATACAACAAAGAAAAGCTTTTACTACTTTAAATGATCTTCACACTTCTAAATGTTTAACACTTTTATTCAAAAGTGTAAATTACAGAAACGAGCCATTTAGCGTTTCAATTAAATAGAAAATGGTTTTTATCGTAGTTTCGACTAGAAGTTACGTCAAATAAAGTAATGTATTGTGCTAAAAATTAACATGCTTATGTTACTGCTTAAGTTTAGAATTGAAATACTAGTGACTAATCGAACAGTTGGATGTTATTTATCGCTGAAGTAAAATTAGTTTCAAAGTTGGCCCCAATAGAACATATTTTGGGGGAACATCGAGTATATTATCTTTTGCAGTATCCAAATATTCCGAGTAATTTAAAAAAGACTCAAAAACTATCTACTTCCTTCTAATATTTTCAAGATGTGAAATCATTTGATAGACTCTGGATTATGGCTGTGATACAAAAACAGCAATATTTCACCAACCATTCAAGTAGCTGCTTGTAATGCCGCCCTTTTCATTTCTCTGGTGTAACAGCATTTCAGCATGGTATGTGAATCGTTCTCAGCCACTTTTCTATAATATGGCTAAGTATAATCGAAGCAAAAGCCAAAAAGCAATAGTCATACAGTGCTGAACAAAAGTCTACGTACACCATATAAAATAGCAGAAGCAAAACAGGATGAAGGCCGTAACTACAACGAACGGCGGGCCAACGAAATATTAATATTAATAAAAACCTCCCATATAATATAATGAGTAGTAGGTGTACGTAGACTTTTGTTCTTTGTTATTTGTGGATATTTTAGTTTTTTGTTAATTTTTTTTTCGTAGAAAATGAAATTTCGTGCACTCTCAACAAAATGTTTTTTTTTACAAAGGGCTATGTTTATTTTGCAATACCACAAGTTTTTATTTATGCTATACTTAACAATTTTCCGCTATTTTTTACGGTGTACGTAGACTTTTGTTCGGCACTGTATGTTGTTTATCAGCGCTTAGGAGAAGATACGGGCCAATGAGCTGAGCCCGTAAATTCGATACATTAATTCCGAGGAACCCGAAATAATTGGCTCCGTGTGTTGAATATACAATAATCGCTAAATACGAGAGTTGATCCAAAAGTAATGATAATCAATATAAATCAAAATGATTAAACTTTAAAAAAAATATTTATTTTTCCCCATAGTCTCCTAACAAGTTTATACATATATTTAGTCCATTTTTTTCCAAACCCAAGGTACCCTTAGAAAAAAATTGATCTTTACTCTCCCAAAACGCCTTAATAGTGGCCATCATTTCGCTATCATCTTCAAATTTCTTACCCCGAAAGTGTTCGTTGAGCCGAGGAAAGAGGTAGAAGTCACTTAGAGCTAGATCTGGCAAACAGGGCGGATATTCAAGCAGTTCGAATCCTGTTTCTTGAATTGCAGCCATCGCAACTGCAGCCTTGTGACCCGGTGCGTTGTCTTGATAAAACAGAACTCCGGCTCGCAGTTTGTCGAGTTCTTTTTCTTTAATAGCCCCCAGCAATCTTCTGATTTGGTCTGCGTAGTAAAAGCCTAATATAGTGGCTCTCTTTTCCAAATATTCCACCATAAGAATTCCTTCAGCTTTCCCTGCCGAACTCGACACTTTGAATTTCTTCGGCGCTGGTGAAGAGGGTCGCTTTCAGGTTATCGATTTGGTTTCTGGATCAAAATGGTGAATCCAGGTCTCGTCCCTGGTTACGAAACATGACAAAAAATTCTCCTGATCTGCCTAGAACGCTTTTCGTTCTGCCAACACGACATCTTCGACTTTTTTCACGTTGTCTTCAGTGAGGGACGTGGATGGACGTTCTTCGCGGTATTCATCTTCATTGAATGTTCCTCCCAAATTAAACTCCTTGGCCCAAGTCTCCTAACGTTTCCACCAAGTCGCTGTGTATGTCTTTGGTAGACATTTTTTTCAAACACAGGACCTTAATGATAGCTATAATTTCGTTTTTCTCCATTTTGATGTTCTCTCTTCAACGGTTCCTATGCCAATGAATGTACCTCCCTGGAATCGTGGGTTATTTATGTTTTTTATGCTAACGGAGTGGATATATGAAGTAGCAAACATTTGTTTTTTTTTAGTTTTATGCGAACTGGAAATAGCCCATTATCACTACTTTTAAATCAACCCTCGTATATGCAACGGTTCAGGCTCCCGTATGCATCCAGTTATCATAACTGCTGTACCTCCTTAATATGTGTCCTCTAGAATGTATTTTGTCAAGACTTATTACGCTAAAGTAGTGTTCCTTTTCATCTTTGAGGCTGCTTCCCGCTTGCGCTCAGTCAATCTAACAACAACTAGGAGCTTTCTTTGTACAATATATATTTTTATTAGCATTCCATCCTTAGAGCGCAATTCGTTAGCTCTAGTTGTTGGAACTGCCTGCCAAGAATAAACCTAACCTTCTTGAAAATTGTTCGACAATACAATAAGAACTCTTATAACTCTTCTTGTGTGAACAGCGTCGTTAACTGACAGTGCTACGCTTTGTCCGTTTTCTTTAAAAAAAAATGCCCACCCATTTTCTCATTAAATCTATTTTTCCTTGCCATATGTTCAATATTTTGAGCTCCAAACAAAAGCTTTCCTAGTCTATAGGCACCTTTAGAAGTCGATGAATCGTTGATTTGTAGGCAGCCAAGTTGTAGGAATACCAGTGGCCAGACATGGATGGTGTTGTTCTCTTGATGTGCGGAGGTTTTCGGTAGTTACGTGGGTATTTTGATAAGTCAGTGACTTTTTCAGCAAATAAGCGTTTTATTTCCCGTTTAGCTCTATAACTCTAAATAATAGGTTTCCTCAAGGCCCAAATTTAGTCGTTTGTTTCAGTGATGACCGCCCAGCCATTTCTTCAGGTTTGGAAACAGGAAGTAGTTGTAAAATATGCTGGATAAGGTGGTAGTTCGTAGCTTAATTTATGAATTTTTGACATGGTGACTACGCACATGTGCATCCGTGCATTGTCTTGATGGAACAGCACTTTTTCCTCTGCCAAATGCGGTCGTTTCTGTTTCAAATCAATATCGAATTCGACCAAAAGCTCTGAAAAATATTCACCGGTGGTCCCAATAGCATCCCAAAAAATTGTAGCCATGACTTTTTTGGCAGATTAACTCATCTTGGGTTTCTTTGGTAGACGTTCACCCGAAGGAATCCACTGTTTTGATTGTTCCTAGGTCTCTGGTGTGGTGGGATAGATCCCTGTTTCGTCTACAGTAACAAATTGGCGCAAAATTTCGTTCTAATTACGGCTGAGCATTGTCAAACACAAACCTCTTATAGTAGAGTGTGAGCAACCTCGGCACCCATCGTGCAGATAGCTTCTTCATGTCCGAACATTCATGTCAAATGTGATGTGCCCTCTCAGTTGAAATGTGTACAGCCTCAGCCACCTCACGCACTTTCATTCTCTGCGTCCAATATCATTCCATGGATTTTATCTACGATTTCTGTGACGAACTCTTTTGAGCGACTTGAACGTTTGTCGTCACTTATGCTGGTACGACCACAACGAAGCTCAGTAAACCACTTCTTAACCATTGAAATGCTTAATCAGCACACGAAATTCACTTTTATCCATTTTCGTTAAAATTCACGAGGCTGTCTGCTTTCAATGGCTGCCAAACACAAACTGAATGGCACAGCTTGCTCAAAACCCTACAGTAGTCTATTAATAGATGACAGTTGACGGACGGAGGCAATGTTGGATTTAAAGTTACTGCGCGAGAAATCCAAAATGCCACTGACTTATCAAAATGCCCTCGTATTAAAGTGTGTATGCGTAGGATTTCGGTCGATAGATTTAGCCTTGTTTTGATAACCGTATAGTTTTGTTATTTTTGACTATAATTTAAAACGTTCTACAACGGTATAGTTTTGTTATTTTTGACTATAATTTAAAATGTTTCATTGTGTGGCTTCTCCAAAATGTCTGCCAAAAAATATAATGCACTCAATGGCCCGGATTTCAGTAACATATTTCATCCATAACTGGGGAAGTTTCTTCACGAAGTTTATTTTCTAGTAGTTCATAAATTTCTGACTCATTAGCGGTAATAAAGCTTGTCCATTCTGATCAAAGCATTTCCCTTATCCGATTTAATAAAAAAAAAAAACACTTTGCTAGCTAACTCTTTTGGTATCTTTTTCCCGTACCAGCAGTTCTTCCGCTTACCACTTTCCTTCCTGATCAGTTTAGCCACGGTGGCTCTGATTTGTGCTTTCTCCCCTTTGACAAGGAATTTTAACACAAAAGGAAAACCTGTCGGGAAGAGGATTCAAGAGCCCACTGGCATATGGATTCAGTGGACCTAATCTTGAGGGTCTACCAACTCCTATTTTTTTTTTAATTTACTCTAGACATTTTGAAAATCGATTAGTGGGGAGATTGAATTAATGTTTCTAAGACCAAATTTCACTACACAGTTTGGTGATATTTAAAAAAAAAAAATTGACCTTCATTTTGACATTACTCAATCCATGGCACTCTTCAGTTTCCTTGTAAGCTATTTTCTCACAAACGAAGATCCTATTCGCTTTTTCGACAGTAATCTCCTTTTGTACTTGATGTTTACAAACTTGGAGTCTAATTTTTTCTAATCTCATGTATAGTTTATTTATTGACTATCTAATGAGACTCCTTTCAGCCGATGTTGTCTTTTTCCCTAATGATATCAAATTTTATCAAGTCACTTGACGTCACTTCACATTCATTTTGAAACGCTTGAAATAAAATATAAAGTATGTACTATTTATAAAGGAGTTCTTAAAAGCATTAAACCATGCAGGCCATTCTTCTTTATAAGTTAAGTCGCCTTGGTTTTCGCTTGTTTATTACTCTATTTGTCCGATCATTCTCCCCGCGGCAGCTATAAATCCTGTCCATCAATTCAAGCCCAAAACTGTAATTCCTCAAGTCACTGTGCTAAGCTTACTGATCTTCTTGTTTTCCCCTCCTGTTTTTGTAAATTTTTCGTCTCCTACCTTTCTTGTAAATGCCTTTTTTCGCTGAAGACCTTAAAGGGTAACACCTATGTGGAACGCTGTTTTCGAGGGTGATTTTTTGCATTTTTTCCCAAGGAAACTTTATATTTGATTGAAAAAATAATTACATGGCTTTATTATACATGTTTTGAAGTATACAAATTAATTTTTACAACGTCCTAAAATACAAAATGGCAGCTGTACTAGGCTACGAGCATCAGACGATTTTTCAAAGATGCCTCAACGGCCCGCAACTTTTCGTCGTCGCAAATGGTCTGAAACACAAAAATCAAAATTTTTCTTTAAGTTTGAACTAAAAGCAAGGGAAGTACGTACGGGTTTTCAAAAATATTGAAATTTGAAAGATTGGCGTACGGTTTTCCAAAAAAAAATTTTTTTGGTAAAAAAAAATCGTACAAAATCAGCCGTAAAAATGACAATTTTCAATTTATCAACAAAATCGTACGTACGTCCCTAGAAAACGATGTTGTGAAGCTTGCACCAAAATTTCAAATTGATCGGATACAAATTGGCTGAATAATCGTGCGGGCCGTATCAAAAAATGTGATTTCGAGAAAAACGCATTTAAAGTTTGAAAACGAAGGGCGGCTCTTTCACGTTTCTCGTTTTCGCTTTGTGGATTTATTGCCTTTTTTGTGGCAAATGTTGGTCTACTACCTGTCATACTGAATGGTAATTTACTTATGAGAAAAGTCGCTAACGGATACCTGTGGTAGGTATAAGGATTTTGGAGCAGAGCGTGCCGTACGCGCGCCGCATAGGCCCCGACCGCACGTTGGGGCGTCCAACATTTATGCTCATAACTCGGAAAAAAAAATTTTTTTTTGAAAATAACTTAAGACGTTATTCTAGACATGTTTCCCTGCCATTTTAGCAAAAACAAACAAATAGATTTTTTTGAAATTTCTACATAGGTGTTACCCCTTAAGTTGTTTATACAGAGAGGAACGAGTAAAAAGCAAAGCAACTTATTCTTCAGACGAAAGGGATCGTTCAAATTAAATAAATCACATTATATTTGGCTATTCATTGGGTACTAAGCTAGTTTCTTTTCTTACCTATATTAAGAACAAAAAAATCAAACTTCCTAAACTCTGACATGACTCTCTTTTCTCTTCTCCTCTAATTTTCCTCCTAATCTTCATAAACTTATCTAGAAAGCCACCTTAAACGGTACCAACCTTTCAACCTGTATCTGTTTATTATCTTACCTAACTACGCATTGGTTTAGAAACCGCGTCCCAAATCTGGTCCTCTCGCTTTCAGTATTTATCTGAAGCTATTGAATCGGTTCAGCGCAGACTCACTCGCTTGCTGTTCTTTAAGTTCAGCATCCCTTATTGTTCTTATTCTTCTCGTCTTTTTATCCTTCAAATTCCCTGTTTCGAATTACGTATGAATGCATTCATTTCAAACTTTTTCAACGCATTTTTCGGTTAGATCTTGGTTCACAGATAAGTTCTAGTGAGTAGAGCAACTAAGAACCTTTGCCCCTCGTGTTTCTGGTGTTCATTCTGGTTCAGGTTCCTAATTGTTTACTCTGGGCCACGGTTCGAATCCAGGTTCTGACGGAGGACTATACACCGATCTTCGAGTTAATGCAGCTCTGAATAGGTACCTAAGTTAAATCAAGGGTAAAGTGGGTCGCAGAACTAATCGCTCCAGATTTGTATAAACATTGAATGTAAATTTGTGAATTAAGCTCTCTGTCAGCTTCAACTTTTAAGCTCGTCAAAGGTTGTCGTGGGATTACTTTACATCAACTTTACTTCAAAACTGTATCCAGGATCCTAAACTTCGATCTGTTAAGGCTAGTATCCACCAAACGCGCTGTGTGCGTGCTATTCGCGCAGAGTCAGCAAGCTATCGTCTACACCACAGCGCTGCCAGATAGGCGCTGCGGCTTATCCCCAGACAATTCCTATTTATCCCTGAAAATACCCTAAGTAGCCATAGTGACGTAATTTCCGGGAAATTTTTCGGGATTCTCAAAAACCAGGTTATTTAAATATACATTTTTATATGTGTAAGACTTTCGTCACATGAAGCTAACTTTTTTAAGGTGAAGTGAAACTTTCCTGCACTCATCCTAATCTTTCGGAACTAATTTTTTCCTGGGTGCGTTAAGTTTTCACTTAGAAAAAAATAGTCCCGAAAGGTTTATTATCGACAGAGTCGCGAGAGAAAGTTAGACAGTACCATGGGCAGATTTCATCGGTTCATTAATTAATAAGCGAGCTCGGAGAAACGAATATGACTTATTCCGATATTTTGGAATATCCCCGTGTTAAATGCAATACACATCAAACAATGCTAGAGCGAGGGCGGTTAAATGACCCCATCATGGATTTGACGACACCGTATTGCAAATATTACCTACGAAAAAGTGAATCGGTCACTCAGCTGAATAGATAGAGATATAGGGTACGGCAATCGCGTCCTCTGTCGTCAATCGATAAGGTAGAAATATCAATTTTGAAACAGCATCACCAGTATCCGCTTATTGGTATGATTGAAGTATTATATTTTATATTTTCTTATATCAGAAAAAGGTGGGCATGACGTATTTCGAAATTATTATTTATCGAAACATCCGTTTCGGAAAAATGCATTATCAAATTTCAGGATACCCTAAACAAAACCCTGAATATTTGTTCCTCCTGTTTGTCCCCTGAAGTCTTTAAAATATCCCTAAATCTAGGGTTAAAATCCCTAATATGGCAGCACTGCTACACCACTGCTAGCGCACTGAACGCGACGAAGCGAAAGAAATGTGCGCGAGCTGCGCGCGGGTTGCATTTGAGATACGTCTCCACCGCAAATGTTCGCGGGCTTGGATGCAACGCTCTGTTCGCGAGCTGATGCACTTGGTGTGGACGAGCTAACTTTGCATTTCGATTGTTCGTCGAGCTGCTTCCTTGCTTCCAACTCACATTTGGGAAGCAGACGAGCAAAATGACACTTAGTATGGAATGGACTAATGAATTAGTCATTAAATTAATCAATAAATTGGAGAAATATCCTATTTTCTGTGATAACACTAATAAAGATTAAATGCACAAAATTCACTAATTGAACGGTTGAAAGTTATCGAAAACGTTGTTGATTCTCATCTGGGTGTATTTAATGTAAATATGGGGTAAAGAAAAAGAAGAAATTGAAAAGATTTATATTGGATTTGTTCTAATAAACGATTTTCCTCTTTAGACTTATTGTAGTATGTATATATGATAGTATTAATTTAAATTTAATATAAACTTCAGCTCTAACTGTGTATTTATTTCTATGGACAGCTGTTAAAGAGAATAAATAAATAAATAAAAACCCAACGAAAAAAAAAAATATTTTATAAGAAAAATATCGGGGTGATGGGACAGAAGTGGAGAGGACGTGAAAGGTGCTAAAAGGACAATTATAAATTAAAAAGAGGACAAAATATGCGTAATCTAATGACAAAATGCGTGTAAAAGTGCGAAATCCACTTAATTTATCAATTTTTAAATCACTCAATAATGTATCAACAAAGCATGGTTATAAATAATGTCGAGCCCAACATCGTCAATATTTTCGTTTTTGGATGCAGCACGAATAAGGATAGGATGCAGCACGAATAAGAATTTCGTCTTCATAAAAATTCATTTTGCATATTCACGAAGAAAATTCTGATTGGGAATCAAAAAAGCAGTACGCGTACAGAAGGCACGCACGAAATTAAACGTCCACACTAAAAGTGCTAGCATGCAGGCTACTTTTCTGTTTGCGTACTTGATGTGGACGTTGCGGATGGAGAGCGTGTACATTGTTCGCGTGTAGCTCGTGTACAAGCATCAATGACACAAAATCTGAGTGCGAGCTTCAGTGGATACGAGCCTTTAGAAAAAAAGAACAGAAACAAATTAGAGCCACAAAATAAAAGGGTTTATTTCAGTGGCACGCAGACGGTAATCACACTAATTCCTTGTTTCAAGATTAACAAATCTTCACTGTTGAAGAAAAAATCGACAAGCAGCAGATTGATAGTTTCTATGCTCAAGTATCTCAAAAAATCCCTGAATATACACGGTTAGAAATTTTCGGATAAATTTGATAAATTTTGGAATGCATATAGGTCCAAACGAAAGTTAGTATCAATCCAATAAGTTTGTTTAAGATCAAACAATTCAATCTGATAAGATAAATTTTATCTGATAAGATAAAATCAATACCAATTATTCATATAAATTGAATAAGACGCTCTTATAAACGGTATCCGAATCGCATATAAATGAAAACACCACATTCTTATTAAATGTATACCATTTAGAATAAGAAATATATCTCTCTATTAATAAAAAAAGTTTTGGAAATTCGGTCGGATTATATTTTTATTTTAGAATGTCGTACGGAAGAGAAAATTATAAAGAACATCGTTTTTGAGGAAACGTTATGAGAAGGAAAGGAAAATGAGACCCGCAGAACATGATCGTCCATATTTTTTTTTTTTGTTAAATGACGTTGAAATATTTGTCGAGGTTTGGATAAAACATTTTCTACAGATCTAAGTAAATAAAAAAATTGATCTCAGCGACTGTGAACTTTTTTTGATTTTCGCACGGCTTTAGTACATACGTCCAGTAAAATGTACAATTTAAAATCGTAAATGGTCTGGGGGTTGGTGAGCGAAGCGAGCAGGGGGCGAAGCCCCCTAGTTATTCTAATTTCGAGGTCACACGATAAATTTATCCCATTTTCGAAAACCCAAAATCATTTAACCCAAAATCTTATTCTGGTTTTTTCCCTCCTTTTTATTATGAACATATATATTGGGAATAATTATCCATTATGATGAAAAAAGAATGAAAACAATTGAATATTTATGCATTCAAAGATAAAAGTAGGTGTTGTGAAAACACTTGACATAGTACACCAAGTAAAACTTTCGAGCATTAAATTCAATGATGTACTGTGAGATGGATAACGATTATTTGTTTTATTATTTGAAAAAAAAATCGATAAATTTTATTCATATATACTTTATTCAAAGTTTTACAATATTCCTGTAGTTATTAAAGTTGTTCCTTATGGCTACCAAATAATTTTCACAAATAACTTTAATAAACACTTTAATAAACACTTTCAATTAACTTCACTTACTAACTCGAAATGCTAATTACAAACTTACACTTACAAACTTTAAATACGAACTTTACGACTTCCGACGCAAAAGTAATTCTAAATAATTCGTTTTATTTTTTATGAATTTTTAATATGAATTTTTGATAAGTATTATCCGATCTTGGTATAAACCACCCGTTTATACGAAACTCGTACAAAAATTATTCCAAAATAGGATAGAACAATTTTATCCAACGTCAACATATATAATCTATACGAATATTAGGATACATAATAGTACACCATTGTGAAGATCAATATTATCCGAATATTTTTCACCGTGTACCCAAGGACGGACTACACATTTAGTGATGGTTTCTGTGATAATTGTCATAATATGGGGCTAGTAAGCTGCATTTTAGTATAAAAAAAGAGATCAACAAACAGACACAGAAACATCAATATTAGTTTTGATAGAAATTGAAGAACATGTTCTAAAAAGACTCAGTAGATCCACGAAAAACCGAAGCCAACTTAACATCGAGCAAACTGCATTTTATCTATATTTCATCTATATAATAAATATAAGTTTTTTGAGAAAGACTTTATAAAATCTCAACATTTGTATACCTGATACATTTTCAATAAATAATACCATATAGACAAACAGAAACAAACAACATATTTGATGACACACTTTACTAATTTATATAGTCAATCAATGTGTAGAAATTGAAACCATTTTCTATAGCAATCACCCTCATTAACTATTTTTCCAAAGAATGTTAATACCTCTCAACTACCGTGTATTGATTAACCTCTGATTAACTTCATGGAAAGTCATAGTCCTTGCCCACATGAATATTTCAAGCCCAACTGTGTCAATCTATTGTTTTCGATGGAATTTTCTTGGCTGCCGGGTGTAATGGGCATTACAAAAGTATCGTATCATATGGTCTGATGGCAGTTAACTCAGTTAGCCTGCCAGGCTATTAGATGCCATTCTACATCTAAACATACAAAAATCCATTCTGTACCTAGAGCAATAACCGTTTACATGATGTCCTACTTCGTATTAGCGCCGGAAGGAAACTTTGTTGTGACATTCAGAACAAGTACAACCAGGTACACTTAGTACACATAATTTACATGAAACTCAGCATTTCAAAACGTAACATACCCGATTGCCAAGGGTCGAATAATTGCTGCTACTTTCATATTCCATTTTCGATGAAAACAATCCGACGACATGGACATGTTGTTATTGTGATTTTAGCACATTTTTGCTGTAGTTTCGAAATAAATAGTGCAAATACAGTCCACCTTCTAAAGTCGTTGACCAGCAAAATCTAGACTTGACGAACAAAGTCCATATTGATATTCAAACTGAACGACTGAGTCGTTGACATTTATTTACTCCGCGACGATTAGCAATATTTAATTCGCAATTGTCTTATCTGTGTTTTTTCCGTGAAATCTTTCACTGTTCGAAGTAAGAAATGCGAAATCGAAAGAAAGATAGACACCATGCATTCGGTTGACATTTGCTCATCACTATTATTATGCCTCTTCGAATTTTAATGATAGATTTTCGAGTTTAGTCTCGCACGTCATAGATGTTAATTGACATCATTTTTGCGAGTGTTTTGTTTAGTGCTGTTGTTAGTGCGTTGCTGACGCGTATAATTTATTTTGAATGAAGGTAGACCGGAAAGAAACGGAGCTTCAGTTGGTAATTACTACAGTGCGTGTTTCTTTTGCTAATGAAAAACGTAAATCTTTGTATCATGTAAACAAAAGCTATTGAAACTGTCAATTAAAATTAAAATATACGGACTGCAGCACTAGTTGGTCTAATAACATTTAACGATTTCGTGGAAGTGGTGTATCCAAAGGTAAATTTTGCAGTGCGAACGTACACTTTTAAAAAATCAGCCCCAGAAAAGCCCTTTCTCGTCGACTTAGCCTCGCACTGTATATTTTTAGAAAAATATATGACGCCAGATTCGTATTTTGCTTTCAGCACTAAAATTTTAGGGCCGAATTATAATTATGACATGATATCTACATATACAGTGGCTCACAGCTTATTTCAACCAGCACGTAAAAAAAACTTTAACTTCCTATAAAAACTAAACGAAATAAGTTATCAACATTATTTAAACGCAGATTATTAGACTAGTGTTCACAATTATCATTTATTCAGTTTATTATTATTTTTATTTTATTTCAATAGGTCATAACAATTAATGACGAAAAAAGTAACTAAAAACAATGTCACAATTTATTTCAACCAAGTAACAGAATAAATCTTTAAATTAAGTTGCAAGGCACAAAAAAATATTTTAATATTTAGTATGACCACCCGTCTGGTCAACAACCATTTTTAGCCTCTTAGGCATTGAATCGACCAGCTTTGTCACTTGTGGGGTAAATTTGGCCCAATGTAGTTTTCAGATCGCTTTTGTTGAATATCTTCCGTTTTCGGGTGTTTGTATCCAAAATGGCCCACAAATTTTCGTTGACGTGAATATCGGGCGACTGTGCCGGTGTTTACATAACATGCGGACAATTCCAAACCAGCCATGTCTGTACAATACCCGACTTATGTTTCGGGTCATTGTCTTGATAAAATCTGAAGTCATCGCGAATGCCCAGTTTCTCCGAACTTTCAATCAAATTGGACTTCAAAATTTCGAGATAATGAGACTTATCCATTGTAGTCTCAATAAATTGCAAGTTTGCAACTCCGGCTGCGGACATACAGGCCCAAACCATAACGCTGCCACCTCCGTGTTTGACCGTAGCTTTTGCAATTCTGTTTTGCAATTCTGTATTGGGCTTAAGCCAAACATATGAGGCTCCATCAGAGCCAAAAATATTAAATTTCGACTCATCAGCGAATATGACGGTATTCCAAAATCCAGAATCCTTATGCAAATGTTCCTTGCCAAATTTTAAACGGCACTTCTGATTTTTGGCACTTATAAATGGTTTCTTACGCGCTATTCTACCATTGAATTCATGCTCTCCCAGCACACGAAGAATAGTTTCCGGGTGGCAGGACTTGCCCAACTCAGCTTCCACGTCACTTACAATTTTCGGAGCCGATAGCCTTGGGTTTTCCCGGATTTTCCGAACAATAAAGCGCTCGTCCGTTTGATTGAAAATTTTGTTGGGGCATTTCTCCCTTTAACAAGCGTTCTATTTTCGTGGACAAATCGGTATATGATGCTCTGCATTGTAGAATCACTTAGTCCAACAATCTCACCAATTTTCCAGCGCGAATAGCCACTTTTAAAATTACTGAGAACAAGTTCTCGCTGATCAATTGTCACACGTGGTCCCATTTAGAAAAACTAATTTTTCTGCACGATCTTTTCAAAGAATTCAGCAAAACTGAACTTGAACACATTACAAATATAATGACTAAATCATATACAAAGAAATAATTGCTGCATTGCAAGAAAACGGATCATTGCACACCTACAAAATATTTGGTTGAAATAAGCTGTGGCATTGTTTTTGGTTGCGGTTTTCGTTTTTCGTTGTTTTAGAATACTAAACAAATAAAAATAAATAAAAGAGGTCATATTTGATTAGTTTAAACATGAGGCTAATTACCTGCCTTTAAATAATGTTGATATCTTCTTTAGTTTAGTTATTATAGGAAGTTAAAGTTTTTTACGTGCTGGTTGAAATAAGCTGTGAGCCACTGTACATACCTATTCATCAAAAAATATTTTGATGACCCAAAATCTTGCATGATTATAAAAGCATTTAATTAACTCAAAGGCTATTTTTCAATTTTTCAACTGGGGCAACGATATATTCTGTAGCATATGAGTCATTGTATATAAATTGCGAATTCCAACTAACGGGAAAAATATTTTACGCCCACCACGAACTTCTACTAAGCTCAGTGATATTAATTCTGAAAAATATTATCAACTCAAGTGGGTGTAATTATTTTCGTGGAACAACGGTTTCACACCACCAAAAATACCTCTACTCTAAAATCATTTTCGCAGATATCTATGGAAACAAAGAAAGCTACAATAGGTAGGTAAACTGTATCTATGCATTTTGGGTAGAATTTTTGTTGGAACAGATGATGTTTACATTTGCATGTCGTGTGTATATTTTTCGCCAAATGAGATACTCATCGCATGAAGTAAGCCCCATGGCTAGCATATCGATAAGCAACAACGCCTTTAAATATATAAGTAGGCACACGGACGTTTCCCTGATAGAATTTGTTCATTTCACCAACCTAACCGCCTCCTATTTTCTGCTCTACAACAAATATCTATGCATACTTGTAGCCACTGTGGTATGCCATCGCGGGAAAAAGCGAATGCTGTTACACTTTAGTTTTAAAATAAGTTCAAGTTCGAGGCAAAGGCAAATACCAGCAACTATGACAAGATGCTCGTGGTTTGGCCAGCGGCCGGTTTTTCATATGAAAACGCAACGTTCTATATTCTACTTTTGCAATTCGAAATGGAATACGTACTTGACTTGAAAAGAGTTCTACATACCGTTGTGTACGGATCGATAAAAGTGCGTGGGAAGTTCATCCTGTAGTTCCTTCCTTGTCGTTGCTTGCTTACTTGCTTGCTCCATGCCTACACTCTCCATGGTATTTTTGGCGAATGTTTGTGTAGAACCCTCGAAAGTTGGTAGAAATGAATGAAATCGGAAAGCTCAAGGTTGTTTCGCGTTGCCATATAGATATTTGTGAAGGAAAACAAGACTCTTGAACGGTGATTTTAATCACCTTGAAAATAGGAAATTCTCTCCCCAAACATTTCGATTTGAAACTTAATTAGCAACTGCGAAACCTCCTGTCGACAAATGTCCAATTGTCGCCAAAGAACAATTCGTGTAGGTTTTCATAAGCTCTATGATTAGCGGTGTCTGGCGTCGAAATTTCTTTTTCATTCGCATGTTCATTCTCACTTTCACCCAATTACTTGCAATTCTCTTCCGCTGCAATAAGCTGTAACAACTGTAAGTACCATATAGTTTGAAAACCTCAAAAGACAATGTCAGACTTAAGTCGGAATAATCTTACCTGTAAACTTTTATTATTCACTTCGAATCGAACTTATGTGTTCGTGCGCTCGTATATTTGGCAAAAAATGTTAGATAATTTCTATATAGGCGTGTTACCATCTTAGTTCACATGCTGGGTACGTAAACGCATGCAATTTGTGTACAGAAACGAACCATGAAGTTGCTTAACACTCCTCAGTATAGTGTATTTCCACTACATGTATGTTCGAACACGGTGGATATTAATGTTTTTTTTTTTACATAAAAAAGATGCGTACTTCAGTTTATTCAACTGGCTAGCCATTGTTTGGCATACGTACATATGTATATAAAAAATAGTTCCACGTTGTTATGTAAAATGCATGTAATTGTTAACAGGTAGTGTGCGTTCCAAAAAATGCCTCATTAAATTAAAGATTATTTTTCATTCTTCTATTGCATCTACTGAACATGATTATTGGAGATTTAGCTTACTACTCATTTTACATATATTGTAGGGTTTTTCTCTTCTAAAATTCACAATAAAATATGAATGTATTTAATCTTTTGATGACACTGGCCCTTTTAGGGTATTTATAGTTACGCCTATATTTTTGTAGAAGCAAAATATTTGGGGAAAAATAAGTTTTAAATTTTGATTCATACATTTCTTTAACTTTATTATTATAATGTTTTAAAAATTGTCAACCCCATGCAGGCGCTAAGTGCCTTAAAGTAGGCAAATAATTGTTTATAATACATTGAATTGTGATAACTGAGTCGTCAGACCATTACAAAATTTATGTTCCGGCGAACTCACGATACGATAATCAGATCAAATTGAAATCCTTAAAATAGTAGGATCATATCTGATAGAAGTTTAAGGAATATATCAGACGCCCTGTGGTAGCCGTGCTATCTTAAAAAGACACTCAAATGCTTTATGCCCTATAACTTCTGATACAATCAACAGATTTAAGGGGATAGTACCGGTTAGAATGCTAAAAAATAGCCAAATTTTCAATATTTTTTTTCTTCACCTCATTTATTTTGCATAAATTTCAAAATTTGCATGGGTAAAATACACGTTTTGAAGATTACACAAAAAAATATTTTATTATTTTTTTCAATTTTTTCATATTTTTACTTATCTATAGAGGGCGCCAAAGTTGACGTCTCGAAAAATACCTCCTCATACTGCGGACAGATAATCTCAGGAATGAAGAATCTGAAACAAAAACACCCGCATTTGAAAGAGGAAAATTTTTTACGTGGTAATCTCCCACAATATTAAAAAATGATCAAAAAAAAAATGGCGGGTGTTTGAAAATATTTCTCGAAAAATCGTTTTTTTTTTTCTCTTATCAAATTTTTTTGGGTTAAATTTTGGCCTATATTGTGGTAGATTACCACTCATGATACTTGAATAAAGTAGTGCACCAAATTTGACTTAAATCGGTTCGGCCAATCCGGAGAATAAGTGTCAAAAACGTCATTTCGAGAAATACGCGTTTAAAGTGTTATTTCCATTTATTTATTGAATATTATTTAAAAAATATGTTTTTGTCACCTACAGTTGCTCAGTCTGCAATCCCTGGACCATACATAAGTATTCTTGAGTCAACATTAGCCAGTTGCTCTTGCAGTTGGGCAGTTTTTATTGGCCAGACGCGCTTCCTTTACCGCTTTTTTACCTGACATATGCGCTCTTCATCTTTTTTTTCGCAGTAATTAAAAGCAGCGGTCTACCATAAACTGCCGTAAGTTCTTTATTTTTGGGAATTTTGAGACGTGATTTCTGAAGGTATAATAAATTGAAAAACGCAAAAAACAAAAAACTGATTTTTTTCAATATTATAACCGGTACTACTCCCTCAAAGGATTTTCACACATTCAGGTATGTATCCATATGTATCATTTTCGCGTATCGTATCACCGTTGCGTATCAGTGGATACGACAAACGTATCTTCGTTGCGTATCAAAATTTGATACAAAGAAACGCAACGAACTCGATCGGTCATTTGGCGGTTTCTTGCCGTCGCATCAAAGAGATGATACGATACGAAGTGGAGTCATGTGTGGACACGTTGCGTTGTACACTATAGATTAGTGAATAAAAGCGTTGCAGCTGCGTATCGAGCTTATTAGCAACGGATCGTATTGATGATAAATGGAGTATTGAGTAGTGTGGACACCGTATCCGTTTAGTGAATGATACGCAACAGGGATACGATACGGAAGAAATGCAACATATGGATACCTACCTTTAGATGTGAATTTTTCAAATCGTTAGAGGAATTCAGAAGTAATTGGTTGAAAAATTAGCATTGCCAGCTACATTGTTTTTGGTCGTTTGTTGTACCGAGATATGCTACCATAAAATTTTCAAATGATGATTATGTTGCAGTGACAATAAACAAAAATGTTTTAATTTTGAGAATGTTGAAATTTTTTATATTTTCACGGGCACGGGCAATTCTTTCTACCCCTATAACTTCCAAAACAATCATAGGATCGAAACGAAATTTACAGATTGGGTTGGCCTCAACGAGAAATACTTCTGACTCTGGTACTAATAAAGGGTTGCCAGCATCAGGCATTTTCGTTATATTCGTAACAAACAGATAACAACCAAATTTTCGTATGATCAACATCCTTTAGTGAAAATAAGCAACACTTGTTTTTCTTTCCTAAATTTTGAAACTCCTGCAAGCCATTACATTGGTGTATAAATAAATGTGAAATAGGTCCAGGTCTCACCATATGTTAGTTATATTAAACCCTTTGGCGCCAGCGGTCATTTTAGTGATAGTTTAAGTGCCCTTACAATTCTATCATAAAATGCCTTTCCATGAGACCAACTATGCAAAATTAATATTGAATGTTTTTCAAACATCGATATGTTAACATTTTAGCTATTTGTACCCCTATATGTGCGCTAGATGGCTAAAAAAAAATTCAAGAATTTTTTTTTCCAAAACGCTTTACAGAGATCAGATCACTACAAAATTAGCAATACACATCGATGTTGCTAACGCATAAACTTGAGCTGTTTCTAGGAATGTGCTCGTAACCCTATAGCTACGGAAAATGCGGAAAGAAAAAATCTTCAATCTGTCGAAACTCTTAAAAAATTTTCGCTTTTTAGAAAAAGAAGCAATTAAAACAAATTCAATGCTCTTGCTACGTTGTCAAATTGAAATTTTGTATATCCCGTGTTGCTCAAAAACGGAAACTCTTCCCCAATTTGCCCATATTTTTAGCATTCAAAATTGTGCTAATCAGATCCGATTGAAAGAAACAGAATTTATCAGATTTTCACACAGTAGATGAAAATTCAAACAGTAGATGGATCTAATTGTAAAAAATTAGATTAGGGCTGCGAGCTATGCCAATTTTTGTCATTATACCCCCAAGTTATACCATCATTAAATTCTCAAGTGGTTATGACTTTGCAGTGAAAGTAGACACCGAGTGTATAAATTTTGTAAAGTTTTAATTTTTCGCAGTTGGCAGCCCTAACAATCTTTCCACTCATAACTTTTACCCCAGTCATCGGTTTGAAACCGAATTTACAGGATGAGTTGGCCCTAACATTACGCGGTCATTTAGCTGTCCTGCTAGCATAGGGTTACCCGCACCAGGGATTTTCATGATTGATAAGTTTGGTGAATGGCAGTCCCAAAAACGTTTTTACCTTTCGTTGCAGCCCTTGAATCAAATCAAAATTCACAGAGTGTGTGACTTTTGGTTGCAGAGCAGGTTAAGTTTTGGAAATTCATGTGAGTTTTGACTTGTGTCCGACCGAAGTCGGGTCTAGTGCCGATGTTCGGTTATTTTTGTTACCTTTGGCCGAGTCGAAGCTAAAGGTAAAGTCAAATTGTAATAAAATCGAAACTTTTGGATTTTTACTCCAACTCATTTTTTTTATTCAAAGGAAACATATTAACTACAGAAGATTTCTTTATAAAATATAATTTATTTGTCATTTTACATGTCAAAAATTAGATAACTGACTCCAATAAAACTACTTTCATTGTGTTTCTAAACCTACAAGCTATAGTTTGATTCTGTAGATTTTTTCAGTGGCAAAAAAATCGCAAATCGAACAGTATACATAATGATCAAATTCAAATAACCTAATGCAAGACTTTAGAAACCAAAGCTTTTCGACTACCTTGCATCATAATTTTTTGTCCAGCAGCATTCAATTGCTGCATTAGAGAGAAGAGCCGATAAATATTTGGTCGCTTTTTTGTAAGTGAATATAAAAACTCGAAGCTCCTGAAAAATATAAGCATTTTTTCGCAGCTAAATAATCTCTGAAATAACATGCAAGATGCTCCTTAAAAAACAGAGTTTCCTTCAAGTTTTTCCGTGCAGGTACAATAGCATTTTATTACGGCCATCCTATAGATAATTTTTTGAGGATTTTTTCGAGGTGAAAGTAGGTACACTTTTTTCAGTTGTTTTACTAGCTGTTTTTAAATAATATTTTTTTCCTGATGCAGTCATCATATCAAAGTGCACTGAAAAAAATCCACATGGCGCCCAAAGCTATATAACATAGCGCATTATTTATGGCCCCATACGCTATGTACTCTGAGCTATGCAATATGGCTCCCAGCGCTATAATATCAGAATCTACACAGCGCGTGGTCCTATGTAACATGGCACAGCATTTATGGTCCCACACGCTATGCACATAGTACCCTGAGCTATGCAGTATGGCTCCCAGTGCCATAGTTACATGGCACAGAAATTATGGCCCCACACGCTATATTACATAGTGCCATGAGCCATATAATATGGCTCATAGCACTCCAATTATAGCTCGCAGCCATACTGTGTGAGGAGATGTATAAATGTCAGCAAGCTTCTTGAGTATAGGAGATGTTTTATTGTAGTAGATTAGTTTACTGAAAATATCTGCAATGAGATTGTTTTGCTAATAGAAACACCCCAAATACAATTAGTCTGCCAAAAAAGGGACGAAGAAACGGGAGGAAAAGTGATCAAGTCTTCGTGATACATTGGCGAGCAATCTTCACGCTGTGAAAATTTCGATAATCAATCGAAAAAACTGAGACCCGGATGTCAAATAATTTTTACAAACGAATTTAATCGAAATCAATTGTTATCATTACGCTCGAAAAGCATGTTATTGCACTGAAAAAACACATAGCGCCAGACGCCATAATTTATAGATTTCTGGCGCCATGTACATAGTCGATTTCGGTCGATTTGTGATAAAATATAGCGCCATAGTACATAGGAGCAGACGCTATGCTTATAGTCCTCCACGCCATATACTATAGTACTATAGTCCTCCACGCCATATACTGCATGGTGTCGAGGACTATGTTACATGGCGTGGAGGACTATAGTACATGGCATGGAGGGCTATAAGGATAGCACCTGCTCCTATGTACTTTTCGCCATGTATTATGGCGTGTGGTGCTATATTTTATCACAATCCCGAAATCGACTATGTACATGGCGCCAGAAGTCTATAAACTATGGCGTCTGGCGCTGTGTTTTTTCAGTGTGGTACAAGACTTTGTTTACCGCTTTTTTGTAATAAATAGCACATTTGGTTGAACATGCGTTTAAAATCTATAATAATTCCTCTTGTTTTTTTTGTTGAAAATCTGTGTTTTTAACTATTGTTTCTATGCGCTAGAGTTTTTTTTTATTTGTAGAGCACTCAGTTTTTTCCAGGAGTTCAGCTGAAGATATTAAAGTCACTTAGCGCAGCAGAGTGAATTAAAGTAGCTTCGGCTAAACATTTCTCAGAACGAGATGTTTGAGCTCGAACATTTGGTGGCTTCGAAATCGTATTTTTTTGGGTTTTTTCCAAAGTGCATTTTTTATACGACTATAGATGACTGCACTAGCAGATTAAAGAACTGTATGACTATCGAACTGCTTTCCGTATGTAAAATAAGATTTAAAAAATTGCATCTTTACACCGAGTAAAATAAATAATAACTGTCATTGCGTTGACGTTTGCACATTCGATTTCCCTATCAGACAAATAGAGTCTCACTCATCCTGTCAGGTGCCCGTTTAAGTTTAATTTTCAGTTTCGTATTTTTAAGCCTAGAAAATAATTTGTGAAAACGCTATTATCTTTGATCATATCAAGTCTAGACAATGGAACTATGCACATATCTTGTAGACCATTCTAATCACCTAACATATCAACAAATAGCTTAGATAATGAAAATATATTCTTGATGTTGTATCCGATTATAGTACTATCGCACTGATTTGTCGCATTTTCGTTTGCTTTCCAAATTGAACTGAAATATACGAAGAACGTGGTATAGTTTGATATCACATGCGACACCCGAAGGATTGTTGATGCATTATGAGGACTGCGAAATCGACGAATAGGTACCAGAATTATATCAAAGCTAAAGTCAGTCGTGGAGTTTATCACTCCACACTCGTATACATTGATTGTGAATGAAAATATTACCAAGTTCGACACCCAGTAGTGTTGTAGTAGGACTAGTAGGACAAGTGTTGTAGTAGGACTAATTTACATACTTTGAAGTAAACCGCGACAGACACACAAAGTAAGCTGCATAGTTTTTCGATCTACAATAGAGAACAATCTGTTTTACATTTCTTGGTCTAAGAGTATCGCTATTGTAAATTAAAGCAGTTTTTCGGATTTTTGTAGCAAAGAATAATTATTTTATTTTGTCAATTGTCTGGAAAAATTTTTTCAGACTAATTCAAATAATTATTAAGTAATTTATGCTCTAATTGTAATTTGACCCCAAATTGCAAGTATGGAACATGAAAAATATAAATGTTATTTCTGAAAATCGCCATTCACGAACAGTCCAAAACAGTCCATTTGGCTTGAGACCGTTACGTTTAAGTCCAATTTAGCTCGTCACTCACGATAGAGCCTCGATCCAGTCAATCCATTCCATTTTCTGTCATTAATTTAGAAAAAAATAAAAATGAACTTGAAGAAAAAATTATCTCTAATCTATTAATGGATCCGAAGCATATGGATTAGTTTTTTGCAATTGCAACTTGCATCTACATAAAGAAACGAAAACCAAAAAGGAAGTGGCAAAAAGGATGGCTTGCCAAACGGAAACAAATGAGTCACGTAAATTTGGTAAAAGAACTCACTCTTGAGCCTTCTGATTGGAAAAATTATTTAAGAATGGATGATATGACATATAACACGTTGCTACAGTTGGTCACTCCATTTATCAAACGAAAGGATACAAATATGAGGCAAACTATCACTCCTGACGAAGGATTGGTACTTAGCAAGCGGTTGCAGGCTTTGGGTCAAATAATATTATATACATTCATGTGACCTATATTATTCGATAACTTTCAAAACAAAATCATGACCACCACTATCCATTATGCTGAATTTTTCGATTAAATAAAATAATCACAGAAACAGTCAATGAGCTCACAGGTCAGCGTGTCAAGCAAGACTGCCACGTTGTTTGGACTGATGCTTCATCACACACGACTAGTCAATATTATGGATTGTCCAAACTCGGCCTACTATTTCCCCACACACGGTCGAGTCAAAAAATGGCCCGATGGCCTGAGTCTTTGGATTGATTGGAAATCCAATTTAGTTCCTTGAGTCCATGAGTCCTTCCAAGTTCTCCCACACACGCTGCTCGTGAATGGGGGCCTTAATATGCACATTCCATTAAGTAAGCTTATACAAACATATAAGTATGTGATAACGCCTGAAAACACCAGCTGGAAAATTTTCCACAAAATCTTAGCACTTTATTTTACGTTATCTCAATCATTCAAATAATGATGTGTGCTCTCTGCTCATAAAATAAGTGCATGACAAATAAAAAAAACTTATCTCAGTGCGAAAATTTGGTATGAAAATGTATTGCGACATTAAAATGATTCCTTTAATTATTTTGTCTTCACTCCAGTCTCTTTTGTCTTGCTCAGTGTTTTTCTAGTTTATCAGCATAGTAACGAAATTTGAGCAAGATTCTATCCACTTAAAATTATTTTGTTGGTTTAGGGGCTTGTAGCTAGCAGCTCTTTGGAGAGGGAGAGATTTCAATTTAGATGCCAGATGCCACCCGTGCCAATTAAGCTCAATAATTGAGGACGTTTCGTAAAAAAAAAATTATTCGTAAATTTTGTCGGAAGTTGTATATAATATGTTTTTCTGTAATAAGGTGCATTGACCCGCGAGCAAATATTTCAAATCCATCTACCTAAATGTATCGAACAACTTGTATAACAATATTGCTTGTAACCATAATAAGCACGCCAATTGCCTTATTACCTGATAATCGAAGAATATCATATTTTTCACGCTTGTTTAATCATTGTTATCAAACACATTTTCCAAAGCATTAAAGCTTTGTTTTTAAGTACTCATAAAATTACTTACTGCTTACATACATTTCAGTCAATTTTTGAAAATATTCCTCTTGCCTCACTTAAATGAAGAGTACAACAAAAAAAAATCGAGCACTTGCACTTTGATCAAAATTAAATTTTCGTCATCGAAAAACATTTACTGAATCCAGACGATATGGTCAGCGAAAAGTTATCATTTTAATCCACAAATCGACCTTGATTAAAATTCAACTGACAACATACTATCAAATTTACTATCTCACATTCGCAATTTCAATCTTTATCAATTGAAAGTGATTTATATAAAATGAGTCATAAGGTGAATTGATCAATTCGCTATAAAAATCAGCTAGTATCACTATGATAGATGTCTGCTTCAATAAATCATCGGCCTTGTATCGGCCTGCGGTTAATGTCGATTTTACTGCTATATTCATTGGCAGTCATGCAGCCACACTTTAATCTTATCTTCACGTTTCATTTATTTACTATGAATTTTTTGGCTTCTGTAAACAATCGGTTCGATTCGTAATTAGATTGTGGTGGTCAAAGACATTGATTTATAACACGGGTGAGTTCAAACAATGACAGTTCCTTGTTGATTTTGCTTCTTGAAAAACATTAAAGAGTAAAATGTTACAATCGCAATGAATATTAATTATTCAATTTGACTTTGACGAGTAAATGCTTGAAATCACATTGAACTCGTTACTTTTCGGAAGGTTTTGAGTGAAAGTTAAGATTTTCAAATATTCGTAACCATGTATGTTAGCTCTCGAAACCCTAATCGATTGTCAGTTTGCTAAAAATCAAACCAAGTAAAATTAGGAAAACAATTGTATCTTAAAAAAACGAAAATATCTATCAGCTACTCAGTGACTCAATGACACCCACAATGTTTGCAAAACAACGCGAAAAAAGTGATTCATAACAAAACCATGCGCCAAGTAGTTCACCGTCATATTTAGTAGAAGCTATTTATCTATGTCTGCAACCATCTATACAACGGATCATGGATGAATCATGGTAATGCCAAATCTTCATGATTTTCTTGACTGATAATTACATCTGATACTGTACTTGAAAGTAATCGAACATGTCTAGTTAGCCTTCGGTGGAAAGAAACTGGTCAAGTATGAGTCCGTAGAGGTTTGATAGTCTCGATATACATGACCTAGCCAAACAACATTGCTTGAGTAATTTTAATATAACTACTAATTGAATAAAAAAATACTATTGCCGCACTTACCACTAATTGAGTAAAAAAAATACTATTGCTCAAAAAAACAATGAAACAAATTGCGATTGGCCAAAAATAATGTTGTGCGTAGCCAAAACCTATTTTCATTAATACGAAAGATAACGGGTATCTTATTCTAGTACAATCAATTGTTTTAAAATACAGCATTCAATTTCGAATCAAATTGATAAAAAAAATATGAAATACTTCCTGTTGTTTTCAATAATGAGAGTCTTGTTTGTAACATCGAGAACCACAAACTCAGTTTTTAATTGAAATGAACATTTCCTTAGATCAATCGGATTAAATTTTTCTAGCTTTGGAAATAAACATTCTTTATTGAAAAAAAGCACTTTATTTTCAATTGTCAATTTCTTGATAGACACTGATATTTCGAGAATAATCTACCCTCATCTTCAGATAGACTGATAAACACTGAACAATAAGGAAGATTACCCGCGAAATATCGATATCTGTTAAAAAATTGAATAGTTTATTTATTTTTTTTTTATTTATATTACTTCAAAGTTAGCAGCGCTTGTGGTATGAAGGGAGGGAAAGTTTTTGCGTGTTTATACTAGCGCAGTCGAATTAATACCCATATAATTGCGATGTGCGGTAGTTAAGGTGACCGCAGAAATATTTTTTTATTGGATACTAAATCATATTGTTAGCAAGATACTATAAATGTATGTAGATGCAGTTTTAGCATCATACCAAGTCATCAGAATAATAATAAACTTTTTCTTTTCTTTTGGGGAAAGATGGTAAGAATTTTTAGTTGGATTTAATTTACTAATTTCGATGGAATTTATAAAGTTTTACTAATCAATCAAGACTAAACATGATTGTAATTCTAAATAGTACTTCAAGAGTAGTTTATGATTGGTTACTATCATTACTAATTTTATAATTGATTTTTCTGACACGATTGTGGTCACTTCTTTATACCTTCGTGATTGTGCTTTTTTCGTAACGGTTCAGTTTTGTTTTTCTCCCCCTTCTATCCTACTTCTGGTGTTCTGTAAGGGTGCTTTTCCTCCTGTTTTATTTCCTATACTTTTCCTCCTGTTTGATTCCCCGTGTCTTTTGTACGCTGACGATCTAAAAATATTCAGGTTGATTGAGTCAGTGGATGACTGCTCCGAGCTGCAAGATGACTTGTCTGCTTTGGAAAAATAGTGCTCTGCAGATAATAGTGCTCTGGAAAAATAGTGCTCTGTCAATTGTAGGTGCGTTTTTTCTGTCTTGATCAATAGCAGGTCAGGGTAGACAGCATTGAAAACAACAACAAATGAAGCAAGATTGTTGTTATTTTCAATGCTGCCTACACTAACTTGCTATTGATCCAGACACAAAAAAAGCATCTTGTATTATCCTTAATGTTGTTAAAGGCTTCGAGATTCCGCATTACGTTTTTTCTATTCCATCCTAAGTTCTTTCCAAAAATCTAGACTCTTTACTAAAATTTGATGTCCATATCATGCGTGTCACATCCATGGCTTCGCGTTTATTCTTAGAGCGTTCAGACCTTTTGCTGATATTATCTCGTGTGTACGCCTGTATATTTCCTTCGTGTGTAGGGTCCTCGAATATTGTTGTCAAATTTGGTGTCCTCATTACCGTTTCCTAATTGATGCTGTTGAGTCTGTTCAACGCAGATTTGCTCGCTCGCTATATCTCAAGTTCCGTATTTCTTACTGTGGTATAATATGCGCCTTTCCATCCCTTAAATCGCACCTGCCCGTATGCTCGTACTCAGACATATTTTTATTCTCCACTTTTACGCTTGCTTAGGCAACATAATTGCTTGAATATTGGTCCTCTTCTGCCTTCGTTAACCATTTTATTTTTTAAAAACTAAGAGCACGTATTTTTTGGGTTACGAAATGAATTAGTTGAATTGCTAAATATCCAATTTCATCTCTGTCTTAAATTATGATTTAATTTCATTCACCGCCTTTGGTATACTTTGATTAATTTGAATTTATAATTTTTTTCTCTCTTTCTTTATTCTTCTGTTTATGTTAAATTATTTCATTATTTTATATTCATTCTTTTTTTGTTTTTGTTTTTTTTTTTTAAGTTTATTCCTTGTCTAGTCTTTAATCAAATTTGTATTCTGCTGATTTAGACAGTAATAAATAAATAAATAAATAAAATACCTTCAAAAATTACTTCCATATTTCCACTTAATAGCATATACTAAAACCAAAATATTCTTAGAAGAGTCTCAAGAAAAATTCGCTTGGCAAGGGAGGTGAACTAGTCCCACTCGTTTCCGATATAGGGGTTGATTTGACTTCGGTATCTACTCGTAGCAAAGTGTGTGATCATTGTTGGATTTGAACCTGGGACCAACACACTCCCAGTATGTGCTCTGCTCACTCAGCCACATACACTTCCAACTTCCGAACTAAAACATGGAGAAAAACTATCAGACCCACGTTTTGCATTACGCACCACAATATACATATAATGTTCACAATTTACGGCGTTTTACAGATAATTAATGAGGCATATGACCATTATTACAAAATTCGTTCCCAATTACTCATATACATATACAAAATAAAATTAAAGTTGAAATTGTTTTAATGCCTTTTGGTAAGTCTCTTGGAGTTTTGTAGTATTCATAAAATAATACTGACTTCATAAAAAAACTTAAATAATAATAAAAAATAAAAAAATAAAAATGTATAAAAAAATATTATAATATTATATTATATAAATGTATTATATTATATTATATAAATATTAAAGATTAACAATATTACATTTAATTTATTGTTAAAGCCATTTTAAAAATGCCAACTATTGAAAAATACAATTCATCAGAACTTATAAAAATTTCGTAGAGGGCTGTCATTGTCAACAGCCTTAAAATTCTTTGGACTGTGGACAGAGTGCTAATTTTTATTCTATTGCTTTAATTGCTTCCTCTGTCGCTCAATATCAATAGGCCAGTGTGCGAAATTCACCGCTAGAACACCAATGTGTCGGCGTGCGATCCCAATCCTATTCCTCACTCATGCAGAGAATTTTTATATTAAAATAATGTGATTATTATTATAATTATAATATTTATACTAATATTCTTAACAAAACATACATTATAAAAAGGAAAACATTGAAAATTAAAAATATTAATATTCCATTGTTTCGGCTATTTTAAAAGCGCTAAATGCTAAACTGTAATAAATTTAAATTGACTTAAGCGAACGCTGAAAGTAAGTCCCTTCAATTACTGTCGATTGGTTAATTTACCTGAACGAGTGTGGAAGTATTGTACAAGTCAAATTTTTCAATCCGTTATTCACATATTCATTAAGTAAATGCCTGCTCACACTAGTCCAATATTTTCAAATTTAAACGCTTATTGATATCAAATGTCACTTTTTCGCTCGATCACAGGCAGTAAGCAGTTACAGTTTTTCGTACGCATCAAATTAACTGTGATTAAAATTACTGGTACTGCTGCTCTTTCAGTAAAAAGAGCAATTTAACACATCGCTAGATCTAACAGTTATTACAAATGGAATGCAGAATAAAAATGACTTAAGTATAGAGATTAAAAGGAAAGAATACTGATGAAACATTCGACGAAAATTTTATTGATCAGAGAGCAGAGCTACTAGCTTCATGCCCCCTAATAAATTCTGAAAATTACTTAAATATCTTAGTAAAAGCAACAGCGGATTTTATGTATGTACACTACCACTCATAAATATTAATATTTTTGCAATTATGGATGGATATTTTTTAAATAAGCCAATGCAATCGAGCTGTGCCACAGATTTGTATCCCTTAAGATATATTTAATTGAAAAAAAGAATAATAAAGCTAAATAATACATATATTAAGATCATTAAACAGTTTCTTTTATGTATCCACCTCTGCTTTTATGACACTTTCACAATTTCTTGGCATTGCAACTCTTGCAACTTCTCCTAAATTTCTGGTGTGATCTCGCTCCAACGTGAAGAAGTTTTTTCCAGAGGTCTATTTTACTTGTAAGATCTGGAGCTTTGGCCTTTCTATGAAGCTCGTCCCACAAAAGTTCGGTAGGAAATAAATCCGGTGATTGTGATAGTCATACCATCCGTTTTAGTACTCGTGCATTGTTCCTTTCCAGTTCGTTCAAGAATGATCTGCACATGTTTGATGAGTGCTTCGTATCCATCCTTTATTAACATTCCGTTAATCTCACAAGGTTCCCGGTGGATCTTCCACCGAAACATACCCAAACCATGATGTTCCCTCTTCCATGTTTAATTGTGGGCACGATACAGCCTTCCAACATCCGCTCTCCGGTAGGTCGACGAACAAACACGCGCCTGTTGAAAGATTTTATGAAGATGTCCGAAGATCTCAAATTTAGACTTGTCTGTCCAAAAGACACTTTTTCACTGATCCAAAGTCCAATCTTTTTGCGCGTTCGCCCGATTCAAACGTTTTTTCTTGCTTGTAGACCGAAAGAAAAGTTTGCTTGCTGCTACTCTTCCTGATAGACCACTTTTTTTCAGACGTCTTTTTACAGTTGAAACAGGTATAGGATTTGGACGGTTCCGGTTGATCTCACTCGTTCTTTCGGGTACCGTTAGACGTCTGTTCCGTTTGCTTTTGACAACTTTTATCTTGTCGTCTCTTACAAACGCCTTTATCTTGCTTCCGGAACGATTTCTGTTGATAACACTGCCCATTTATTCCTTTTTCTTAATAATCGTCCAAGCAGTGCTCTTTGGTATTTTAAAACGGGGAGCAATCCGCTCGTGAGAATATCCTTCTTCACGAAGAGTGCAAACCGCAGAATGAGTCTACACGGATAATTCACGACGTTTTGGCATATCAAGGCGATTTTTCGAACTTATCAGGACGATGTCCTGTAGCTGACTGTAAAGCCCTAACCAAAGATGAGTCTGCGAATATAATCGTCTGTCAAAACCGACCGGTTTTAGAGCAAAAAAGGCACTTTTTGACATACGCAAACAGGAGTGAGCATAAGTGCCCATACAGCGCATAAGCGAACATATGTCAAGTCGTATCTCATCACCACTTTACGTACGGACAGCTCATAGCAAAAATTTAGCTAAAGGTTGCTTAATGAGCATGCCACTTTTCTGGCTGTTCGGAAAGTTATCTTTGGGTGCAACATATCGTCGCTGTTAAATCAAACCGGCATATCTGCAAAAATTGAGTTTTTGAGTTTTTGGTATCAAAAAATTTCTCTTTTTCCCGTCTATTTTTATGTCGCACCGGCATATCGTATAGTTGAATAAAAATCCGTCTAATGGTGCTGTGCCGGTATGCATTTACGAGGAAATAGCCCACACGCGAAAACTTTAAAGCGCTCTGGTGAACAATATGCATACCGTTCGAATAATTATGAGCGGTAGTGCATATCACAAAAAATTTAAATATTATCAATTCTGACAGTGCAATGGTTCCGAATTCGAATTCTTTCCCTTTCGTTTTGTGAGAACATAGCAGACTGCATAACTATTGAATAAAAGAGAGATTGCTTTATCAAACTTTTCAAACTCCTCTTCGGGTTGAATGACTGAGTCTGCATCACTATTTATACAAGGCGCTAGATATATTCAACCATCTTCATTTAATCTATTTATTTTATTTCATCGTCCTTTTTGCAAAAGAATAGAAGGGAGGAAAAATTACATTCGCTATTTCATCAGGATACAATAAAATTAGTTAATGCTATTATTACAGAAAGTACAAGATATCATTGAAGAAAGAGTTTATACTATTCGCGTGTAATACCTTAATGCTGTTAATATTTTCCCGTAAAAGAAATATGCAGACCGACATTAGGCACAATGTAGGCTGTAATTAAGACGAAGAGGCCGACTTTAGACAAATTGGTGATTTTCATCCCGAGACTCCAAAGATTTTCAGGAACTATAAAAACTGATTCAACTTTGATCCAAACCTTAGATTAAGGTATAATGGCCATTCATAGTTTAGAATATCTTTATGTAGCCGACTTTTGAAACTATCGGTCAACCTGTACTGTTGCCGAAATGCGACATGACCATTTTGACGATCCGAAACAATTAGCTATCAACTTTTCACCAAAGTATTATAGTAATTTACTGAGCCAATAATTCCGTTCAAGTTTTCTAGTGGGCACTACAAACGAATTTAAACTATTAATGTCAAATAATATAAACAACAACAATTCTGTTTTATTTTTATTGAAAAGCAAATATGACCTCCGTAATAAATATTTAATCAAGCTATTGAATGCGCCATTCCTTATCTGTGCAATACAGGCATTCTCATTCTGACTAACAATTCACTATCTTCCAGAAAGAAAGTTCAAAGGGTTTCATTATTGTTGTTGTTGTTGTTGTTGTTGTTTTCGCCAGAATTGTCATGGTATATGAGGTGGCCAAATGACTTTTGCCCTAACATTTCTAAAATATTTTTTCGAATCCTCTTATCTTATGCGTCTTTAATTTTGTTGTTGCACTTTCCGGCAACTTTCAGCCTAATCTGCTAGAGAAAACTATCTCTACTACGCACGTGTCAAGCGTTTCATCTTATATGTGACTGATATGTTTATGTTTATGTTTATAAATAAATACAGTGTTGTTTTCCGGTATTCTTATCAAATGCCTAGTTTTTTCATGCATAAACATTCTAATTTCGTAGTGGATAGATCAGTACAAGGTTATCAGTAAGATTATAGATCAATATATGGTTTATTGAGTTATTGAAAATCAGTCAGGCATCACGGTTTGTAGTAATATTTTGTTTTGCCTGCGTATTATTGATTCGGAGATAATTGAAATGAAACTTCGTTTTGAATTTTTGTAATAGAAACCCTTATGTAGGAAATACATATTGGCCCAAGTAAGACCAAGAGAGGCTATGGCCAATATTTGTACACCCCCTTGGTGCGAGCTGGGCTGATGTTGGGCTCATTCCCAGCCTGAGTAGATTTTTGGCCAATATGTTGGGCCAATATGTATTTGAAGCATTAGAGTGTATCAATTACAGATTAAGAAGACAAATGATTGAATAATCTTAATTATAAATAATATGCAGGAATAAAGCGATTAGTTGTGATACATCAGTTTTACTATGGCATTTCAAGCCCGTTAACTAGTGCATCATAACGATGATGCTATCTCACAGTCAACAAAATAAACTATACGTATGTTTATATATTCACTATTTTCTTCACTCATCTGCAAAATGAATGACAATCATGTAACTCTTTTATATCTGACTACATCTCCACCCAATTCCAGAGAGCTTTTTTATTACATTTGACGAGGACAATGTTCACATGTACTTAGTTTTGAAGGTCATATATGATACTCGTGTAACAATCGTGCAATAGCGTATGCATGAGAATTTCTATTTGTTTTTATTGCGAAGATTTCAGGCTCAATGTATTTATGGGCATCAAACGAGCTAACAAGTGTCTGAGATATGATAGTCTACTCAATCACGTAACATGAGAACTCAAACACGAGAAAAGATTACTAGTCATCATAGGACATAACAAACAAGCTAGTTCATATCTATGAAACTATTTATTAAAGCTAATATCTCGTCGGAATAGTATTTACAGAGTAATTTAGTGTCTTAAAGTGGTATTTTCATTTGTAAAAAAACAATTATATGTTTTTATTCTCGCTAGAGAGGAAAGGGTGTTATGAGCAAAATAAATAAATGATAGCATAACTTAGTTTTTACGAACTTAATTGCTTTAAATGATTATGCATATTTATAGTAAAATTTCGTGTTGAAAAGTCCTGAGGCTGCTGACATTAGAAACCAAAATTAATATACCACCTACGATATTACGTGTTTACTGTCTGGGCGACAGAGTAATTTCGTCAAATTTAGTTCGAAAAATCTAAAAATATTCAAAGCTCTAAAGTTGCTTTAATTTACAGTACAAGGCACACTTTCACAAAGCATTTACACGTCAATTCTTGCGTGCTTAATTAAATATGACTTTATCGGGTTCAATATATCGATAACATGCCGACCGACTCACTTCTTAATAATAAATTACAATGTATGTCCTTAAAGACTTCCTCCTGACACCGATTTCTATAGATTTTTCTTTCTTTCCGACTCGGACGTGTCAGAAAGATTTTAAGTTCAATACTATTTGCTAAAGGACTTGCTACGTAAAATGTATTTACATGAAAGTACTTTTGAATATATCTGGACTAAAATGAAAAAATAATGTAATTCATTAATATGATAACCAGCTGCTAATAATTATACAGTGACTGTGTAAACTTTACGAGCAATGCATGTATTCAGGGAATTTTAAATAATTTGATAGATGAACTGTACGTGTACCTATCATTATCATATGCAGATTCATTGTGCAGTTGTTGTATTGAAAAAGGTAAGTGGTGACGGACATATGGTACAGTTTCGGTCATGAATTATTAAAATCATGAGGTACAAATGACCCATGGAATATCGACATAAGTTGACCGTGAATTTTCAAAGACTTGCATCGACAAATGAGGTGAAGTTTTATTTCATGGATTTTTACTTCGGGAAATAGATTTTGATACAATTTCGCTAATTTTGCGAAATAATTCAAATGCTCTTAATCGGGGTTGTTGAGTATTTGAAAATAAAATCCCAATCACCCAAGCTCATTTCCGCTTCGACATAAGAGCTGTTACAGTTCAAACAGAGTAAATCCGGCGGAAAATAAATTTTTAAGTTCGGTCTTACATCTAACTTTATTTTCATAGTTCTGTTGAGATAAAGAAGCATTTTTGACAAATTTTTGACTATACAAGTTGACGTGAAAAAATTTGTCTGCAACTTTCGCCATATATATATTTTTTTCTTTGTCAGGACAATAATCCACGAAGGATTCAGTTTGAAAATCGAAAGGATTGCATTTTGTCCGATGAACATAAAAAAGAAATATATAAATGAAAATAACATGGTTCACAAAGAAGTGAATGATGCATAGTTTGGTTATATTTTGAACAATATAGAACTTTCCATGACAAAGGTATTGTTAGCTGCCAGCTACACACTACCACACTCCTCACATAACATTTACACAACACTGGAAAAATACTATGAGTTCAGTATCTTTATGGGTGACTTCAATTGCCCCAGGCTCAATAGGTGCCCTTCAGCTAACGGTACCTACATTAGCTTACGAAAAAATGCCTGTCGGGGTTTTTTTTCAATTTTTTCTTCCTTCCTTCCACTCTCTCCTCTCCATCACTGAGGATCCCCGGTCCGTGAGCATTATTTTTCACTCAGATAATATTTTATAGTGCTGCTCCCCAGGCAACTGGTACATTAGTATACGAGAAAGCACAATCCTTATCAACAACTAAATTGTTAGGCTCCGTATTATTGTATTTATTGATATGTATCCAAAGAAAAATATACAAAAAATTGTGGTGTTGGTTTGTCATTGTGAGTTGTTACAAATTTTATAGTGTGGTATTTCAATTCGTGTTAAATCGATTAGTTCTTCGTGTATACACGGAAATGCTACCACCAGATCTAGTTTCTCTGCTAGTTAACTCTCCAACAGTCCGAGGATTATCTGGCAATTTTAAATTGTTGTTCATAATTTGGTATGTTATCCTCTTTCAAAATTATTTATCTTCTGGATATTTTAAAAAACTATTTAAAACTATCTACGCATAAATAGCAACTGTGGGTGTTAAAGCTGGCATTCTAAAAATCGAATCAACCTTCTCTAGACGAAATTCTTCAATCCGAATGCATGGATTTATAGGGCAATTATTTTTTGCAGGAAAACAATGTCCATACTTGATTTTATCTACATTTCTAGCCAGTTTGCTTTGTCGCAGCCCCCTCAATTATTTCTTCAAATCTACGTTTATTGCATTTTCCAGGGATGATTCACTGTTCCCAGAAGGCAAACAGGAGTGTCTCTTCAGCTAATACCAAAAAGACAGAAATCTTAAACCGTACCAAAAAGGCGAAAATCTTGAACGCTATATATATGATGAAAAGTGCAGGTCCAAAGATTCATCCTTGCGGGATGTCTTTGGTGACAGAATATAAGTAGTTTGCTTGGTTTGTCACTATTTTCCCATCTAGCAATATGTTTTTAATAAACGACGCAAACTTCATGCAAATACCATACTTTTCAAGTCATTGAAGCAAAATTGCATGATCTACAAAAATGGCTGCTTCAGAGTTTTTTATTAAGAGTCGTCATTTTAAAATGTATGAAAAACGTTTTTTTAATGTTAATAATATTTTTATTTCAATACATAAAATTTGCATTAAATATAGAACACAATACTCGATAAATGCCCCCCTCAGTTTTTCTTGTAATTTGTCATTTTTCTGAATAAATTTTTTATTACGTTTTCGCACATATCCGGGCTAAGCATGGTTGATTCAATTTTTATTGGATTGTTAGCGTAGACATTATCCTCAACGGCTAATGAACTCAAGTCGCAAAACCTGAACGGTCAATTCATGTCTACATTACACGAATTTATCCTTTCAGGAAATTTCTCACGCAATAGAGGAGTAAGGGTTTCAGCGTGAGAAAAACACTTTTTTTGCGAAATTGTTTTTTTAGAAATATGAATAGAGCAAATTTATTTAAACCTTTTGCATTGTTGGCGGAAAGTATTTTACCTGTAGAAAGTGTGTGCCAAGTCTGAAATGAGTCGGTATGCCAACCCTTTAGATTTTCTCTTCCTTCAATAATCTCCCTAGCCTAGCCATAAATACTGTCCCTATATTTGAAATTCAGGTTGTTCAGTAATTGAATGACATATGATAATTTTCAATTTGTTAAAACCGCTCGGTATAACCAAAAAATTCGCCTACCGTACAATCAATAGATTCACCGAAATGTCTTCTGTCGATGACAGACCCAGAAGCGGCCACTTTCTCGAATCAAGGACACCAGGAGTGATCAAAACCTTTGCCGAGTGAATTCGGAGAAATCCTCTCCGAAAACAAAAATTCATGCCAGGGAGATAAAAATTCCGTTAGGACCATGTCCCGCATCATAAGACAAGACCTGAAGTACTAGACATCGCTTCACGGCAGCTTTGCGCCACATTAGAGCGACCACAGCTAAGAAATAGTGGCAGCAGGTACTTATCAGCAAATCCTCTTTATGGATGAAAAAATTTTCACCGTAGAAAACAAAACTCAACCGTCAAAATTATAGAATCTATGGGATCTATGATCTCTCAAGAAGCTTCTGAAACAGCTGCTAAGGTGGAAAGATCCATCACCGGGCGTCGGCCATGGTGTGGGCGCGCATATCGTATGAGGTGGTCACTAAGCTCGATTTTTGTGAACAAGGTGTTAAAACAAAAGCAGCTAAATATCAGACAAATACTTTGGAGCCCTCTGTTAAGCCATTGACCCAAACGTTATTTTGGGCAAAAAGCAAAAAGCCTGCTCGAAGTCTCATCGAAATATTGAGTCGTTGAAGCGTGATTTAGTGGCAGCAGCGGTATTGATACCTCTGGCAACAGTGCGTGCCGTGATAGACGAGTGGCCGGATCGATAGAAGTATGTCAAAAAGGAGGGTATTTCGAATGAATGCTAAGTTTTAATAATTAGGTAAATAAGCAATAAAGAATATATATATATATATATATATATATATATATATATATATATATATATATATATATATATATATATATATATATATATATATAAGGGCTGATCAATAAGTAATGATAATGAATATAAACCAAGGTGATTAAACTTAAATGATATATTTATTTTTCAACATAGTCTCCTAACAAGTTAATACATCTAGTCAATTTTTTCTAAACCCACGATACTCTTAGAAAAAAATTCTGTATCCTGACTCTCCCAAAATGACTCAAGAGCGGCCATCACTTCGCTATCATCTTAAAATTGTTTACCCTAAACGAGTTCCTCGAGCCGAGGAAAGGTGTAAAAGTCACTGGATGATGTGAAAAAAGTTTTCCAAGGAAAGATGTAAAAGTTCGAATCGTGTTTTTTAAATTGCAACCATCGAAACTCCAGCCTTGTTAACCGGTGCGTTGGCCTGATGCAACAGCACTCCGGCTCGAAGTTTGCCGTATCTTTTTTCCTCAATAGCCTTCCGCAATCTTCTTATTTGGTCTGCGTGGAAAGAGCCTAATATAGTGGCTCTCTTTTCCAAACATTCCACTATGATAATTCCTTCAGCGCCCCAAAAAACTCATGCATAACCTTCCTCACCGAGCTGGATAATTTGAATTCCTTCGGCGTTGGTGAAGAGGGCTGCTTACACGTCATCGATTGCTGTTTGGTTTCTGTATCAAAATGGTAGATTCAAATCTCATCCATGATCACGAAAAGTGACAAAAAAATCTCCTCATCTGCCTGGAACTTTTCGAGATTCACTCTCGAAATATCAACTCGTTTCTTCTTTTGCCAGTCGGCTAACATTCTCGGTCCCCAACGCGCAGAGACCTTCTTCACATGTAATTCGTGGGCAACGATTCTTTGAACACTGCCATTCATGATCCTTGTGACCACAGCTACTTGTCTGATGGTCACTCTTCGATGTACCAACATGACATCTTTGTTTTCACATTGTCTTCAGTGAGGGATGTGGTTGGACGTCCTTCGCGGTGTTCGCCTTCATTGGATGTTCTTCCCAGCTTAAACTCTTTGGCTCAGTGTGCAACGGTGGAATATGGAGGAGCAGAGTCCTCTAATGTTTCCACCATGTCGCCGTGTATGTCTCTGGTAGACAATTTTTTCAAACAGAGGTACTTAATGACAGCTCTAATTTCGTTTTTCTCCATTTTGATGTTCTCTCTTCGACTGTTCGTATTCAAATGAATGTACCTCCCTGGAATCGTGGCCTTTTTATATGTTTTCTTTAATCTGACTTAGTGAGTATATGTAGTAGTAAAAAAAATTGTTTTTGGAATTTTATGCGAACTGAAAATAACCGATTATCATTACTAATTGATCAACCCTCGTATATATATATATATATATATATATATATATATATATATATATATATATATATATATATATATATATATATATATATATATATATATATATATTTATTATATATATATATATATATATATATATATATATATATATATATATATATATATTTATTTATATATATAGATATAGATATATATATATATATATATATATATATATGTATATACATATATATATATATATATATATATATATATATATATATATATATATATATAATGAATTTTCGTACATTTTTTTGTTTCCGAATTTGAAATTACACTTTGTGAGCTGTTTTTTAATAGTTGATAACATTATCCTTTTCATCTGGCAGTTGGGATCCGTTCTGCATATTTTACGTGCTCTTCACCTTTGCTTTACCAATTTAAGAATTGTTGTATTCACGATGCTTATTATACTCTTGATTCCTTGCTGGATGTTGCCTTAGTTTGTGATAGGATACAGCCAAAGTACTCGAATTAGGAGTACGGCTGAGTCAATAATTCATTTTTGACGATCACATCAGCTCAATCTGTGTGAAATTTAAGACTGCCTTAGGTTTTGTCAGAAGACAATTAGAGAAATTCAACAACATTTCCCTAACTAAAACCCTCTTTTGCAGTCTAGCTAAATCTATCGTTGAATACGCCAGTCTTGTAAGAGCACTGCATTAAGAAGTTTATATTTGACAAAACTCAGTCCATCCAAAAGACGTTCTTACGTTTCTACCGTTTTGTTCTTTTGTGATTAGAACATTTCCATTTATCACCTTACCAAAACAGCTTAGATATTTTACGAATGGACACCATAAACTCCTGAAATAGAAATTCTAAAATTTTATTTGTAATGATGATTTCTTACTAAGCCAAGTGTTTTACATTGTCATCAGAGTCAATCGTTTGTTAACTATTATGAAAATTATGATTGCAATTAACAAGTCATTGCAATAAAATTTTTAACGAAGCTTACTGCCTCTTAAATTTTCATTTGCCTACAGCATGATTCCTAAATCGAATCCTAAATCGAAATAATTAATTACTTTTGTAATTTTCATTTTTGCATGTATAGACTAATTAGCAAAAATCTTAAAATAAAATAAATGAAATAAAAATAAAATTAGTAATTAGTGAACCGCTAGAAAGAAGTGTAGAACCGCTAGAAAGACTGATTTTCAAAGAAAAGTTGATGAATTGTGTAACTTTTGAACGAATGTTCTCCCGAGCATGCTCCTTATTACTGCATAATTACTTACCTATATCGAATGTCATGTACCACTTTAACCTCATGACTGCAATTAAAGCCATAGGGCAGAAAGATTTCCAGGGTTAATTGTTGAAAATTTGGGAAAGCAAAAAGTCTTGTCGCTTATTTTCATTATAGGATGCAACATCTCGTCGACGAAAATGCTCAACACTGGCAACATTTTATTAGCATTGCATCCAAAAGTACATCAAGATACAGCTAACCTGTAAATTTGGTCTTTATGCGATAGCCGCATCCGAAGTTAAAATGATGCCATCCGAAAATTTCCAATTTTTCATTGTAGATGTTTATCATATGAAAATTGAATGGTAGCATCTGTTGGTAAACTAAAAAATGGTAAGATCTCTTAGTAAAAAAATTACAAAAATAATCATCGCTTGCATCCCTATCCTAATATTTCAATCAAAATTCAACCAAAGTTGGCTCATAGTAAGGTTCATCTTGTAAAAATCTGAATTAGCAAGAAAAAATAGAAAATAGTAAAACAAAACTAGAACAGCTTTAATAAATTCAGTTTCAAAAGCCAACGACTCAATTTTCGTGGTCGATGCCTAGTTTCACCTCCAAAGCAACAAACGTCTCTATAAAAATATACTTAATGTTCCTTTTGAACTATTTTTTATTTTATACATCACTAAATAAATAATCCCAAATGATATAAATATGAAGACTTATCGGAATGTACGATCAGCTTTATATTGGCTTTATATTGGATCAGCTTTATATTGGCTAAAAAAAAGATGGAAAACATTTATGAATATTATAATTTCTTCTTTAAATTTTTCTTTTGGTTTAAAGTCATAAGCACAAAAACAACACAAAAACAACTATATCCTAAATTTATGCAAATTTGAAATAACAGTGTTAAATAGATACCATTTAAATATAATGAAGCAACTTCCTAAAACAATTCTTCCTTTCTGGTGATGATGTACTCATATATATGCCATCAGAGCAAAAGTCAATAACATTTATTATCAACAAAAGAATATTGTCTAATAAAATAAGCTGAATCAAGCCTTGAAACAATTTTATTCGAGTGACATATTGCCATGATTTGCATACAAATCGAATTGGACACCTATGTATACTTGTGCATAGTATGCAAAATAACATCCAAATTTTTGGGCAATATTATTTATTATTGCAATACTGCTATCCAAATCAGTATTTCATTCAAATGACGCAACTAAGTAAAGATATCGATAATAATAAATACAGTACAGCATACATATCTGTATCTGTTTTCAATTTAAATATTCTTGAACGTATTAGACTCTTCAAACTTACCAGGTTTTTTACTTGAAATTTTGCAACACGTTTCAATAGATTTGCGCAAATAATTTGCAGATGAATATTCAAACGACACAATATAACATTTACCGAGACTATAATTTTGTTTGTGCTTTAAGTGTATACATGAAAATGCTCCTAACAACAAAATTGATTGTGTCTTCGCTACTGGTGTGTTCAATTAACAGCTTTCAAAAAATTGGCATCATGTGAGTTGTTTGGCGGTCGTTAATCCACAAAAACATTAATTTGTTAGCAACTAATTAAATAGTAATGATAAACGAATACTAGTGGTTGGTTTATCGTCATACACGTAGTTGTGACGATAAATTAGATTTTTTATGATATGTATATATGTATATATCATATGAGATACTCGTTGATGTTTATTTTGACTAGATTCGTTTGGCTGTTTTGGTTGCATTTTTTATTTATCAAAAGTATAAAAGTGTATAAAAGTCCAATAATTTTTACGAAAACATGCTGCACCAATAGAATTCAATCGAAAAAAAAGTCTAGCGCATCAGAGCCGCTAGAAAACTAATTTTCGAAAAAGTTATCTTTGAGGGATTTAAAAATGTGTGAAGACGTTATACACTTCTTTGTAGTATCATATCAACCATTTCTTACTTAAAGGAACAAATATCATTTTGTGACAGCATTTCCTATAACAAAAATGATGAAAATGTTCAGTGCTGGCAACATTTGTCCAACACAGCAGCAATAAATCTACCATAACATGCTTGTGCTTAATCAACCTATCCTTTGAATTTCGTTTTCATCCAAGGATATCATCGAAAGTTTCAGCGACTAAACTATGTCTAGGGCTGCCATCTAAAAGTTTTCCAAAACTCGGAAAATTTAAACATCGGTTGCTTATTTTATTGTAAATGCTTTGCTTATGAATACAAAATGGAAGCATCTGTTCGTGCAATATTTACGAAATTGTCTGGTGCTGGCAATCATGTGCTAGCACCATAGCTGTTTCACAATGTGTCAAACCCACCCTATGAATTTCGTTTCGATTGAATGGCTGCGCTGTAAGTTATAGGAGTGAATATAATTTTAGGGCTACCACCGTCCAAACTTTTTAAAATTTTGAAACGTAAATATTTGTTGTTAATTGTCATTGCAGGATCATCCCCATTTGGAAATTTTATGACAACATCGCTTGATAAAGAAACGTAAATATATTTAAAAAATCATCATATCTTCCTATCTTTCATCTTTCACGATTTTTCAACGAAATTCCTACAGAATTAGAAGTTCAACAAGATCCACTTATCACATAAATTTCGTTTTGATTTCTTTACTGCATCGGAAGTTCTAGGGAAAAAACCTTTATTTTCCTTAGCAAATTTACAATATTTAGGAGACAAATTTTTATGAAATTTATCTTAGAGTAAGGTTCACCTGCTGCGTGAATTTTGTGAAAATCTGGTGGCTAAATCGGAAGCTATAGGCCAAAAACCAGTTTTTTTTTCTCAGCAATTTTTCCAAATGGCACCACTGCCACAGTGTTGCCCGTATTTCAAAATCACTTCTATCATACCTGGTCCTAGTTAATACCAACATGTCCTGTAAATTTCATATTGATCGCATTATCCGATCGTCAGTTCTCGTGAACAGAAGTTTTGAGTGCTAATAATAGAGGTAATTTGATCACGGGTTGCCGTTCTTGTTTACCGCGGAATTTTGAAAATTTTTATTTGACTTGGTGGACAAAAGTCAAAATTTATCAATAATTAGAATTTATTTTCAAAAATCAAAAAATTTTCAGGAGGGTCGATGATTTGAAGGATTTTTTTCAGGAACCTGCTGTAGCTACAGAGTTGCCCGCACAGTCTTTAAAGTTCATGTGTGTTAAATTCTAGTTTACATCAATACTCTCTCAAAATTTCACGATGAACCATTGTTCTTGTTAGAAGTTATAACAGATCGAAATTTGAAAAAAAATCCTTGCCTACTTTTAGGCGCAAGGTTCAAAATTTCCACTTCTTTATCATAAGCAAACTAAAAACATAAGTTTTCATTCCTAGTACTTTTTTTAACAAAAAATTACACTGCTTGGAAATATAGGAGTACCTGAAAATTCACTAAAATGCCCGCCGCCGCCAAAAGTTTTAAGATATCTGAATTCTAGCAAGTGATGGACCTACCTGTTATATACATCTATGTCCCCCGAAAATTTCAGCTCAATCGGATCGGCCACTCCAGAGATTAACTCTCTTAATCATTTTGCTGATATATGTATATATATATATATATATATATATATATATATATATATATATATATATATATATATATATATATATATATATATATATATATATATATATATATAAATCTATCTATATATATATATGTATATATATATATATATATATATATATATATATATATATATATATATATATATATATATATATATATATATATATATATATATATATATATATATATATGACGATTTTCGGCGAAACGAGTTTAATACTAATTTTCTTCGAAAATTAGTAAAAATTACATTTTTGTCTCCGCTGCACGATGACCATAAACCTGTGCATGTGCCATGTACTTCAAATTCCACTCAGCCATTGACGATGCCTAGCTTGAAATAAAGTCGTGCGTTTTCCCTTGGTTTTATTGCCTAGTGCTATGGTTTGTTTTACTGAGCTCTACAATCTTTTGATTGTACCATGGCCCCTCGTGCATAATCTTGCATTTTCGCCGTAGCTCCGCAAAATATAGATCATACACGATTGAAGAAATAAGACCAATGTGATTAACTTATCCTCTATCTTAGCAGATATAATTATAACTATGCTATAATTTTTGCTCTCGAAAACTTGTCTAACGGAAAAAATTCGAATGAAACGTCACCCTTGCAGAAGATCTTCCATGAAGACCGTGATCGTTTACTCACTAGCAAATCGGATGGTGGAAGGACTTAAATTGGTGTGAGAAAGTCACTCACAGCAACCCTCTCTAGTAATTTTTCGTACTCGCCTCCTGTTGAATATATTGAAGACCAAATATCCTTAACTTCTTCTAACTTCCTAATCTTTGTGTTTGTTTACATCCCTTAGATCAGTGTATTACTGCTTCTTTTTGGAATGAATGTTCTAGTTACCTCCACATTCGCTTTCCACCGCCACTCTATTGATAGTGGAGATTTCAATCTGCCTAACGTAGAATGGGATCCTTCATTTTCGTTTATTTTATCAAGGAACATTTTATCGTTTATTTTATCAAGGAATATCTAGTGACCTCGTCATTTCTTTCTTATCCTCCCTCTACCAACTCAATGCTGTCTTCAATACTCGTAAGAAAATTTTAGACCTTGTTCTTTTGAACTTCCTTTCTCAGCTGTATTTATGAGCTCTCCACTTTTACCAAGTCCCAATCCCCATCACGCTCCACTTTCAATTGAAATGTAGCTCGTTCAATATTTTTAGAGGAATAATTTCCATCCCTTCCATTTCAACTTCCTTAAAGCAAATTTCTGAGATTTTCCTTCTTCCTGGGACTGAACGCTGTTAATGCTACCGATAAATTTTACGCATTCCTCTCAGATGTCATCTCGTGGCTTACATCCACCTTTCGTCTAAATAAGTCTAGCGATTCCCCCCTGATTTAACTCTGACGTTGCAGATGCATTGAAGTTGAAAGATATAGCTCGTAGAAGATACACGCACATGGGTTCAGTATTCGGATTGATCGAATACAAGAGATTGAGATGCGAACAAAAGGTGCTGCAAAAGTCGTTATGTATAATTTCTTTAATATCGTCGAATCGTCCTTCAATCAAATCATCAAAAGTCCTTCTGGTGATATATCCACTCTCTCAAAAGCTCTACCAACATTCATAATATTTTCCTGAATAAAACAACGTGTTCTCATGCGTAAGAAGTATATGAACTTTTTGCTTACCACAGACTTCTCAACCTCTTAAAGCTGGAAGACTTTTTCAGCACCTACCTCGAATAATGTTCTTTTTTCCTTCCCTCATATTTCATCCTCACCTCGTACCAAGTAAAATCATTCATGTTCCGCCTCAATAATTGCTCTGTTTGTGGCTACGATAACATTCCCAATGTTTTGGTGAAATCTTCCTCCTCTTCATTATGTGCTCCATGGTCTATTATTTTCAACTGCAGCCTTAACACTCAAGTTTTCCGGCGCAATGAAAAATTATAAATATTTCCCCAATACCCACGTCGGGTGTTTGAGCTTGTATAATGGGAACATTATCGCTCTTATTCCTTCCTCCATGCTTTTGTAAACTTCTTGAACGTATTGTATATAACAACCTGTATGTCTAACCGTTTCTAGCTCAAGAGCAACAGCAGGGTTTTGTCAAAGAAATGTCTAATCGTTCTAATCTTTTGTCGTTCACTAATACTGTCGCATCTGCTTGGGATCAACAAAAATGTTTCAAATGCTTTTGATTCTGTTTACTATAAGCTGAAAACTATAGGTTCCCTGACTTCTTTCTTCCCTGGTTTTTCTCCTTCGATTGTGTTATCACTGCAAATTCCTGTCGTCCAAAGTCCGGTCCTCTACAAGGTATTATGCCCAATTATGTTTCTAATTTTAATTAATAGCCTGCCTTTCTCCATTAAGGGGGCGGCTGTTCACATCCAAATCCCTTTGAAAACGATCTATGTTCATTACCCTTTTTATCAGCTTCAACTATATACATTTATAAAACCATTTTAGGAAACGTCAACGAGTGACAGAAAGTACATCGGATGAGGGAGAAGCTAACTTAACTTTATGCACCTTTTTTTATTCAATTTTACTTTTATGTAATTTTTCTCATTTAATTAACTATGCGGATTGGTTTAAAATGTTCACAAAATATAAATGTATACTAGTCCTTAATTCATCTTGCCTTTTGTATGCTAATGACTTTAAGATGTTTAAAGTTATTGTTCGCTGCAAGGCTTCGAGCAGCTACAAGATGCTCTAAGCACATAGTGTAACTGGTGTACCGCCAATTTTCTCACTCTAAATGCCTCGAAATGTCATCAGATTTCTTATACTAACTTAAAATTCCCCTTTTCGTTCGCTTTTCAAATTTCTGGATCCCCTCTTAATGATCGAAAATATAAAGGATCTTGGCGTCGTATTCGACACTAAGGCCCGTTTCACACGAGACACTCAGTGTCCGGCCACTGTGTCTCTAGCCACTGCCGGGGCATAGAAATAAATGAGACCATACACACAGAGCCACAGTGTCTGGGCCACAATTCTATACAAAAACAGTGGCCGGACACCGAGTGTCTCGTGTGAAACGGCTCTAAGGCTCGCTTCACGCTAGACACTCGGTGACCGGCTTCTGAATCTCCAGGCACTGTCGAGGTATAGAACTAAATAAGAGCTTACACACAGAGCCACAGTGTCCAGGCCATAGTATATATTCCAACAGTAACTGGAGATTCAGCATCTCGTGTGAATCGATCCTAATATTCGATTTGACCAGCATATAATGCACATCATCACTGCGGCGTCTCATTTATCTGGTTTTGTTCTCAGATCCTTAAAGCCTTTTAATAATATCTCAACCTCTGTGCACCTTTTTCTATCCTTTGTTGGTAATGTCCTTGAATATTGCTGTCAAATATAGTGTCCTCATTATGAGTATCCTATAGATGCCTAAGAATCCTTCCAACCCAGGTTCACCCGTGCCTTACGCTTCAAATTTCATTTCCCTTATGTTGCATATAGTGAAAGTCTAACCCTGCTAAAAAAAACTCCATCTCTAGAGTAGCGCAGAGTGCTTCTTAATCAATATTTTCTCTTCAAACTGGATAACCATTTCGCTTTGTCAGACCTTAGCTCCGAAATCTCGGTTCGTAAATCAGAATGCTGCAATAGAGCCACGCCCATTACTTTAAACTAACATTTCGTATAGTACACCTAATAATCTACTTTCTATCTTTTTCAGGCATACGAACGTCGTTTCCCGAAATGTCCACAAATGCCGATCGTCCTGGACTGTGAGGTCATCAAAGACGAAATACTTGACCATGGAGCACGTCGCAACACAAGTCGCCGATGCAAACTAGCCGTCGACGCACCGTACCTGTTCAAGAAAATCATCGGTGTCGATGTCGTTTTCTTCATGCAACACAACTACCTGGATTTAGCCAATCGAACATTGAGCATTGAAGCTACAAATGAAACATTTTCATCGCGAATTGAAATTTTCGAACGTTGTCGCTACTATGTCCATCCCGACAATCCCGAATGGACATGTTTCGATCAAACTGCTACACTCGACATTAAAAACTTTTTCGGTTTCGAAAATTCCATGGAGAAAATGGGCATGAAACAGTATACGCAAACAACGTTGAAAGGACGTGAAATCATTGAATATTTCATAGATCAACTGAAAAGTGAGGGTATTACGCATGTGGAACGTTGGAAGGCAACGGACGAAACAATACCATCTGAACTATCTCCGACGAAAATAAGTGAAGACGGTGACACGAATGATATGCTGGACGGTGACTTTATTGCAAAACACTTGGGTAATTTGTCGCCGATGCAGGAATCGAAGTTGGTCGAGTTCCATAAATTATGCAAGAACACAAGCGGAATTGATAAATGTCCAACGTACCAAACTCTGTTGCGATTCTTACGAGCCAGAGATTTTAATGTGGAGAAAGCTATGATCATGTTGAAAGAATCGTTGGCATGGCGAAAAGATAATAATATCGATGAACTATTGAAGGAATACAAAATGCCTCATGTGATTTTGAAACATTTCCCAGGCGCCTGGCATCATCAAGACAAAGATGGTAGGCCCATCTATATTTTACGTCTCGGACACATGGACGTGAAGGGTTTGTTGAAAGCTGTCGGCGAAGATGGATTGTTGAATTTGGTAAAAATGTATTTTTTTGCTATGAAGAAATATTGTCACTTAAATATTTTCCCTTGCAGTCACTTCACATATGCGAAGAGGGAATGCAATTAATTCATGATTCATCTCAGCATTTGGGAAAACCAGTTTTAAGCTGGTGTTTACTAGTTGACCTAGAAGGACTCTCGATGCGTCATTTGTGGCGTCCAGGCATTAAAGTTCTACTAAAAATCATCGAAACTGTTGAGAAAAACTATCCTGAAACAATGGGACGTGTTTTAGTTGTAAGAGCACCAAGAGTATTTCCAATAGCTTGGACAATTGTTAGTACATTTATAGGTAAATGATGAAGAATGCTAGCAATATTTGTTGTTAACTGAAATTATCGCTTTTAGATGAAAATACCCGCTCGAAATTTTTATTCTATGGCGGACCAGATTGCTTACATATGAAAGACGGCTTAGAACAATACATTGATTCCGAAATCATACCTGACTTTCTAGGAGGACATTGCAAAGTAAGTTTACTATTCTATGTTTGTGAAATAAAAAAATGAAATGCGATTGATATTCGACAAAAACAAATCGTAATTTAAATAACACTATTACTGTCTTTAAAAAAATTTAATTGCCCTTACCCTAAAAGCAATGGTAAATCAGTAAAAATTATATAATTTTGTCATATCAAACGCTCTTTCATTCATAACAACTGAAAGATATTATTTCGCTTTGAAAACTAATTCACCAACGAATCGTTTTCTTTTTTTTACCAACTATACCTACATATTAAAAAATAAAACTAAATCAGTATTGCCAGCCAAGCATAACAACTAATGTGGATCCAGTTGCGCCGAAATACTACACGCGTTGCTATTTAGTCTCATGCCAATGTGTAAGAAGTGAATTAATAAATTAATTTCTGTTCGAATTCCTGTTGTTCCACACATTCGCAAAAAAATAACATTAAGCAAAAATCAAATTCGAATTCTTGTCATACAAAAACAATAAATTTAATATGGCATTCATACATGAATTCATCGAGAAGAAAAAAGTATGTGAAACGCAATTTTGTAGCATCGATTTTAATATTCAGGATAATGTTACTTGTTTCTAAATGGAAACACTAGCTTATATGAATAGAGCGTTTCACATACTGTTGCCGCTCACACTGTAATATTGTTTAACCCTTCAAATAGAACCCAATGCTAATAATATTAGTGAAACAGATTGGTTGAGCCTTTTATCTTGTTTTGAAAAAGCTTAGATGCGATTTTTGAGTTTTAATCTGACTTTAAATAAAAGCGCTTCACAAGTTTAGTTATAATTACTATGAGTTTTTTTAAATTTTCAATTTTGTTGTAATTGTCCAAAAAACTGACTGGCATATAGTATTCATAAACACACTTCAACGCTGAAAATCAAGCAACCTAATATCATTTGTAGTTTGCTTTAGGGAATCAAATCCTTATTACTTACTCTTTTACTCTAGCAAGAAGGTTGTAAAAACCGAAAAATTTTCGTAAAACACCATTTCCCTTACATCTTATATTGCTTTTATATCAACATTATATTCAGGCAAGCTGCTGACCAGAACAAAATCTGTAGAGCAATCTAACATTTCATGAGAAAATGTCAAATCGTTTAGCCATTTTCGTTTGGGTGCTCGTTTTTCTGATTTCAATCCGATTCCGAACCTTTTTATGAGGTTCCTGATTAGCGTTTCGGAAAGCTTTTATGGAAGAGGTTATCGGTCTCTCGTCAACTGTACTTGAAAAGGATTAGCTTTTTCATCAAGAACTTTGTGTTTTAAAACAAAATAAAACAAAGAATTTAGATGCAAATGATTCAAGTTTTTAATGTATAAGAAAGAGTAAGGTTTGGCATTCATAAGTGAAAAATAATATCTGACAAATGTCCACCACGACTACGCATACAGATGTCGATTCTTTCATTAAAATGTTCAATCACTTTTCGGCAAAATGGCGGGTCTGTTTCGTTAATCACGTGACTGATTTTGAGTTTTAAGGCTGGAATTGATTCTATTGGCTCCGTATAGACCCACCAAAAATAATCCAGTGCTGTTAAATCACATGATCGGGCCGGCCACTTAACAGCTAAATTTCGTAAAATTATGCAATAGGGAAATTTGGTTTGCAATAAATTCACTGTTTTGGTGGCTGTGTGACTTGTGGCACCGTCCTGTTCAAACCACATGTCAGTGATATCCATGTCATCAAAAATAGGCAAAAATTGAGTTGTTAACATCTCCCGATATCATAATCCATTGACCATTACCACATTTCCAGCCGAATTTTCGAAAAAAAAAACGGCCCAATCACGCCTCTAGACACATAGCGCACCATACAGTAACCCGTTGAGCATGCAAAGGCTTCTCAACAATCACTCTTTGATTTTCAGATGCCCAAATGCGGCAATTTTGCTTGTTGACATATCTAGACAAATGAAAATGGGCTTCGTCTGAAAAGATGATTTTTTCAGAAAAATAAACGGGTTGTTCTTGAATGAATTGAGCAAGTATACGGCGATGTGAATGGTCGGCCGGGTGCAATTCTTGCACTAGTTGCACCTTGTAAGGCTTCAAAGCCAAATCCTTACGCAAAATTCGCCATGTGGTCGTTGTGGATAACTCCGAATTTTGTGAACGTCGAGAAATTGACAAATTCGGATATTCTTCAGCAATTTGGCTCACGGTTGCGATGTTTTCACTTAAACGACCCGGTCGAACACGCTTTGGTGTTGTCACATTATGTAATCAGCCTGCCGACACAAATTTATCGACCAATTTCTTAATAGCGGCCTCAGACGGACGATTACGTTGACCGAAAATATCACGAATTTTACGAAATGTAACTTTTAAAGGTCCACCATTTCCATAGTGGATTTTTATTATTTTAATTCGATTTTCTAACGTATCATAAAATGTATTATTCAGATGAGAGCATTACTCAGGGTACTCAAAGTAGTGCACCATTACGATCACTAAGCTAAATATGGACTTAAGTCGTAGCATACAGAAATATTAGTTATTGAGTTTTCCGTTACAAGCATAGCTTGCATGTGTATAGAACAGAGAAACAAACATACGTTTTACCACCTGACCTGCGTAAAAAAATAATGTGCAACTATTTCTCTAGTAGAAAAATAGATAGGTATCTAACCAATAAGATAAAAATCAGATACTCTCAATGTCAAATTTTACTATTATTTTTCACATTATGTAGTTACAGAAAGCCTTTAAGTTCGGCTTTAGCAATTGATCTAAATTTATTGAGATTTATGTATAAAGATATTAAATACGTACCGCTCTCCGTTGGTTTTGATTATTTCCTTCACGTAATTGCCTGATAAAAGGAAAAACTCTTGTTGATTTTTCTGCAGCAGTATCATAGATCGAATCTGTAGTTAAGTTTTCATTGGTAGTGTCATTCTTTCTCCCTCTCATTAATCTATAAATTTGTACTTCGTTCATTATCATCCAATTACTTTAACGAAATAAGTCAGCTCACGACTGAATCTGTCAATCAGTGTATACACAATGCTGTAATATCTTAATGCATCATATTTTATATTTCTTTACTAAATCACACTACACAGTACATGAGGTTATAATCACTTCAATGTCCGTGCTGTGAATTCGAATACTTTCAATGAATAGCAATTCAAAATCCTGTAGTTAAGATCATAGCTATGTAAGCGTGAAATAGCTCAACATATAAATGTGTTTTCACTAGTTCTGCAATAACATATGTATGAAAATAATTTGCAATATCAAAATTTGGTTGTTTTGTTTTGCGCAATTCCAGTCACAGTAACTAGTTGGCTGCGAAATTAGGGCGCTGTGCTTCACAATTCTTTGTGAATATATTTTTGTACTAAAACAGCTATTAAAATGTGGCCCTAATTTCGTGTTCACAACGTTCGACATTTCAAATGGTTTCTAAAGCATTAAATATGATTTTCAATTCACTCCATAGACATTAATACATGAAGGCGGACTCGTCCCCAAGACCCTTTATAAAATGAATAGCGAAGAAGAAACACAAAACGGGACGCTCCCGCACGAACATCATAATTTATATAAAACTGTAGACATAAGACCCGGCTGTATACATGAGGTTGTGATTAAAAATAATGATCCTAAGAGTGTCCTTACGTGGGACTTTGATGTTCTCAACAGTGATTTATACTATACGGTATATCGCACAACAAAGGAGCTGCCAACTAAATATGGTAATTGGAAGAAAAAACTAAACTGTCCTATTTGAGGGAATTGATAAGAAATATTATTTTTTTGCTTAATAGACTCATCAACGTCATTCTTTGATCTGTCGAATTTCGAAGAGGGAAAAGACTATTTCCGCGAAGAACCAGCAACAATTTGCCGTCACAAAGAAAGTGTACAAGTAAGTAGTTCAATCTGTAAATTTATGCCAATTACATGAGCAAGTTACATCTTTTAAAAGAATGATAGCAATCTTATTTCATTATAACTTCTGTTTAAGGGCTCTCATGTAATGAACTCTGCTGACACTTACGTACTACACTGGCTCAGTCCGGCATCATCTTCATCATCGTCGGGACCAGCACAACTAATGTATTTCTATGAAGTCCTAAGCTCAGCTAACTATAAAGGATCTATGACTAGTTTACAGTCAGGATGCTCAGCACTTAGCGTTGCCAGCTCATGTCAATCACGATGATAATAAATGAGATTTTTAAGTTAAGCACTAAATTAATTTAACATTGATTTCGATTGAACGAAAAATATGTATATTTAGTTTTCATATCAATGAACAGCATGCGTCAAAAGTGAATCGTGGAAAACGAATGAGATAGAAAGCATAAAAGTTGATTTTGAAGTAATTCGAAAGTAAAACTATTTAGAAAAAATTTAATATATTCTATTCTAGTAGTCAATGGGTAGCATATATGTATAACTAAGTTGTTAGAGAATTATATAAACAAGTAAACAATGTTTAAAAAAAAAGTCTTTGGAAGAAAACAAAATGTGCAATGAAAATAGAAAGAGATTCTACTTAAACTCTATCGCACCATCGTAGCAGATGACTTAGCGGAAAATTTATAAGGCCCGAGCTGCAATAAAAGTAATATAAGAAAGTTGCGCAGCAAAACCAGTTTGAACACATGAGAACGTATGCAAGCAGTTACAATGATCTAACACAACTTTGTTGCGCTGCGACATTTGCTCAAAGGAATTTGCTTCCAAAGGAATAAAATGTTTGAAATCTCCAATTCCACATATTCTTTAAACTTCTGGATTGTGGGTAATGTCAAATGTTAATAACAATCACAATTTGTGGTTTTTCATTTTATTTTTCATTTTTGATATGCTCTGCAGCGTCTAAGGGCTAAAATACTCACTGGCATCGCTTTCCGACACTTTAAAGGGCCCGTGTTATCAAACAACAAAATCCTAAATTTGACCAGTAACAGATGACGGCTAATTTCGTGTTGGTTCCACTGTAACTTGTTCCACCGGGAAGGTTGCGCAAAAATGCTGTGTTACTTTCATTGTCACTCGGGGGCCAAACAGTTTTAGTGAAATGTTCTCAAAAATTTGCCACAGATAAATTTTTGACATTGACCCCCAGAATACCGATAAACGTCTGGTGCAAAAATCATAGAGAAACATGTTTCGAGGACTATGTGCATCTGCTGTAATCTAGTGAGTAAGAATAAAGAACATTTTTCTTAAAAAATTTTATTGAAAAGCTGAAAAATAGAAGTATAACTTGTAAATTGCAATACATTGACAATACGATGAGATAAATGAAAGCTAAAAGAGTCTTACTTGTGATCAGTAGCACCTTTGTGAACTTTTTTTTTTACTAAAAAGTAACAAAGTGTGATAAAAATTTTCAAAAAATAAATGCTTGAAATGTAGGTTTTGATGGGTTTGAGAAGGAATTGAATATATTTGTATTCTTCACAGTTTGGGTTTTCAGGATCCATTTCCCGATCTGCTTAGTTTGAATTCAATGGTGAAAATCAGTTAGTATTATCCTAATTCAACTGGTTATTAGATAAAAACAGTTCTAGCCCAGCATCTAGAAATAAAGGCCACACTAAACGTTGTTTCATTTGTAAAACCAAAGCGTATCAGCAAATTTTAAACAATATATTAGGCATCAACTCAATTACCCACTTCCAATTTGGCAAAAACAGAATCTACGATAGGAGTAAATGTTAGCCACATCTGCCAAACGTAAAGTATTTTTGCATAATGGGGAAATCAGGCTGAAGGCTTCGTGAAAAACTATTTGCTTCATATTTAAAATCGTAATATTCTTCTCTTTGTCTTCTTCATGGACAAAGTTTAGGATCAGCACTGTTATGGCTAATGATAACTATTGAGTTTTTTCCAATACAAAAGTTAATTTTCCAACGGACTGGAGTTGGCTCTTTGCTCTTAGGCGTTGGCCATTGTTTTCGATAAATAAACTAATGAAAATATTGATCCTATTTCAAGCTAAGTCAGTCACATTCCCAGTCATATGTGTAAGAACTACTATTCTAAACCTACTACAATGTGCTACTGATACATGCTTATCTAAACAATATTCGTACAAGAAAACCATAAACCTAGCAAATCACATACATACATCTAATCGTATCAATTAACATGTGATTGTAATTTTAAGAATGTTTGAAGCTATAAAATTATGCGTTGACAAAGATAACAAAAACATGTTTAACCTTGAATTGGGTTTTTTCAATGCAGAACCATTTTAAGACTATTTTTGAAGAATACAAAAAACTATGACACACTACAATACCTGTTCAAATAAATCGTAACGTTGTCGTCCTCCTTGTTACCTTCTATCGAAATTAATAAAAGAAAACCACATGGATGTTATGAACATTATCTGACTGTATAAATATTTGTAATGGATAATGGTCATTTCAAAATTCTATATAAAAGCCGATATTGTTCATTCGATGTATCACAAAACCAGAGAATTTATTTTAAGAGATCAGTTATAAAGATGATTTATATAAAGTAAGTTTTAAAAAAATTGAAAGAAGAAAAAAAGCGCAAGCTATGTGAAAGAAAAAGTAACATATTGGCTTATGTATGATTTCGTGTAACTGTATCAAGAATGTAACTGTATCAAGAATGCTATTAAAATTGAAAACGATGTACAGACTTATTAGAAACTACTCATTGTCTCACAGACATGATAACGTAATTGCATTATTAAACAGGGCTGTAAATATTGACATATTCCCTTCCAGATTTGGTTTTCTTATACGATATATCGCATCGCATATCGTCAATGCAAGTAGGTATGCAAAACTCTTTTATTTACGTATTCGAATATTGTACTTTAAATCCTTGATCTTAAAACTGAAGTGGTAGAAAAAATAATAATATTTTAATGTGACGGTTAGTTAGTATTGACAGCTTTCATCAAAATGTCTACTGGAAACAAATGAAATTCTACCCTGATTGGAATTATACCTCTTATGGTATGCCAGAAATTGAAAATAATAAAATACCAACAAGCAGAATAAAATAAGTATATAATATGAATAAATTGTTGAAAATCGATATACAACGGCTAAATAGTTTGTGGAATAGGAATGTGTGTTTTTATAGAGAAAAAGAATGGCAACAAGAAAAATCGACATCAAGAAAATTTGCGATTGAGGTTGATTATAACTGAATGAAATAAAATATATTAATTTAAGATTAGAAAACTGAAGTTTTAATGCAAGTTAATTTGGAGGCAGCAAGAATACTCTACGCTTTCTTTGTCGATTTCAGGACAGCATTTGACACCGTTGGTCGCCAAACACATTTTAATTAACTTTACAATCATGAAATATCGGCAAAATTCGGAAAAGCGATCGAAATGTTCTATCGATACATGGAAAAAACCGCGGAAATATATTTTGCAAAACTACATTTTCACATCAAAATAAGGTTATGGTTAATTAAAATCAGTCCTTTTTGTCAAAAACTAGGAATATAAAAGCGCCAATTAGTTTTGTAATTTATCTCAGATTAATAATGAATACCAAAATTATAATAAATTTACTATTTCTCTCTTTAAAAATTATTTCGTTTTTCTTATCAAAAATCAATGTTTAACCGAATACACCATCCATCCAATTAATCCACTAGATGTCTAATCTATCAAATAACAACAATACAGCGGCTCAATTGGATTCGATTTGTGCTCAAATTTGCTCAAGATTTCCAGTACGAAAAATGACATTGGCATTTGCTTGAGCATGTGTGCGTTTGAAATCCGTATACCGATTTGAAAGAAATGTGAATGTGTGCTACCGCCATCTTGGAATGTGAACAAAAAGCAGAAAAATCGAAACATTGACAGAAAAATCGCGTCAAATCGAATTCGAATTCATACGGAGTGCATTTTTTATTGATAGTAGAAAACGCAAAACAATTAAGATCTCAACGATATCAACTTTTCGCGGTAGAAATTTTGCATGTTTTGCAGACTATGTCTGAATACCATCAGTACAATAGATTTACATAGCTATGGCTGCGACGAGAAAGTTGCAAGGTGAGCCCCGTTGCTGCTTGAGAACTATCAAGAATTTTTTTTCATTCGTCTCATTACTTTCCGATTTCGACGGAAAATTTACGTGCATTTTTCGTGACCTTTTCGAGGTGTAGAATCATAATGTTCAAGTTTCGAAGCTGTGAAGCGGATTTTTTTGCGGATACTTGTTCATCAGGGACATTTTGTGTGTGTTTGGTGTTTTCGGATTCGAAGCGAAACTCAATGGGACTTTCGATGACGATCAAGTGTTTTTGACACATCGCTAGCAAAAATTACGTTACCGCGGGAATTTGTGCAGGATATGTTACGGTGCTTTCGCATTTTGTGATAATGCTATTCTCATAGTGCCATAGAAATCGGATGAGCAAGAGTTAGACAAATGGACTGTGAAAACATTGGAACGTTTGCGCCCTGGTCGGCACTGGCAATATGAGCTCCGATTGCGCGGAGCAGACTCACAGAATAGTTTCCGATTTGTCGTGTACGTCAAATATGTCGTAGCTACGTGCTAAGGATCACGAAACATATAGTATACCGCTATGATTTTTTGTTGCTAATGGAGTTTTAATTGAATTTGGATAGAGAAATCGAACCGCTGATGGGTAATCAGGCGTGTGGCTTGTGGGATTAAAAATGTTTCCTCGAGAAGTGCTGTTGGATCTTCAATTTTATTTTTTTAGGCGATGATGAAATGTTATGTTTCAGACTATAAGTTTATCCCAAGGTGAAGGCTGTATTGAACATTCCGAAAGGATCGAGTAGAAAATTCAAAGAATGTCGAAACCAGTTGTGTGACTTATTAGGCTACCAGGATTTATAAGGGAAAGATTAAATAAAGCACATAATTTGTATAACGAACTCGGATGTAAGGAACCACTGGCTAGCGATGTGCCGAAGAGCAACGCGTAGGAGGCAAGATTGGCAAACACATGGGTAAAGTATGTTGAAAATTATAAAAAATAGCGCCCAGAATCCGCAGCAATGACGCTCGACAAAATATAATTTACAAAACGATCAACAAAGCTATATTGAGCTTGTGTAAAATACGATGCTAAGTGAATCAGCATTGTTGGTACAAAAAGTATTTTGAAGGTGAAACGGTTCTCTGTTCAAAGCCACGCTGTTCTTCGCATTGTTAAAATGCTGCACTGCAAAATATCGACTGCGTTCGTCTCTGGCATAATAGATTATTACCAATGAGGAGACGTGAAAGTTGCAGTTTCGAATAAAATGTATTGCTAAAATAAAGAGAATCTGACGTTTGATCAGCCAACGCACAACCTTCACAGGATACAGTATCAGGATATAAGTTAAATAATTGAAAAAAGCGCGAAACTTATTTAGAAGGATAAAACTTGTTTCTCTAAGGCAACCATATAAACTTTCCAAAACTATCCGTATTAAGTTTATTTGATATAATTCTCTATCACAAATTGGAGCTATTTGTTTCACCAATCTCATTAGACTCTTGGATAACTTAGGTAATGTGTTCGTACTCGAAGAGGCTCGCTACTTTCGTCCATAATGCAATTGGAACTTGTTTAGACCTGCCGATATGGTTACCAGATGACATCTCTACCCGTATATCTACTGTGAAACTTGGATTTGTTTATACTAAAAGCATAAGGTGTTGTTTCCGCAATCGAAAACAAAGTGATTTAATTTCGTGTAGTATTCACTGCGTGAGTTCTGGCTACCAAACCTCGAAACAAACCGTTTCGTTATCTTGATCTGATAAAGAATGATTGCAATTTGATTATGTCTGTTCGGAGCTAAAAGAAATGCAAAAATGCAAAAATCTATAGACTTCAGTGACAAGATTACAGGCACATCCACGAAGTCATTTGAATCATGTTAAAGTATATGCGAAAGATGATTCAATTATGTGATAATACATTTAATTACGGAACCATACAATTACAATTTTCGTTTAAAGGACAACTCAAAACAGGAAGGTTGCTTTTATTAGCCAAGGGTCGCGCTACAATGTCAAAAAATGGTTCTCACAATCTACACGAAAGTTTTCTCATTTCGTTTAATATTAAGATCATTTACGTAAAATCCTTTTATTTTTAGTTTAAGTATCGAATTTGAATTTGGATGGATTTGCATCTAAACAAAAGGAAAATATTATTAAGTAAATAAATTCGTATTTCCGCGTTACATATCTTTCACGAACAAATCAAAATTGTAACTAAAAATTCGTCCAAATCGCCTGACGATTCGTACATTATTTTTCATAAAAATATACACATGACATAATCAACACAATTTTATTTTGCAGGAGAAATAGATAGATGTCTCAAAAAAGTAACGGAAGGTGTTGAAACGTTCGAAGATATTTGGCAAAAAGTACACAATGCAACAAACAGCAATCAGAAGGTAAATATTTCACAAAATCCGACATTTTGATAAAACAAAATGAAAAACAAACAAAACAAATCAATCCGATCCTTATTAAAGGAAAAATATGAAGCCGATCTCAAAAAGGAAATCAAAAAGCTGCAACGGCTCCGCGATCAGATTAAATCATGGATCGCGTCCGCCGAAATCAAGGACAAAAGTGCCCTCTTAGAAAATCGACGTCTTATCGAAACGGTACAGTTCTATTTCTTGCACAAATTTAATTCAATCAAATTCGAACTTAGTTTTTTTTTAATGTTGTTGAATTATTTTTGAAGGCACAAGAACAATGATCATTCTGTTTTTTTGTTAAGTTAATTTCGAAAAAGTTGTTAAAAATTACGGGTTACCACACAGCTAATACTGTGTTAAGGCTTCTCCTTTTTCTTGTGTGTTCAAGTGCTTGTAACGAATTAGAAGTCTGTCGTTCTCTATTTGCGACATTATTTTCCATTTGACCGCTCACTATCTTATTTACCCACAAGGCCCGTAGAAAGTATCCTTCCTGTTTTGCCGCAACATTTTGTGCCTTCATTTCAAATTCCTGTCGATAGAAAATTTTCAAAAAAATACTAATTTCATTCTTTCGTTTGCCCACTTTTCGTCGTCTTATTGCATTTTTTTCCGGAATCACTCGCAACATGTGATTGTAGCAAATGGAACGATTTAAAATTGTCGAACGAGAAACAAAAACAAAAGCATATTCGAAAGAGGGCTTAGGAGCGGCACAAAAACTCGATCCAGCGCAACGGGTGAAAGACGAAATAAGAACATGGTTAACGCAATCGATAAGCTCGCTTCAAATACAAATCGATCAGTATGAAAGTGAGGTGGAATCGTTACTGCCCGGCAAGAAAAAACGTCTGGATCGTGATAAACAAGAGCGTATGGATGAATTGCGTGGAAAACTCGAGAGGCATAAATTCCATATAACGAAACTTGAAACAATATTACGACTGTTGGATAACGATGGCGTTGAAGTCGAAGAGGTAGGTTGTGCAAATGTGATCGATGTGGATTTTTCAAGGAATGACGAGTGTTTTCTTGCTTATTGTTTGTGAATTTTTCCAGATTCGGCGAATAAAAGATGATGTAGAGTATTATATTGAATCCTCGCAAGATCCTGACTTTGAAGAGAATGAGTTCATATATGACGATATAAACGGTTTGGATGACGTTGAACTATCCGGCACTGGTGAGTGTTGATATTAGTAGACGCCTCGCTTGCGTTCCTCTAATATCCTCTAAAATGCACATCAATTTTGATTTAGGTATATCATTAGGAATCGCATCATCGGCAACGACAGACAGTAACAACAGTAATGAAACCGGCGGATCGCCTAGCAGTTTAGCATCAGGCACAAGTCCAGTGCAGTCACCCGCTGCACTTAATTGCAGTAATGCAAATAATTTAAATTACAGCAGTGATTCGACATCAGTGGAATTCACGTCCGCTGACAAACGGAATAAGAATGAAAATATTGCCAGTAGTAAAGTGAAGGTGAGTAGAAATTACTGAACGACAATAAGCGCAGAAATGACATGTTTTGCTTGTTTCTTTTAGCCTGTGAAGCCAACAGCTGTGAGAGCGAGCAATAAAGCCGATGCGAATTCGAATTCGTCGAGTACAAATAGTTCGGGTTCGACTACACAGAATAAAATTATTAGTTCAACGCCGAGTAAAAACCAATCTCATGCTGCAAATTCGTCGTCAATTTCGACGGCACTTTCGGTGATAAGTAATCAGCAGGCGACTGCTAATAATATTTCGAACGCAACAGGAACAAATGTTCAGGCCCAAACTGTGATCCTATCGACACCGCCAATTGCATTTGCCGCTGTCGCGAAAAATAATACATGTAAGTTGAAACACAAACGGCATATGGATTGAAAGTGTAATTATGTTATTTGTACGAATTTCTTTGTAGCACATCTCGAAAGTGATCATCATCAGCAGAACTCATCGTTTACAATGGCAGCATCAGCACTCGGACCACAATCGTCGGTGACAAATAGTTTGCAGCAAAACACTTCACTCTCGAGTACTCAGCAATCAAGCTCTGCACATCCTTCGTCGAATGGCACCGCCAATTCCATACCTGCATCTGTGTCGCACGCGCATCCTGTTGCCTCGACGGGCTCAGTAATAACGACAGCGTCGTCAATAACGGATTCTTCATCGTCATCGTCCCTGAGCACTTCCAGTAGCAACTCCGCAAACGCAATTGTGAACAGTAATAGTGTAACAAATACATCAGTTGGAGCGAAAAGTACCAACGCCCTAACGAACTGCGTCTCGCCGAACAGTAATTCGGTAGCAAACAGCAGTCGAACGTCACCGAGTCCAATATCACCGAAACAAGTCAATGGTCCTGTGAATTTGAAATGCGTTCCGCCTTTGATGGCTGGCTCCAACAACGTTACGGATTCAATGTCTACGTTGAAAACGATAGCACAGGAGGCGATAAACCGCGCAGCAGTCGATACGAATCTGCTAACATCGAACAGTAGTATAGTGGAGGCGGCCAGACAACAACAGCTACAACAACAACAATCGGCTGCTGTAGCTGCTGCAGCCCAGCATTTCTCGACGGCCGTATCAGATGCAGCCGCGGCTGCAGCGAATTCCGTAACAACAAACGGACCGACCTCGATGCCCGGCACCGGAAGCATTGTACAAGCTGTTGTTGGCGGGAAGGCTCCAACGAACGAGGCACATATACCACCGCTTTTAGGTGTCGCCCCGCTGGGGCCATCTCCATTACATAAAGAGCACCAATTCCAATTCCAGATGATGGAGGCGGCGTATTACCATCTCCCGCAACCATGTGATTCAGAAAAACTGACGACTTATTTGCATAGGCAACCGGTGCAGACGCCACCGCATTATCCACAAGTGAGTATACAGCCTAAAATTGTATTACTAATGTATAGGTAACGTTGTTTGAAAAATAGTCCGTTAGCCGGTAAAATTCTGCAATTCATTTTATACAAAATTATCGAAAGAATCTCAGTCTAGGGCCGTAAAAATTTAAACTAAACTAGATTTTCAGGTTGGAACGATTTATTATACATTGATATGCTGTGAACATTCTAAGCTATTCCGGATGATCACCATATTAGTAAAAGTGTAAAAAAAAATGATTTTGAATATGCAAGTTACATAAAATTTAGTTAGATCCTGTCTTGTGCAGCGCACCCCCTGCCTCTTTGTGAAAGCACTTGATACGTGGCTGACAGCTTTCATCGAACAGCTTCTCAAGAATAGGGTTTTTTCGCTGTTGCAAGGTGGAAATCTTCTAAAAGAAGTTTCATGGATCCTGCCCTGAACATGCCGGATGTTTACTGACAAAACCATCTCCTTCTTCCACACTCTCCACAGGACTACTTATGCAGCAATACTTCGCGGGGGTGGATCAGCCCTGAGCTACTTCTAAGTATTATTTCTTCTTCCTTCTTTCTGTCCCTTTCCGCGTCGTGTTTCGTCCTGTTTCGACGGCATTTCATTTTAGGATTTCAGTATGCAATTTACGATATTTACAGTTTACGATAATAGTTTACGATATTTACTAGTACCGTCTCTATATTACTTCTACATGCATCAAAGCGCGGACAGCTGAAGATAACGTGTTCCGCATCCTCGGGTACATTTTTGCAGACTGGACAGTCCGGTGAGCTGTACTCCCACCGTTACCAGATAAAGTTTTGGTCCTTCGTCTGAGTCATAGCATAAGGCTATTTTCCTGAAGCAGTCGACGATTATACATGCCAAATAGCGTGACACTTCATTATCGACCAGCGTGCCTACAATACGGCTCCACCTCGCAGAGTTAAAGGCGTACTTTACGTCTAACGTGACCACGCCACAGCAGCCTCCTTTATATATCGCGTTCTTTGCCATGTCCGACACCATTCTGGCAGCGTCCACAGTTGATAGCCCTTCCCGAAAACCGAATTGCCGGTCCAATAGTCCGTTTTTGCTTTCGATTTCCGGCAGCAGTCGTTCGTATATGACCCGCTCGAAAATTTTTCACCGATTTTTCGTATGTCTGCCAATACTTCTTCTCTGCTTACCGCCGGCACGTTTCGAGGATCTACCTGTATTACCCGGTAGGCTTTCGCCTCGATTCTGTGGGAACAGCGTTGTGACTATTTCCTGGAGCATCTGCGGACACTTTATTTGAAGAGAATTCTTTCGCTTTATTGTAGTCATAACGACTTTGTACGCTCCACCCCATAGATCGGAATCAGCCTCGTTACGCAGCTTTCCAAAGTGCTCCCTCTTGCGGTTAGCGATCACAAGTTGTAGGTTCTTCCGGGCGTATTTGTACTGGTTCTACAAGTCCTAGTAATCTGGGGTATTCCTGCGGCGCTGGCTACATCGTCTAGCCTTAAGACATTTTTTCCGAAGCTCCTGGATTTCTGCATTCCACCAATAATTTGCGTTCCTGGTTTTGTGAAGAATATGGTGCTATCCTCTTCTCTGGGGTATGCTAACTTGCGTCGAGAAGTGATGTCTCCTCTCCGCTGCTGTGGAACATTATGGTAAATACTGTTCTGTGGTGGCTAGACCATGCTGTCTGAAAAGTGGTAGCTTAAGCGGACGATATAACCATAGCAGTGTCTGGAAAGTATCTACATATATACACTTTCGGAGAAGATAAATCACTCTCTTGATATTCTTTCACGTTGAGGTGGGGATTGCTACTTTGGGATTGCTACTTTATCCTGAGCAACAATTTGAAATGGCCTAACACCCCCGCACTGTGTTGGAGATAACTAACCGGGAAACCAGAACTGCTAGAAATCTATATCTTGCAATTCCAAGAACGGATAGATTGAAAATGGATCCAATACAGCAGGCTATCGCATTTTACAATTCATTGCCGAACTCGATCAAATCAGCGAAAAACATTATAGAGCTCAAGGTATACTTGAAATTTCACATCAAAAATACCAATCCTTAATGAAGAAGATACCAGAGTTTTCTCTGGACACATATCAATGAGGACAAACATATAACTTAGGGTATGAAGTGTAATTAAAATTATACCTTCCCTTATACCAATTTTCAATTGTCTGGGAAGTACTAGGACGATATATTTGATGATATGTTGATGCACACGGACCGTGCATACTGATTGAGTGATGGAGAGAGTGGAAGGAAGGAGGGGAAAAACAAAAAATGTAAATCGCAGTAAAACGGTGCACGTACTATTTACAAGAAAGTACAAGGTTCCTCGATTTGACTTATCGAAATTGAACGGAGTCTCCATTGAACTGAGCCAGTGTGTCAATTATTTTGGTTTGATCCTCGACTCCATATAACTGTTGAAAGAAAGCAGAATGAGCGCAAACGGCTTTTTGCACACTTTACTGCTGCAAAAGACTTAGTATTTACAGCCTCGCATTGTTGCTTGGCCTCATTCCGCAGTGGTTGAGCGTAAACTACTATATGGAGTAGCATTCTGGCTGCAAGCTACTCTTAAGGCTGCCTACCTACTAACTGGTGCTGGGAAAAGTGGGAAGGTTGGCCGCACTTTTGGTGACAGGAGCTTTCCGCGCGATTCGTACTAAGGCACTTTTCGTGTATACATAGAGTCTTTCAGGTGGTGGCTTTTTTCAGGCAACCGAATCGCTTCGATGTAATCGAACTTTCGGAGCTAATATTAGTATTCTCACAAATAGTCAATCTGCTATAAGTTCCCTTGCTGGCCCTTGTGCAGTTGCCATGCCGTGTCGTGTATCTCTTCAGGAGATGTCGATACATTCGGCACGGCAGTGCAATTGAATTTGGCACCTGAACATAATTGCAACTGTATGACCAACAAACTTGGCACCTTGCTGCTAAACGTCTCGTCTCTCTTCCCCACAGGAACATCGATGTCTTCGGTCAAAGTAGTCTCCAGACAAAAATACCTCGAGGACGCTAAGAAATTATTTATTTTACAAAAAACAAATCGAGGACGCTAAGAAATTATTTATTTTACTTTCCTCATAACTTCCATATCAAATTAACAACCGGACAAAAAAAAGTCTGCTGACATCTAGAAATGTAATTGTAATTTAGCTAGAGGAAAACAGTTTTAAATTTGTTATTGCTTTGTTGCCTTGTTTGGTTAAATAAATAAATGAATTCTGGGCTGAATAGTACGGCACGCGTAAATGTTGGGAAGAGGAATCCACGCTCCATCCTATGTCCTAGTCCTCGGCTTTCAAGACCTCACTCGAGGCCCGGTTCCTCTCTAGTCTGATTGATCTATCCTTTATCGATTTGTATGAGATAGTACAGTTTATTTAAAAAATCAGATGGTTTCCTGATCACAGCAGCTGAAGGAGAGTTATATGTGTATTATCACAACGGGCTTCTATTGTACCCACTCCTCGGTTAACAGTTACTCGACTATCTATCTAGCTTCTGAAGGACATGTATTATAATATTAGCCTTAAAGTGATTTTCTTGTGATATTTTCAAGTTCTATGGCGGTTGCCTCAAGCAATTTCGCTTGGTATGAAAGATTCTGGAGTTATGTGAAAAATACAATTAGTTTCCATGCAACATTTGATAGCTGAAAACATCCCTGTCTATATTTGTTGAACAATCTTTATATCCAAATTCGATTGGCGTAAAACGTAGACGTAATGCATTTTTTTATATTATTCCCTTGCAGACACAACTTCCGCATTCGGATACCGTTGAATTTTTCCAACGTTTATCAACCGAAACATTATTCTTTGTATTTTATTATATGGAGGGTACCAAAGCGCAATATCTAGCGGCGAAAGCATTAAAAAAGCAAAGTTGGCGTTTTCATACAAAATACATGATGTGGTTTCAACGGCACGAAGAACCTAAAATTATAAACGACGACTACGAACAAGTAAGTTTTTTTTGAGTTTTTTCGTAGCTCTTGAAATCATCTGATTGAACAATTGACCTGAATTTCGAAAATGAATTCCAAAAAATTCTAAAGTAATTTATTTTGATTTCAGGGTACATACATTTACTTCGATTACGAGAAATGGGGTCAGAGGAAAAAGGAAGGTTTTACTTTCGAATACAAGTACTTAGAAGACAAAGATCTAAATTGACTTGTGTATTAACGATCCAAACACACACACAAACAGCAAAAATGATTTTGATCTGGTCGACCGCTTGTTAGGTTGATCCAAGGATTTATCGTACAACATCAATAAAATCGTCTACAATGATGATAAGAACCGCAACATGATGAGAAAGTGATGAAATAGTTGATTTTGATTATGTTTACTCTCTTCTTTTTACTTTCTAAAATATGAAAAAAGAATGAAATGGAAAAAAATGAATGATAGAAAAAGAGGAAAAATAAAAATTGTAATTACATTTTAAAACAAAACTAATAACCGAGTACCAACGATTCCTTCCTTATTAAATGATAACCAGTAACTAGCCAAAAAAATCCACCTTTCAGAGGAAACGATGAAGCAATCGTTTCGAATACGACCTATCATCGTTATAAAAACACTGGAAGCTCACCAGATCTCAGCAGCGAAAATTACATTCACAATTCTGGACTGCATTACACAAAATTGCCCGACTGGTGAAAATCTTTTTCGAAACGAAATCCCTTTTTCCATTTCCTAAAAACTACAAACATCATGGAGAAACTATCAAAGTAGACGATAAATCTATACTCCCTCACTTAGTCCTCACATCAAGTAAACTAATGATTGAATAAACAGGATCGATCAACCAGACACCAAACGCCAATCGCATGAATCATGGCAATTGCAATTAATGTAAAATCAACCAAGATCCAGTCAATAATGAGCTATCAATCATAGATCGTAGCGAATAATAGATTCTTTTTAAAAGAATCGTGCCTATAAAACAACATGAAACATCCATATTCAAGAATGCTAAAAATGTATGAAAGAAAAATGTGCTTGCCACATGAAATGTAAGATCATAAGTGGAAATTTTTTTTTAAGTACATGAGAAAAAATCTAAAAAAAATATATACATAAATAAAAAATTAAATCATTCATTTCTTTTTTATAATAAAATTTATTTAAAAATGATTATATTTACATTTTGATTTTTTGTTTTGTTAGTCTAGTTATTTTTAATTTTAGTAGTAATTTATATTTTTCAGAACCCTACGATGTGTGAAAGGGTTGCAGTTGTCAAAATAGTTTCTTTCGTTAAAAATTTGCCACATCAATTTGGATTTTTCGTTGATTTCTTTTTTTGAACGGGTTTGGTCTTTGTTTTTTAAACACTCAAACACCTAATTAATATAAAATCAAACTCTGGGTATCAGGAAGCCAGGACGTTTCTGTGGGATTTCGCTGAAACACCGTATTAAAAAAAAATCGCTGCAAACTTTTAAAATTCTTCAAGGCAGGACCATTTGGCGGCGATACACATTTGACAGACTGCCACTATGGACAACCTTTAAGGGTTGTCTTCAACTTAGGGAACAGGAAGAAGTCTGCCGGGACCATGTCCAAAAACTGTGGGCCATTTTCAACACCATTCGGGAGGTTTTCGCAAACAAGCACACGGTCTTGTTTCTGATCGTCCGACAAGACTTCCGGGATGAAATTGGTGCAGATTCTTATCGTCTGCAATCATATCCTATCTTGCTTGTAATCCTTCGAACACTTAACCACCGGTCTAAATTCAAAAGATCACGCGCACGTTTCACATATTGTTTATTTCTGCTCGAGAATGAGCGTCCGGCGCAATTTGCGTCCATCACACTCCTTGAAGCACTTGTACCACCTCACAACAGCAGGTCCACTTGCTAAGTCATGGTCAATGTCCCCACAGCCGATTTCCCAATTCTCTAACAAAATTTGATGGCATAATACTGCTCGATTTGCGGGTGCTATTTTTCTTCGACCAAGGGTCAAATCACGAGAATGTAATGAACGATTTATTAAAGTAGTAATCAAAAATTATACTAGCAAACTAAATGCACGCTTTCCATTGTCAAAAAGTATTCTTGGCTGTGTTTCTAGGATGCTTCAAACCACAACTAGTTACCTCCTTCAATTGTTAATCAAACATCTAAGAACTCCCAAGCTATTTCTTCCCCAATATTGTCACTGTTCTTCCTTAGAACACGGCAAATGTTTAAAACTATTATCAGTTTGGATGTTAACGCTCGCTGACGTAAAACAACGTTCAAGTTTTCAGCTATCCTCGATGTTTCGTAGATTGAGACTGGACCTTGGTAGTTTCCTATACCAATCATAATCTAGTTAGAAGTCTTGTCCTCTTGAACTGTATTTTATTGGTATCCCATCCGGTCTATCCATGCATATCACGGATACCTATCCACAGATTCAGTCACATAAATGCTTATGAAACTATACAACCACTTTCCAACGACTAACCCTCTCCATTTGCCTGGAAATAACACGAATTACAAAAGTTACAAACTAACAAAAATCCGACAGCATTTGTTTTTCAAATTGGTTAGTTTATTCTTTTTAAAATAAACATTCATCAAGGCTTGAAGTATTAAAAACTTATACAGAACAGAATTTATCTTTAGTTTTTATGCTTTCACATAAAATATTAATTGGCAAGCATTATTTCAGGCTTGCCACTTAAATCCGCACAGAGTGTACTTAAGCCTCGGATTCAGTTTGGAGTTTCGCTAAGAAAGCCGCCTTGCGTTCGGCAACACGTTGTTTACGTTGCTCCAATGTCAACTTCTTAGCCGTCCACCTCTTCGTCACGGATCCGGTCTTCTTTTCAATCTTCTTGTAGGATGGATCACCTCGTATCGAGGCATGTGCTTTCTTGTAGACTTCTTCCAACTGCGAAAAGACAAGAGATTTTTGTCAGTTTCATGTAACCTAAAGTCTATTGCAGAAAAAATTTGAAACATCCTATTGGCAGACTTTATGATCATACGACACCAAATAACTTTCATTTCACAATTGACGAAACATTTGCTAAACAATTTGTCTTGGGAAAATTGTAGTTTTTCAGGCAGTATTTCTTTTCTTGTACATTGCATGTGCAACAATAACAGGGTGTCACTGACATTAACTCTCAATGACAACGAACACATGTCGCGCGTTCACTGTGGTCCATTTTCGGCACAGTAGTACTACATTTTATCGCACTACGGTAATTAAAAATGGACGTCAAAACAAATCGCCCAGCTCCATTCAAACATTTCACTCACTTCGTACTTATTCATTTCCTATCTGCGATACTTACATCATCGGCTCGGATTCCCAAATTGATGTATTTGCTGAACTGTCTTTTAAATGCCTCCTCATCTTCTTCTTCGAGGGTTCGCATATAATCAGCAACATGTTGACCAAAAATATGAGCACGATGGACATCAGCATTGAAACTCTTCGTTTCCGCCGAATAGCCGGGGAAACGTTTAACTGAATGCGGGATATTTAAGCCACCATCGACAGCGCCTTTCATGGCTCCGAATACACGGGCTCCAGTTGTGGTACGTGCCAAGCCAACGTCCAAGTAGCAACGGAATGCCCCGGGACCTTCAGCCGCAGGTTCGACATTGTATTCCTCGCCAGTGACTTCAGTGCAGCCGGCATAGAGCGAATCGAGTCCTAACTTCTGTAGGATACGCCGCGCTACAAGCAAGCCAGTGCAGTAGGCAGCAGCGTAATTTGTCAAACCAACCTGCAATGTCCAATTCACAAACGTCATAACCTTATTCCAATATCCTAAGCCATTCATCACTTACCTTCACTCCATATTTTGGTAATTCGTGAGAGTAGGCGGCACACACAATGCGGTCTCCTTCAATCCTCGAATACGCAATCTGGCAGGTTATATCCCTGTTGCTCAGACGTACAATAAGCCGATACTTCGGAGTATTGTACTTGTTCTTGTCTTGGAAGATCAGGCGTTTCCGGGCATAATAATCGGTTTTACCCTCACGTCGCCTCTTGAACTTGACTTGGTACCTCTTAAAGTACTGTTTGTTTTTGACAACTTTAACGAATCCCTGGAAGACAAAACCCGCGTTAGAAAAACTCCATTTCACAATTTCCACAACTGGTCGTGTAACATGCAATGAAACGTCATCGGCAAATTCTAATCATCAATTTTCACTGACATCCGACCACTTCTCTAGCCATATTCTAGCTCATCGACTCGTCAATTACTATGGGTACACGGACGAACGTTTATTTCAACAATTCCACTCACCATTTCGGGAAATTATAGCGTGGAAAAGCACCGCGGCACAAACTAGCAACCGAGTTGACGCACGTCGGTGCAGAAAAGAAATTGTCAATGATGGAGGGGAAATTCCTCTGAGCGCGAAACACGAACAGTGCACGAAAATATGGCAGGCTCTTCTTGCGAGTATCGAACTAATATGGCAATGCCGCAATGGAGGCCGTTGCCAAGTGCTATCTCCGTGAATCTGAAATGCCCAAGAGAAAATTGATTGAAATTGGTGCGATCAATTCGGATGTTGCACCATCTGGTGCGGTTTCATGCCTGAATTACACTTGACGCAGCGAGGCGCAGCCATCAGTGACCAAGCGCAGCCAACGAAATCGCCTGGTTCAATCATGGCCTTCATATAAAAGGCCTATCGCGACTTGCAATCTGACAGGTACTAAGCTACTTTTTAAAATGGTGTAATCCTCTCGCTATTGTACCGGTTTACAGCAGTCGGACCAAAAGTGACCTGACCTAAAGCGCGGACTAAATGAACTTAGTCCTCAGGTGTCTACAACGAACCCGACCTAAAATTTGCTTAGGTGGAATTTAGTCCTCGTCCGTATATGACAGCTGTCATTTAGTTTAATTTTCCTTCATGCACTGTATTTATCGTTTCATTTGTCTCTCAAACATGTTTATTTCAATGATTTTGTGTCAAAAGGGAATGTTATGAGCTTATATTCAACATACATACATTATTAATAGTCGCACAAAAATCAATAGTATCGTCTACAGCGGACGTTTAGTCCGCGGACTAAACACCAAATTCCACCTAAATTTTTTAGTCCACGTGCTGTAGACACTCGTGGACCGACCTAAATTTAGGTCGGTCCACGATTTCAAGCGACCTGACCTAAATATAGGTCGTGGACTATAATCGTTGTAAACACACGCGACCTAAACATTGATTTTTGTGCGACTATTAATAATGTATGTATGTTGAATATAAGCTCATAACATTCCCCTTTGACACAAAATCATTGAAATAAACATGTTTGAGAGACAAATGAAACGATAAATACAGTGCATGAAGGAAAATTAAACTAAATGACAGCTGTCATATACGGACGAGGACTAAATTCCACCTAAGCAAATTTTAGGTCGGGTTCATTGTAAACACCTGAGGACTAAGTTCATTTAGTCCGCGCTTTAGGTCAGGTCACTTTTGGTCCGACTGCTGTAAACCCAGTGAATGTTTAGGTCGCGTGTGTTTACAACGATTATAGTCCACGGCCTATATTTAGGTCAGGTCGCTTGAAATCGTGGACCGACCTAAATTTAGGTCGGTCCACGAGTGTCTACAGCACGTGGACTAAAAAATTTAGGTGGAATTTGGTGTTTAGTCCGCGGACTAAACGTCCGCTGTAGACGATACTATTAAGATTTATTGGGAATTGCACAATGACAATTGTTTGACATTTCTCTGACAATTAGTAAATATTAGCAATGTGAATGGTGCTGCTCGGTTGAATCCGTGAATAGAGTCTATTTTCCTATTATCCGGAGACTGGTTTCGAAGTTTTTGTCGCGTAAAAGATATTTCGGATAAGTGTCGTGAAAGTGATGTGTTTATTGTGCTGTATAAGCGAGACCTTTGCAATTTGGAATACCTGCCACCTACTCTCGGCAATGTAAATTGTAAACAATTGCCGTTTGTGGTTGGTAGGATTTATTCCACTTTAAAAATCATCAAATTTTGATAATCTGCAAATTCTTCTACACAAACGATATTTCGGATAAGTGTCCCGATGAATTGAGGCCTGATGCTAAAGACTTTTTATATCTAAATTGCTTGTGAAAGATCCCAAAACAACATTGATTGACATGACATATGAGTTTCCTCATATCTCCTGTAGGTGGATCTCGTGAATTTCTTTATAACCATAAAAAAACATCACTGTGTGGACTGGTTGGGAAAAGTAGCTTAGGTCCGCCATCTTGTAGGTTAATTGCTTTTGCGATAGGCCTTTTATATGAAGGCCATGGTTCAATGCCTCCTAGAAGTACGGGCCGTCAGGCTACGTAATCGTTTTAGCTATGAAGTCAATTTAGCCGTGAATTTTGACATTTCCACGAGGCAGTGCCGACAGACACGGAGATTTCACTTGCGGTTTTTAAGCTAAAATATGAATAAAACGTTAGTTTTTTGTGCGTGGACGCGTTGTAGAAATAAAATTTAGTCTTAACTTGCATTTTGTGTCAATCAATTGTATCGACAGTGAATCGACACAAAACGTCACATAACCTAACACCAGCCGATAAACATTTCGTAGCGAATTTTCCCAATAATAGGTCTGTTTCCGTACTTGAATCTATTATAATATTGTAAGGCAGCACCAGAATCCACCATTGCTGAAGATGCCGCTGTAATCAAACCGTCCATGTTGAGGCGGATAAAACATGTAAGCTGGGCTGACAACGCGCACGCATACATTGAAGACGATCAGACAGAAGAACGACGCGAGAAGTAGACTGCGTAGAATTGTGATAGTGATTGACAGAGAATCACAGTGAACTTAATAAAGATTTATTCAATTTTACTAGTAACAAGTGTCTTTAATTGTGTGCCTTTTAGCTCAGGTGTGGGGTCTGAGCCAACCAAAAAGATATAATGGTCCTGAAGACGCCGAAGAAGGGTGCAATCAAGAAGACAGTCGCTGCGGCCCCAGTTCCGAGAACAAAGGAACTGGTGGCGTCATGCAAGCCGGCAATAGAGAAAGATGAGATGAATCTAATGCTGACGGCCGACGAAGAGCAAGGTTCCAGTCCAGGGAAGACTATGCCGCTGTCTATATCGTATGAATTGCCGAATAACCTGCAGCCTGAATCAAATACAACGGAATTTATGAAACAGCCGCCTGGAATTAACGCATTAAAAACTGCTGATGAAGTTAGAAGCATAATTGCTTCGCCGAAGCCTGAAACGACATTTAATCTAGATTCAACAGCGATGTGGAATATGCAGCAGTTCCAAACTGCAAATCTCTCGACATGGTCGTTACTAAAAATGCGAAAGCAATTAGAAGAGGAGGAGGAACTGTTAAATAAACAGTTAAGGATAATAGAGCAAAAAAAGGAACTAGCAACAAAACAATTAGAACTAAACAGAGTCGAGAAGCTCTTGACAGAGTCGGAAGATGCAAGAACGGAAGGACTGGCTGGCCCAGCATTTGAAGAAGCTGCTGCGCTGGTACATGAAGATACTGCTGCCCTGAAACATGAAGATACTGCTGCCCTGAAACATGAAGATACTGCTGCCCTGAAACATGAAGATACTGCTGCTCTGAAACATGAAGATACTGCTGTCCCGAAACATGAAGATACTGCTGCCCCGAAGCATGAAGATACTGCTGCCCTGAAATATGAAGATACTGCTGCCCAGATGACCAAGAGTCCATTATTCACCATTCCGACGTTCGCCGCTGCCCTACAAAAAGTTCCAGAAGTTGGCCCAAGCTGTACACAGGGAGAAGAACTGCCGCTTCATTATAATGATGTTCAGGCAGCGTTGCCTAAGTATGACGGAGAAAACGCACATCAGCACGTCTGCAGATTTTTCGAGGATTTCGAGCAAGTGCTGAAGTTGACAGGAATCAGAGATAGTCGAAAATATGTCTATCTTAGAAGGTCCCTGACGGGTGCAGCTGAAATATGTCTCAAGATGTCACGCGCAGAGACTTACGAAGATCTGAAGGCGGCACTTCTGAAAGAATTCAATACTGTCGTTACACTGCAGGAAATTTATACAAATTTAAGAAGCCAACGTTGGAGGCCGGAAGAAATGACCCTGCATAAATTCATTTTGCAGATGCAGTTGAATGCTCTCCAAATCAAATTGGAAGAAGTTGAAGTGGTAGATATTATCATTAGCGCAGTACAAGCAAGCGGCTACGATGCTTCAGTACTGAAAGGAAGCAAAAACGTAGAAGAATTGAAGAGCAGAGCTAGTCGGTATTGGCATGAAATTGCAGTGAAAAGAATGGACGATAGACCGAACAACACTGCTGCTAGAAATCAATTTGAAACATACAGAAGAGAGCCTCGACATACTCATAATGCAAGTCAATCATCTGCTGTTGCTGTCCGACCGAGGATACATAGGTCTCCATCGCCACGGAGACCCCGAACGCTGCTGTCATCGCGGGAAGAAGGTGAGATAAGATGTTTCAACTGTTCCCGAATGGGACACTTCCAGAATCAATGCCCCTTCGAAAAAAGAGATCCCGGAAGCTGTTTTAAGTGTTGGCGGATGGGGCATAATCACAGCGAGTGTCCATACCCAAGGAAGTTATTGAAGACTCACGACGTTAGAGCCACCGACCGACTCCAGAATGCCACTTCCAGTGCATCGTTAGCTACTACGAAAGATGAGGATTTTAAGAGTTGCCACAGCCGCCTTGCAGTTTCGAATTGGGTAAGTGTCTTGTTTTCTGATAATATTGAGCACGGAAGAACCCCGAAGTTAACAAATGTTTTCTCTATGTTCGACACTGGTAGCCCGATCAGCTTGATTAGCTATGCACAACTGCCTCGTGGGATAACCGTTAGCAAGGAAAAGCCGAAGTACAAGGGTCTAGGCGGAAATACAATTGAAATACTTGGGACAGTCGAAGCGATTATTAACTATAAAGAAGAAAATAAATTAATAAAGCTGTACGTAATTGATGAAGAAAAACCTTTGTTTCCATTGATACTAGGAAGGGATTTTCTAGAAATTAATAATATTCACTTGGTAAAATGCAAGAAAATAAGTTATACCATAGAGCAACTGCTGAAAATAAGAGAAACATTGAACACTGAATTCGGTCCCTTCCGTGCTCAACGTAATGTCATGAGTGGGTTGATTAAATTTGATTTGATTAAAAAGGGTAACTATAGAGAAACACTTCCAGCTCAGTCTGCCACTCACGAAATGCCTCTAGAACCACCTCCACCTGCAGAAATTAACCACTATACTGCCTTACCAGACATATTTAATATTGAATTGGATGAACCAGAAAATGAATATCACATAAATTGTGAACTGACGTTGTTAGAACAGAAAAAGCTTATGTCCATAGTAACCACTGATTATATTTCAAAATCCGAATTTGCTGCAGAACCGTTAGAATATGAAATGAATATTCACCTGATGACGGAAGTCCCATTCCATTGTTCTCCGAGAAGGTTATCTATTCTTGAGAAAAAAGAGGTTAGAAAGATTACTGACGCTTTAATGGAAGAAGGGGTCATTAGACCTAGTAATTCTCCCTATGCATCTGCTGTTGTTTTAGTCCGGAAGAAAAATAATAAACTTCGGATGTGTATCGATTATAGGGGACTAAATAAACTAACGGTCAGAGATAACTTTCCACTGCCTCTAATTGAAGATTGCATCGAATACTTGGAGGGGAAGAAGTTCTTTTCGGTGTTGGACTTAAAAAGTGGATTTCACCAAGTGCGCATGGCGGAATCGTCCATTAAATATACTGCCTTCGTGACTCCAAGTGGTCAGTATGAATACTTAAAGATGCCTTTCGGATTGAAAAATGCCCCTGCTGTTTTCCAGCGGTTTATCAATACCGTCTTTCAGGACTTAGTCGAGAAAGGAAGCATCGTTGTATATATGGATGATATAATGCTGGCTACTAAAAGTTATGAGGAGCACTGTGATCTGTTATCCTTAGTATTAAGGCGTATTAAACATCGAGGCCTCGAGTTAAACCTGCCGAAATGTAGAATGGGGTACACTGAAGTAGAGTTTTTAGGGTACAAAGTATCTGCAGAAGGAATCGCTCCTAGCCAATCCCATTTGAACGCCATTCGGAAATTATCTATACCCAGGAATACCCATGAAGTGCAGTCAACCTTGGGGCTGTTCTCATACTTCAGACGATTTGTCCCTAATTTCTCCCGGATTGCAAAACCGCTGCAGAATTTGTTACGCAAAGATGCCAAGTTTGATTTTACTGAAGCCTGCTGCACTGCTTTCGAACAACTGAAGTCTCTGCTGATTGACGCACCAGTTTTGGCTATTTATAACCCTGAATCCGAAACCGAATTGCATACAGATGCTAGCTCGATAGGATTTGGCGCTGTCCTATTACAGAGACAGCCTGACAAGAAGTTTCACCCTGTGGCTTATTACTCCCGTACCGCCTCAGCAGCTGAATCCAGATATCATAGTTTTGAGTTAGAGACTCTGGCGATTATATACGCTTTGCGCCGTTTCAAGGTTTATCTGGAAGGAATACCTTTTCGAATCATTACGGACTGTAACTCTTTAACGCTAACTTTGGGTCGAAAGCAGATCAATCCACGGATTGCTAGATGGGCATTAGAGTTGGAAAATTATAATTATGAAATCCAACACCGCAGGGGGGCAGGCATGCCCCATGTAGATGCTTTAAGTCGATTGCCAATAGTGGCGGCTGCTGTTGAAGAAGGCATTGAACATCGGCTACAGATAGCCCAAGTACAAGATGTTATTGTTAAACAATTGAAGGAAGAACTGCAGAATCAAGAAGTCGAACCATATGAACTAATTGACGGACTGGTATTCAGAAAGGAGGGTCCAAAATCCTTACTATATGTACCTGCAGAGATGGAGGACAATGTTATTAGAATCTCTCATGAACTGGTTGGTCATCAAAGTGTGGAGAAGACGTTGCAGAAAGTCAAGTCAAGATATTGGTTTCCCGGAAGGCGATCTAAAATTGAAAAGTTCATACGTAATTGTATTCCTTGTATCATGTATACTTCTCCGGCGAGCACTACTGAACGTAACCTCCATAATATTCCGAAGAAGCCGGTACCGTTTGACACCCTGCATGTTGATCATTTTGGCCCACTACCCTCCCTGCAGTCAAAGAGAAAGCATATATTGGTTGTGGTGGATTCATTTACGAAATACGTTAAGTTGTATCCGACCAACAGCACCAGCACCAAAGAAGTCATTGCTGCCCTGAAGAGATACTTCGAGTATTACAGCCGACCAAGAAGAATAATTTCGGACCGAGGTACCTGCTTCACTTCACTTGAATTTGCGCACTTTCTGGGTAGCAATAATGTTAGTCACATTCAGGTAGCCACTGCTTCACCCCAGGCCAACGGACAAGTAGAACGAGTAAACCGAGTTCTGAAGAATATGCTGGGTAAACTTACTGATGAGATTGATCATGCAGATTGGGTCGCAAGGTTATCTGATGTAGAATATGCTATTAACAACTCGGTTAGCAGTGCTACCAATCAAACACCAAGCGAACTGCTGTTTGGTATCACCCAGAAGGGAAAACAAGTAAGCGAACTGGATGAATACTTGGAAGATAAAATAAAACCAGAAGATAGGGACTTACCCCGAATTCGAAGGGCTGCAGCTGAAGCCATTGAGAGGTCACAAAATTACAACGAGGAATATTATAACAGACACAGTAGACCAGCCAAGAAGTATCAGAAAGGGGACTATGTAGTACTTCGAAACGTGGACACTACAGCTGGAACCAACAAGAAACTGATTCCTAAATTCCGAGGTCCTTATGTAATTTATAAATGTTTGGAAAATGATAGGTATGTTGTTCGAGATATTGAGGATTGCCAGAATTCTCAATTACCTTATGATGGAGTGGTGGAGGCAGGCAGACTGAGGAGATGGCAAGTACACCCTGTATTAATTCAGAAACCTATTATACCCGACATTCCTGAAAACCAAGACATAACTGAAGGCCGGCACTCGCCCAATACTCAAAATATTCTTGAAGATAATGATGAAGATGCGGATGTAGAATACCAGAACGAAGAATGGTTGGAGGAAGACAACTGGGATCCAGAGTATTTGGATGAAGAGGACGATGTATCTGAAAACACTTGTGCAACAAGTCTGGAGAACCTATCGATCGAGGTCGATCGAGTGTCAGGTCGGCCGAGCTGTAAGGCAGCACCAGAATCCACCATTGCTGAAGATGCCGCTGTAATCAAACCGTCCATGTTGAGGCGGATAAAACATGTAAGCTGGGCTGACAACGCGCACGCATACATTGAAGACGATCAGACAGAAGAACGACGCGAGAAGTAGACTGCGTAGAATTGTGATAGTGATTGACAGAGAATCACAGTGAACTTAATAAAGATTTATTCAATTTTACTAGTAACAAGTGTCTTTAATTGTGTGCCTTTTAATATATTATAATAGATTCGCAGCAAGTCGTTTCCGTACTTTTGCTGCAAATAAAATCTTGTTGACGTCATCGCTTCCCCTCTTTCAGCAAGTTGAAGAAAATTACAGCCGAACTGAGCTGAGGCATTTTGCTGCAGCTTGTCAAATCGACTACGATGGGCTTGGCGCGAGCCTTTGAAATGTATATATATTCAAATGAGCGCGCGAAGAAAAATCTTTTCTGTGCAATATTCCAATGAACACGGAATATATTTCTCGCACAACGTTTTTATTGCTATTACAAAATATCCAATGGTGGATATTTAGTGCATGGTGTGCACTTATTTGTATATGATCGACTTCGGTGGAGGCTAGGTTTTAATAAGGACAAAACTGATTTGTACTTTGAACTTGTTAGTCATTGCAACTGAAAATGAAATGTATTGTTGGCGGGAATATGCTGTTCTTTTATTTTGCAGGCATAATAATATAGATGAATTATAAATTTTGTTTCGCAGGCGGATCAATATTGATATGGGCTCCATTAATAGAGCCTGTTATATCTATTAATGGAACTCATAATTGCGCACGAGCAAAATATGATAATATTGTAGATGGAAAAGGATATGTTCACAAGGTGTTTCCAATGCATATGATGGCTTCATCTGGTGTGTGGGCTGTGATCATGACACCAATGTTTCTCACAATTGTTTTTTTTATTTTGCATACTACAAAATACATACTACAAAGATAAGGCTGATTTAAGGTCCGCAAGAACGTTTTTCGAAATTCAAATCAACGCAGCTGTCACTTTTAGTGTCTTCTTCTTACTTGCAGCAAGTTGCAGCAGCGCGTTTCTGTACTTTTCCAAATGTTCCCCCACCACAAAAATAATCAAGCTGTAAAATTCTGTTACTGCTGCATTTTGCTGAAAGTACGGAAACAGACCTAATACCGCACGCACCGCATTAATTTGTGTTTTAGCTGTTCACTAGCACTGTTCCGCGGACCTCACTTTGTTTTCACTTCACTCACTTCAACACAACCTGTACAATTTACGATTTCCCGCGGACGTCCCATAAGACTACGTGTGTTTTTCGCGACACTTTGACAGTATAGTGTGACGTCATTATTCTGCATTACGGCCCGTACTTCTAGGAGGCATTGCCTGGTTACACTGCAACGTGACTAAGTGTCAGTGATGTAGAAGAATTTTCAGTTGATGTTAGCGACATCTCTGTATCCGCCTGTAGCCTTCTCATGAATAATCGGACGCTCCTTCACTTGGGCTATCAGCATCTTTATTGTCACCTCGTTATCCAACACTGCATCTTTAATTGACTGCATTTTGAAATAATACTTTACAATTTTTTCAATCAATGTGAATACGAGTGTGGAATTCGACGACTCACTTTACCCCTGATATTAACCACGTACCTAATTAGAGCTAGGTGAACTCAAAGCTTGGTTCGCGGGCCTTCGTCCGAACTTGGATTCGAATCAGGGATCCCACAAGCAAGAAGTCAGTAATCTACCAACTAGACTAATAAAGTATTTTAAATTACTATATTCAATTTGCTATTAATTATCTTTCTAATTTGCTACTAACTATCTTTTTATTTTACTTTTACCTATCTAAGCTATTACCAATAAAAATTGTTTTCGAATTCCTCAAAAATTTAGTAATATAAAATCAACTCTATTTACATTTTCGCATACATTTCAAATCCCGCGCGTTTCTCAAGTAATTACAGCTGATTGCAACTCTTCGCTGCGACAAAAGTTGAATCCATTTCGACCTGAGCTGCGCCTGGCTGCGCATAGCTGCGACTTGGTGTGCTCGCTGCTATGGAAAACCCATATGCCTGAATTACACTCGACGCAGCGAGGCGCAGCCATCAGTGACCAAGCGCAGCCAACGAAATCGTCTGGTTACACTGCAACGTGACTAAGTGTCAGTGATGTAGAAGAATTTTCAGTTGATGTTAGCGACATCTCTGTATCCGCCTGTAGCCTTCTCATGAATAATCGGACGCTCCTTCACTTGGGCTATCAGCATCTTTATTGTCACCTCGTTATCCAACACTGCATCTTTAATTGACTGCATTTTGAAATAATTCTTTACAATTTTTTCAATCAATGTGAATACGAGTGTGGAATTCGACGACTCACTTTACCCCTGATATTAACCACGTACCTAATTAGAGCTAGGTGAACTCAAAGCTTGGTTCGCGGGCCTTCGTCCGAACTTGGATTCGAATCAGGGATCCCACAAGCAAGAAGTCAGTAATCTACCAACTAGACTAATAAAGTATTTTAAATTACTATATTCAATTTGCTATAAATTATCTTTCTAATTTGCTATTAACTATCTTTTTATTTTACTTTTAACTATCTAAGCTATTACCAATAAAAATTGTTTTCGAATTCCTCAAAAATTTAGTAATATAAAATCAACTCTATTTACATTTTCGCATACATTTCAAATCCCGCGCGTTTCTCAAGTAATTACAGCTGATTGCAACTCTTCGCTGCGACAAAAGTTGAATCCATTTCGACCTGAGCTGCGCCTGGCTGCGCCTGGCTGCGCATAGCTGCGACTTGGTGTGCTCGCTGCTATGGAAAACCCATATAGTCAACTCAACTGACAGCTTGGCTGCGCCTGACTGCGCCTGGCTGCGTCGCAGTGTGCTTCAGCGGATATAGTCAACTCAACTGACAGCTTGGCTGCGCCTGGCTGCGCCTGGCTGCGTCGCAGTGTGCTTCAGCGGTCAAGCTCGCAAATTCAAAAGGTTAATTGTGAACCGATAAATTTTCGTATTGAGCTGAGCCATGCAAAAACCAATTTACTGGTAGCGTATACAGCACGCGCTTAGTCCACAGACTATACACCATATTCCACCTGAATTATTTAGTCCACCGGGTGTAAACACTCAGTACCCGACCCAAGCGATAGGTCAGTCCACGATTTCAAGCGACCTGACCTAAAATAGGTCGTGGACTAAAAAGGCTCTTTCTGACATACGCAAACACGAGTGAACATAAGTTCCCATACAGCGTATGAGCGAACGTATGTCAAGTCGTATCTGATCACCACTTTAAGCATAGTACTGAGTTCGATTTCACGTGAAATTTTCATACAAAATTTCACGCGAAATCTGTTTCGGCGAAAATTTAGTTTGAAAATAAGCAAGTTTGGTACTGTGTTCTTAGCATGAAAAGTTGCTTTGAAGTTGCTTTCGCTTCGAAAACATAGATGGCACTAAAACATGTTGTCAATCATTTCACGCCAATTTAGTTTGTGCAGTTCATTCTTTCGAGCTAAAAAGTGACATTTAGTGTTTCAATTTCAAAATTGAGCAGTGCAAATGACTTTCCAATAAGAAAATCGATCGAAAATTTAAATTCTTGACATTTTATCCGTCAAGAATGAGCAGTGTCTCTGCTTTTCTCTGTTGTCAAAATTTTCGTCTGTTTGGGTGCAACATATGCTTTGCGTGGTTTACCTCGATGCATATGCGTATGTACGTACGCAGACTAATCACTGGTTGAACCTAGATGAGTAATATTTCGACTCTCGTTATTGCCCGAATTATCGAAAAATGACAGTACACACAGCTGTTTCACGTCACAGTGACAATCAGCCTGACATTTCATATATCGTTCTCCCGTTCTCCTCAGTTCTCCTCGTCCAACTTTCTTTCACTTTCGTACGCACGTCTACCGTCTGCCAATTGACGCTTGCTCCAGGTTGTACGTTTTCGTTTGTGATAAATACATTTTAAGTTAAACTGAGTGAAATGAGCACTTAATCTGGACCGTTTGGATAGAGTTAAGCGCGAGATCATTGCCATGGGTCAAGACCAGAGTAAATTAAATGGTCTAAGGGTCGATGAAAAGGCTGTAGAAGTTACGGATTTTTGGTCACTCTATAATGCGGAAGTACCAAATGAGGACAGTCCCACACTTTTGTCAATCTTCAAGGGAGAGCCATTAGTTAACGGCCAATTGTGGGTCATTCAAGGACCATTGGATCGAACTATTAAGGTTGTAAAACAACACAACCAAAACATTCGTTGAATTAGATTTGAGTTTTACAGAATTTGATGATCTATAGACATCCGTCGATATTGAAGTACGTAACGTCATGGGAGCGTGGCTCACAAAAGCACTTGGCTACGGAACGATGTCGACCACTTTCACTGGTCATCCAAACTCAGAGTGACATACAAATATGCTTAGGTCTGCGAAATGTATTATGTAGTTTGATATTTCTCGTGGAACAGGTATGTAGTACTTAAAACTGCAATTTAGAAAGTAGTATAAATTTCTGCAAGTGAACTGAGTATTTCTTGGCAGAAATGGCCGCTTCTTTTGATTGAAACCACACATAGAAAAGCAGTATAACGCATATTAAACAAAGGTCTTATCTTATAATATTTCAGGCCAAAGCTCGTCACCTCAACGTGTGCACATCATCAATCTACGTGAATTCCGAAGGCGAGTGGCGACTAGGGGGATTTGAATACGTTTGGAAGAGCAAAGATTTAAGCAAAGGCCTTTTGGAACAGTCTAAACCATACCGTTACAATAAAGCAATAGATCCAAGTGAGTCCAGATCAGACGGACAGTACCTTGAACAATATTCCTTGGCTGTTTTATGCGAAGATATTCTTCGTAATAGTAAAAATGTTAATACACCATACGTAGCTGAATTCCGAGACTACTGTGCTACTCATCTAAAGCATCAAAATGTTGCCATGCGGCCAAAACTATCAGCAATCCTTCTGCATCCATATTTCAATCACGAATTCGTGCTAATTCATTCATTCCTTATGGAGCTACCGCTTAAAAATTTGCAGGAAAAACAAGACTTTTTCACAGGGCTTATAGATCGACTACGCTATTTCGATGAAGAAGTTGTGGCATCACAAGTTGGTGGACTATTGTTATCGCGGATGGTTTTACTCGATCCAACAGCCCAACTGTGCGTAACACCATACGTTCTGAAAATCAAAAACGACATATCGTCTGCCCTGTTTTCTGGGCCCGCATTTACAAAATACATCATTCCGAAAATTAAACAGATATTTTGTGTTCGAGATGCACAAATACGTCTAATCCTCTTGGAATATTTCAATGAGTACATGCGTCTGATTACTAAAGAAGAACTGCAAGAGCAAATCCTCCCGAATCTTTTGCTGGGAATAAAAGACACAAACGACATCCTAGTAGCAAAAACACTGCGATGCCTAGCTGATTTGGTTCCAATTTTAGGATCTGCCATTGTCATTGGCGGCAATCGTGGGCGTCTTTTTGCAGATGGAAGGCCACAAGGTCCACCAGATTCTGCGAAGCATTGGGTTGAGCCCAGATCTATTACACCGGTCATGGCATCCGGTGAGCATATGGTTTCAGCAAGTCCCCTCCCGGACAACGTGGATATTAGTGGAAGCTATGTGTCAGTTGGAGATACAGATAATCTTCTTATGCCTGAACGTCTGAGTCCGGATGGTGGAGAAGATGTGCAAGGAACAACGGATGCGGAATTAGAAGAAGATGCTTGGAGCGATTGGGAAAATGATGAGACACATGTTGCTGCAGATGGAGAAAATGAAGCAGCGGAGGACGAAAATTCGGGTATAGTGACAGCTGGTGGCGATACACAAGTCGTGACGAATGTAAACACTCGAGACCCAGCCAGTCCAACAAAAACGTCGCCTAGTCGAAGCAACATAAACAGTAAATCAAAACCCACAACTGCAACGGCAGTTGATTTCGATGACATAAATGAACTAGATATTAAAAGTAAGCGATTTATAAAATCACCAGTTGATGAAATCGATTTCTTCAAAGATATGGAACCTGTTATACAAACTGCTTCTGTAACGGTAACGACAATGCCTTTAGTAGAAGTTGATAATAGAATAGAAGACGTCGACATCAACAAATTGAACATCTCGACCCAAGAAAATGGCAATGAGAGTAGTAAAAAGACGATCGAAGACAATGTTGTTATTGATACAAGTCGTTTTCAAATTAAGGTAGCCGATAATGAATGTGAAGCTGGATGGGACGACGAAATCAATGACTGGGGTGATGATTGAGATAATATTTGAATGTAATGATTTTGCGTATTGTATAAAAAGGGCTATGCTTCAGCGGAGAATATATTGTTTTAAAGAAATTTTCGACCTGTATTTTATATTTACGAAAGGATTTATAGTTGTTTACATTAAATTAAATATTCGGTTTGCGTTAAATCTGAGGTAAGATACTGTGTATATTTCTTATTATGTATGTACAGTGGCGAATATTTATTATCATATTTTTTATTTATTTATTTATTTATTATTCTCCAAATCAACAGAAACAAATCCAATTAGTGATTAAACCAAGAATAAACTTATATATATAAAAGAAAAAACACAAGAAAAGAATGAAAATAAGATATTAAGTATAAAACTTCAAAAACAAAAGAATAAAAAAAGAAAAAAGAATAAATTCAAATTAAACAGAGTATATAAAAGACGGTAAATAAAAAAAAATTAAATTTGAAACTCATCTATTTAATTGATTTCGTAAGAAAAAACGCTTGTTCTTAATTTTTCTTTCGAAGTTCGTAACGTGATGATGGAGTAACGGATGTACGGACAAGGATACATTCAACAAGCGGGGAAGGTATGAAGTCGGTACAGGAGGTCACGCTAAGTGTTTGCCGGACAGCTGCTAAACACCACCACCGTCAGATATACCAGTGATTGAACGATCACGATCTTTGCGGAAGTCACTAAAGAGAGGTAAAATTTCGCTATGGAATATATCCTCAGTCAGCCAGGTTTCAGTAAGGCAAAAAATGTCGTCAAACGAGATAATTGAAGAAATTTCAAGTTCATTAGTTATGGTCCTCACCCAATCATTTATTTTGTGCAAAGGTCCTACCCAATACTATGACATGCAACCCCATATCATCAAACTCCTACTGCCGTGCTTCAATGTTCTCTTAACACATTTAGAATTAAATTCTTTGTTAGCAGGATGTCTAGCATATATTTTGCCATCTGATCCATGCTTGTAGACTTTTTTTCATCAGACCATAGGATATATTTCCATTGATCAACTGTTCATTTCTCACGTTTTCTTACAAATTCTAATCGTTTTCAACGATTCTTACCCGAGATTAACGGAACCCTACGGGCTGATCTTCCAAACAGTCCATCTTGACACAATCTGCGTTGAACTGTTCGAGGGCTAAGTTCTACTCCTACTCGATGAAGTAATTGTTGAACAATGTTAGTATGGGTCCTTTTTGGATAAATTAATAATATATTTGTCAATACGGGGAGATGTTTTTTTCAATCTACATTTCCTTTTGACGTTACTTACTACGCCATACTTTTTAATGCACTTATTTGCATTGTACACCACCTTCCTGAAGCATTTTACACTTTCCTTTCTTTTCACTGCATCGATTATAGTTTTCCGGAAGTCACTTTTTTATTTCCTTGTGACGATACTGTTATATTATACAAAATATACCTGAAACTGCTTCCTAAAACTAAAAAGTGTTCATTACTAAAAGGGCCATTGGAACGATTTCATTACTAAGAGTAATACAAACCAAATTGGTAAATTTCCAAACCTTGCTCGAATATAAAATAGCAAACATCTTTTTATACGAAATTATTCAATTTTTATTCAACTTGTTTTTACCAACATATTTGATATAAATTCGCATTACAAAGCATTATATTGATTTTTCAAATTGATATCGAACATTATCTATGCATTATATAACTGCCGTTTATACAGTTTGTCAACCATTCTGGGGATGATTTTTTTTTAATGATTATTACCTTTAGATTACTGCAATGTGAAAGCTAAGCATGCCATAATATTGCTAGGGGTCCTTCCGAATAAATTATTCTTACTGAGATTACTTCCACCATGATGTTTATTGTTTAGTCTAAATTTTGATCGTGCAACTAATATAGCCGATCGCAGACTGTGAACAAACCATAGTTTATTTTTTAGAAAAACTCCTTAGTTATTGTTCATATTTGCATGGTTTTTAATCTTTGATCTGTTAAGATTTGCTTTTCTGGATTCATTGCAAAAATGGGCTAAGATTTCCTCTAATTGTGTTTGGAGCAATTTGAGTCTTTCCATTTTGCATGCAAATGGAATTTTCGTGCTGACAATGTAATTGGAAGTCTCGTACGTTATCTCATCAATGACTGGGTGACATATTGGCAACAAGTAATACGTTTCAAAAGAAAAGAAGTTCAGTTTAACTCTTACGTATTTTGGGGCGAATAATCATGATTTAGTATCAGTGAAATTGTTTCATCATGCTTTCTCCAAACACTACAGTTAAAACATTAAACTGCAGGCAAATAATCACAAAAAAAGTAGTAAGGTTTTTCCTACTAAGTCAAAAATTAATATTATAATTTAGCCTGAAAGAGTTTTGGTGTAGAAGCAATTCGAATTCTAATACGATGTTTTAATTTAGATCGCATTAAGCTCGTTTTTCTGATGTAATAATTTAGCTTTTATGCAGAATGCAATTTTATGTTTTGTACCCAGTTTCTCCAAAATCCAAAAATTCACATTTGTAATAGAAAATTGGTTTGACCCGAGAAACTTGATTATTTGTGATGTGTATACCTAGAGAGTGGGAGGCGAAGTAATAAAATAACTATGCATCTTTGGTGTAATTGTTCTTTCTAAAATATATTTGAATATCTTACACAATCGACGAGCAGTACTTCTCTCTAATATAAATTGTACCCGGGTTAAATTTATCTTATGAAAGTACCCATTGAATATGTTTTTTTTTCTAGGAGGAAATTTTCTTCTGATCTACTTAAAAGAATATGCAAGCAATTACAAAAGTGGCGAAAAACACCAATGATGATTTTATCATGGCTAATTATTGTTGGTGTTTTTTTTAATTTCAATTTCTTCAAAAATCATTTGTTTTGTATTTAAAAATTACCTTCAGAAATAAATATCGTCTTCTCTCAAAATTATGTTGAATGCAGAAATGATAGCCAAGCAGAAAAAATTCATAAAATCGATCACTTTTTAACTTCACCTAGACTGAAAAGTATAATACAATGTAATAGACTGAAAACTAGTTACCGGAAGTGACAGCTTTTGTCGATTAAAAGAAAAATTATTTAAGAATCTCGTTGTCTTTTATTTAAATATTGTATTTAGTTTCTCTATCATGCTATTTAAATCCACTATTATAAAACCTATTCATAAAATGTCTATTTTGCACACTGTACATTCTAAAAAAAATTCCATAGTTCTCTTCATATTTTTACTTAGCGGGCTTGCTTTTGCTCCTGATTCTGTCTCGTTTGCAAATAAATAATATATTTAAGGTAAAATTCAATTTAAAAAATGATATAAAAAATATCAATAATATCTTCGTCGTATTTTCACTTCTGAAAATCACTTATACACTATGCATAATTCATGTTTTTGATTATTTCGTTTTTCTCGACGTATTTCCTCTCATTTTTCTAAAATACATAAGATATCTAAATCTTGCATTAAAACGGAGCAACAACAAAAGCTATTTATAAGCTAGGTATATTATTTGCTTTAATTAAGAGAAAGTTATAATATCATCCACAGCTAAATAAAATGGTAAATGTATGTATGTTCTATTACTATTATTATAATAATAATCGCAAATGATGACTATCATTCACCAGCAAAAGTAATATGTAATTAAATACGAAAAATAAATTATTTAAGGATACAATGAGTTTAAAAAATAAACATGCTACATATAATAGTAAAATTAATTTCAAAGAAACAATGTAACTATCGTTCGATTTAGTTATCAATAAAATATTCTCAAAATTGCAACAAACTTTCCATCTTTTCAGACAAATTTCCAATGCTATGAAGAATATATCGAATAAAATGTGATATAATCAAATAATTAAAAAAATATCTTATATTATTTAGATTATCCGATAAATTGCGCATAACCAAAACTTATATTAAAGACTCGGTCATGCAATCACACAATATATAAAGTTATAATAGTTGTTTTTAAATAAGAAGAAAATATATATAACACGGAAAATCGACTCAATGAGCAATTAATTCAAAAATAAATTGGATGGTTCACATACTGTCTTGCATTCTCTTGGTGTGATATCTTATAATTTATATACGCCTCTTTAAGGGTTATGTTTTTTTTTTGTTTGTTGTATGCTAATATTTTTTATAGCATAATATAATAGTTTTTCGTTACTCAGCTATAGTCTTCGGTTTCACCAAGTGTCCAATAATGATCGAGAATATCTTCACTTGTGAATCGTACGTCTGGATCGGATTGTAACATATTTGATATGAGATCGCGTACACCTTCACCGATATCGGTCCAGTAGGGTTCCGGAAATTCATACACACCCGACAGAATAGCATCGAAAAGTGGTTCTTGTTGATTGTCCAGCGAAACAAATGGCGGAAATCCACACAGTAAAATGTAGAGTATGATGCCAGCTGCCCATACGTCGATCTATTTTGATACAAATGAATAGATTTTAAAATTGATGTCTTTTCGGTTTGCTCAATTATTTACTTCACGAAAATTTTAGAAAATTCGTTCAAACGTTTACAAAAAACGTGTAAGCTATGTATATTTTTTTACAATGATTTGAAATTAGATTAGTGATGAGTAATTTAGAATCGCTTATTGAAAAAGAATTCAGAAATATTGAAACAAATAAAATTTGTGACAACAAATGAATGACGACAATTCGTAGTCTGTAACAGTGAATGGAGTTTTACAAAATTGTATAAAAGTTTCGATAAAGCTATAATCACTTTAAATGGCATAGACTCAAAATTTGACATTATTGTTTTGACTGAAGCTTGGTTTTTGAATGATAACTGCTGAAATATAAGGCTAATAATCAAGCCAAACTGTTAGAAACATTGAATGTGATGGTATTGTATACGAAAATTATGTATAGCATATATTCAAAATATATATAGGTCAATATCCTTGTTTTCGACATTGATAATGCTTACTACTTCCACGTTCCTATTCCCCTATCATATGAATTTTTTGAAATAAAAAATCAAAATTCGGATCAAAATTCAAATTCAAATCATAAATTCTTCAACTTCAAATGGATGCTCAATAAGTCAAAACTTTCTCTCGACTCAAAACTGCTCAACTATAAGTCTGTTCTGAAGCCAATCTGGACCTATCCTATGGCATACATCTCTGGAGAGCAGATCACTCATTATCACCTAGCGAACCAAATTAAAAATACTCAGATCTACAGGGTGAAGTGCCACAGACAGATGGATTGCGAAATTGAATAAATCACAAACTACTGAACATTTTTCAGGTTTTTTTTTTTATTTTTCCTCTATTTTATAACAATGGAAATTTAAAATTACAAAGCTTTAAATAGTGTATCGCTCAAACGTGCTCGTTTCCCCGTATACACTGCAACAGCCTTTTTCTGAAGTTTTCGTGCACTCTTTGAAGCAGTCTGACAGGAATTTCTGCGATATTGATCCAGATGTTGTTCTTGAGGGCTGCCAAGGTCCTAGAGCAGTCATTGCAGACTTTAAATTTGAAATTTCCCCACAGGAAAAAAATTGCAAGGAGCCAAATCAGGAGAGCGCGCTGGCCAGTTCAAATCTCCTCTTAAAGAGATGAGGCGTCCGGGGAACCTTGTTCTCAAAAAGTCCATGACCATCCTTGCTGTGTGGGCTGCGGCTCCATCCTACTGAAACGAGACGTCTTCCAGTTCAAACTCCAGTTCAGGCAAGAAAAAATCCTGGATCATGGTTATGCAAAAGCTGAGTTGACCAAAACGGCTCGGTTGTCTTCTTCAAAAAAGTAAGTGCCGATGATCCCATTTCTTGAAAGGGCACACCATACTGAAAGCCTGTCGGAGTGCAGAGGCCTCTGGTGGAGCTCATTCATTCAAGAAACAATTCGATTTCGATGGAGAACACGGCCGCGGGGGGGCAATATCCAACCTCAAACGAAAGGCACGCTGTACGCGGATGATTGAATGAGCTATTTCAAAATAGGCTTTTACACAAAACGTACGCTGTTGCACAGACCACTCCAGGCTGGCGACTGAGTGGGGACACAACATAAACCTCCCATCCTCCTAACTCGCCGCGCCCACTCCCCGCCACCCAAGTATGCTACAAGAGGAATGCCCCCACTCTCAAATCCATCTGTTTGTGGCGCTCCACTCTGTATTACACAGCTCAACAAAATTAATTTTTTTTTTGTTACGCTGGATGTCTCTGCGGATTTCTATAATTTTAAGTACACAGTTTACGAATATATTCATGAAAGTACTGAATTGGCTCTGGTTTTTATGATATTGATGTGTACATCATGTTCAAAATAATAAACAATTTACTCGGCTCCTCGCAACACGAGTTATTAAGAAGCGTTTGGTTCCTGGTTACATTAGATTACGTGATTGAGCCAGTGAACTCAAACTTTGCGAATTCGCCAAAAAATTCATTCATTCATTAAAAAGATTAGAGGATGCACGACGCGCATTTGGATAAGTTACAAATCTAAGGTTTGATTTGAATATGTACTATTTTTTCGTCCGTTCAAATATGAGTTCATCGCGAAGAAAGTGCATATATAGTCCTGATGAAATACACGAAATATCACAGAAAGAAGTTTATACTGTTTATTTCGGACTACATATTGAAAAGCAAGATAAATCATGGGTGCCGCATAAAGTTTCTAAATCGTGTGTTGAATCTTTACGTTTGTGGAAGAAAGGAGAGAGCCACAGGTTCGATTTTGGTATCCATATGATCTGGATGGAGCCCAAGAATCATTTCGATGATTGCAATTTTTGTATAGTAGACATCAAAGGTTTTAATCGAAATAAAATGTAGAAATATCCAGCTTTGCAGTCTACAAAATGTATTGTCTTGCACAATGAAAATTTTCCTCGGCCTATATATGCTTCAAAAGTAGTTTGTATGCCCTCAGAATCTATGGTGTTACCAAACTCACAGCATTCAATCCAATATACTAATGGAAGTAAATAAGAAGCTGAAACATCAGCACCGCAGTTGATTTTTCAAAATGAGCTCAGTGATAAAATACGAGACTTAAATTAACAAAACTTAAATAAACAAGCAGAACTTCTTGCTTCAAGACTAAAAGAAATGAATTTATTAGAACCAAATGTAACAATTACAGCATACAGAACAAGAGAAAGTGTTTTCAATTTTACCTTTAGTTCTTAGTGAAAATGAAGAACTGGTCTACTGTAATAATATTGCTCAGTTAATTCTAGATATGGAGTTAAAACAATACAAATTTACTGATTCATTGATAGCTGCAAAAAGAGTTTAAAATGCGTTCTATTGCACAATCGAAATCAGTTTGCATCAATCCCAGTTGCCCATTCAACAAAACTCAAAGAAGAATATCAGAATATTGGATTGGTTCTCCAAAAAAAAAAAACGAACATCAATGGCCGGTTTTTGTTGTTCTTGGAAATGGTAAACTTTTTACTTGATCAGATCAGCCTCCACTTCATATCAAGTTAGGTATGATGAAACGGTTCGTCAATGCGCTGGACAAGAACGGAGAAGGCTTTAATTATATTTGTCAAACATTTCCTAAGTATGTAGAAGTTGAAAGCTGGAATATTCGATGGCCCTCAAATTCGGACATTTATAAAAGACACAAACCTCATAAAAGTTATGACTAATTCTGGATATGAAGCTTGGAGGGGTTTTGTGTTGGTTGTAGAAATTTTTTGGGCAACTAAAGCACCAAATTACAGAAGAATTGTGCAAAAGATATTGGCGAGCTTCAAAATTTTAGGAGCAAATATGAGTATAAAGCTACACTTTCTTCACAGTCACCTGGATAGATTTCCTGATTACCTGGGAAAAACGCTTCCACCAAGACTTCAAAGTAATGGAGGAAAGGTATTAGGGTAGGCGGGATCATCACATGATGGCAGACTATTGCTGGTCATTACAGAGCGATTGTCCGAAAAAAAAATTACAAATATAAAGTGTTTCTCTGAAGTATAACATAATTTTTGCTAATTTTTTTCTCTTTTTACTTCTGTGTAAATTAACAGATTACTAAAACATCATTTTTCAATAAAAAATTGATTTTATAGAATGTACTTGTTTTATTTTCTCAGTTTTTCTGCTATTTATAGTTTAATAAGAAAATTAAGATTAGAAAATAACCAAAGCCAATAGGCCAAAAGCATTCATAGTTTCATAAATTGTTGGTGTAAATTTACTCAAAATTATTATTAAATCAAGGGCAACAAAACCACTGTTGACAAGTGTTAGCGGAGCCCCGTGGTGCTTCCGTAACGCAAATTTTCACAAGGACTTGCATATCGAAACAATTTTAGAGGAAATTAATATATTGCAGCCTTTGCTCTTCATCCCAACAAGATGGCCAAGTGAATACTAAACCATTGTCAATATGAAAGTGAAAATTGAGAGGAACTGACCCATTAGACCTTCAATCTCCAACGTAGAACAAAGAACTTTGTATAGTCACTTGCTTCGATTTCACGTTATGGGTATTGTAACTCTAGAACTGAAGATGCACATCATTTGTTCTAATATCTTAGAATCTCCAACTAACTCAAGCATCTTATACGAAGCTAACCGTTAATAAATTTAATTTATAATAATCAAATAAAAGTTTTTGCCCGTTTTCCTTTACATATCCAATATTATTACAGTCAAATTCATTCAGCTAAGTCCACAGATTAATACAATTGTTTAGGATTGCCAGAGCTGAAGCTTAGTTAAAGCACCTACCAGATATATTTTGCGAAATTTGTAGTATATTTAATGAATGGTTGAATAAAGGTAGGTAGGTAGGTAGATTGAAGTGGCTGCCGATCGACAGAGGCCTGCCGACAGACACACCTAGGTACACCAGAGGCCCACTGCGCTGCCACAAATTACAATTAATTAAATCAGGAAACCATCTGCTTCCTTTGACGAACCGCACTATCCTCTTTAATTGACCAGGGACAGCTCTGTTAGATTTGAGAAAAAGAGTGCATCAAGAGCCGCCACTCTTCTCCTTGCCAAAGCCGGGCACTGCCACTTGGGATGTAGGACGGCTTTCTCCTCGTCCTCAGAGCCACAACTCCCACAGAAGTCGTTGAACCCTGCGCCCAATCGTTGCGCATGCCGTCTTATGAGGCAATGGGCCGTAAGTACGCCTACAGTGCAACGCAGAGCGCTTCGAGTTAAGCCTGATAGCTGCCTGGTGAGATGCGCACCCATGGATACCCAGAACTGCCTTGTTATGGCACAGAATGATTCATCTGCCCAGGACTTCCTAGCGTCCGCAAGATATTTTTGCCTGATGGCCAATGTGACCGATGCCATCTGTATACCTTTTGAGAAGGAGCATCAGACCTCCGATAGCAAGGCACCAAGGCTAGCTAGATCATCGGCCTCACAGTTGCCCTGAAACCCTTATGTCCAGGTACCCAAATCAATTGAACAGCCGAATGTCTCGATATATCCCAAGAACCAGCAAGGGACTTATGTAATAACAGCTTGGCTATCTATGAAAATACGAATATTGAAACCGAATATTGAGTCATCGGTGTACACAGAGCCATCGGTGTACACATGGATACACTCACTTTCGAGGATGACACCATCCCACCGTTAATCTCTACCAGGAATGAGAGTTGTGAACTTCAAATCTAGTAGGAAGTGCGGAGCGATGTAGTCAACACCCGCTGGAGCGGGAACTCCCTCGGTCAAAATCCTCGCATGGCCGAACTCTATTCTATTTTAAGCTGAGATACAATTTAGCCTCGCAGTAGCAACATTAGCTTTGTGTAAGATCAGTAGATTGATTGGTAGCCAATGAAGCAACATGAAAAGTGACTTAGTAGGGGTGGAGCGGAGCGCTCCAGTTACCAGAATGCAGCCATCCTCCGCACTTTTTCAAGCTGGCGTTTGCAGGTAGCCTTAAGAACAGCCTGCTACCCCAAACAATAGAATTGGCTCAGCCACAGCAGTATAAAACCAATTCCCAATTTGCCGCTATGGCTCTTTTACAGCAGTAAAGTGCATTGAAAGCATTCCACGTTCTTTCTGCTATATTGGTTGAATAAAACAATCTAATTTAAATCAACAATTTGGAGATGCTTCTATCTTAAGAAAACATATATCCATGCAGCATCTACATTTCCAATGTTAATTAGACTACATAAATTTCACCAAAGTTGAACATACCTTCAATCCGTATCCTGTTTCCATAAGAATTTCCGGTGCAACATAAGTAGGTGTTCCACACACGGCAAATAATGGTTCAGTCACTTCACATGCCAAACCGAAATCAGCAAGTTTCAGCATTGTAACATTTCCTTTCTCATCAAGCTCGACCTGGATATGAGAATTGAGTGACACTTTTAGTTTCAAGAATTCCCACTTCATTTATCAAAATCACTTACAAGTAAATTTTCTGGTTTAATGTCGCGGTGCACAATGCTCATGGAATGCAAATAGGCCATGGCAGAAGCTAAGTGTCCTATCATTACTCTGGATTGATCTTCTGAGAATCTTGTTACACGTGTAATCGCGTCAAATAAATCACCACCTGTAGAAAATTTGTTTAGTAGTAAAAATTCATATCTGCGTGAAAACCTACGAACTCACCACTAATATACTCGAGTACCAAGTACATATTGTTCTGCTGGTCGACATCCAGAATCAATGAAATGATATGACGATGTTTCAATTTCTTCATGACACGTACTTCTGCGTCGATGTAGTGCTCTTTGCCCTTACACTTTGACTTATCGATAATTTTCAATGCGTACATATCATTCGTCTTCTTATCTTTAACATTCAAAACAATCGCGAAGTTACCATCGCCTATAATCTGTCCTAGCGAGTATCGTTCACGTATGATATTAGGAAGATCTTGCGGTTCGATTCCAGTCTCATTAAGTGTCTCCTCGACACAGTCATAAGTAACATTATGTACATTTTTATTTTTAATGGGCATTTTTGGTTTAGGGCCTGTACAGGTTGCACCATTCCGCAGTGTTTTTCGTGTTTGCTTAATTACTTTACTTTCTTCTAATTCTAATTTGAAATCGTCGGGGCTAACACGTTCCGTGCCGTAGGCAAAGAATACATCTTCTTGACCGAAAAAATCGGCCAATTGAAGACATGGTGCGCCGGATAGTGCAAAAACTTTGCGAACACAGCCTGTATCGAGTTTAACGCATTGCGTTATTGCCTGCAGTACATGATCATAGCTTGGACTATTCCTTTTGTTAAGCAGCAGTCGCATAACCTGAAATCGAATGAAGCAGACAAGTTTGAATTAGTTTACTTCATTTCAGTTCATACGAAAATTTGTAAATAATCTCACCTTTCTGGGTTTGGTACCATTTCGAATTAATGTTACGATTCGCGGATGAACAACACTATCACGTTCACTTAGCCTTAATATCGGACTACCGTTTGTACCATTCTTAAGCGGCGATGCTGGGCGAAAGATTCGCGACAAACGATTATTTGTCTTATTCGAGTTGTTTGACTGTTGAACATTGTATTCAATCTTCTTGAAATTTTCATTGTTACAGGAGCATACGTAGTTCTGTCCGTCCTCTAGTTCATCTAGATTGGAGACCTGCAATAAAAAACATTTCAAAACCTCATAATGCAAATTCGACAGATAATTGAATTTTTAAAAATAATTCACTACACTGTATATTAATACCTTTTTCCCGCTAATCGTATAAATGTTTCGCACAGCACCAGGTATTTTCACACTTTCTTCTAAAAGTCTTGTTAAATCCTCCGCTAAGCTTTCGAATGATCTGTAAAGAAAATGAAGATAAAGATGAGATAGGTACGCTGTTATTGTACATCGGTTGAAAGAGAAAGTCTATTCGGATTAGCTGGCTTCAATATATTTTTGGTTGAATGATTTTTGATTGATTAACCAAAATTGTTTTGTAATGTTTAATAGCTTTCATCATTTTTTCGTGTGCAATACACGAAGCGGGCAATGTAAAGCGGAAATGCAAAATTTAATGGTATGTGGAAAATGACGCAAAATACAAGCAATGGAAGATTTCGGGTGTTCAGTCGTGGGAAACGATTCGGTTTCGTTTTCTAGTGGTTTTGTGGCAATTGCTGGTTTAATTTCGATTACATGATTGTGAAATCGTGAGATCGAAACTAAGCTATGAGTATCAGATCAACTTCCGTAACAAGAGAAAGTGATAGAACAGATTGATTTCATGTGGAAAAAAATTTCATCACGAGATAGAGGTCTGATTGTCTTGTCAAACCGTGATTTAAGACTCATTTTATGCCATTTTAAAATTGTTTGATTTGAAGTGACTAATTTAATGATTTTTTGGAATACTATAATTGCAGCGATTAAAATTAAAAGCTGTTTGAAGCCCGGCATTTATAGTTAATTACGTTGATTTTATTTACGCAACTAGTATATGTGATGGCCTAGATAATCCCTGTATATTGGATTTTACTGGTCATGGTTGTCCAGTTCCTGACCAATATTTTATTTTATTTATCATCAAGCAAGTTTGTAGCTAAGATAAGGAAAAAAAGATAAACTCCCGAATCTTGACTTGACAAGAGTTTTAGATGTCTGAGAGACCATAAAAACAACATTTACAAATTAATTAAAAGTAAAGTCTACGTTTCTCACTGTGTTAAAGAAGACTACGATCTAATTGCTAAAGAATTCCATCTTGAGACTCAAGGAGCGTATGCCAGATAAATTAAAATTATTTTAAAGTATAATCCACTACCCCAGTTTTTTGATTTTGTAAATATGAAGCCGAAAGCAACCAATTACTTGTCTTCTTAGGTCGAATAAATTCAATGCGGTCTTGTCTTTAAAAGATCTGCTACTTTTTGGCTAATCATTTTCAAGAAGTTTTGTCAATCAATATTCTATTGATTCCAAGGGGCGACTCAAACAATTTTACTTGAGAACATAAACGTATCGAGAAATGTTACATATACTGCCATTATGGAGCTTGATATTAACTAGGGCCCTGGACCTGATCTCATTCCTCCTTGTTTTCTGATTATGAAAAACAACTGATCTCGCCCCTTCACATTGTATTTTTCATTCCCGCTCCTCTAGGATATTTCAAAAGGCATCGCCATTCTATCCGCGATTTCGAAACTGTTCGAAAAAATCATTTTTTGCAAACTCACTTTTCTGGTCTATGCTGGACTGAACTAGCAATAGCGTAGATTTAGGAAAGGTTGCTCTACCGTCATTAACATTATGGTGCTTGATTTCGATGTTTTATGCAAAATGGAGAAAAGTGATCAAATTGATGCAATCTATAGACTTTTTTTTGGAAGCGGATGTCGAAAACCTTCAAACTGTATCCTGCGAACGATACAGGATTATGTGAGATTCGTATTCACTAAAAAACATCAACCGCCGACCACGGAAATCCAAGCCGGAACCGCTTTCGCGTTACTTCAGCTCGGCCGTGTTACTAGCGCCTACCAAGGGACCCACCGTCTTACTTCCGTTCTGTCAGGCGTTCAGGAGTCTATGAGGCATCAAACGCAATACCAACTTTACATATGCTGACACAGCTGACCAGGTGTCATCTGACTGACTTCGACGTCACAGGGCCTATTGCAGACAAAAGCATAAGTCGCTCCCTTCTGAAGCGGGCGTAATGGAAAAATATATACAAAGCGTCATCACTTTCCTTAGCACAATACTTACAGATGGGAAGAAGCCACATATCTTTTTAGAAGCGGAAGAAACCATATTATTTAGGAACATTGACGATGAATAATCCTGGTTTTTCGCTTACTTTAGCAAATTCAAAAATTTTTTTCGGATTGCGGATTAGGCTTTGTTTGGCCAGTTACATTCAAGCCATTGCTGTTAATTCTTAGGAGATTTGCCACCTCTTTGCAATTTACTTTTTTTCTTTATTTTTCGAAAATAATCCGATCAAGTCTCTTTAATTCCTACATTCCCTTCCGTCATCCAACTCCTGTATACAAACCAACCACCTAGAAATTGAGTCCTTACTTCAATGTCTTGATGTTAATGTCAGTTGTGATCCTGACGGCATTCCGAACCTGTTCGCCAAATCTCTTTCGTTGTCCCTCTCTGTTCCTTTGTCTATTATCTTCAATCTCAGCTTCTCTCCGGGCTTCTTTTCTTCCTACTGGATGTCTGCTTATATTTTCCCAGTACGTAAATCCGTTGACCTAAGTTGTATATTCAATAATCGTCCTATTTCACTCCTTTCTTGTTTGAGTATAGACGCGAAAGAGATGTTTACAATAGGCTATTTTCTATATTTCATCCTTTCCTTACTCCTGAGCAGAATGGGTTTCTAAAAGATAAATCTTCCACTTCTGACCTCTTAACCTTCACTACCTTGGTCGCTTCCGCCTTAGACCAGCAGAAGCAAGTTGACACTGATTTTGCTAAGGCTGTTGACCACAAGCTCCTTCTTTTAAAACTCTATGGGTATGGGGTGTCTGATCTTCCCTTGACCTGGTTCTCAGCCTATTTTCTGTGTTGTATCTGTGAATTCACGTTCTTCTTCCCCGTACTGCCCTCTTTATGGGGTTTCTTAAAGCTCAATATTAGGCACTCTGTTATTCCTGATATTTATCAACGATCTCCCTTTTGTTATCCATTGTCACTGTCTTCTATTTGCTGGTGATTTTAAGATGTTCAGAGTGATTGCTTGCAGATTGTTGCAGTATGATTGTTTGCAGATTGTTGCAGTATGATCTTTGTGCTTTGAATGAGTGCTGTTCAAGGAACTTTCTTAGGTCTTCCTCTCGTTTTACTAACATTACTACTTCCATCCATCTGTTTTTGTCACTTGTGCGTAGCACCCTCAACTACTGTTGTCAGGTATGGTCTGCCCACCTTGTCTATTTAAATGATGCCGTAAAGCGCATGCAGCGAAGATTTTCAGGCTCATTATTATTTAAGTTTAAGTTTACCTTATAGGTTTACCTTATTGTAAGTATAGTGATCGTTTGTCCTTACTCCAAAATCCCTCTTTAAAGTCTCGTCGAATTCTCTTCCTTGATGAGTGTCTGCTTTTCAGGTTCCTCTACTGTCCTACACTATCTGACCTTGGCTCGAAGCTTGTGTTTCGCGTAACTAATCGCTCAGACAGATCTTCGTCAGTCTTCTTAATACCGTTTGTGCGAACTGGCGTTCTTCTCCATTCGCCATTATTGCGTAGGAGACACAATAAACTATAGCTCGGTCGTTTACCACCAACCTTCTCTCGTTTTAAACGGCATATCATAGCCTTAATTCTAGAAACTTTTCATAATTTGTTATTTTTTTTTCATAAATTTTCATTAAGCTTCTTTACATTATTGTATTTCATTACTTCTTCTATTATTATTCCTTTTTGTATCTTAATTATATGATTTTTTGTTTTGCATTGTATTGATATCGCAATTCACCTTTTTTTGATTTCGAACTATCTTAATGTAATTTTATGAATTATTTAATAAATTATCTCTTGTTTTTCTTATTCTGTTTTTGTAATTGGGCTCGCTCCTGCTAAAACCGAAAAAATAAATGTTTCTTATGCTATTGAAATTCTGCTAGTATTGATACCATGGAATCCTCCATACCACCAGTGCATCACGCAGTTGTAGACTAATACCAGCTCGGTAAAGGTAGATTACTGCCAGCAGAGACAATTTCCAAACTTTCCAATACAGATCACTGACAAATGTCACTGAATGAATTCATTTCGGAATTGTAACTTGTTTTGATATGAATAAGAAAAAAGGACAATTTTACCTCGCAAATTTGACAAAAAAATAATGGTTCGTTTTAATTCAATTTCACTTTTGGTTCTACTTTCGATTTGACAGTTTCCACTTTTGACAGGTGATGTCACGCAGTATCACGTAGGCGCAGTGTATCATCCTCCCAAGCTATCCATACCGTGGTATCTATATCATGGTATCAATACCAGTAGTGTATCATTCATCTTAAGCATCGTGAGGCATTGGTAAAAATTGCTTAGCAGCCTCAATATATACTTCCTGAATAGCAGAATTAGCTTCAATATTTTCTTTTATTAGCTTATATGTTCCTATGATTTTCGATACATCTAAGGTTTCCGATTTTCTTTTAATCTTAGGAACGTCTCTCAAAGGCGATATATATTATATTGCAAAAAGTGGAATCTAACGTTGATCGAACGTCAAATCGAAGACATCGAGAACATAGTGAGTTATTGTAAGTTTTTACTGCTTTCAAACGTTTTTCAATAATTTGTAAACTAGTACAGATTTTATCTAAATCTTTTAAAAATCATCTTCACTTAAATTTATGTAACCAATAAAAATTATAGAGCTATCTCAATTAATCTACGTTTCATAATTTACCTATAACGTTCATTTGAAACTGGTATTGTAATTCCTGGATAAAATCGATCTCCGTTTCGATAAAATCGTATCCTTTTAGCTTTTCTGGTCGGCGTTCGACTGCTCGATATTCGTCTTTTCGTCACATTATTGCAATTTTTCCCGGTTATTTCTAAATCAGCCAATTCCTTATCAATTTCTGAATTCGAACTGGTCCGACTGTTACTTCGACTTGGTGTACTCTGCGTGTGATTGCTTACATCCATTCTGGGGGGAAAAGAAGAGAAAATAGATGCATGTGAAATAAAACTATTAAATTTCTAGAGCTTGAAAATATTTGTTGTGTATATTTGTATTTATAAATAAAGCGAAAGAATAAAATACGCACATAAATTGCATTTTAATTACGAAAATTGGCTGCCTTTGCTCTCCGATAGAGTTGAGAGCTCTACTTAAAAAACTTAAAATTAAGTCTTCTACGGGAGATGATGGTATCGGAGATATTCTTTTGAGAAATATTCCAAGAAAGGCAATTGTTGCTCTCTCTTACATTTTCAACTGCTGTCTTAAGGTAGGATACTTCCCCGTCGTATGGAAAAACGCAATTGTCATCCCAATTCTAAAGTCAGGCAAAAACCCAAAACTCCCTAGCAGCTATCGACCAATTAGTTTGTTGTCGTCAGTAAGTAAGCTATTTGAACGCGTTATTCTGTCTCGCATACGAAGTAAACTGGAAGAATGTTCAATTAGGCCGGACTTTCAATTTGGTTTTAGACCAAGGCTCTCTACAACTTATCAGCTAACTAGAGTCGTCCATCATATTAAGCAACAATTTTCTTTGAAAAATTCTACCGGTCTGATAGCTTTAGATATTGAAAAGACCTTTGACAATGTCTGGCATGATGGCCTCATTTATAAATTAATTCGTTTATCCTTTCCCATCTACTTCTTTTCGTTCTTTTCTGTCTTTCAGATCGTTTGCTGTTAAAGCACAGTGCCTTTCCAAAAAACATAATATGCCCGCGGGAGTTCCGCAAGGCTCGGTTCTCAGCCCGACTTTGTATAATATTTACATGTCAGACATGCCTCAATTCCAGGATTGCAACATTGCAATGTATGCTGACGACACTGCACTATTCTCTAGTGATAATAACCCTGATCGTATTGTTAATAATCTCCAACAACAATTGCGTTTAATCAATGATTTTTGCAGCAAATGGAAGATCCAAATAAATGCTGGGAAAACTCAAGCGATATTTGTTTTACCAAAAAACGAGCCACGAGAAACTTACCGAATCCACATATACAAATTCTTGGCTCTCATGTATCATGGACAAAAGATATTAAGTATTTAGGGGTTCACCTTGACTATAGACTCACGTTTATGCAACATACAGAATCAATAAAATCGAAGATCCTGAAAAGCATCCTGTCAACCTACCCCCTTATAAATAGAAAATCGAAGCTTTCAGTAGCCAACAAATTACTCATTTATAAATCGACCCTGCAACCTATAATTCTATATGGCTGCCCCGTTTGGAACAACTGTGCTCTAGCCCATAAACGTCAGTTGCAAATTTTGCAGAATAAATGTCTGAAAATCATTTTTAACCTTCCGTTTTTCTTCTCCACTCACCGTCATCACCAGCTGGCAAAATTAAAAACCGTCTTGGAATCCGCTGAACTTCTCCACCGAAAATTTTCTGATAGTTGCCAAAACTCGAACAATTCTTTGGTTGCATCACTTGTCTACAGATAGTCCGGTAACCTTAATACTCTAATTACCGTGATTAATTTAGTTTTAAGTTTATCTTAAGTTACATTTAAGTTAGTTTTACGGCTACATTAGGTTTTAAGGTATTTTTCCCTAAAATACACTACTAAGCTTCCGTATGTATACAATCTTATAGTATATGTTATCACAACTTAGATGTAAAGACTCTGTCTAAACTCTAAACTTAAGATATTGTATATCACTAAATCACCAAATCTATCAATAAAGCTATTATTATTATTATTATTATTATTAATTACGAAAATTAGCATTGACATGAGATGAATAAAATATTTTACGATGAAGGATAATAATTCGAAATTCTTAACAAAGAACAGTCAAAAATACGCAGTTTGTGCAAGTTTTCAGAATTAATGACCTAGTAGCTGTTCATATACCCAAAGTGAATACGAATAAAGAAAGTATTGTAATTTTTCCAACTATCCAGACTCGTTTTGTAATGAATACTTTTATTTCAGAACCAAGCAATCTGGTGACTAATGAGAAATGCTAAGCAATCGATATGACTGGATTATTCATTACTTGGGTTACAAATACATTTTAATACTCTAAATTACTTTTACTCGCTCTTTTACTTACTCTAAACTACTTTTTCTCGTAAAAAAAATCCTATTATACCAGATACAGTATTAGCATAGTATTTAATCTTATTCTTCGCAATATTTATAGCTCGACCTACACTAGAACACGGTAAAACTTGGTAGTCATAGCCAAAACAAAACTGCAGTAGCAATTCTAACGTTTACTGACCAAAACCAAAGCAAACCAAAGTTAATTGACCTCACACTTTCTCTTTATTGAATTCAGATCAGATAAAAAGCCCATGCATAGCTTGAAGTACATTCCACAAATTGTTTCTGTTGTACGAATAGTTATTGAGTTCGAAACGATACCGTTTCTACTATATATCGCGAACTTAACAGCTCAGCAGTATCCAGTACGATTGCTGATGTAAAAGTATGCTAAATAATATCGTAGATCAGCAGACACTTGCAAGTACAAGTGCATGGAATTCAAATTGACTTCGGTGTCTAGACTTTTTATTGAGTACTGTTTTAGGCGTTTAGTGATCGAAAATAGTAATCAGTTAGAGCTAAATTTCAAGTTTCATTCCTTTCTAAGATTATTAGAAATAGTAATCTGTCTATGGTAAATGCTTAATCTAAGATGCTATCAATAAAGAAAAATAAGGTGCTTAAATTTTGCGGAACATTAGCTGAAAATTGTGATATGAAACACTTATGTATGATATATTTCGATAACGAAACTCTACATGATTGGAAATTAGTTGATTAAAAAGTTTTTGCGAAAATGCGTTTGTGTAGTATATTCATCATTGTAAGGTTTTATGAGAGAAGTCTGGCAAATGCAAACACACAAAAATATTACGGGAATCCGTTATTATCCACACCCTTTCGATTATTATTCAGTGAAAAAGTGTTGTGTTACTTGAACCGATCAGATTTCATAAGGCAAAGTGTTCAGTTTTCGAAGACGTTTCGAAGAACATTTCGATACGATGTGATGCGATCAGCTTGAGTAATGTATGATATTTATCATGCTATAAGGCAAAAAAGTTGAGACATGAAATTTTTTGTGTGTTTTTTTCACACATGATCGAGTAAGGAGTACTCAAGTTGCAAGGCAAGTCTTAATTATAGAGTTAAAGACGATAGTGACCAAACAAAATATTTGGTCAAAAATATATTAATATATATTTTATTTCTATATGAAATGCATCAAATTAGAGATCAAATTTACCTTCCTTAGTATTTACAAAATATGTAATGACAAACAAATTATTTGATTCACACGCTTTATAGCTTTAAGTTGCTATACTTTCGAAACTAAGAATATTTTCAACATTTGAATGTTTGCCTAACAGTAAAATAATCCAACGACAGCTTTTGCCAGTGTAAGGACTGAAGCTGATACAGAGATTCATTCTCAAATTCACAATCAATATAGACGAGTGTGGAGTGATCAATTCCACGACTCACTTTACAGTTACTTGTTTAAAGATTGCAGTGATGTTAAAGAAATGATTGGCTGACAAAAAGTGCGAAGTTAGTTGTTAGTTTGGGCTCATTTTGCAACCGTTTGCTGGTTAATTAAAGCTGGCAAGTTACTATTCCACCAAATTGAATCAGCTGGCTCAACGTAGCGGCACTAGTCACCTCTGCTAACTTTTGAAAGTTGTAGGAACCGAAAATCTTGAGGCGTTTATTATTTAGGGCTGGACACTCCCAGAGAGTATGCTTGAATACCCACTCGATAATTAACTAAACAATATAAATCTAGCCATCAATTGGATAGGCGGATTAACTAGTAGTATATGAATATATGCACGTGCCGTAACTATTTCGGTTGATGGAAGCCTGAATTTAACCTCCTCGCCGTGGCTGCGAGCAATAATCTTTTTTTTCAGAAAATTCATAATTATTTATTTATTATTTTATATTATAATATTTTCAGGCTATTCCCTTCTAAGTAAGGTTGGCGAGAGACCGATTATATCTCCCGTAAAATGCTTTCTGAAGCGGTTATCCCGAAACCATCAACAAGCCTCGGAGCCGGGTTGATGCCACAACGACGACCACGCGAACGAAAACGACTAAGCGATTTGAAATTTTCAGGCAGAAGAAAACAGCCTGGGAACAAGACCAAATGGAAAAAGCTAGAGAGCAAGGTCTGCACCACGCGCTGAAGTTTTACCAAATAGTCCGAAACATGACGCAGTACACACCACGCTGCACGTACTGTAAGGACAAAGAGGGTAATCTGATCATCGATCCTGAACGCATTCTGGAGCGATAGGAATGAACTTTAGTGAATTGCTAAACGGTCAGCTCAGCTTAGAATTGGAGGCTCCATAAATGCAAGAAGAAGATCTTATGCTGCCGCCACCAAGCATAGAAAAGGTACGAAGAGAAATAAGTCGGCTAAAATTTTACAAATAAAAGTCCCTGGAGCCGCGGGTGATTAAATATGGAGGGCCCACATTACACCAAGCAATTCATGAAATTATATTGCCCGTATGGGAGCATGGAGAAATGCCAGAAGACTGGTGCAAAGGTATAATATGCCCCATACATAAGAAAGGAGATGTAACTATGTGCAGCAACTATAGGGGTATAATATTGTTAAGTGCCTCTTATAAAATACTCTCCTCTATCCTGCAAGAACGGATAGCCCCATACGCTAAAGTCATCATCGGACAATATCAATGGGGCTTCATTCCAGGCAAATCAACAATTGATCAGATCTTTAGTTTCAGGCAGGCGATGGAAATATGTCTGGAATTCAACAACCCACTGTACAATCTATTTATAGATTTTAAGGCCGCATATGATAGCATAGCCAGGGCAGAACTGTTTAAAGCCATGAGAGAATTCCGCATCGCAAACAAACTGACACAATTGTGTAGGTTGACCATGACCAATGTAACAATCCAAGTTAAAATAGCCGGATTGCTGTCCACAACGTTCAACATCTAAAAGCAATCCGAGACTCTGTCACGTCAACGAGAGAGATTATAGTCATCAAGTCCTGGCAGATACTGGCTTATGCAGATGATATAGACATAATTGGAAGATCGGAACTAGCTGTACGAGAATCCTTCATCCAGATCAAGCGAGTGGCACAAAAACTAGGGCTGAACATAAATGAAGGAAAGACAAAGTGCATGGTGGGAGCATCTGCAGGACGAACACCTACAGTTGGTCAGACCTTCAGGGTAGTTGAGCATGAATTTGAAGTAGCGTCATCCTTCAACTAGCTTGGGTCAATTGTAGCAGCTGATAACAACATGGAGGATGAAATATGCGGCCGGCTGCTCAAATCCAACAAAGCCTACTACAGTCGACAAATCTCATCCGAACATCAAAGCGCCGGCTGTACAAGACCCCTGGAATGCCAATACTCACGTATGGATCCGAGACCTGGGTGCTCAGCAAAAGACACTCTGATCTCTTAGCCGCGTTCGAAAGAAAAGTCTTTCGCAGAATCGTTGGCCCCATATGTGAAGAGGGGCGATTCCGGAGACGCTATAATCATGAGTTGTATGCTATCTACCTAGAAGCATATATCATTACCAAGACAAAGCTCGGTAGACTCCGATGGACCCGATACCTAGGTCGAATGAGCGAAGAAGATCCTGTTCGGAAACTCCTTTGCGGCAGACGACTGCGTGGGAAACCATGCATACGCCAGGACCAGGACGCTCGAAGTTTAGCAGGTGCCCAATAGGATGACATCGGCAAGCGATGGGGGCCGATTAAAAAATTTGCTGAACGAAGCCAGGACCGGATCCCGGTTGTAGCGCCGATGATGATGATGATGATGATGATGCTATAAATCTTTTGAATTGTTTTAATATCAATCACTTAAGAAATGAGTAGATTATATCGAAAGTAATTTAAATGGGCTTCCTGTAGTTTCATTATCGTTCTTTCATATCCCCGTAGTCGTTCTTGGTAGGTTAGGTTAGGTTAGTGAAGAGGGCTGCCGGGAATGCGCCCAGCATTAGGCCACCAGTTTGGGTCCATTTGCCACCCTCATGGACAATCACACGCATTCACACTTATAGCCATGGCACTGGCGGGATTCGAACCCGCATGCCCCGCAGCACGCCGCTTTTCGGCCTGAGGCCTTAGCGAGCAGAGCTACCGCGCCCCCGTCGGTCTTGGTAAATCAATCATAAGTTAAAATTGTAAGCAAAGATGTATCTAATGAAAGATGTTTTCCCCAAAAAAAAAATAAATCGTTTGTACGAATACGAGACCGGCTTACTGTAATTGTCTATATTGATTTCGGTAACGAATTCATCGAGTTCCTACACATGAAGTATCTTTGTTTTTTTTTATTATGTATTTGCATTCGATCAAACTCGGTCTCATCAACAAGTAAATTTGACCTTCGTGTACTTATTCACTTTATGGAACTTGCAGATTCAGAAACCTCAACTGAAGAAATCGAACAAAAAAAAATTCTATGCATTGTTATACATACAAACTAAGTACAATACAAGCAGACAATCACCCAGTCATTCCTTATCGATGAATCATTCGCGCAACATTCATCTTCTTTCATCGTCAGCATAAATAAAACAATAAACATATTGCATATTACAAACTACTAACCCGCCAGCTTGCCTACAGCCACGAAAAGAGCAATCATGGAGTCGTATTGAGACATTCTCCAATCACTTTTTATAGTCATGCATTTTTTCATTATTTATTTTTCCAATGTATGTATCATACATCGGCATAATACTGTCATCATTTTGATAGATTCCAAACGGGCTTTGCTTCAGTATCATTATTTTTGGTGGTGGTAATGATTGTTTGTTTATTCGTTCTATTGCGTAATGAACGTATTGCGGAGATAAGTTTGAAATAGATTACACAATGAAAGACGCTATACTTAATGCGTATACATCTAGGATTTCTGTAATAGAAGCTGATCGTTTTGAATGGGTGTTTAGTATGTTGTTTTGTAGTAAAGCGATGTAAAAATCTTGTGAAAATATGATACAGGGAGGAGGTCATCAAAGGTTGTTTTCAAAAAAAAACTTTATAATATTGAATCGAGAGGCATTCCTATAAACAAAATACGTAATTTGGGAATGTAATGTTGTTCGATTTAATAAGCTTTGTGCCAGTTTCTTATTAATTGCATGAAGCGAAGATAGAGTGGCGAAAGGTAGAAATAAATAAATAAAATAATTAAGTTACATTGAAGTTAATATAAATAGCCCAACACAATTTAAAAAAAGTCAAAGTTTCATATGTAATGGAAATTTATCTCAAATTTGAACTCGGGAAGCTGGCAACTCTGTTACTTTTTCTTCACAAAATGCGGGGAATCCCAAAAATGGTGGTCATTTTGTAGTTTCATATCAGTAAATTCAATTTTATATAGCTGGAATTTGTTAGTTTCTGCAAAATTTAGTTCTGATACATGAAAATCAGAAGACAAACTGGACAAACGTCGTTGGAAATTCGAGAGTATAAGTGCGAGATATTACGTAAATAGTCACTCTACAGCTCACAATATAATCAAACGGTTTAAAACAAGAAATTCTGCGGGAAACGAATAAAAACCAAGCAAGTGTAAGATATTTTCAGCACATAAAGAACATTGGATCGTAAGAGAAATTAATACAATAAACCCAAAATCAAATGCTCCAAAGTCAAGCATAGCAGCAAAAAACAATTTAGACAAAAAGCGAAACCAGAAACGGTGAGAATCACATACAGTGCCGAGAAGAAGTGATGCAAAAAGATGAAAATATACAAAATTTCGGCTTTGATAGCTTAATTGCGAATTCCCAAAAGTAATATCGGCAAAATTGATATTTTGGAGTATGGTCCTATGTGCCATAGGTAAAATTTCTTCACCATTTTCCCAAGAACCGTTTCCTGAAAGATTGTTTACGCTTCCAGATTAACCTTTAGCTTAAAACATATCGAGAAAAAGTGATGCAATAACTGCATTTCATTGAAAATATGTCATTTTATCAGCGATTGCAGTCCATTGTTAGTTGTTTTCATCATTGAAAATCAATTTTAGAGACGATTGGAGGAAAACATTCGTAAAAGAAAGTAATTTCTGAATCATCAGGTTTAGGTTTTCATTAATACTACTATTTAACCAATTTCCAGTCGATCAACATGAGAAAAGAGACTTCTTTAGATGAAAGAAAAATTATTTTTCGGCTTCATAGCCAAACCGTTCCATACAAGGAAATTGCATGCATCGTTAATAGACCCATTTCCACTGTTTGGAGGATAATAGACAGGTTCTGCAAAAATAAAAGCTTAGAAAATAAAAAGCGCTCAGGGAAGAAGAAAATATTATCAGGACGTGATATGCGAATAATCGAACGAGAAGTCAAGAAATATCCTTTTATACCAAAGCAACACTAAAATCTATTTATAAAAAAGATGTTAGCGTTCATACAGTCAGAAATCATTTAAGGAAATTGGGTTACGTGTGTTGTATTCTACGAAATAAATTTTTCGTTAGCGACATAAACCGTGAAAAAAGATTAAATTTCGCCAAAAAACATTTATATAAGGATGTCGAATTTTGAAAACAAGTTTTATTCACGAATGAAAGCAAGTTTAATATGTTCTCTCACGATGGACGAGCAAAAGTGCACAGAAAGCCTCTTACGGAGCTAGATACGAAAAATATGATAAGAACTGTGAAGCATAGTGGTGGTTCTATTTTAGTATGGGGATGTATGGCTTTCAATGGAGTTGGCGAACTTCATATAATAGAAAAAAAAAACGATGGATCACAAAGTCTACATCCAGATTTTAAAGGATCGGCTAGCAGCTAGCGTTCAAAAGTTGAATTTGGGAACAAACTACATATTCATGCAAGACAATGAACCTAAGCATACCGCCCACCAAACTCGAATGTGGATACTTTATAATATTCCAAATTGCTTGAAATGGCCCCCATAATCACCAGATCTCAATCCAATTGAGCATGTTTGGGAAAAACTGTCGCATCGACTTGCAACACATAACATCCGCAGCAAATCCGCACTTAAGGAAATAATAAAAGAAGAGTGGGACAAGATCACTCAACAATACTGCGCTTAGTTGGTTTCATCTATGCCAAGAAGGCTTCAAGCTGTCATAGATCGAAAAAGAAATCCTACCAAATATTAAGAACCATTGATTCCTATCAGTTACCCAATACAGTTGGTAGAATATGATCGAGGTTTAATTTTTGCATCACTTTTTCTCGATAGCCAAAAGTGAACTGATTTACTTTTTATTTTTTTTCTTATAGAAAATTTATTTTTATTTTGATTTTTTTTATATCTAATTACTGTTTGGAAATGTATTAATAGCAAGAAAAAAACCAATGGACTTTTTATTCACTACCTTTCTAAATATGAAAAGGTTAACCTAAAAAATTTCTTAAATATGAGCTTTTGCATCACTTTTTCTCGGCACTGTATATATGCATACTGAGGAAGAATAATTTACATGGGAAAATCGCCAGAAGAAAACCACTTGTAAGTAAAAAGAATCGGTCCAAATTGTTAAAATTCGCAAAACTGTACAAAGATAAAGATTTTTACCTTCGGAATACTGTGTTCTTTATCGATGAGAGTAGGTTAAGTTACAAAAGAGGGTTGCCGCTTATGCGGATTGAATTAGGCTGTTAGTTTGGGCTCATTTTGCCACCCTTTGTGGTTAGTTAAAGCTGGCAAGTTACTGCTCCACCAAATTGAATCAGCTGGCTCAACGTAGCGGCACTAGCCACCTCTGCTAACTTTTGAAAGTTGTAAGCACCGAAAATCTTGAGGCGTTTATTATTTAGGGCTGGACACTCCCAGACAGTATGCTTGATGGTGCATTCTTCCATCTCACACCTTTTGTATAAGTTGCTAGCTGTCAGTTCTATGAGAGCAGGCCAATCCTATGAGCAAGCCAATCGTCACTCTCAAACAGTTTATGCTAAGTTGGGCAGTTTTCTGGTCTTGGTCGAATCGAATGAAGGCCGTAATATCCTGGCGTTCTGTTTTCCTATTTGAATTTTAGTTTAGCCCATATAGCCGCATTTAGTTTGCTTGTAGTATCAGCTAGTGACCGTGGTGCAGTAATACTGGGGCTGTTCCTAGCTCCTCTCGCCAACTGGTCGTTTTTTTCGTTGCCTATGACACCACTATGACCTTGGACTCACATAATCCGGATAAGAGCATACTTTGCCTTTTCGTTGACAGCCAATCTGCATGCGTCAACAGTTCTCGAAAAGCTCAGAAGAGAGATATAAGAAAATAAAAACAGTAGTGAGAATTGAAGCAATTTACCTGAATCTGAGTGTTAGTAGTAATGAAGGAAAATTATGCGACTGTTGGCAAATTTGACAGTCTTCTACTCTGCGAACAGAAAATGGCAGCTGGCTGTACGCACTGAGATAGTAGGCCATATGTGCATAAATTTGACAACTTAAAAGCTCGTAGAACTTAGGTAGCGGAGAAACCAAAGGGAAAATCTGAGGTAGTAATTCTCTCGATATGTTATATTTATAGATTTTACCTTTGTAGTGAAATTACTTCACTAAATTTCGTATAAGCATATACTTGTTTCATTTCCTTAAATCTCTCTGTTTTGAGTCGAAAAGCGATTGCTTTCCTGTCAACGCAAATTGTCGTTGGTTTAGGTGATGGTACCATGGTCTGACGACCTAAACCATAGATTAATCTTCAGATCAGTTGAATGAATTCCTGAGCCAAGTCCTGTGTCCGTATTTGGCCCGTCCATATAAATCAAGGCTTCACCGTTGTCGGGGACTCCATTCTGCAGCCTGTTTTTGTGTGTATTTTTATCTGGAAGTTCCCGTCCAGGTATTTTATTTTGCTTATGTTGTACCCTCAGTAAGAAGTCCATTCTGCCTCCGGCATTCTGTAAGAATGAACTTTTACCGCATATTACCGCTAAGCATGAGCTTCAAGGATGAACCTATATAGGGGCATCAACCCCATAATCATTCCCAACCCAGCCGGTGGGGTGATTCTTAATGCACACGTGATACTCTGCAGTCTTATTAGTTTCATGATATTAGTCTTGATCTCTGCTGGTTTCCACAGCACGATCGCTCCATACGCCAAAATTAGCGTCATTACACATTTGAATGTATAGTAGGCCGGTCGAGGTTTAAGACACCAGGTATTAGAGCAAGCTTTACCTATTCGGTGCTTCACAATATCGTCGGCATACAAAACCACGTCAAAACAACTGGCTTTTAAATTCACCAGTATCTTGTTGACTGTCAAGATCCAGAAAACGGGGATATGATCCCTTTTATGTGGTTGAAAGCGTCCTCGATGTCTAAGAAAGTTACTAACGTGAATTCCTTGTACTGAAGGGATTTTCCTCCTATTGTACTGGCTACTTTGTATAATTATCATTTCTAATGATCTACCTGCAGATACAGCTGTTGATTAACACAGGGTCTCGCAACATCAAACGAACTCTTGATGTACAAGTTCACCAGCCTTACCATGTTACTCTTTTTGGTCCAAAATCCTTCACATGATTGCTGCCACTTTCGGAATAAAGACCTCTGGTTTTTGTCCATAGCTCGAGTACTACCTCGGGATGGAGACATGCAGTAAAAATATGCTGCACTATAGGATGATGGTCCTGTCTGCCTTTTAGAGCATGATAGGTGATATCTCTTCGATCCATGTCGCTTTAGGTTCGAATGTGCCTATAGCTCACGAAATTTCGGCCTCATCTGTTACTTCTTTAATCAGCTGCTCTGTCAGTCGGTGAAATGTCTACAATTGGTCGTTCTGTGTTAAAGTACCATGTTCAGACTCTCGTTCGGTTTCCGTTTTCCTTACGTAGAAACGTAGGTACGACGGGAGTCACACTTAGAACTTTCCTGATACGGGTAGCTTCTGTACTTCCCTCGATGTTCTCACAGAATTCTCTCTATAACTCGCATTTGGGCTGTGGTATCTTCTTTTTGAGATACTTATATCGGTCCCTGTCTTTGGTGTTTCCAAATCGCATTGCCTAAGTGCAAAGTCTTTCGCTTCGATGGGCAAACATATTTGTGGAGAATGGCAAATGAAGAATATAGAGAAAACAACTTACGGTCTACTGTTAAGCATGTAAGAGTAGGTCGTCAACATAGTGAACTGTACGTCAACATAGTGAACATAAAATCTTCATAATTATTGGTTGGATCATCGACCAGGACAAGTATTTACAAATTCTGAAGAAAAATGTCAAGGATAGATAGCGTAGCAAATCAGGTATATTAATAAAATTTTAGCTTTTAACAGGATAACGATACCAAGCATAAAACGCAAAATGTCAGAATGTGGTTGATTTATAATTGTTTAAACGTTATAAACACACTTTCTGTCTCCAGACTGAAATGTAATTCAGCGCTTATGGGGACACTTGAAGCAAAGATTTAAAAACCATAGTACTTGTATGTCTAATAAAAAATATTTGAAAAATGCGCTCAAATATGAATGAGCGAAAGAGAAGTTCATTCTTCAGTTGCGCAACGCATTATAATACACTTTTTAACCAACGAAGGTGTTAAACCAGCCGAAATTCGAAACCGAACGCGTGCACATTTTGGGGAGAATGCACTTTCATGGCGACGAGTAAAAATCTGGTGTGCCCAGTTCAAAGAAGGGCGTGAAAAAGTAGAAAATGTGAGTCACCGAAAACGTCCTCACTCCAGCATTACGCCTGGCAATGTCACAGCTTTTCGCAAGCTCATTGAGAGAAATCGTCGCTCCACTGTAGCAGCAATCAGTAAACAGTGTTGGAAGTATACACATCATCAATCGAGACCACCTCGAATTCCGAAAAATCTCGGCGAGGTGGGTTCCACTCCACGTCTGCTTACCCAAGAGAACAGAAATGCGGGAGTTGGAGTTTGCCAAACGCTTCTTGCTCGTTTTCAAAATGAAGAGCAGGCTTTTTTGTAACGCATTGTGACGTGCGTTCAAACTTGGGTTCACCAATACACTTCTGAGTAAAAAAAGGCCTCTATGTAGTGGAGACAAGAGGTGGAGCTAAGGCCATCAAAAACCAAAACTCGCTTGTCAGACTGTAAGGTGACGTCAACGGTTTTTTGGGACTCTCAAGGAGTTTAAATCGTTGATTTCCTTCACGATCGTCGCACGATAAACGCTGCTTACTACTGTGAACTTCATGGCCAGGTTCCAGCTGCATTTATACCAAAAAAGCGCCGTCATTCCATACGATACGTCCTGCTCTTACACGACAATGCAAGACCTCACACTGCAGCCCTAACAACCCAAACATTTGATGCAATGCATTGGACTACACTTGATCATATGTTTGGTCCTCTCAAGGAAGCACTTCGAGGAGAGCGTTTCGCGAACGATCGACAGTTTGAACAGTTTCTGCGCAATTGGTTGGATACCCTCCCGAAGTCATTCTTCGAAAACGGCATGAACCAACTACCTACTCGATGGGAAAAATGCTTGACTAAGGAGGGTAACTATGTAGAAAAGTAGCTATAAAGTATGTTTTCTTCTTAAATGTAAAATAAATTTCTTTTTGCAAAAGGCTCGTTTATATTTGAATGCATTTCGTAAGCTAATAAAAATAAAATTATCTCTTGTATACATTTTTCCCTTACACTATTAATTGCTTCATGAAAAAAGAATGTCCTAGTGTCCGACTTTTACTTTGGGAATAAATATATATATGTATGTTAATAAAATATATTATAATGCACAGAAAGTTCTGAGATCGAAGCGAAAAGGACTGGACCCTTATTGTATTTCAGTGAAATACAATAAATTCAGCGAAATTCAACAATGTTAGAGTATTTTTAATAATTTAATCAAAAGCATCCTATGCAGATTTAATGTTCATTCTCTATGTTTATGTAAAATCTACATTCCATATCAATTACCTTAAAAAACAAATTTACCGCTCACTGCTTTTGTTTTAAAAAATATATAGCAGAAACAAACAACTCATAGTACACAGCCTATTTGGGTGGTTAATAGCTCTTTTCTTCCATTTCGCAAGAAACAAACCTGATATAACTAACTTTTCATGACTTCCACGCGCTGGTTCATTATTCTAATCGAAAAAATATTTTCCTTGTCTTATAAATATTGATATTGGTTATTACAACGGACGGAATTGCGAAAGCTCGTTAAGAGTCGAAAAATCAAAGCAAATATGAAATAGCACTAGATACCTACCAGCTATTATGAACAACGCCACTAGAATATCCGAGAGGAAAATATGCTGTCATACTCTGTAGCAAAATGTCAAGGCTGATTTCATGGAACTTAATTCTGCAGGGAATGTAGACTTGCAGATGGCAACTAACTAACTAGACAGTCAGGGAATGAGTTGGCGTATGCATGTTTGCTACAATCGAAAATCACGAAGGTTTATGGAAGCATTCGGTGTGAATATGCTTGAAGAGAAGGAAGAAAGTTTAGAAAAGTTGTCGTGGAAAGGCTTTCCATGCATAGCAATTATTGTCATCCTACCATTCTCCTGGAACGTTGAATATGAATATGGCGGTGGTATCTATTGTTTGACAACGATTGGTCTTTGCCTGCTTGAAGACATTCCATGCACATTGTCGACGCACATATAGCTGGCATTCCCACACTTCGCCAAGTAACATTCATATGCGAGCATTTCACAAGCTCCTTGTATACAGAAGCCTGAAAATAACGGCGAAAACTGGCCAAACAATCGATTCGAAAAACAATAAAAATTACGTCTTTGCACTTGAAACAGATTTCACTTAATTTCATTTATTCGCCCAAGGACATTAGACGCCTCCGTAGTTTATGGCTTTTCTCTCTTGCTTAAGGACGACGTATTGGAGATTTTTGCTGTTTTTATTTCAGTAGTAGATGGCGAAATGAATCTATTATTAGATCATTTAAGGTTGGGTATTGGAGGTGGAATTTTAATGATTTCAAGCTACAGTGATTGATGACTTTAAACATTTTTCACGACGTAGTAATATTAGTAGATTGATGGCGATTATTTATAGATAGATAGCGTTTGATATGTCTTTAAGCTGAATCGCAGAGACTGTAACTTCTGGTGAGCTGCGATGCTAACTGCCAGCATAACAGTTGGAATAGCAGCAATTGTAATACCCCAGGAGACAGGCCTTCTTCTGCAGTGGTAATGACCCTAAACGCTGGAATTTCAGCCACTTTTGTCACTCAAAACAGAAGAACGATTATTGATAAATCACTACGTTAATAAATAGTTGGATCAATAATTGGACGGCATATATCGGACGGGGTCTGACTCTCCGATCACCGCTACTTGTTGTTCTCTCTAGCTACAGATGCAGCAGCTGTGATGGAGAGAAGAAGCCTAAGGAATACTGATTGGGTTAAGTTCAATCGATTTCTAGTGATATTATGACGCCGGAGTCAATAGAATCTCCGCTGAACACTCTAAGTAGGTCCATATTGCGTAGCTATGAAGAGTCCTATTCGACCAGCAAGACAGTTCCTTGGTGGAACCGGGAGCTCAAAAAGCTCAAGAAAAATACCAGCAAATTTCTCAATCAAGATTGTAAGAGCAACCCAGAGAGTGTCTCAATCGCCTAGCAAACCTCGCAGATCACGTAAAAATTTCGTGAGGACGCCGAAGAGGGAATGTTTCAGATCATTCTGTGCGGGACTGGAAGATGCACGAGACACGGTAAGACTGCAAATTCTTGGAGAAGGACAAATTAGCTAAACTGGATTCTTTGAAACGCCCACACGGTGATTTTACCAAAATTGAATCTCTACAGACTTAACGTGGGAATCACTCTCCGGGCACTTTTCTGATTGAAACGCAGAGGGCTTTTTTGTGTCTGGTCAAAACTCCTACTTCTCACAGCAGTAGTAAATACACAGCTAGATCGGTGGTCTCCAGAGAAGAAGTTGAGATTCAATTATGTTTTTTCCAAACTTTAAATAGCCGGGCCTGCAGGGAATGATTCTGGCAGACCTAAAGGGAATTTTGTGACTATACCTAGCCCTGAAGTATGATCGGTCGCCTCGGCGACATATTAAGGTAGTCTTCATACCAAAACCTATTCAGATTCAAGGAACTTTGGGGCAATCAGCCTAACATGGTTATTACAGAAATGCTTGGAGAGGCTTGTTGAACGACACATACGCACTAAGGCGCTGAAGTCCTATCCATAAGGAGTCTGGCTGCCATGAACATTTTTATTTTTTTTAGTTTTTATAAGCTTTGAAATGCTGCGAACATTTTAAGCTATTGGTGGTTTTGAAAATGACAAAATTGTCGAAGTTACAGGTATTTTTTGGTAGGAAATCAGTCGACCGCGTGGTTCGCACACTCATTTTCTTTTGCGATTTCCTGGAAACTACTTTTTTCAAAACGGTGTACACGATATCACCCGATCTACTCAGCTGATTTGGTTGAAATTTTCAATGGCTATAATTCCTAATATTATCTTAAGTGTGAAGTAGGTTTTTTTTGATTGGGTTTCATGTTAAAAAAAATATATATATAAATTTAAATGTATATATATATATATATACATATATATATATATGTATATATATATATATATACATACATATATATATATATATATATATATATATATATATATATATATATATATATATATATATATATATATATATATATATATATATATATATATATAAAATGTTTAAACTCAAAATTTCGAGTCAAATTTTGAGTTATTTTTTGCAAATAGCTGTCATTTCTACAAAAAACCAAATTGAAAAAATATTCCCTACGTCACACAATAACTATTACCCTTTGAAACAAGAAAAAAATTTGTTTTTTTTTAGATGATGCCTAGCAGAGAAATCAAGTACATCATCAGCGAGGATTATTAAAACTGAGTTCTACATATCGACTCATGTCTCAACCATTTTTTAATTTTTTTCAATTTTTAATATTGCAAATTATTCATAAAAATAGTATGTATATGTGTAAAATAAAGATTATTTTATATTTTTTTCCGAACGCCAAGGTGGCGTAACCGCTTAAATTATTTATTTATTTATTTATTGTCCAAATCCACAGAACGAATCCAATTATAGATTAGACAAGAAGAAAAAAAATACTTATATAAATATATATAAGAAAATGAAAAAAAAATAACATAAAAACTAAGAAAATTAATAAATTCACAATGGAATAAAAATACAAGAAAAAAGAATAAAAAGCTAATCGACCGAAAAAGAAACAAACAAATTGAGTAAATTAAGACATATTCCGAGTATATAAAAGAACGTTATTTTTTAAAGTATATTTAAACACTGATAAAGTTCGAGGCAAGGGACCAAGGTTAAGGCTATTGTGCTGATGAGGCAAACGCAAAAGGGGGGAAAAGTAACATATGCAACAGCCAGGAAAATCCTTCGAGTCAGCCCTTTATTTTCCGGTTTCCAAAGTTGAGGGCGCAATTTCAAATGATGAGTATGATGGCGGCAATTGTGGACATTGAAGAGGGTTTTTGACAGCGCGCCCTTTGTGAAGCTATGTGAAGCTGCGAAAGCTTATGACGTGGGCAACGTCTTGGTTGAGTGGATACAGGCTATGCTGACGCAAAGATTGTTGTCGTCGAAAACTGGATCCGACTGCCACTTGAAAATGAAGGCGACAGATGGATGCACTCAAGGGGTTTGTATGCTATTCAACTCCCTGCTAAACGAATCGCAACAAGAATTAGCTTATGCTGATGACGTAGCCACTAGAGATGAAGCGTATATACTGAAACGGGTATATGGAGCAGGTATTTTTTTTGTAACAGCTAAAAAAATAAATTAATAATACGAAATTCAAAAATACTAGGTACGAGTATTTTTGTGAACTATACATGTAATCAAGAAATTACCCAATAAATTTCATCTATTTGATTCATTTCAATCAAACAGCGACGTAATAGTATCCTAATAAAGGTAATTGAATTTGATCACGATTCCCTTCTTGTCTATAAATCAGCATGGACAACGTATATCGTCTCTAAAAGCTTATCAAAGCCGAGAATATTGAAACGGGAAACTCGATCGTTTTGCGGAATCAGTATCAGAATCAGTAATCCGAAAGCAGAATCAAATTGGAGATGTTTGTTGCGGGATGATTAAAATTGAAAAAAAAATTTATTTACATAGAAAATTTTAATCTACATTGAAAATTCTATTTTTGACAAAGTGACACAAAAATTATATCGATGGATATAAGTCGGAGAAGTTAAAATTTGTCACAGCTAGCATAAATAAAAATGTAATGATTTCCAACTGCAAGTGTCTGATGAGAATCAGTGCATGCTTTCGAAACCACTTTGTCAAAAATAGAAATTTTCAATGTAGATTAAAATTTTCTATGTAAATAAAATTTTTTTCAATTTTAATCATCCCGCAAAAAACATTTCCAATCAGTATCCTAATATTAATATGTACTCGTATTTTATTGGTGCAAGTGCTTTCATACTCGTATTTCATACTCACGAGCATTTCATACTTGCTAGTATTTTCGTACTAGCTAGTATTTCGTACGTGCGAGTATTTAATCTAGCGATATTTGAGAGTAAGTAATACTTGCTGATATGATATTGTATTTAAAAAAAATGGTTGTATTTGAGTACTCGTACTTAGACTGATTTGCTTTGGGTATTTAATTCGGGTGTTTTGGGAATGGTGGAAAAAATGAAAATATATGTAATTTTTGAATTTCGGCATTGAAGCCATAACCGACTGTTTTAGATTAGCTAAGAAAGATTGGTATCAGCACTGTCATATAGTCATATAGTTGGCAACATATTCAGTTGGTAATATCTTAGTAAATTTTTCGACTTTGGTAATTTTAACGAATGCAGGAGGTGTTTTGTACATAAAATAAAATGCAAATCAAATTCAATTGATTGAATATGATTGTTTCCCTTAGATGACTCCTAGATTGAAGAAAGACTTGCCAAATAAGTAACCGACCATTGGAAAGTTACGGACAAGCTGACTCGGTATTCTTTGAAGGTCATCTTGAACCATCACCATTCTAGCTTGGGAACTTTGGGCCTGGAGGGTGGCGAAGGGCATATCGTACCGTTTCATTACATCACTGTAAATCGTATCTATTGTATGTGTATATGTACATACTTAAAAAAATACTAGCTAGTATTTCTGGAGCGGGTATTTGGAACAGGTATCTGTACTCATACTAGTTATACCTAGCATGTGAGAATTCTAATACGACCCAAATCTAGTAGCCACACTAGCAGTTAATAAGGATCTGAATGTAGAAACACACGACGCACATTGAATTTAGTTGACAGTTTGTGCTAGAGGCACTACTGTTCAGTGAATTCTGGTAAAACGAAACTTCTTTTTTTTAAGAGGAAAAAAAATTGAAAGACTAGTGCTTCCAAAAATGAAGGGTGTAAAAAATATCTTAAGGTAATCTTGAACAAGTAATCTCGAAAGAGTCATTTGGAACTGCAGCATACCTCCTCAACAAGAGTCTGCAGGATACCTCCTCAGAAGGCCTGTTTGCTGAGCCATGGCAGACATACTGACTGGACACAATCGCCTGGGAGGACATATATATCGAACATGTGTTGCGGAGGATGACTTTTGTCCTGACTCTGCGGCGCATATCTTTTACAAATACCTAGCGTATGCGCGTGTCCGGTGCCAGGCTCTTTTCACCTATCGTTGATACTGGATTTTATTAAGAGATCCCAGAAACAATGGCAGCCTGAAGGTATTTTGAGTACAATGGATCATTCTGGCCCGAGTGCTTAGAAGTGTTATGCGCGTCTTCCTGAACGCCAGTCATATTCGTAAACTATTCGGAAATCTTCTACACAATTATCTTTGTGCCATTAAAAGGTCCTTGTGTTTTTAATATGCCTTAGCTTACGCTTTGGTACTGCCAAATACACGAAGAATCCAATAACGCTTCAAATCCTAGAAATTTTTCTCCAATTTTCATACTTAACTATCGCTATTCACTACTACAAGCTCAATGAGTTCGATGTACACTTAATTGTTATGGTTTTCAAGTACATTTACTTCCGAAACTACTCCAGCAAGGTGGAGTATTTCAAAGTAATTTACGTTTTAAGGCATACTTATGCGGCCCATTTCTTGTATTTTGCTCTAACAATGCAGTAGTGCGATTAAGAATGCAATGAACTTTTTCGTTGCTAAACAGTTTCGAGAATAATTTTTACGACAGTCACTTTCAAAATGGATAATAATTGAATAGAAAGCAGCCAAGTTGTTTTGTTCGATAGCAAACAAATACATACATATGTGCATACATGGATGTTTACATTTTTATCTATTCTTAATTGAAATACGAGCTATTTACGAACGAACTGCCTAGCAACAATTATGTGTAAATAGTTACTTTTCGTCAGGATTGACGACAGATACATTTGATTGTCCATATGACTGACTATGCGAACTAGACCTAGCATTAGCTCAAGGACAATATCAGTTGATGAAATTTATATTTTTACTTATTGTCAGTAATCGAAAATCGATCAGAAACAGAAATATTTTCCATATTTAGTTTATGTAAATATGTACGAGACGGAAACTTGCAAATTCAGTAAACACTGTTTCTTATCAGGAAATGTGCCAAATATCAATGGTAATTTACGTTAGAGTCATGTTATGGTCAATTCATTTTCTGACATTGATGGACTATTTATTCAAATACAGTAATACGGCCGTAATGGTATTTTTAGCAATGAACGCGAATGGAACTAAGCATGTATAACAGCTGGTATTGGATTTTTTCCGGAGGAAGTCCTTAAAATGAGTGTTTGTGATTTAATGACCAGTTTCGTATATGCTTGCAGCTTATTCTTCAGCAGTAATTTCCAACTGATATTAGGCGTTACAGCAAATTTAGCTCGACACTCGGCTTTTGAAGTCTTGGATCGCTGATTCGAATCCAAATTCGACCAGACATGGCACTTTGCTTTTTACTAGGGCATATAATACACGGAGCTGAGGGACTATAATATAGAGTCACATAGCTCTTACTCTCTAATATGGTGTCAGGCGCTATAATTTGCCACAATTCCGAAATCAACTATGTATACCACGCCAGAAGTTTAATTTGTGGTCTCTCTAAGTCAGAGAGATTGGCTGGATATTGGTAAACTCTTTACTTTTGTCTTTCATGTGAATCGGGACAATTTTTGCATACTTCACCATCACCCGATTCATGATAAACTCATTTATTTCGTTTCGTATTTCAAAAGCAAATTATTTTAAATCTTGAAACCAAACAGTGTGTTACTGTAATTTACCAGTGCATTTATTTCCAAGCTCATGAACTCTTTAAAAATTTAGAGAAAACGCATTACGGGAATTGGAAACCCAATGTTCAACAAATACAAAACATAATCAACTAGAAGCAAAATCGTACATATTCATTGATCATTTAAATTCTCATATGTAACGTATTCTACCACCACTATTTTCGCACAGCTCACATTATTCTTCAGCTAAACCCATTTTATTACTGAACAGCATGATATATGAGAAACGAGAAAGATGCCTACGATCGCAATTAGCTTTTTGAAATCATCATTATTGCCCGTGGGCTGTTTGCTTTGCGATATGTGGCGGTGATGTTGATGATGTATGCATTCATCATCATGTATCGTTTGGGTAGTACAATGACCTAAATAACAATTTCATTTCATTTTATTTTCCATTTTCATTTTTATTTTTCGAACAGAGAAATCTTCTATCAGGTCCATACATCTTCTTAACAAATCATTAGCGGCTTATTGCAATTTTCTTGTAAGATTCTATAGATTGTAGTGTGCATATTATTGCTCATATTGTTGTATTGAGCTTACAATGAAGAGTTATTTTGCCTATTAAAGATTCACTGACGCGGTTAAAGAATAATAATTCTAATATAATTTGCACAGAATTACGCGGAACTCGGTGCTTAAAGGAGGCGAACATAAAAGAAAGAAACAATGATTCAATTTGAAACTATTGAGAATCTTGATGATGAATTTATATAGTTTAAAATAAAATAACGGACCAGTTGCGGATGTGGTACATAAATTATTTAAATTGCTCCCAAAAAAATTGTTGAATAAGTGGTAAAATATTATATAGGAAATAGGTTTTTTAGCGTAATATATCAATGAGTTTTTAGAATTACTGCAACAAAACTTTCAATTTACAGGATGGGAATCAGGTGACTGAGGTCAGAAATGGACCAGAATGGACCATTACTATCCAGATTTGGAAAAATTCAAAAATACATGTTATAATACATTCGCACTGAGGAAATATCGCACGATTTCTGTCATCTGATGGGTTCGAAGCAGGGCTGCCAGGTCTTCTGGAATAAATTACCGTACCAATGTTCAAAAATTACCTGATTTTCACGTTTTTACCGTACGACATTACTTTGTATTTGTGTTAATACCTAAATACTTTCGATAGAACATTCCTTTTCTCCATGAATAAGATTCTTTTATTCGTTAATTACAATATAGTTTTATTAGGGGCCATGTTTTTCATTTTACAACTTGTGAGCAAGAAGGAAACAAAATGCGGCCACAAAAATAGTTTAGCTTTTTGGTCGAAATAGAAAAGCAAAATAATGATTGAGAGATAAAAAGTGGGTTTTCAGTAAAAATCTATAATTTATTCGAGGAACTATTTCATAATTAACAAAATTTCTAAACATGTTTTGTGAAAAAATACGAAAAACATAAATTGATTCACGCACTTTTCTACTTCCATGCAAGTACCATAAGGTGTGTATACATATTAGGCAAGTACTTATTTGTAAATATCTTGGTTAAATTTTTTGTGCTACTTTCTGGAGTGTTAAATTTCATACAAGTGGATTCACCGATACATTCTGACGTTAATATTGCATTCAGCGTTTCCAAATTCATGTTATACCTATTTTTCCTTTTGATCAAATTAAGTTTTGAAAAAGTCCTTTCACAATAAGCGCTTGAATAAGGCAAACAAAGAAGATCCAGCACAAATTTGGACAGGACAGCAAATTCTTGTTTTCCAGTTTCATCCACAATTTTACCCAAATTATAATAAAAGCAACAAATTTCAATCAAATTGGAAGTTTCCTCCACGCATCATCTAAGTCTTGAATATCTATTCCATTTCATATTCTGGGACAAAAGCTGCATAAGTATTTTAAGGAGTGGTATTCGTCTCCTTTTGAGAAGTCTACTGCCAGCTCGGCTTTAAAATATGCATTACAGCGAAAAGTGGGCTGCAACACTCAAATCGCTTTTCATTTCTACGCAAGCAATCTTATAAAATTGGGTGCAATTCTGAATAAAACTTTAATTCTCCTGTTCGAAATCGACTACTAAATTTTTATGTTATATGCCGCAAATACTCTTCCACACAATGAGGAAGATAAGCTATGTCTAAGGGTAGAAATTTTTCGTTCATAGAAGGATATATATTTTCAACTTTTACGGAGTAAGAAAAAGTTAAAGATATAAGTTGATCCAAGTAATATCAAAAACCAAGCAAAATTTTTCGTGACATACTCTGACGGAATGTTTTCGTTACAGCTGTTGGCAAAGTTAGGCACAATTCGTGGCAAATCCTAAAATGCTAAGGGGGCAACTACTCGAAGTATACGAAACAGCAAGTGCGTAAAATTTTCGAAATACATTTATTGGGTTGCTTGGAATATTATTTGGTGGAATTTCCAAGAAGATCAGGTAAAAGAAATTGGTACAAACATACATAAAATCAGCCATTTATAGAAAAAGCCAAAATTACCGTGCGGTAATAGTTTATTACCTTTAACCGTACGGTGCTTGAAATTACCGTACAAATACGGTAATTACCGTACACCTGGCAACCCTGGTTCGAAGTCAAATTTACTCAATCTACTAGATTTACCATACATTTGTTTCGACTTTTGACATTCCAAATCGACCTGACTTCGATAAATCTAGTCAAACACAGTTGTTTTTGTGAATTCAATCCCGGCTGAATTTATTTCAGTGCGTGCTGAATTCCTTGAATGAGAAGGAAAGTACATTTGAATATACTGCAATTCGAAATTTGTTCCAAAATAATGGATATTGTTGCAAAAGGCCTTCAACAGCTATCACACCAAATTCATCAAATTTGAATATATCCCGCTCAAACTCTAAATCACTTCGGCCAGTGCGAACACCTCACTTGATTTCATTTTCAGCTTAAAATCGACCTGATTTGGAAGTGCAGTGCGAACGTACTAGTAGACAATATTTTTTAGCTACTAATCAAACAAGATTATTAACGTCGTGATACTTTTTGAACAATGAACCAGTGAAAATTAAGAAATGATATTAGAATGTCATATCAAAATTCAAAATAAAACATAAGCAAACTTTAACGATAAAACTTTGGCTGCATACATCAATGAAATACCAACGCTATATCTCTCAACGTCCAAATATCTTTCTTTGATTAAAAATCCTATCAAAATTCTCTTTAAAATAGTATGAAAGACAAAACAATTCCCTACTTATCAGGAGCAACGAATCAACTCCATACAAGTTTTCTGCAAAACTTTCCCTTTCGATACGAACTAAAGTTCAACTATACCTTGACATTGTGCCATTTTGCCACCTCAGAAACACGAATACCTGGACGAAGAACCTTAGAAGATTCTTATCCTGGTTGTAGGCAGTCGGACACGACCGTACACATGCAAGTATGTATTTATACACAAACATTGTCTGTATATACTGGACTTCTCGTTATTTTGATTTGGATCGGATCGTTATTTACACTCTGACCTCTGTGTGCTGGCGGATAAAAATAAATGAACTCTTCAGCCAACAATTTGCATAACAAGTGAAAGTTCACGAAGATAATAAAGTTCCTTAGCAGTTTGGAAATAGTTGTAAGGTAAGGTGGTATCCTGTCATGTTTTTCGCTCATAAATAAAATCGGAAGTTTGCAGGATTCAGCTCTTTGTTGGATACGAGAGAGACAGGAGACATATGGGTTTAAGGGGGAAAATACATGGAACTGCTAAATAAAAAATCGATTTTTTTTATTACATCAAAATGTTTGAAATGCGCTTAAAATATACCAAAAGCGATATTCGTATTAGTTCTCGAATTATAGTCAGTTATAGGCAGCGCGGCGTTCCCCAGGTCGGGCGAGCTTTAGAGCTTTAAACGCGTTTTTCTCAAAGTAGTACTTTTTCAACTTCCGTATAAAATATCTAAAAAAATATTGAACCAATCCGGCTCAAATTGATACCACATCTACAAAAGAGTATTATCTACTCGTTGAACCTACATGTTATTGTAATTTCGGAAAAATAATTTGTTCATTAATGTTTAAAAAGTTATTTTTTTTTAAAAATAATCGATTTTTTTTTGTGTAATCTAAAATAAATGTAAAAATTTAATTTATTTTTATAAATTTTATTGGTTCACCTATGAATTATATATCTCATTAGCATATTTTTTCTCTCTGAATGTTGCAAGTTCCCCGGAAAAGGCGTTAAGTTGTACAAGGCAGTTTTTAATGTATTTTTTTCATTCGCTCGCATCGCCGCCATTTTGTGTTGAAAAATTATTAAAAAAATATTTTCATTTATTGTGAGAATTGTACTTTAAGGATTTATTATTAAAAGTTTTCTGAATAAACAATATATATATTTTAAATCAATCTGAAATTAGCAATTTTTTTTCAACTTTACATGTATTTCTTAACTTGCTTGCAATTGGTGTTCAGAAAGACTTGTAAATAAATAGGAATACTTCTTGAAACGAGCAGAAGTACGAAAAACAATGCTTCAGAGGAGAGACGATGCTATTATAATGATAGTTACTTTGCAAAATTTCTTCACAGATGTATTATTTGTTAGATAGCCATAAATTATATTAAATATCAGCTTCTTATCACTTCTTTTAATCGATTGGATTTAAAAAAAAACTGATTGTCATAATAGCAAGTTTCAGTAAAAAATATATAAGGGGGAAAACCCTTTAAAGATTTTTTTTTCTGCCAAATGGAACTGGGGAGTTGTTAGTAATGCTCATTTCGATATATATATATATATATATATATATATATATATATATATATATATATATATATATATATATATATATATATATATACATATATATACATACAAAGTACAATGATAAATAATTCAATTCGCATCTTCGATTCCTTGTATTTTGTATTTTCTTGAAAAGGATGTCAACATTTTGAATGCCCACACGAGCATGAACACTTAAGCTGCAACGTGAAAAAATCGCCTCACATATTAATCCTGCTTCGAAAAATGAAACACTCGTTCTCTAAAAAAATATGAAAAGTTAACCCTTACTTGCAATGACGTAGCTGTAAGCGACGGGAAGGTGGCAAAGATCAGCGAGCTATTCGCTGAGACTGGCGCCAGGTACTCATTGTTATCAACGAGGAACTCCTTCTAAAATTAAAGGCCCGTGGCTACGAAATTGCTTGTGGGTTTGACTTTATACATTTGAATGTAGATAGAAGAGTTGACTTAAAAATCTGCACATAGGATGATTCAAACCCCACGGAAGAATGGAAGATAAGAATGTCACATTGGAAGAAAAGGCTGCGGAAAAACGTCCGTCTAATGCACCTGAGACTAACTCAGGAGGATGAAGCAAGTGCTGTCACGACCTCTGAGCTAGGTAGCTGTCTTGATCTCCAGGACTTCCAATCGAGTGAGGAGGAGACAAGAACTGTAATCGAAAAAAGTGAAGGTTCTTCAAATTAACGTTCACCACTATAAGGCAGCTTCGACTGCTCTTCTTTTTCTTCATTTGTACAAACATCCGGAGGAGATAGTTGTAATCCAAGAACCATGGGTCGTTAAGGGCCGAGTTTTCGGATTACACATTGACAGATGCATACTTTTGTTAGTTGAATCTACAAAGAGCCTGCATTCTCAACAAGAAGTTTAAAAATATCTTTGTCCTTTCAAACTTCAATGGCAAGGACAATGTTAGGGTAAGAACGGGTAATGGGAGTTAGCGGACAATGATGGTTACCCACATATTTATAAAACATCACGTTCGAGTGTGATGTTGATGATTTTTCCGCCCCGCGCTGCACTTCCCATTACTTTTACGAACGACTCGCACTAGTTGCGTAGAGTGTTTCGGAATGACAGTTGTGTTTTGTTTTGGTGCCTCGCCGATGTAATTTTCGTTTTAACAAAATAACGGTAAGAGTCGAATTTCTTATCGTACCTAAATAAGTATTTTATGTGTAGTTAGCCTTGACATTCAAAATTGTGATATGCTTCCTAAATTTCGATTGAAATAACTATGTTTTTTTAGTTTTTGACTATTTTCTCATTAGCGCAGAAGTGGGTAGTGAGAGTCAAGTGATGTCCATTGCCCGCAATTGATTACCATTAATCGCAAATATATTTTTCCAGATGCCAAAAGTACAGGCCAGAACAACCGAAAAGGCTAACTTGTCATCTTATTCTCTAAGAAAATGCTGCGCGGCTTATTGAACAAGATGATTATTCCATACGAAAAGCTTTTAAGACTATAGATATTCCGTTTTCCAGTCTTCAAAAGAGAATTATAAAAAGAGAATCTAACTTGGGACCACGTCTTGACATCAGAAGTAGAAGAAAATTAGCAAATGGAATAAAAACAAATGGCCAACGTATTCTAGGGATGTACAGCAATTCAAATAAGAAAAGTTGCATTCGAATATGCTGAAAGGTTGAATTTAAAGCACAACTTCAATGGGGCTTCAAGAATGTCTGGACGCGATTGGTTGAACGAATTTATGTTGAGAAACAATATATCTATTAGCTTTTAATAGAGGAGGTGCAATTGTTCTATAAACTATTAGGAGAAATTATGGAAAAATCCAAATTGTGATGAAACAGGGATTTCCACTATGCAAACTCTGGGGAAAATACTAGCTAATAACTATTAGGAGAAATGATGGAAAAATCCAAATTGTGATGAAACAGGGATTCCTACTATGCAAACTCTGGGGAAAATACTAGCTAGGAAAAGACAGAGGAGAGTGGGGTCAATCACAAGTTGGGAGAGAGGAAAAAACATCACTTTAATGTGTGTAATGAGGGCGGCTGGAGGGTTCATTCCACCAATGTTTATTTTTCTTAGAAAGAGGTTAACACCACTACTCGAAAAGGATAGTCCAACAGGAGGTCTTTATAAATGATAAGACAACGATTGGATAAATGAAAACCTCTTTTTTGAATGGCTTTCGCAATTTAAAAACCATGCTAAACCGTCGACGGATGAACCTGTTCTATTGATACTAGACAATCATGCTAGTCATAATTCCTTTTCCATCAACGACTATTGCAAGAGCAACCATGTTTATATGGTGTCTTTACCACCACACACATCGCATAAAATGCAGGATCTGGCTGTTTCTTTCTTTTGGACCACTAAAAGGAATTTACAAAAAAGAATGTGACTTATTTATGAAAATAAGTCACTTTTTTTTATCTGGCAGAAAAGATAGCCCCTTATGACGTAGCATCCTTGGTTATGAAAGTATTTAATAGTGTGGCATCTATTAGCAAAGGAGAATCTGGATTAAGAGCAACTGATATTTTCCCAATAAATCCTCAATTTTTTTCAGAAAAAGATTTTATTGCTTCTGAGTTTCTCCAATCTGAGTATATATCACGATTGGGATAAATCTATTTCGGTTTCTACTACAGATGTAGTGCGAGATTCAAGGTTGATTCCTAGCACATCGGGGTAATCAGACCCATCAGTTCCTGGTACATCAAACCAAGTAAAACTCACTTCGCCAACACCTCAAGCCAAAGAGTCGTCTGAAAAGGTATCTAGTATTCAATACTTTTTAAATTTGCCAAAGAAAACACCTGGCTTCACTATAAAACAGGGTCGAAAAAAGCAGCATTTCACTGTCTTAACTTCGCGGCAATCAAACAAAATTTAATAGGAAAAGAAAATAAGAAGATTAGAAAATTTTCAGACAAAGGAAAAGAGAAGACGAAATGGAAAGGTAAGGGCCAAGGAAAGAAGATTAAACTGCGAAAGGAGGGCATCATAAGGGCAAAAGGCAAGTTCTCCAGGAGTCAAACGATAGCACTTCGGTATCAGACGCAAATTCTAATGACTTGTGCCAGGAAGAAAAAGACGAAGCCGAAGTCATTCTGGGTGGGTTCATGCTACCTGGCACACAATGAAGGCTTTCTACTCCCAATGACACTAATAGGGGTTTAGGGCCCGGAAATATTCGGCGGATACCACTAATAATAGGTGCAAACGCGAACCCACATAATGAATTATAGGGCGGTTAAGAACCAACGATAGAGGTGAACCTTGAAATAAATTCATCCTGATTAGCATTCTTGCCATAGCAAACATTGGCAATGAACCTACGTTTAGGACCTCCAACAGAAGTGAGGTTCTAGATATAACACTCATAAACGAGCCCTCTACGCACCTTTTCACGAGATGGAGAGTTTTCCAGAAGTGTTCACTCTCAGACTACATGTAAGTTACATAAACCTTAGGAGGATTGCAACGTATAGAGACAACTCCTTTTTTAAACAAGAAAACAATAGATTGGGAGAGTTTCCGATCAGTTTTCTACACTGAGCTAGACCATGTTTTGGTGGTCATAAATAGGAGAGATTTGAAAAAGGCGAAGAATATATATATATATATATATATATATATATATATATATATATCTATATATATATATATATATATATATATATATATATATATATATATATATATATATATATATATATATATATATATAAATATATATATATATATATATATATATATATACATCTATATATATATAAATATATATATATATATATATATATATATATATATATATATATATATATATATATATATATAGGATATTCCTTGTGTAGATACATCTCCAAAATTACCGTTAGAATCATATAGGAATGCAAGTTCGATTCAGGTAGCTTATTTTTTTGGACCATTCAAGTCCAATCCCGGAAGATATCATCCTAGCTGATGTTCAGCGAACATTCAAGGACACTATTGTACTCGTCTTTAGGTAGCTCAACCATCAAGCGAGTTGTCAGTACGGACATTACTAGGGCAGTGATCTATCTCTCTTACTTTGGAATTATACTACAGAGTGGCGAAAAAGTTTCTGCCCTTCGACATGAAAAATCAGCCCAAATTAATTTATCAGGCAAAACTATCTTTAAAAATGTTCAGAATCCTTTTAATTTTTCTCAAACCTACATAGCTTTAATTAGCTCCTGTGTAGAGATAGAGTAGACATTTTAGTTATGATTTCAAAATAATGACTTTTGTTTAAGAGTCAACAAAAACAGGTACCAAAATTCGAAGAGGTTTAGTATGTCTAATCACAAGTAAAATTTGCAAACCCACTATTACTTGGGTATTTTTTTATTAGCTTCAATTGTAATCGTGGTATAATATAAGGACAATTGAAAATAGAATATTATTTATTCAGATTTTGTTAGTTGAAGTAAAAGCACCTACTTTACCCAAGGATCTTGTTTTTAACGAGCTTTTGTCAAAATCTGACACATTTTAGAAATCTTCAACGAATCGGACTGAATTTTTTCGGCGATAATACCGGTAAATAGTCGAACTCAAAAGCATATTGAAGTTTAACGCATGCGACCTCACCCGCAGCGACAAAAATATAACATTGAGGGCCTATAAGGACACTATGACAAAATGTTGCAACGACGAAAAAGCAAACGTGGATGATATGAAGAGAATTGGTCGACCGTCAGTACTTTCAACAGAAGCAAAAAGAAAGATTCGAATAGTGGCTGAAAATAAATCAGGAGTAGGAACGCAATCAGTGACGAAACGGTTTAACAGCTCTCCGGAGGCCTCTATAAAAGTGTCAAGGCGAACCGTTCAGCGATACATTCGATCAACTAATTGGGGGCGACAAGTCTACAGGCAAGGCATCAAACCTTTACTTTCCAATAAGAACGTTTGAGGCCGGCTGAACTCCTGTCAAAAGCTGAAAAACCTTGCATTACTTGACGACAATGCCCGTGGGAGAACCCGGCGTGCAAACATCCTATTTACAGACGAGTTGTGGATTCAACTGCATCCAATACCTAATCGACAGAATAAGACAGTGACAGCCAGCGATCCCGCAAATATTCCCGTAGCACAGACCTAGGAATTCAGCTTAAAAGTCATGGTAGCTCGTGGAGTGAGCCGTAGCGGAAAAAGCCATTTTGTTTTTGTTGAGCAAGGAATGCTTGTTAATAGAGAAATCTACAGGTAAAAAATATCCCTCTTTATTTTGCACAATGTCTTAATAGTCACCATCAATTTATGGGCAGAAAGGAAGTGTTTTTGTGCAAGATGGAGCCAAGGCGCATAAGCTTTGAAAACTTATGAGGCAATTTATGAGCGTTTTTCTAATGTGAGAGCTCATTGGCATGATCATTCCTCTGATTTAAGCTCCATTGAAAATGTGTGGCCCAGATTCAAGAAGAGTGTCTTTAGAGATCCCAGACCAAAAAATAGGCAAGAGCTGATTCGACATAAACAAGTTGAGTGGGGCGCAATTTCGATCGAGTATCTAAGAAATTTATGTGAAAGTTTCGGAAAGCGGATCTTAGCTTGTACAGAAAATGAAGGAAAACATAGTTTGCACAAATTACATATTATGTTACCTAATATGTGTACTTTGTAATAAAATTATAATATTAAACCAATATCTTTTCAATAATATTTTATTTAAGAAATACTAAGGGCAGAAATTTTTGCGCCATCCTGTAGTATAGTCGAAACAACTTTGCTAGACGGAGCAAAAGTTCAGTGCTCAGCCGTAATTAGTGTTAATTAGCAATTGATAGGGAAAATATATACGTTCGCAGCCTTATTGTTAACGAGAGCTCTTTATAACGAAGGCACTCCTGGTACTAATTCATTGGGTTCCTACCGATTTGTTTGTCTCGCAACAAGTGGAGTGCGCAGAGTTAAGACTAAATTGTGGTGATCCTTGGCGATGGATAGACCTGGACCATACCAAAATCTTAGTGCATGTTATGCTTGTTTCAGTGGGCATCTATTATACTGCGTCCTAGCCGTCTCTGTCTCAGGCGTTTGAAACCCCGAAGCAGTGAGGATTGGCCGAGGGGTATATCCCTGAGAACAGATGCTGTGAAATTATCAACCGATGGCTCTAAATTGAACGAAGTAGTGGGATGTGGTATATTTTCCAACGACCATAACTTGAAGCTTGCTTCCCTTCCGCCTGCCTTCATTTTCAGGTAGAGGCGTCAGTGATTCTTGAAGTGGCCAATTATCTCATGTAATCAGGCATTCTGAGTGACTTTTTGCATTTTGCATTTTTGCATTACATCCAATCAGCTATACAGTCCCTTGCTAGAATTTACACATTCTCAAAGATAGTTAGTTATTGAATGGTGTACGTCTCATAACGATATGTCGAGACATTCAATGAAGGGGTGGATATTAATGGGATCTGTTGAGCGGACCAGCTGGAAGTGCTCTCAAGTCTCCCGATGGCTTCAGTTAAGCTTGTTATTAGGCTAAAATACCTTAAGGGCACTGTGAAGTTCTGGTTGGAAGAATCTTCCTGAACGATCGCTAGACAATTTCGGAAAACTTTTCACGCTGGTCGCACTAGGGACCCTCTCGACATGGGAAGGAGGCCCCTTCACACAGTGGTGGGTGTCCTAGTTGGAGCCTGTCTGTTTAGTAGGCATGCGGCATGGCTGGGTGCCACTTACTACAACGACTTCTGCTGGAGCTGTAGTTGCGAGAAGGAAGAGGAAACAGTTATATACCTTTCTTGCACTGGAAGGATGAAATTCGCTGGCTCATACTGCCGTACTTGCCTAACCGAAGTGGTTTCGGTGGAGCTGAAGCCGATCTCCCAGTTAATCAAGGACTTAGGGTGGCTCTCCACCTAATAAGGGTTGTCAATTATGCAATGCAGTATCACAATGGGCCCGTGTGTGCCTTCTCCGGAGTCTGTCTCAAGGAAGCAGCCGCGGAATCTATTCTAAATTCATCCTTGCTTCAAAAGCTCACTTCCATAAAAGAAAATAATATTGACAACTTATTTAGGAAATAGGCTATCAATAATATTTTCAAACGAAACCAATGTAGATTGCCTATTTTCTGGTCAAATTTTTGATAGGTGAAAAATGCCCCCAAAAAAAACATAATTTTTATTTAGGTCATAAAATGGGGTGGTTAGAAGAGATTCGTATCAATCTAACTATCGAAGTCATGCAATGTGTTTTCAGATGGAAGCATTCGAAAAAACTACATAAATAAATCAATTCTATCGCAAGTGCTTTTTTATCCATGTATGCAACACGAATTTCTAGATGTTCTCATTAACTATTTCAGCTAACGATTGAACATGTCACCGCTTCCGAAAATATTTACAATTTGTGGCATACACATTAAAAGTCGATTAGCAGTAATTACTACCGCCCAAATGAGTAACAAAACTAGTTTGCGTAAAAAGTCTTTTTCCGCAATTTTTCTACTGCATACGAATATACAAAAAATAGTACAACACAATAAAAACGGAAAGTGCTCATAAATCTACAAGAAATCTACAGAAAAAAACGCAAAGTTTTGATGTAAAGTTTATGTGCTTTAAATAATATGAGCGTACACTATTAAGCAAAAAAGAAACACATTTTGCATGCTTAATTTTTGTGGAGTTTTCCTCCATAGTTCTTTTAAAAATCATACTTAAGTGACTGAAAGCATAGGTGCACTACATACGTAGTTGTTTTTAATAACACATTTGAGTTTTAGCAGCTATTGTGCGACGGAATAGGCGCTCAAAATAGAATTGTGTGGTTTTTGTGGCGACTACGGTTTAATCTATTGAGATAATATTTCATCCAGTAGCTGGCAATTTGAAATGTACCTACACATTAAAAACGCACTGCAATACAAGTGCTTGTGCAACAAGTATCTGCTGGTTTTTACTTCGGAAATTTCCAGTAGCATTTCATTGCGATATCTTTAGTTACAGAAATATGAATGTCAAAGTGCTATAATGGGTATATGTATTTTTTTGCATCTTTCTCAGCGTACACGCGATATCTGTTATATACGCTGTCAGTCTAACTAACGAAAAGTGCAACGTGTATTCATACTCGTATGTAGTTTGCAAGAATAAATTTTGTACTGTTAGTTACCTAGATACGCATACAGACTTGCATGCAATCACCACATAATGTCCAATGTGTGTTACAATCGCTGTCAACTCGACGACTGATAAAGTGCTTGCTGAACAAATGAGCCGAGCGGAAATCAATATTCTATTTGCACATGAAATTTTCATTTGAATATGGAGATCGAATACCGACCGACTTTTTATGACTTAGCGAGACGGCGATAGTCAAGTCAATTTATTTTGTCAGTTTGGATTGATGGAAATGTGGCAACTGTAGTTATGGAGAATTTTTTTAATCAAAACCTTAGTGTTGAGATTACTTAGTTCAATGTACCTGCTTGCGAAAGAAATTTCTAACTTATCAGATGTTTGGGGTGTGAATGGATGCATGGAAGGGTATGATAATTTAAAGACAAGTATTCGTTTATTTATTTGTTTCAAACCATACAAGGTGGATAAACTTAAAAAATCATTAAATAATACGCACGCAGTGTATGGAACAAAACATTCAAAATAACGAAACCATGCGTGTAATAGATGTATACCACAATCAAGGTTCTCTTTTTTGACGAGAAACTCCCTGTACTCATTCATATAATTTGGAAGAACTTCACAAACATAATATTTTTGTGTTGCACCAAATATTGTCCGTCATGGTGAAAAGTAATTCATGCTTGACAGATACCTCATTACCACCATTATTATATATTATTGGTAGCAACTCAGCTATTTCTCCTATTTGATTAGTCTCCGTAAAGAAAATAAATTTAATCAATCGGCAATACATAGTAGAAGATTACCACTTTCATCACTTAATTGAAATGGTGCAAATGAAAAAATAAATCATCAGTCTAATACTGTTTGTCGAATTGCAAGTGCTGTAATTAGAACTTCCACCGCAGCCTCACTTACTAACAAGAGTGAATGATGAACCAAGTCAAAAAGATTTAAAAACTTCACACTGTATTAATTAAACGCCCAGACGTTTTATTAAAAAGAGCTGCAAGTTTAATTTCTACTCGCGCTCATTTACAAAAATATGCACCTCGGGAGAACAGAACAATCAGCCTTAGCTTGTCCAACACAATAAAACGATGGATATACACTACAGTCAAAAAGTTTAAGACCACTTAGGAATCGAGAAAATGAACAAGGTTTTCATGGTAGATAAAATATAATTGATTACTTTTTATGTCATTTTCAAATGTCAGCTTATTGTTTTTCTAGTTTACAAATCAAAATTTATAATAAACAAAAAGAATCTTTTTCTACTTTAAAATCTACATTCATCAAAATATCCTCCTTTGGCATTTTTTACTGCTTTAGTAATCCATGGCATTCTTTCAACTAATTTTCTTACAGTATCTTGGGAGATATTGTTCCGCTCTTCTTGAAGAAGCTCCCACAAGTGTTGCTTTGACGTCGGACAGCGTCCACGTACCCTTCTATCTAATTCCTCACATAACAATTCAATTGGGCTACAATCAGGTGATTGTGGGGGCCAGGTCATATTCAATAGTATTCCATCATTCTCCATTTCAGCTAAATATCCTCTACATAATTTAGAACTGTGTTTGGGGTCATTATCCTGTTGAAGGGTGAAATTTCGCCCAATTAACCGCAAACCTGATGGTATGGCCGTGTTCTGCAAGATTTCCTTGTATCGCTCTTTAGTTAACGTGGCATCAATTCGAACTAATTCACCCACTCCAGCAAGCGAAAAGCACCCTCAAACCATACCAGAACCACCTCCATGCTTTACTGTTGGTACTACACAGTTTGCGGCCATTCTTTCTCCAGCAGATCGCCTGACATAAACCCTCCGTTTGGAGCCAAAAACTTCAAACTTTGATTCATCTGTCCAAAGCCCCTGTGACTAATTGTCCACTGGCTATGAGTTCGTGCCCACTCTAACCGCTTTTGTCTGTTACCTTTTCGAAGCAGAGGTTTTCAGGCTGCTACACGCCCCACGAGTCCAGCTTCCCTTAGACGATTTTTTTTACAGTTGACAAGCTTATGGACTTTGAATGTCCCGCGTTGAGTTCTGCTCGAATTTCTGGTGCAGTTAACTTTCGATCCCTTTTGCTCATAAGCACTAGAGTCTTATCTTCTGCTTCTGTTGTCACTCTGGGTCGTCCGCTCCTTACAGCATCACACTAACTTTCACTGTCCTTGAATTTAACGATAACATTATGTACAGCAGTCTTTGAAATTTTTACTTCATTACTGATCTCTCTTTCTGACTTGCCTTGTTTATGAAGCGCCACAATCACACTTCTAACTTGCGGCTTAATACTGCTCCCTTTTCCCATTTTGAACCGAAATTTTGCCAAAACTTTGCTAAAAAGTACCAATAACTAAATATCACAAGTGCACGGAATAAAATTCGGTGAAAATAACAATCCGTATTACTTGTCAGCACAAAAACTCACATATGAAATATTTTGAGGATAAGGTACCTATTTATAGGAATTTCACAATATTTCAAATACATATTCCCAGAACTTTCAAAGGTTTATTTTCATTACCTTAAAAAATTGTAGACACCTAAAGACTTTAAAGTGGGAAAAACTCAACGTGCTTTATTACCTTGACTGAGAATTTGGAAATACCATGTACATTTTAAATTCCTTAAAACAGGCAATTACTGTAAAAAAAGGTACTTGCCGTTTTATAAATCTAAGTGTGCTTCATTTCTGCGATGTGGTCTTAGACTTTTTGCCTGCAGTGTACGTGATGTCCCGCTTTTTTGCTATGCTTCCGAGTTTATTTGTAAGAATGCCTTGAAGACTTTGCGCCGACATAATATGCCAAAGCTTCGTCTTTTGTCAAGCGCCTTTGACTTTAACTAGTGCTCACACTTTCCTCATAACTTGGCACTACTCGGGACCAGTGCTGCCACTTTGGATATTTTCGTATTATTTAGGATACGAATCAAGTTCGACAAATCTAGATGATACGACGCCTCTAAAGTGGATACTTTTTTCAAAGATTTTAATAATCTTGCTCGAAAGTGTGTGCTTTTTCCATTATATTTTATTTCAAATAGAAAAGTTTCATTGTACTTTTTTTTTCAAATTGAAGTAACAGCATTTTCTTGCGAAACAGTTCGGTGTTCTATTCAAAATGGGTAAAACCGGGCAAGAAAGTAAATATATCTGAAGAAGTAGCACAGGATCTACAAAAATATACAAATTTTACTTTAAGTTGCGTACAAAAATAAATATATATTTGAAAAATAGGCATTTATTTTTTTTTCAAATTCGCATCCTGTCTGTTGATGAACGGGTGCTTTTCATTCATTCATTTGATTTTTTTTTTAAACGAAAGAAAGATTGGTAAGTCATTTAAAGACTCATAGCACAAACAACTGAGTGAAGTATTAGAAACATCGAGGTCGATTTTTTTCTATATCTATGTCTTTTGTTTTTTTCTTTTTCTTCTTCTAAAAAAATCTTAAAGTGCTCTTCTTTAAAAAGTGACCTTTCAAATTGTAATCATCAAATCATTAATTAGGGGAAAATAATAGATTCCTATTAGAGCTCATACATTTAGAGTATAGATTTTTTCTTTGACTCCCAGTTTTTTCTAGAGTTTTGCTAACGTTTCATGATTTTTTCTTAGACTCTCGTGATTTTTCCTTGACTCTTCCTGATTTTGTTTTGGCTTCCATGATTTTTTCTCCGTTTCCATGATTTTTTTTTACTTAGCTTCTATGATTTTTTTTTTTGCTTGGCTTCCATCATTTTTTCATAGGCCCCTGTGATTTTTTCTAAACTCCCGTGATTTTTCCCATAATCCTAAATTTTTTTCTAGTTTCTGCAATTTTTGTCGTACTCTCCCAAGATTTTTCTCTACATTCTTTTTTCTAGATCTTCTGACCCTTTCCATAACTCCTGAACTTTTCCGAAGCCTCCATCATTTTTTTCCAGACTTTTAGATTCTCTTCTAGAATCTTTTTAATTTTTCTAGGCTCCCATGATTATTTTCTAAGGCTTCCAAGTTTTTTTCTCGATTTCCCTGGTCTTTTTTAAGCTGTTAGTTCAAATAATTTTTTACACTCCCACTGTATTTTTAAGAGCATTATAATATAGCATAATTGCTTGATTGGGATCAAAATGTTTTAAAACAGGACTGATGCAGAATAAGTCTTTTGTACGATTCAACGCACGGTCATAGTATTACATCTTTGACAAAAAAATCATGGGAGCTTAGGAAAAATCAGGGAAGTTAAGTAAAACCTGAAATGTCTAGGCAAAAATCATGGGAGCGTAAAAAATCCTGGGAGTCTAAAATCATGCCGAGAAATTAAAAAAACCAAGAAAATATCTGGAGGGTCTAGGAAAATATTAGGGGACTCTTAAGAAAATTCTCGGAGTCTAAGAAAAAATCATGGGAGCTTGGGAGAACTTAGGGGACTCTTAACTGAGAGGCTTGCAGAAGTTTTCTGGGAATGGCGAATGATTTCGTTGAAAAATGTAATGAATTTTAATAAAGAAGCCGAGAAATTCCAGGAAATCTTACACTTACATTCACATCGACACGTTTGGCCTTCCTATGTTTCGTAGCGTATGTACTTTTGTCGTTAATATTATGAGTTTACCTCAAAGTTCAGCGACCTCTGAAAAAGTATTTTTGCACTTGAATTTACCAAAAAAAAAACCTTTTTCCAATAGAAACGGCTGTCTTTACAATTTAAAATAAAAATGTTTTTAGCTTCTGCTGAATTTTATTCGTTTGATTTGTTAAAAGCTGATGTTTTTTATTAAGATTTTGATGTTTTTATAAATATAGTTTCAATTTTGTTATGTGATGTGGAATGAATCGCCGATTTATATAATGTGGAATGAATCGCCGAAAAAAATGCTATTATTAAAAAAAAAAAAAAATTGGTTTTATAGAGCCATGTACAGCTATTATATCTAAGTATCAATTTGTTACTCATTGATAAAGCTTTTCGATATGATGGATACGTGTTTGCTTACTAATTTTACTGAATTCGGATACAATATGAAGGCTCTGAAGTGGCAACACTGCCCGGGACTCCCACTAACATCACTGATAACAGCAGACAAGTTCCGGTTCCCAGACAATCGAACTAAGCTTATGTCTTTGATTGATTAACGTCGCAAAGCTTTTTTGGACATCCTGGGATGGAACGCGTAACGTGCGATTTCCCTGCTATCCACTCTTTCTGGAACCCAACGATTTTCCACCAAATTTCGAAAAACATCTGCTGATTTTTTTCTTTATTTTCCTGGAAAAATCCTTGATGATGTGAAAATTCATATATCGGCGATAAAAATTCGTATATACTACTATTTTGGTTTTCTTTGGCAAGTTTATGACATTTTTTTAAAAAACTATAACAAAAAACGTAAAAAGAATAACAGTTTTATGGTGTTAGAAAAACAAATAATCGAGCTTTTATCGTCTTGAAGTACAAATTTTCAAAAATGTCGCGAAAACTGAAATATTCCCTCATAATATCCTAAACCCACATAATATCTAACCACTTTGTGTTTTGTATTATACTGTATTATTTTATTAAGATTCTAATTTTACAAATTCTGCACATTATTTGTACACATTCTATTATTTACAAATAATATACAAGTGATGGAAATGGCTATATTCCAGGGATTACCAAATGCAACACCCGCACATAAGTAAGAATTATTAGAGAACGAAACTAAACTATCAAAAGCTTAATCAATCTCCCAATAAAAATATAATCAGCTGACTAGCTTGACCATTTCAAGCTCGGGATCCTGTCATTTTTCGTTGTATGAGTTATTATATCGAAAGAAAAGAAACCATAAATATACAAGCCATTACACGCTTATTTATAGTTTTGCTGAGCATTAAAATGACAGGTACAACAAAACCAAACAAAAATAGGTACAATAAAATCACCAAGTCTACTAACACAACACGAAGTAGATGACAAAAAAATGACCTAGTATAAGTTGTTAGCTAATTTGCATGTTTATATCAATTCTAATCGATTTTTATGAATAAATTAACACTTTCCTAAAAAAATAGTTATCAATTCGTTTCTATCCATTCTATGCTAACAAGTTCACCAAAAGAGACAAGCTCAAATAATTTCATAGAGCGTTCTCAAAATTCAATCGACTACGGTATGGTAAAAGTGTGAAACATACGCCAAAAAATGTTGTAAATAAGGTGAAAAAGAGTGAGATTTTTGATGACTTTATAGAAATCCGTTCATAAATGTTGTTTGGTAACGAGGACAAATTAGAAATGTGGAACGATCGAATAAAATACATGGGGGAGTGATTCAGTTTGTTCAATTTTCTATGGATTTACGATTGCCAGTTCAACCAACTGAATTTGAGTTAATATCAAATTAATTTTGGGAGCTTTAGTTAGTTTACAGGTTACGAAATTGGCTACTTAATGGATGATCTAGCAAATACTACTGTAAAATAAATTCATTTCATCAACAATGGATTGGACAAGGGCGACTATGTAGCGGCAATCTTCGTGGATCTGAAAAAAGGCCGTTGACACCATTAGCCATGACATCCTGCTTCAGAGGCTCGAAATATACGGAATCCATCACTACTTCAAGCTGTTAATAAAGAATGATCTCTTCAACAGGCGTATTATTACAATCAACAATATGCATAAAACCGTAAACATCGGCGTTCCTCAAGGATCAATCCTTGGGCCATTACTGTTTTTATTGTGAATTAACAGCGTACAGGACATTTATCTGTTGGGAAAAATAGTTTTATTTGCTAACTCTGTATTCCGGTAAAGATGAATTAATTCTCCAGGAAAATATAAATGATAGCCTAGGAAAATATTGGAATTGGCTCGAACAAAGTAAATTAATTATAAACATCCAAAAGATTAAATATTTATTATTCCAACAAAAAAAACAAGCAGCAAATTAATCCGTCCATATAAATCAATAGAATACAATTGGAAAAAGTTAACTCAATTATATACTTAGGAGTAACTTTAGATGAGAAAATGTCTTGGCTACAACATATCAATAACATAAGACATAAAGTAGCGCCTATGATATGAATCCTAAAAAAATATGTTCTTTTATCTCTTAACATCAAACTTGACATATTCAATGCTATTATTTTATCGAACATCGCTTATGGAGCAGTTTTGTGGAAGCAAATATCGAAGCAAAACATCGATCTGATCGGAAGACTAATCACTAAGGCTATCAAGACTATTCAAAATGCCAACTCTGACTCCAAGTTCGCATGTGTATCGTGAAACAGGGCTACTAAGCATACAACAAATAATGTGTCTTGAACAAGGAAAGCTAATATTTAAGATACTTAACAAAAAACTCAAACGGCCATATGTTATAAGAAATGTTGGAGAAATAACTCAGATAGCCTCAAGATCGGCGAATAGCCTTGCAATTAAAACAGCTAGGACAGATCGTTTGAAAATTGATCCAGGGCAACTGTCTTTGGCTTATTACAATACCTTACCTGAGGATATAAGAAAATCCGCGAATTTGTTTAAATTTAAGGAAAATCTACGATCATTCCTGACACAAAGATAACGAAGACGCCTACCAGAGTTTTTCCTAAACTTTTCTCTGGGCATAAGTCTTGACGACAAAAAATAGGCGATATTATCTGAAGACAATAGTGTATAATGAAGTGCTTTCCCTTATACCAATATTTAATTGTCTGGGAAGTACGAAAGTAATATATGTTGAGAAGATTTGATGCACACGGACCGTGCATTTTGATTGATTGATGGAGAGAGTGGAAGGGAGGAGGTAAAACAAATAGAAGGTCAAATCTACAGGTAAATCAGTTTTCTCAAATGGCAGAAAATATTACCATTTATGCAATACATTTCATTAATGCTACAAAGTTTAAGGTGGATATTAATTTAAAAGTTTAAATTGAAATATATTTGACGTTATAGCTTTTATAAATTTTTTTTAAAGTAAAATCATGATTAAAGCTATATATTCACTTTTAAAAGTGCAACATTTTTCATGATCCTGCAATTCAATCAAAACATCTGTCGAATAGGAATATATTGCAAATAATAACTCACAATGCTAATTTCCATTGTGGAACTATTTTTAGTTTTTTATCACGCTCAAAACACTGCATTGAAAACTCGTACGTTTAGTGGTTGTTGCATGACCCTCACTGACAACAACATAAAGTCACATTATCTGTTGCACGACGCGCTCGCGATAAGCTAAAATGTACAATTTGAAAGTCAGTAAACTGACTGGTATCAAGGAATTGCTCATATCTAGAGTTAAGATAAGGAGATATTATCAAGTATGTATTCTTAATCGTGGTAGGAAGCTAGATAATTCGCGACTTACACATGAAATCACATCACAGATAAGAACGACGCTTTGCGAAAGAGTGTAATTAATTGACTTCACGTTTATATAAATAAATTTTTTATCTTAGCATATGATTTGCTTTATATTCCTTTGTACGAGTATTGTAGGTTGCGAGATAAAAAAAATTGCGTCAGACTAAAGCTAAAAGAAATAAACTTGAGGAAATCCGGTTGATATTTTTCGGAAATAAAATCTTTAATAGAACCTGGCAGGCGATTAAAGACGAATTAAAGATTGAAATAGATAGATACATATTGCTTTTAGCGCAGCAATTGTTCAGCATGATATTAAGATTGAACCAACCTAGATACCCCATTGCTTATATTGCACAACACAAACATTATTAAATCATAGCTAAATATTTGAAATTTGTATGAAGAAGAATGTATCCGATCTGTACCGGGTATCTAACCTAATCCATATTTATATTCAGTGCTAATATCTCCCACAATGAATAATCTAGAGTATATATGCAGAAAAAAACCATAGTGTGGCAATATTCAACAATAATATATTACCCAGTCAAAAACAACTATAAAAACCACCACTCCTTTCTTCTTAAAAAAAATCGAATCACATTATTCTGCTCTAGATTCGATGCTGAATAGCGTTTATTCACCTTTTTTAATTATCGAACGTTCAACGGCTCGTCATGCAGTAAGATAGGTAGGTGAATGTTCTTATCGTTCTGCCTGAGGTGCGAATATGAGAAACACAAATTCAGACAACCGGCGAATGCATTGTGCCACACTCCACTCGCTTGCCAAAAAGTACAATACATGTGAAATGCGGTATCATGCGATAAATGTATTTAATATCTATAGTATGCATGGCATATCGTATGATTTATTAAATTCACATCTTCATGATATGAGTGTTGTGAAAAACTCCACGAAAAGTGATTACTAAGCTCCGTGGTGGCATTTTTTACTTATATATTTTCCAAAAGTCAACTTCCACACATTCACATTTCACTGAATGCACTATCTAAATCGCTGCCAAAACGATTCCCAGCTAAGCGTACTTGCCTCACTAACAATTACATTTCTTGTATTTCTCATATTTTGCCTTATCGAAACGTGATTTTAAAGCAAAAAGTATTGGGACACGATATGCCGATTATTTTTTTTGCTAGATTTTAAGCGCTTTTATAGCGTACATACTTGCATTTTCTTTTGAGGAAAAGCGACGTGTGGCAGTTGTATGCAAATTGCCGATGAAATTTACTATTGTGCCGCCATATTTCAGCCGAAGATTTTCGTTGGTCTCCTAAATGGGAATATGGTAAACTTGTCAAGATTGTTCGATACAATTTCACGTAGTTTGTTTGTTGATAAGATTCTTGAATAGTTGACTGATAGATAGCCACTAGAGATTCCTTGTTTGATTGTAATCAGTGTGTTGCGGCGGCATGACATCACAAGCCACAGAGCCATGTAGACTTGAGGGAGTTGATGTTACAGAATATAGTACGTATGCGAAACATTCAATAACAAGAAGAAACGATGTTGAACAAATAAACATTGATAACACTGAATATACTGGAAAAATGTTTGTGATGCAATGACGACATTAGGCGATTCAAATAGAATAAAATAACTTAAATAATATCATTCAGCAAAACAGGCTGACGCTATTAGTGAATTTGATATTTTTATTAGTGAATTTAAGATTTTGGTATTGTTTAATGCCCAAAACCCATCACAACTTGGTGAATCGTTTCCAACTTATTAATCCGTCCATAATTGCACTTAATAATTGTCGTCCGCGGTCAAAACGAAAGTTACGCTTGATTCGTATAAGATCAATTTTGCAGACATAATACTGCTATTGATTTCGTTAAGATCTGTGTAACTTATTTTGATCGCGGATAGCTGTTAATTTCCGTTCCATGTTGCACGTTTTTATTTCTTTCGTTTTATTAAATTTTCGGCGTTATAACCAGAGCCGTCTTAGATAACTTTGGGGCCCTGGGCATTTTAAGATAAATGTGGCCCCTAAGACAGAGGGCTATTAACAACAGGATATAGAAATGGTCAGGAGCAGGTACGCAAAATTCTAAATATACGAGTATTTATCTGTTATTTTTATATATTCAAAGTCACATTAAATTAATTATAATCTGGAAAAGTAACTTTTCAACCTTATACGCAGGATAGTAATTAAAAAGTCTATATTGATTGAAGGGGTACTTTTCTAGATTTTAGACAAGCAAAATCATTAATCACTTTTTCGAAGTCAATCTCTTTGAGCATATGACATTCTGTGAACCTCAGCGCCAAACTGATCAATCTTTCTTGAAGCATTGTACTTCTTAATTCATTTTTTATTCTTTTAATTTTGAAGAGGGGCGTTCCCACCTGCAGTTAGTTACCATCATGCCTAAAAAGAATGTCAAAGATTGTCACTAGTCTGAACACATTTCATGTATTCTGTTAAATGCAGACATTCCATTTCTAACTCTTTCTCGCTAACGTCGCTATGATAGATTTTAATGAATTCTTCGCAACTTTGTCTCAACTCTTCGGGACTCAAAGCTTTCAAGCGAGGTAAAAAACGAAACCGATGGCTTATTTCGTTGTACGAATTCAATTACTGTTTTAGATGAACGCTGAGAGTATCACTTTATGGGAATAAAAGTTTCTACTTTGAATTTCTCTTTCTTATTTAGTTGGACTGATGGCGCAGAGTCATCAAATAATGCCTGACGTGAGTTTCTACCTCTTATTTTTTGAGATAGGTCCTTGTAGTCACACCCTGGATTTTTCTCATTGGCGCACGATTCGAAGTCGTGAAATTTATCCGTTAATAATAAAATCATCAAGTGAAGCTCACATTGTTATAGTTTTTTTCTGAAGATAAATAAGAACTTGTTTTATCTATTCTTTCCAATATGGTGTTCAAAATATCTGAAAGCAAAATAAATTTCAGGTTTTCCATTTTTTTAGACAAACTAAGAGCTTCGTGCTTAGTTTCTTGTAGGTGCACTGCATCCTCCGTGATAGACGTCAAGGCTTCTACAATTTGTTTATGACTTTAATCTAAAACACTTACTGCATCAGCTCTGCATTAGCAGACCATCTGGTTTGAAGAAGACTTTTAAAAAAAAATTTTGAACCTAAATATTCAGTTGATGTATTCCATCGGTGGGTAGAATCCAAAAAAAAATTCTATAGTTTCTGAACCGTTAAAAAAACTTATTACCTCTCGTACATACCCAGCGGCATGAAGACCTACCAAGTTTAGAGAATGTCCCGCACATGGTACAAAGGTAGCAAATTCACACTTCTCCTTGATTTTCGCTTGCAGACCAGCTTACTTTCCTGACATATTTGAAGCATTGTCGTAGCTTTGCCCTCTGCAATCCTTGATTCTTTAAAAATTAAAAACTATTCAATATTCTGATTCATGGGTTCGGATAGGTATAAATTCAAAAAGTTCTTCAGTTGGAACACGGTCTTTCACGTATCGAATTATAAAAGTTAACTGGTCAGTATGAGACAGACTGGGCGTGCTGTCAACGGTAATCGATAAATATTTAGCTAATTTAACTTAATTTATAATTTGTTTAGGACCTGTTTTCCCAATACGTCAATAAACTCATTAGAAACATTCGCTAATAAATAAAAAATGTGTCCCTTTACAGGATTCCCATGTTTTTTAGGCGATCTGCAAGAAATTCATGAAATTCACTTAATAACTCCACACATCCTAAATAATTTCCATTGTTTCCATCTAATGTCAGTCAAAATTTTAAGAACTGCGACAACCCGTTAAAAAATACTTTTCCAGTAATCCACTCCTTTTTAATATTGACATAGTAAGTCTGTATCTACTCTACCAACTGCTTTACTTCATGACCGATAAGTCATCATAGTTTGCCTAGGAGCAGTGCTATTTTCATTATGTGATTGTTTCCAATCATTACATCCAACCGGAGACCACAGGTTTACATCAGAAGGGTTCAATAAGCAACAAAAAAAAAACAAAATACAGATTTCTTCGAAGGCGAATACAGCAACCATTTTCTTTCAACACTTTCATTGTTCTTTAATTTCTTCTGCCAGCTTCTGCTAGTCTTTATGCATTTAACCGCGGGTATAGGCTTGAACACCACTGGTTTATTCATTCACAAATAATTTAGGGAAACCACATACTAGTAAGCAGATAGAGTTGCCTGTGTTAGGCCCCTGGTTCATGAGATTACTATAAAAGCAGATAGATAATTATTAAGTATAGTCAGGTAATTAAAGTTTAATTTTCGTAAAATAAATATACTTATCGTTTAGTGATCTGAAAATAAGGGGCCCCATAGATCGCGGGGCGCTGGGCACGTGCCCAGTGTGCCCATGGGCAAAGATGGCCCTGGTTATAACCATGATTTCGGTTTCTACATACTCCACTTTAACAGCACTTCTCTGATTAACAAAAATAAAATTCCCACCAACCGAATAGTCTGGAACTATAGCAAGATCACCTAGACAGCGGTTAACAAATGCATCAGAGAGTTTGATTGATCTGATTGCTTCGCAACAAAGAACGTCGAATGTGCAAATACTATTATAACTGATATCTTATGCTGCTGTATATTTTCCCTTATTTCACATAGCTTCAAGAATACTAAACAAAACACGACCTCATGGTTTAGTTTCAAATGCGAAGAGGCCATTAGCATTAGCCCACCCTACACAAAATAAATCTATTTGAGGAATTGAAAAATGTTAACAAAGGCGTTTTACAAGTCTTTGCAAGCCAGAAAGAAAACAAAAGTTTCTGGCCACTTTGTTAAAAGGATCGAAGCCAACTTTACCGGTTCTTCCGCAACATCCCTTCTTCATGGTGGTATAGTATTTATTGCCACTGGAGAAATCTAACCTCTTTTCTGAGATGTTTACTCCTAACTCTTACTTGCAACCTTAATCGCTGAATCTTCCTAGTCCTCTTGTGCGCTTTCAAACAAAGGTCTTTACTTTTGCGTACAAGAAAGGTGTTCAACATACTTTCTATGCTTGCCGGATCTGATAGTATTTCGCCGTACTAAATTATTGCCACTTCTTTATTTATCGTACTCGGCTGGAATATTCCCTTCTACATAAATGGAAGCTTCCACACGTGCAGCATATACCCAAAAAGACAAAGGGGCCTGAGATACCTCTAACTACTGACACATTGCCCTCGTATCGGTTCTGACTAAGATCTTTGAATCGCTTGTAATCACTTTTCAGTAATGTCCAAATTTACTTACATTTCTCACTGAGAGATGTAACCATTTTCTCCATAAATCTGGTGAAGCAATGGTCGTTTATCTTGATATTTTGAAGCTTTATTAGACAAATTCTGAGCATTTGTTCTTCACCTCGTCCTTGTCACGTGGATTAAAAGTTTCATCGTAGATCGTTCCTTCCAAACTGCTTTGGACGGAATCGAATCCTGCATCCACACTTAACACTGCCGGAGTAATGTAAGGTACTGTTCGTTTATCAACTTGAAATGTCATCAAATGTCCTATTCGTAAAAAATATCACTCTTAATATATTCCTATACTCTGTATGGATCGTCCATTACGGCTGTTGATCATTTTAAGGATCATGGTGTGTACTTTGATCTGAAGCTCACATTTGACCTGCACATTGCCTATATAACCGCCAAAGCCTCTCGTCTGTCCGGTTTCATTCTTAGATGCTCTTCTTCGTTTACTAACATCGCTACCTCTTTCCATCTGTTTTTTTCACTTGTTCGTAGCATCCTAGAGTATTGTTGTCAAGTGTGGGCTCCCCGTCATAAATATCTCAGTGAGGCAGAGGATTACGTTCAGCGTAGGCTTACTCGCTCACTGTTGTTTAAATTCAACATTCCTTACTGTGGTTATAGTGATCGTCTTTCCTTATTCCAAATTTCTTAATTAGATTCCCGACGAGTGTTTCTTGACGAGTGCTTGCTTTTCAAGCTAATTCATTGCCCTATGCTCTCCGATCTTGATTGTATGCTGTGTATACGAAAAGTCAATCGATCAGATGGATCTCAATTAATGTTCTCTCTTGCCTTCGCGCGATCTGAAGAACTCGCCACTAGTGCGTATCCCCAGGAAGCACAACGATCTTCAGCTTGGTCCTTTTCCGCTAACGTTCTCTCAATTTAAGTCGCGAATTAAAGATATAATTCTGAAAGCTCCTTATAGTGTTTGATTTTCTTTTTAATTTTTTTTAACGTTTTTGCACTTTCCTCCATGTTAACTCGTATATTGGCTTTAATTTGTTGAAGTTTCAAATATGAATTTATCTAATATTTTCAATTATTTGTTAATTTTCCTTCTTTTTTAAAATCTTTTTTTGGTTTTATCTAATATTTCTATTTTTGTCTGTTAAAATAGATTTTAAATAAATGAATAAATAACAACTTTCTTCCTTTTTTTTATAAATGACCACTTCTCTTTCATAAATAAATGACCACTTTTCATCTGATTTATAGTTTTGTAGTCAACCGCACCCTTGACTTCGAATACTTTTTTGACACAGTGGCCGATTGTCGGGGGACACCACTTCTGTTAACTTCTGTTGGCAGGGATCACATATTTACCTCGTTAAACAGGGACCTATTAAGCATTACTGCTTGCGGGTCAGTGAATGGTATTGTGTTTATTGGGTCCAAAGCACAAAGCTGCCTTTCGTTCAATCTTTGCCCTCTTCCTGATAGCCACATTATTTTCGTTAAAGTTAGTTTTCATACTGTTAAATTTACTGGAACAGTCTAGCATCTGAGGATAAGAAGGTGATAATTTTTTATCGTCAAACTTCCACTACAAAATACAAATTCAAAAAGCTTACTGCCCAAATGTATGTACAATGCCCAGTAGCGTTCTCCATTTTTATATGGTCTCTGCCTGGCCGCTTTCATGTACAGCCCGAATACATATCGTGTTAAGAATAATTGCCCGAGTCGCAAATATTTTAACACTCCAACCATTTGCCGTTTAGCGGTGAAATACAATAAATCACACACGAAAGTAATTATTTTCACAACTGGTTCTCTTAATTACATTAAAAGTTCGAGTTCTTAGTGGTAGTAGTGACATAGTCTAATCTGGAACACAGTTAAAGTGGTTTAGTAGGTCAAATCTGTTTACCAACTGGAAAGCAGTCACCATTTCAAATTGTCTAAATTCGAATATTCATTTTGCTCATTCGCTATGAAGAAAGAGCACATATGTGCATAATTTCAAATACGCGAACCAACAAGAGTTTCAGGTACATCTGGAATAATTTCTAGAGTTCTACCAATTTTTTCGGACCAACTATTTTATACTAAATATTTTTAAATATAAATGAATCATGATTTTTTTCCATGCGCCCACTGTTTGTTGATAGCTAGTAAACTGGCTGACTACAGGCGGTTAAAATATATATACAAAAGCCGTGCATGAAATATGTACATATATCTAACTGTTTTCATTATATCATGTATGTATCTAACGCTCAAGAAAATCCGCTACGAAACGGATTCGATGGCCACAGCCATCAGCAGTACTAGCAGAATAACATCAGCAGAAGAAGATGACGATGTAAAACGAGAGAAATCGGAAGAAGGCGAAAATAGAGCAAGTAGACATTGTATCGTATACTATACGATACGAAACTATAGCAAAAACGATGAAATCTAACATCTTGAAAATTTAGTTCACTAGTTATTCACGATCTTGTTGTTAAAATGATGGAGTCATCCAGCTTTTTTTCGTTGCTTTTAGCATTACTCTTTTATGCGATGCGCTTTTGCACTCACCATGCGATCAATTAACCACAGAAAGTTATTCTACTTGTTCATACGACCATACCAGATTCGCCAGACATCATCTCCACAAGCAATTGAAGATTCGCTGTGGAGCACCATAGAATACCGTATAGTGGTATGTGTGTTGGTTGAATACGGTATACGGCTGACTAACGGCAAGAAAAAAGGTGCAAAATTACACGATGAAGGGGTTAAATGGAATAGATGGCAAGATGGTGCTTGAAGCAGTTTAATCTCATGTTTTGAACAATGTGTCTTTCTTTTCATTCCCTAATACAGTAAGCGAATTGTATTTACATTCACCCACAATTATATTGTATTTGAGAATAGTTCGAATAAATAAGCAATTCGACAAAAACTGAGCTTGATGGTGTTGTCATCAAATATTCTTTACGTTTTTACTGGTAACACTGCAGTAACAACTCCGCTCCGAAATACGGACACTCAACTAGACAGAAAAGAAGCCTCAGTTATGGAATAGTGAGATTGCGGCTCTGCAAAGTGAATGCAGGAAGGAGTTCAACCATCAGAAATGGTTCAACGATTGATGAATGTTCAAGATTAAATTATGGTTATTTAAAAATGCTGTGCGTGAAGCGAAAAGATCTTCAAGAAAATATTTATGTGCAAACATTGAATGTACCAATAAAGCCAGTCGCCTTCGAGGACCTCTAAGTTTAAATCCTGTCGTTCCGAGTTGCATACAAAAGTCTGAAGATAGTTAAAAGCAGCTGCGAGACTCTTAATATTTTGATGGGCACTTGCTTTCTTGGTAGTGAAGACAGATCTCCAACATTACCATTAGAATCATACAGGAACGTCAGTTCGATTACCTATCACTTCAAGTGCGCACATAAGATGGACCGTTAATTCTTTGGCCCATTCAAATCACCAGGCACGGATGGTATCAGCCCGGCAGATATTCCTCGGAAATTAGAGGGAACTATGTCTTGGCTCCTAACCATATAAATTGTCTACTTAAGACTTTCGTATATTTCCATCAGTTGGCAGAGAAAGAGTGTGGTATACGTCCTAAAGCCATATTTTAAGCTCTTTTCTACTGAAGATCTTAGAGAGAATTGCGGAGTATTGGAAAACCAGTGCCTTGGACTCTACTTTGATCTAAAAATTTTATAAGAGGGGCGAATCTATCGAAACAGCTCTACATACCCAAGCAGGGCATACTGTAAAATCACTTGCTTGCAGCGAGTACAAGGTGCAATCATAAGGCCGATGATCGTGCTGCCGTACGCATCCGTGGTGTGGTGGACTATTGAGAAGCTATTGTATGCTCGCAAAACGTTAGCCACGCTGCAAAGGACTGTGTGCCTGGGCATCTGTGATACCATGAGCACTACTCCGGGTGCGGCCCTTGATGAGCTTTTCAATCTGCCTCCTCTCGACATTCCAATTCAGAGTGTGGCGATGAGCTCTGCCTATAGACTAGCTCAGCTTGGCTTATGAATAGGAGAAGACGATGTGGGGCACTGCTCTATTAGGAGTTCGATGCGTGAGATGTCCTCAATTTTCCCTATGCCTTCGGACGCTCGAGGGCGCTTCCTCGACTTCTGGAGAAGGTACGAAGTAATCTTCTTGAGCAGAAGTGACTGGGACGATCCAGATCTCTGTGCGAGGGGATATTCCGAGACCTTCTTCACGGGCGACTCGAGGACAGATGTTAGATCTGGAGCTGGTGTCTATCTGCATTCATCGAACGACAGGTGGGATTCTTTTCTTAGAGAGCACGTTTCTGTTTTTCAAGCAGAAATATGCGCTATCCTGAGAGCTACTTGCTGCGCAATTTGCAGTGACAATCAAGCTGCACTGATGGCGCTGCATAGACCCCTGACTACTTCGAAAATTGCCCAAGAGTGCAAACCCCGATTTGAAAGTTTGCAGCACCATGACATTCTGACTGGACACAACTGCCTAGGGGGACATACGCACCGAATAGGTGTTGTACAGGATGACCTCTGTTCATCCTGCCTAGAAGAGCCTGACTCTGCGGAGCATTTCCTCTGTGAATGCCCAGCGTTTGCGTGTCTTAGATATAAATGCTTTGGCTGCGATGTGGCACGTATGCAGAAGATCGCCTCTTTTTTGCCATCAGTGATACTAGATTTTATCAAGAAGTAATGTGTAAAATGGGTATTTTGGGTTGAGTGCTTAAAGGTGCCGAAAGCTGTGTAAATACATACCGGTAGCTCTAAACTGAACGATAGAGTAGGATGTGGTATATTTTCCACTGACCTAAACTTGAAGCTTTTTTTCACTTGCCGGACCACTGCAGTGTCTTTCAAGCTAAGTGTTCGCAATTATTGAAGCTACTTATTGGCTATTATGTAATCAGATATTCAGATTGAATATCACCAATTTCACTGACACCTACACTAAGCGAGTATACCGTCCGTTGCCTCAGTTAACACCTCCTTGAAGCTGGTCCTCGCATGTAAGACAATTGTCGAGAACTTTAGATTTTGGTGGCACTAGAACACTACTTGAATTAGGAAAGGGGTAAAACCTAGCTGTCTCAGCTAGGCAGACTGAAGGACATCCTCCAGGTCGCATAAAGGTCTGGGGGCTTCGATAGCCAATTGGACTGAACATTTTTATCTCCAAGTCTTCTTGTCTGGTATCACTACGGGCCAATAGGTTTATGTGTGACCTTGTGCCAGCCAGTAATACTTAACCTAACTATAAAGAATAGTCGTTTAGTAAAAGGTCTAATAGTAGTTTTAATGAATATGCTGGTAACTCTGTGGCTTTGGTGCCATCTAGAAATAGCCCTCAAGAGAATAAAAGAATTTTCCTTATAGTTTCCGACGCAAAGATTGAACAACCTCGAAATTCAAAATATAGGTTTACTCTACTGCGAAGCAAATCTGGTAGACTTTTGGTTGCGAAATTAGAATAGAGCTGCCACTTTACTAAGAATTGCTTCCATTGGATTCACAATTAATAGTAACCTAAAATCTTTCTACGCCTATATAATCTAATGCTGTGAATACAAATCACAGCAGCCCATCCTGCGAAAAATGTCACTTCTTTGTTTTTTGGGGAGATCAGATACAGATTAAATTATGTTGTTGTTCGTTCAGAAGAGGGTCTATTAAGAGTAGTGAGCTTATCACAGACAATTTTTTCAAATAGTTTAGGCTATGCTGATAGTATTGCAATACCTCTGTTATTATCAACTAACCGCCTGTCACCATATTTGAAAATCGACTTCAAATGGGAGGATTTCCAGAAGGAGGGGAAAACCCCGCAAGAAAGTGATTTATTGAAAATTAAATGCACGGGAAAGATAAGCGACTCCATACATCGATTATGAAACTAGGAGGTAGCAAGTCAGAACCAGGATCTTTGCTGACGTTAAGATCTTTGATTGCCTTTACAGTCTCCTCTCTAGTTAAATACATTTCACAGACGATATTTGGTGGGAATGTTTGAGAGAAAGGAATTTTAGATAAGCTTATACATGAACAAAATACTTCCCGGACATGGTCAGTGAACAGGTCATAAACTTCGTGAGGGCTTGACGAGCAAGAGTTCTTTTTGTACATCAATGTAGGGTAGCCTGAAGTTGTTTGTTTGGTGTTTACGAAATCAAATTATATTTCTGCCCATGATATTAACATATCACTCATACGCTTCACGGGATTTCGTTAGAGATTCTTGAGCTAATTCATTGATGTCATCTCTGTCATCAGTATTTGTTTTAAATACTTTATAAAGTTTATTTCTTTGATTCCGCAAACACCTTAAATTGTTATCCAACCATGGCTTAAACATTTTGTCTAGGGAAGTGAACATATCAGATGTAATAGCAACTCAACTGTGAAAGCAGAATGGTGAAGAGTGTTGGCAAAAAAATATTCTGCATTAACAGTATGATTCGCCACTACTTTGGCGTTTTCTTATATACCACATCTTCTATTTGGCGGCTTTTTAAAATTATATAAAAAGATATAAAATATCTCAAAATCTTTAAGCACAGACTGTGATTTGGCAGTTTTCAGAATTCCAATACATTTTTTAAGCTTATTTCATCAAGATTTCATCAATTTTTCCAGAATTTTTCTTTTGATTACCGGTTTATTTTTTTGATATTATTATTGAATAGAAAACCTTTTACCTATCTTTAAGCTATACAAAGAAAATATTGCCTTTTAGTGTTCATCTCCACAATTTCACATGTTTCTTCGAGCTATTCACGACAGATACAGCAACTAACAATCGATGACTGCAGACAATCCCAACATCAAGCATCCCTTTCGACGCCAACAAGGACCTACTACCAACAACATCCGACACCGAAAAGACCACCTCGCAAGGTGCACATGTGAATGAAATACCTCTTCGGATATTAAATGTGCGTGCAATACGTGCTATTCGTTGTCATCTTGTTGTTATGCTTGAGTGGATGACTGGTTATGTACAAGCATATTTTTCGTTGTCTCAACTCTGTTACAAATTATCCCTTTTATTCTGCCAGCATATAGCATTTAACCCTTTTGAGGAGGAGAACTAAGGAAACAATAGAACATTAGCACTGCTATTAGGTACTAAAACTAGAGTTTATTGATGATAATAGCTGGCAAGTAGGGTAATGATGGTAGAGCTTGTGTGTAAACAATGGATAATTTGTGGAATATGGCAAATTTAAATGGACGAAAAAGCTTGAATATAGCTTCACTAAGCACTACCCAAATGGGTTAAGCAGGCTCTCTGTACTTTAGGGAGTGAAATGTACTAAACATCAAGTATCATCAGTTGCAGTATTAAGTATTACCTATTCAGTCACGTCTCAAGTTGGCGACAAACGAATGGACGCCAGTTGACACTGAGGGTGTATTGAGAATAAGAGTATACCGCTCCAAGCCTCGTCAGCACAATGACGGTTCCATCTTCAAGGATAAATGCTGCAATGAAACGAAACTCACATCGAACAAAATCGTGAAATATAAAGGATGGCTTTTCAACAGCGTCAGGTTCCGTGCATGCAGTCGCCAAGGAAACGTACAGTTTTTCAAAATATCACAGGTGTTTTGCAGTGCAGACAAGTATGCTATAAAATAAGAATGACTGCATGCTTTCGACTCAGAAGAGTAAAAATTCTTTTGAATATTTTCGGGAAATTTTACAAGAGTCATGTCGTGATTTATGTTTTGCAATGTCGCGGTACTAATATAATCTCTTGGGCTATTTTCTTACACAAGGGAATATACTTTTCATCAACGCAATCAGGAGACAGCAGGCTTTCGGGTAAATGTGTAGATGATGAGATCGGAGGGGAAGGGGCTCCGAAAGAGAATGGAGGTGGTTGAGCGGAGCTCGCCTAACACTGTGAAAGTATTTTTATGTGGAGTAAAAAAGAGGAGGTGGATAGGCGGGGGGTAAATATTTGATTTTTTTTTCAAATTTAAAATGCAAACACCAGATCCCCTTTCGCCTCCTTCTCTTCAAGGAGTGGAATGATGTGGGATGATTCCATTCATTTTTGAACCATCAAAATGCAGTCAATAAACAACAACAATGAAGTCAGTTACATTGCAGAGCCTCTTCTTCCTAGCAGCTGTAAATCGCTTAGTTAAGAAGCAAGCAAGGAGGCTGTCATCATCCCCGAAAGGAAATATGATAGGAAGGGAATCCCAAACAGCACTCTTAGCACATTCCGCAAAAATAAAATTTCAATGCTAAAAAGAATACATAAGTAGGACAAGTGGAGAATAAAGATAGTGAGATAGAGTTAGTTGATGGGAAGTTAGTAGAAATCAAAAAATAAAGCATGCAAAGAAGAAGAAGAAGCTCTTTCATATTTAAACATCAATTGAAATATTTTGGAAAAAAAGACAAAAACAAGAGAAAGTGCATCCCAGACAGCAACAGGGTGCCTTTATGAGGGATGAATAATTTTTAATGGCTTAAAACTGATAATAAATAGCACGTAAGTTAATTTACATGGTTCCAAAGTGATTCTTCAGCAGCCTTTTAAAAACGGGATAAGATCTAGCACCCTTCAAAGAGTTTGGTAAATTATTGAAGACTTCCATAACTAATCTAATAGGATCTTTATGTTTTCTGTTAGTTCTAACAAAACATCCAGTCTGAGAATATCTTTGAATCTAATATGGTACACAGTGCCTTATGGGAGATATCGAAGATATTATATTATTATTGAGTAACTTATGTATTATCTTAGCCTTTTCCATAAATATGATATCTCTTACATTAAACTTTTCAGTTAGATGTTATACAGATATTATATTACTAAGAGTAATTCTATCAAGTCCATGCATTGCCTTAACTATCCTATTGAGTATTCTATGAATTGAATCAATATTCATCTCTGAAGATTGACTACAATTCAATATACCATAAGTAACTTTAGGCAATACATAAGAATTGTAGACCCCGACAAGTTTAAGAAAATTAAGTTGCTTTCTGGTAAATATAATAGCCAGGAGATGGTGGTGACGATTGACAAAGTTGCTGGGCGCAACCCTAGCCATCAGACAAAGTTGTTTGCATCGACATTTCAATCTCAGTTAAATGCTGTTCCACCTGACGGTTCGGTACCTAACAGCCAAATGGTGCGAGAGGAAGTTAATCGCTTCCTCAATACACACCACGAGCCACTGCTTACATTTTCATCCGAAAATCCTTCGGATGATCCGCAAGATGCAAATGACCAGTTCCACTTTGGTAATAGTAAAAACACTTCCAGGCATGATGGGCTGTCTAATTTCATTATTAAACATCTACCACCCTCTATGCTCAGAAGTCTTTCTATTGTATTTAACAATGCCCTGAACAATGGTTACTTTTCCGACTCAAGGAAAGTAGCCAAGATTGTTCCTATCCATAAGAAGAGCAAAAGTAAAGTAGCCAGCAATTTCCGTCCAATTTCTGTGCTTCGTAATCTGGGGAAGATTTTTGAGAGAATATGGATGGAAAAAATAAAACATCATTGTGAGCTCACGGAGGTAATTCATGAATACCAGGTTGGCTTTAGGCGCTGGCACGGGACGCAGCACGCCATCTCATACTTGCATGATCAAACCGTGTCTCATTTGAATGAGCAAAACATTCCGACAGTAGTGGGTGCTTTAGATATCGAGAAGGCTTTCGTTTCCGTATGGCACGAAGGTCTTCTGTTTAAGTTGATCAGGTTTGGATTCCCGGAAAACGTGATAAGACTCGCAGCAAGCTTTCTTGCCAACAGGCAATACTATGTCAGCGTTAATGGAGTAGATTCTCCCAACTGACCTGTGACATCAGGAGTTTCACAAGGCTCTGTAACTGGACCGATTCTTGGTACCGTATTTACCGCAGACCTTCCCATTCCAGTGGGCCAATCTCAAGTCCATCTTCTTCGATATGCCGATGACACGCTTTTATTCGCGTCGAGCCAAGATCCGCTCAAAGCAGCGAAGAGCCTGGAATACAACTTGGCAGAATTAAGTCTTTATTTCGACGAATGGGGCATCAAACTCAATAGCAATAAGACACAGCTTTGTGTATTTCGTAGTCCATCTAAGTATCGGGAATCGCAAACTATTCGCGATACGACCAAAAACTCGCTGTCCCGTTCGAAACTTCTAAGATTAATCCTAGCTTATCACTGAAGTATTTCGGTGTTGATTTTCACGAATTTCTGAAGTTTAATCCTTACGTAGGGCGTAAAATCAAAGCTGCCAATTCCGCATTTCAACACATCAGACATCTTTTCAACAAAAAGGTGGGCTAGACCACCAAAGCTAAGTCCAGTTACTATCAAACACAGATCAGGCCTATCCTGACTTATGCTTCCCCATCCTGGACTGTCATGGCCGAAGCGGAGATCTTTGAAAGAAAAATCCTCCGCTTCTGCACTGGTAGGTTCAAGTGGCCAAAGAACCTGCTCCTGTATCAGGAGTCGGGACTTGAGCCACTTAGGGACCGTGTTTTAGAATTAACGAAAAGTATCTACGGACATAAGAACGGACTGATTCGATCAATAGGGCGTATAGATGGCTCCAATGAGCTATTTAATTATGTAGGCCTTCCGTCGAACAGAAGGGGCTACATGTAAGACCTAGGTTGAGTTTTAGGTCTAATTAGGTTCAGTTAATCATAATTAGGTGTAGGTTAGAACTTAAGTGTAATGTAAGGTAGATTTTAAGTCAAGTATTGCCCAGGTAACCCCAATACTTGTACAGGCTGGGTAGTATTATTAGTGTGTAAGATATAAACTGTCGAAGAAAATAATATATATGTACATAAAAAACGATAAGAGCCTGCAGGTCAAAATAGTATAGTCGATAAATTTTAAGTTATCATAGCTAATTAAACTTTAAGCTAGGCTAAGAATGTACAATTAAAATAAAATAATTTCAATTCCAATTCCAATAAGAATTGTAGATCATATTTTTCAGGTCTATATCTAAGTAATATTTCATGCTTAACAGCCTAACCCAGTAAACCAACTATGATTTCACATTACTTATGTGAGGTGATCAAGACAATATGTCATCAATAATTTGTTCTAAATATTTAGTTCTAGCTACTCTTTGAATCTCATCTCCATGAATTCTAATGTTAAGACAGATATCGCTTTTATTGATCTGCTTCAATATCAGGTATTTGGTTTTGCAGATGTTGATTGTCAGCCTGTTTCCCAAAAACCAGGACCCATACGCAATTAGATCATTATTAATTTTCCGCTCAAGAAGTTCAACAGATTCGGAAGAAAATAACAAAAGAGTGTCATCAGCATAAATAATATATTTTCCAGTCAGACCAGAGAAATAAATATTATAGATATAAAGTAAATGGTATTTTTCTGGTTTTTCCCTCCATTTTTTTCAATTTTTTTAATGAAAACTGCTCGAAATGGGTTAAAAAGTGTTACTCCACAAAAATTGAGATGGAAAAATGCATTAAAAAAAAAAATTCCGATTTTAAATTTTTTTTTTCATTTTTATGCGGCAGAATGAGCTTTTTAAAAGTTAATGTGTTGTAAACCCTCCCGCTAAACCAATAACTTAAAAAAGATATTAAGAATATAAAACTTTTGCCTATTACCAATATCATAATGATATACATTGCCATTTATATGTATTAAAAATGGGTTTTTTATGCCGACTAGGCTTTTTCCCATCAAATGCTTTGTTTTTATTTGTTGCCCTACAATTGCTCACATTCCTTGTTTTTTGGGTTATTGGTTGGGGGGTCATATTGCCGCATAAAAATTAAAAAAATATTAAAAAAATAAAAAAAAAAATTTCTTTTAAACGTGTTTTTCCATCATAATTTTGGTTAATTACCACTTTCTAATCAATTTTAGAAGCATTGCAACAACAAAAAGTGAAAAAAAAAATGGGGGAAAAAACAGAAAAGTACCAAGTAAATATAAAGTTGGTCCTAGTATTGACCCTTGTGGAACACCGATGTTAATTACTTGTTGTGTCCTTAGTTCATCATTAAATCTTACCAGAATTTTTCTGTCTTTTAGAAAGCAATCAATCAAAGTGACGAGACTTCTAAAGTGTCCAAGTTCGCTTAGGTCCATCAGAATGGACACATTTCTGCCAGCTCCTCCCCTTTTCACCACCCTCCGATCGGTAATCAAATCATTTAGACATTTACCGGTTTTCAAAGCATGAAAATGGGGATAAACGACATTTTTCCATATTGAATATAAGAATGTACTATAACTTGTTTCCCAGCTAATCAGCGATACAAAGTTTTCCTTGATCAACGCTATTAGATTAATAAATTATTCATTAAATAGCTTAATTACGTTATTCCATTATTTAACAGACCATCCCATTTTCACCATTGTTTCAAACGGAACAAACTTTTCTCATTTTCTCACCGTGCGATTCAGTCTTAACCGAAAGTCCTATGCACAAATTACTACCAAACGTCAGATTCAATGAATGAACTTGTACGAGTATTTCCTGTTCTTTTTTTCCCGTTCATCTGCTACTTGTTCCACAAATAGCATTACCTCGAATTTCAGAGAAGCACAAGAGATTGATTCGAAACTTTCCGATGCTATAAATTCATCTTGTATGTGGCGTTTGGTACGGTGCTTCATTCTTTGTAATGCAAGCAAGAGCACACAATGTGGATCATGGTAGAAAAAAGTTGAATCCATTAGAAAGTTCTTAAATTAAAATTTATGTCTTAGATAATCTCTGAAGCGATTTCAAGATATTTTTGGATGGACACCGAATAGAAAATAATTCGCTGTGATTTTTATCTCACGATATTTCAAGAGGGTTCATTCAACTGGAGAGGTTTGTTTGATCCGAATGATGAATCAATGATGAATTTCATAAATCATTGAGTTTCAACTAAATTTTACTTAGGATTTTTCACTCGAATGTATCTCAAGCTTCACAGTGGTACTATCTAAATAATATTTAGTTCTGAATTTTTTCACCAACTTCCAAAATACACCCTTAATACACCTGCTAATTCCTTAAACGGATAAAATCCTAAATTCTCCTTTTGAGCTTACCAGGTCTATGACTTAAGAACCTGAACAATAAATGAATTTATAGTGCTCCCGCCGGAACACGAAACCTTTAAGCTTATTGCCAGTATTTTAGTTCTATTTAATTACGTGTGCCACATTTCAGCCCAACCAACCATATAGCTTGTTGCTATACAACAACGCCCTCGATTTATACCAAATTAGCATTTGGAACATGATACTCATTGCGTTCGCAGCTATATACACATACTGTTGGTAAACTATACTTACAACAGTATTCATTACCACCGTACGAAAAATTCTTTAAACCATTGTCATTAGCATTTCCATTTGCCTTATTAGAATTTTGGATAGTTTCCCATTACGTCGTCGTTTGCTATGATTCGGCTTAAACTACTTCAGTTATTTTCCTTCCTGCATCGACTAAAAAATTGATATTCGCAAATAATGCTGATTACTTTTCAGTTGCGGAAATTTGGACAAACGAATGGGTATGGTTTGTTCTTGTTTCCGCGAAAGCTGAACATTTTCAGTCACGCTCTTATTGTTTATGGTGTTCAGGTTAACCATTTGGGGGTTATTGAGTTGCAAGTGCTGAAAACTAAGAAAGTTGACCGTTGAATGTGTTCGTCCTAAAGCGAGCAGTTATTAAATGCCTTTTCTTAGGAATATGAGGAAATTGCTATTTTCTCGCTAAGAGGTCTACCAATATTCAAAATGCATACCCAAGTATATAACGTTAGGTATGATAAAAATATTGGTTGAATTTCTGTTGCATGTGTGCTTTTGTAAATCATGGCGTGAGTTGTAAATGAACTGGGTTAAGGTTTCCTTTGCTCCTTATTTCCGTGTAGGGAAATATAGGCATGAAATCAAGTTTCATTGATTTTTTAGTTAAATATACTTTCAGGATGTTGGATAATGTTCATTTCGCCGAAGCTTTTGCGGGCTCCTATCTCGAGAGCTATTATTCCCATATGAGTTTTGTACATGTAGTTTCGTACATGTGCTGAATTTTGTGCTGAACAGATTCAATGTCAATAAAAATTCACGTGAAGTCAATAGTTAGCGAAATATTCAAGGGAAAACCTATTTTTTGTTACCTTTGACCTTTAGTAGCTTTTTATGCGATTTCGAAGCCATACGATTTCGTAATGGGCTTTGCATATTTTTTTTCTCATCTTGCAGTAAATATAATTCAGTTGAAGAACCTACACGTTGATATTTTGGCAGAGAAATGATATCCATCGGTAGAAGACAGTTATTATGGAAGATACTACGCTCATTTTAATATCTGATCCTCTCTGGTTCTCTCAAATCTTTTTTTATAGAAAACATTTAATCGAATTCGTCGTCGACAATCAAACACATATGCATATACATATGTCTAATTTCGTGACACACTTCTTCAGCTCAGCAAAATAACATTTACAGAACTGAAGAAAAATTGACCATTTCATCATACTAAAGCATGTATGCTGAAAGAGGACTCAAGAGTATCTAAATATGTATGCACTTTTTATCCAGAACCAACTGCAAAGTGATTCCTACTAACTATGGACAATATGGAGTTAGGTTGAATTTCCGCTAAGTTAATAATAAATTGAGCATTCCCGAGTAGGGAATGAAGGATCTGTGGATGGGGTCCGAACCACACTCTCATCACGATTTTTTTTTATTCTTTAACAAAATGAGGGCATTGCAAAACTGCCCTACTAAGCATAAACGTTCTATCTACATTTTAATACTTTCGAGATATTCAATGATTTGTGTTTTGATTTATACTGGAGATATATGGAGAGTGCATTTTTCAATGTTGATTTTAACATACTTCCACAAAAGATAGGTTTTTCAAATTTTGTAGAATGATGTAATACTTAGTGTAAGTAGTTTTCAAATCCGGTGTTAGCTCAAAAATGGGAAAAATGCAAATAGAACGCGTATGGTTTATTAGGGCAGAACATTGGTAGTGACATTACTGGTTAATTAGTTGTGGTATGATCGTTACTTAGTTTGACACATGAATTTACCAACACCTGTGAATAAAAGATTATTATATTGCATGCAATTGAATAATCTCATTTGTCACAACTTGCCCCTCAGGCAGTTCCGAACACTGGTATGACAGCGGACAAGAATTTACAAATCAAACTATTCTTTATAAAACTATTTGAATTAAATTTGCCGCTATTTCAATCATCATTCTGAATTTAATATTTGTAGAGGGAAAAGGAAATACTAACATGAATTGGTTAGAGTGTAATAAACAATTTAAAATATTCAAATATAAGTCAGATAAGAACTAACTAAAAGTTAGATAATAAAAATAAGATAAAAACTAAAATTAGAGAAAAATATTTACATCCAAAATAGAATAAATTATTTTTTTTTTTTCATTAGCGTTTGTTTAGAACATTTTGTTCAAGCAGCATCGTCTTCTTAGGAAATCTATAATGGGACAAATCTTGGCTCCGATTTTTCTAATTGGATCCGACCATGTTATCAATTATTATTCCGAAATATTTTGTTTTTTTCTAGTCTTTTAATGGGTTGGTTATTAATCAAGATGTTTAAAGATATGTCTTCTTTATTTGTCTGTTTGATAATCAAGTAATGCGTTTTATTAACATTTATTTTTAATTTATTAGTAACTAGCCAATTGAAATAACTACCTAAATCATCATTAATAATCCGCTCTAATTCGTTAGGATCTCGAATTGAATTCATTATAAGGATGACATCTGCATAAATCATATATTTAGAAACTAATTCTAGTTTATTAAGACTATGAACATAAAGCAAATAAAGAGTTGGTCCCTAAATGAATCCTTGAGGAATCCTATGTTTATCACTCTCCTCTCACTAGTTTCGCCTTTGAACTGTGTACTTATGGTCCGATTGGATACCTCGAATACCTAGTTCATTTAACTGTGTCGAATGCCTTTTTTAGGTAAACAAAAATTGCCGAAACACATAAACCCTTGTCCATCTTCTTATTTGCAATGTAAATAATTGCTGTTTCGATAGCATATTTTAAGAACGAAATGAAATAAAAACAATATAACGCTGCCTGGGATCTAGTTTTGTAAGTTTGTGAGGAAAGCGTACCACAACAATATACAAAAGTAGGTTACCAGATGCTCTTTCAAGTCAAATATAGGTCCATCCAAGCTCATACTTCTAAAAAAAAATGTAGCCATTGTACCTACATGCGTTTTTATGCATGTAACAAAGTCGAAATACTAAAATCAAAACTTCGTACAATCAATTATTTTGATACAATGAAATAAGTCAGACCGGAAGTCGTTTTGTCAATTAGCATTCTACCAGATTTTATAATGGTATTAATCATCAGGAGGTTTTTATTGTTACTTAAATACTTCAGAAGTGATTATGCTTCATGTTTAAAGCCCGATGTGCGTGATTCACTAGAATCTATTATGATCAAGTTCTTGCTCATTGTAAGCGGCGGTAAAACTGGACTTGATGCCCCACACAGCTGTTACATAAATTTTGCCGATAGATGTCGGGCTAATATGTTTGTGTTTTTGTGGTTGTGCGTTTGCTTTTGGGGCTTCTTTTCTTTCTTTTTTTTCTTCTTCTTAATTGTTTTATCTTCTTTTTTATTTTTATGTATAATTTTGTCGGTTTTTCTTCATTTTTTCAGCCCTTCTACCACCTTTTCGCCCTCTGGTGGTAAGATTTCCCGGGTGTGGGGCATCAAGTCCAGTTTACCCTAAGCGGCTATGATTGTTTTTGTAAGTATTACAACCAAACATTAAACGGTTTTATGAAAATTAAAATTAAAAATTACCATAGTTTATTTAGGTAAGCACTTAATAAATGTTGATGTTTCCGTTCAAAATATTTGTATTTCCTATTGTTAAAAGTATTTAAAACATTGTGATAAGCAAATTTAACAAAAATAGCATGCTTTGGAGTGGAGCACAGCAATCCCTGACTATTTATATCACTGGAGTGACATCAATGCTGTTCTTGTTGCGTTTTTCATTCTAATTCTATTACGAAAACCAACAGGAAAATGCAATCAGATGCTAATCGTAGAACAAAACAAGGAAGCAAGTAGGAGTATTATGAATGTAATCCGTGACGAGCTTAGGAATGGCTGCGACGACTAGACAGAATACCCGGAAAGGTCGTGCAGTCGTGATTCCGTTGAACGAGACTATAGTCGGCGTCGGGACAGGTTTAGTTTACACATTTGCCCAAGGATTTCTCATTCCTCATTTACCTATCTAATTGGAGTTTTTTATAACTGAATCGCCTTTCCAATTAGAAGCAAGCGCCTGTCGAACGTTATAAATTCCATAGTAACGAGTCAGCGGCACTATGCTAATTTTCGCGTTTTGTTTATCGCCAGCGAACTCAATCGTTCCACAGCTGCTTTGCTCATGATGACACAGCGTCAACTTGAATTTGAATTTGACACACAGAGCACCGTTTTCGATGTCGATAAACCGCTTTCGCTATTCAACTGGATTCCAAAGTGACACGAAATTCAGTTCTAGCGTTTCTTTTTTAACTAGTACAATAAATCATTAGTACTAGTATGTACATATTTCGTAGCCTAGTATGTACATATTTCGTAGCCGGCTACCAGAAGTCCAGTCACCGGGAGATAAAAGCATATCCACAAAAAATCAATAGATAAATAGGTTCATAGATTTGCAGTCATAAGACAGTTTACCCCTCGCACTCACCTCATTGGGATATTATTCCAATCAAGTAATTCCGAAAAGAGACTCCAACCTGCTCGTTGCACAACACAATCGCAAAGCTACGAGAAAATTTTGACGATGTTATTTCACGAACATTTACAGTTTTTTTTTCCTTTTACCCAAACGCTGACGACTTTTGCACGTTGAAACTTTCTCTTCACAAAACCCGCACTGCTGATGCCGTTCACAAACACCACTTGGATGCTGGTTCTCAAGTTTTCTAATAAAATTATTGCGAAACTTTCGAATTACACGCAGCTCCACTGACAAATGCCGAGAAACACTGAGATTCGAGGAAACCCCCTACGGTTGCTTGCCGCGTACCGAAAGCAACACAGAACACAAAATTATGTCCTCCAAACTACGGAAACGCACGTAACACTGCAGGAAAACTCGATTTTCATTTGAGGATTTCAATGCAAGCGAACATTTCCCGTTTTCTTCAGCTTTTCACAGTAAAAACTAGCAACCGAATATTTTCCAGCACACACGAATCACGGATATCATCGCTGGACGATATCGAGCTGATTGATGACGACGATATTTGTTTTCGATGATATTTCAATGCACAAGTCACTTGTATTTTCGAAGTGCAAGGAATTCAGTTCAGAAAATAATAACTCGTTGTAAATGAGGTGAGGAGTACACGAATATACGATACACAAAATCTGACGTTTTTTGGCAACGTTCGCACAATTCCACACGCCTCGACACATAAATCGAATCAACACACAGATCAGAGGCGAATCAAAAACGCCCTGCCTTCATCGACGACCCTAACCTAGCTTAATGCACCGCGAAAACCGATTTGGAGTTCGCTGGAGTGGAGCCAATGGAACTGGTGGTGCCGATTAGCGGTGCAACGACGTCAATTACGAGGGGTGCCCGATTCTAATTTCCCTCAGGCATGGTGAGTTTGAAGCGAGAACCGGTTTGGGAATTGTTGGATTTGACATATGAGAGGGAAAACATATTTGAATCTTTGTTCAGACTAAAATCAGGGAAGTTGAACATTAGTACAAGATTACCTCTATCATATGAATATTTCGAATCTATTTTATGTCAACAAACAACTCAGGCATCATGTTAGTTTATTTATTCTTCTTCTTCAACTTTTTCATTTTCTTATTAGCTTTATGATAGCCAGTTTTCCTGCGTTTCTCCATCACTTCCTTATATTTCCGCTTGTTGAATTTTTGGAACTCAGCATCAGCCAGCAGCTCATCGACCAAGGAACGTTTCTTATTTTTTCGTTCGTCTCGCTCATTAAAGTAGTCGAGAGGTGAATGCAACACTGTCCCCACCTAGAAGTGTATTACAGTATTACTGGTGTTCATTTCTCCGAGAACAATATTCGATTAGCCTTACCTGAAAATATTTTGGAAGCACTTTCAGTGTGTTTCGTTTGTAGAAGTGCTTGGGATCCAAAGCTGATCTCATTTGTAGCACTTTAAGGTCGTTTTCTAACTCCTCCGTTACTTCTGGTGCGGGCATGTTAAACCACTCTTTGCCTTTTGTTTTTGCACGCTCGGCCTACAGTTAAAAAGTTCATCGTATCAGTTCTAACATTTTATCGGTTAGACTAGCAATCAATTTCACTTAGTGCTTTCTTCGTTCAGATTACTAAAGTTTCGTCAATGATCACCGAGCCATCAAAACTAGTTTCCTACCCAAAACCTATCTTAACGTTTCATTGAAATTCGTTTATGTTCGCAAAAATTAAATTGCCATCAGATACTTTCGTAACAGCAATAGTCTAATCTTGCGATTTTTGTCCCGCCGGCCTTACAAGGCAAGTCTAAACTGACAGGCAAACCCTAAGATTACAGCGGATGAAACTCTACGGTATTGGGTGAGTGAGTCGTGGAAATCAAGTTTCTTAACGATGGCCGATTGATTCCGGTGCCGAATTTCATCATTAAAAGTCGCACAGATTTGAAATTGTGGAAAACTATATTCCAGAGCAGGGAACATGAGACAAACCTTGTTCTTTTTCGCTAGTTGGTGCTTTGAAAGACATTCGATGCTCTTCCTTTTTTCGACCGCTTGAAGTGTTTCATTTTGCAATAAATCTTCTTTGCTGCGTTGTAAAAGTTCATTGGATTCATAATCCTCCTTCGAAGTACTAGGTGCAGGATCATGCTGTTCACGAAATGCTCCTGTAGGCCAACCCATCGACTTAGCAAAATCATCGTAGTTACTCTGTTTCTTCGTTGATGCACGTTTGTTTTTGTCACCATACGACGAAATTGCACTTTTCACAAAGCTCGCTAGTTCTATTTCGGCTGCTGACAATTCTAAGGAGAGAAATAATTGCAAGTTTATAACAGAAATATTTAGAAAGTAAAAATGTTTGTTGGAATCACTTACTCAATCATAGAAACAAGCAAACTTCACAAGTTTTATGCCGTATGAACAAAGTCGTTTGCGAATTTCGTGCATGAGAATAGTAAGCACTTATTTGCTTTTTGAAATTAATATTAGTTTACCCTTGTCACTTGTGTGGTCTGAAGGCTCATCATCCCATGCATTTGCTCCCGGCTTCTCATCTTCGGTCAAGGTATTAAAAAAACGACTACACTTTTTATCAAGCAGATTTTCATCACCGGCCGTGTCAATAACAAACAAATCCATTTTGAAACTTTCTTCAATTTTCTTCAAACCTCAAACTATCGCCACGACACACGTCTTCCAAACGAAATCAACCCAACATGGTGCGAAAAGGAATGACCATAACCTCAATACCCCAGCTAATCAGTTGTCGAGAATTAAGGTCTTTCAAACATCACAAGCGACATCTACAGCTTAGAATTGTATTTAATATTTTTTAAAATAGGCGGGATTGTTGGCATTTGTATTCTTTCTTCGTAGCTAATTTCAATTGTTTGACTAACAGAAACTAATTGATGCTTGATGGTAGCTAAGAAGACAGTTATACGGTGCTTAATAGCGACGGTAGATTACATTCAATTGATATTTTTGAAAAAGGTTAGGCTATAATCAGCTGTTCTGTCGACTGTGTAAATAAGTGTCCAAAATGATTCTGAGGAAGATTACTTCGATACGATCGGTATTAAAGAAATCTCAATGTGGTAAGTGCTAAAATTTTTCATTTTTGTTAAAGTGCTCCTTCAGCTCTAAAATAACTGCCCGGCAAGCGGAATTAATGTCCAGAGGACTTCCTAAGCAATCGGTAATACCAAATGTTAAGGATATAGTTGTTGTAGCTTCTGGAAAGGGTGGAGTAGGAAAATCAACAACAGCAGGTAAATCTGAGTTGCATCTACATAGTTTGATTTTATTTTTAGGAAGAAAAGTTATTGGGCTATGTAGTAATTTCTTTTCTCTCAGTCAATCTCTCCGTTACACTTGCTAGCATGGGTCAACGAGTTGGTCTCTTAGACGCCGACGTTTTCGGACCCTCAGTACCGCTTATGATGAACATATCTGAAGAGCCATTGGTTGATGAAAACAACTCAATGATCCCACCTATAAACTACGGTGTTAAGTGCTTATCGATGGGTCTGCTTGTACAAAGTGGACCGATTGTCTGGCGTGGACCTCTAGTCATGTCAGCATTGCAACGATTACTCCGCGGAGCTAATTGGGGACCTTTGGACATTTTAATAGTTGATACGCCGCCCGGAACCGGTGACATACATCTCTCCTTATCGCAAAATGTTCCAATTTCAGGAGTGCTACTGGTGAGTACACCTCAAGTTGCAGCTTTGGATGTAACTACACGAGGAGCTGAAATGTACAAAAAGTTTGGGGTTCCTCTCATTGGATTGACGGAGAATATGCGTCATGTAATCTGTAATAAATGTAAGAATCGTATTGAAATCTTTCGTAATGTCACGGAAAAATATGCGAAAGAGATGGGGTTGGAAGTATTGGCTAGTATACCAATTGATGGCGAGATTACAGAATGCTGTGATAGTGGCGTACCAATGGTATTAAAGGAACCAGAGTCGGAATATGCAAAAGCATTGAAAGAACTAGCAATTAAGGTGGTGAAATTCATTGAAATTAAGAATAGAATTAAAACATAGGTTTGAATAATTGGATCTCAATAAATGGTTAAAACGCCATTTTTTAAATTTCAGTTTTGGATCGTCAGATATATATACTTGTAAATCCTCATGGATATATGTCAAATTTTGAAACATTTTTCCAACTATATCATACTGGAAACAAATTTCACCATGTCAGCATCAGCAAAATACATAGATGCATACACTTTTTACTTCTATGTCATCTGAATTCGAAACCGACAACCAATAATAAAGTGGGATCAGGTTAAATTCTTAGTAAGTTCGTTGCTTTTTCATTTAAGAATCGATCAACAATCACCCCAAACAAACTCACAGTCCGAAAAATACCAGCCAGACATGAAACTGTAAAATAATTTAATGGCTATAGGGGGCACGTAGTCGAGTTTTATCGTCTTTATTAAAGTGTTCCCATTCTTTAGGGACATTCTTTAGGCTGCAGTGTTATGTACATGTGTTTCAAGTACGTCCTGTGAAACAGGATCCCAAACGATGCTAGCTTTGAATTTATACTTGAATTCTATTAAATAAACTTTTGAGTTTGTTGGAAGTAAAAAGCTTCGAGAACACATTATTGGGCTTTAAATGAATAAAACAGTCGTATTAACTAATTGAGAAAGATAATATTTCAATTATTTACAATTACAATCAATATTGTCGGGAAGTAGATTTTAGATTTTTCATTGTATCTTATTACTTGTTTAATTTCAGCTATATTAACACATGTCTTCACAACTTCATCTAAACCTAAACAACTTTTGTTAAAAATTGTTGGGAAGATTAATACATACTTGAATTGTTTTTCTATATATATTCTTGTATTACAGTATTTTCGTTTTCTACATAGAACATGAAAAATGATAGATAAATTGATACAAAGAATATTACTTAACGACTTCTCACTGATAAGCCCCTTTACATTAGTTATATATTTCCAGTATAACCTCACTCGAGGGATTAAATAACTTAAAAGAAAACTAAAGCAGCAATTTTTAAAACACATTATTAAAGCGAACGCTCAGATATTTTCTAGTATCTGAATTTGACAAAGGGATTTCTTCTGATTTAATCCGAGAAAAAAAATTCACCGGGCTGAAAGATATGTAAGCCTAATATTTTGTCTAGTATCTATGCTGTACTTATAATACGAATCATATTTTTATTTTTGTTTTACATGAAATGCGTGCATACATGTTTGCTGGCGATCCTTGTTGGATGTATTTGCAAGCAACAGAATTAATTTTAGCTTTCATCTATACAGGTTTCTTAGACGACCCCCTTCCTTTCGTGCTAGTAACATATACAGTCTTTTGTGGCGCGTGTCTGCTAGGATTTCTTTTCAAATCGAATCCAAATTCGAGACTAAGTCAATAGCTCGAACAATTACATTGTCTTATAATCCGGATATGATAACCTCAGACTGCTGATCATCGATATCGGGAACCTCTTGTTTTTGGATTATGCATTGTGAGTTTGGATCGCCGTTTTGTTGCATCTGATTCGCTTGATCCCCAGGTTTCTGAGCAGGTTGTCGGGGTGCAGTTTGGCCTGAAAATGGACGGTTTTGAGTGAATTTTCGGCAAACATTCAATTGTTATCGTGAGCTTACCGTATTTTTCGTGAATTCCACGATGCCTTTTCAGTGCGAAACGATCGGCGAAAGCTGCTGAACAAATGTCACATTTAAACGGTTTTTCACCTGAATGCACCTTGGCATGGTTCTTTAAGTGAGCTGCCTGCGAGAAAGCCGAGCCACAAATATCGCATTTGTACGGTTTTTCTCCAGTATGGATTCGTCGGTGATTCCACAAGGTTGCATGTCGAGCGAATCCTTTATCACACACTTCACAAACATAAGGCTTTTCGCCACTGTGTGTTCGCTCGTGGTTCTTCAAGTGGGGAGATTGCGAGAACTGCATTCCGCAGGTTTGGCATCTAAAAATATGCCAAGTTAGTATCACTCTAATGTTTTGTTTAAGCGGAAAACGCGGGCTAATGCTTGCTAGTCAGGAAGCCAGATTTTTTTTCTGAGACAATCAGAACCCACCTAAGAAAAAAATCTTGATTTTTTCGACTTACTTGTATGGTTTCTCCCCAGTGTGAATGCGGGAATGGTTTTTCAAGTAAACTGCTTTCGCGAACGCCAAACCGCAGATCGCACATTTGTAGTTCTTCTCGCCGCTGTGCAGTTTTTTATGCGACCATAGACTCGAATATCGCGAGAATGTACCACCACAGATATTGCATTGGAAGGGTTTAGGTTGCCTGGTGTGAAAATAACACTGTTATAACTATCCCTATGCTTAACTTACGTAGGATTTTACTCACTCAGGCTTGACGTGCCTATTGCTGCCGCCGATGAATATCACTCCGGACCCATTGCACTTTTGGCATTTGGTCACTGAAGCAAGGTTTCTTCTTTTAACTGGATGATGTCCGGGCAGGATCGGAATATTATTCGCATTCTGCTGGTTCTGCTGCATTTTCGTCACATTCTGAACGGTATTATTCGTTACTTGTGACAATGGAATCACATTTTGAGCATTCATCGCCTCCATTGTTCCATCACTATTTCCACTGGGTAGTTCCCCGATTTCGAATTTAACGTCACCATCAGGAGCAACAAAAATCTGTGTTCCTGCTCGCTGGCTAGTCTGGAGGTTGTCATTATTTATGCAGGTTTCGCAACGAATCAATTTCACGCCTTTTCGTTTCGGGGTTGAAACAATAGTGTTGTTGCATGTTATGCATTTAAGCTTCTCCAGTGTGATGGTTTTCGCTGTGGACACAGTTACTTCGTTTCCTTGTTGAATTTGATGAGCTGGCTCTAAAGATTCGGTTGCTACGATTTGAATCTGGCCCAATGTTTGACCGTTCTCTGCTACCAGGTTTTGAGCTTGAACAAGATTTTGCGACTGTGTTACAACTGTTATTGCTTGATCTTGATCATTTCCATCTGCGTTTCCTTGATTGTGTATGCGTTTGTGGTGATTCAGTAGGGTCAGATGAGTGAACATCAAACCGCATACATCACATTTGAAGCTTATATTGGATATTGTGTTCTGAAAGAAATTTTATAAAACATATATCATGCGAAATTCACTGACTCCTACATACCGTTACTGGTTTATTGACGACTTGAAGTCGTCCTTGTCCATCGACAGTTGCAATACCAGCTACTGTTCCGTTCTGTGCAAGTTGCATCTGATTAACTAGGGCGTAGTTGTAGCTTAATGGTTGAGCAATATAGCATGTTTTCGTATCGTCTGCAAGTTGCGCCAAATTCACAGTTGTTGTGTTTGTCTGCAGGAGGTTCTAGAAAGTAGACAAAACGTTAGATTCGTGGGCACTTCAATTGAAAAATGTAATTTACATTTGTCGTATAGCAGAATGTTGGAAATTCTGTCTGCTGACCTGATTTTTGACCTTCAATTTTCGGTGCTTTAAGTATGCTACCGTCCGCCGTTTGATACTGAATGGTAGTAGGCGTTCCATTCTGAATAGCATTTGTAGTAAACATGATTTTCGTCAGATCTTCCATGATGCTGAAAATATAATTTTTATGAAGGAATAGTAATATATCAAATCCTGCATAGTCTGTGATTGAATTTTAAATTGAAATTTCTATTATTCTGCTAATATTATACTTTTAGATATTAAAGGTAGGTACGTGTTTTTTACTTTCTGAATAGGATAATAGCCTTCCGTTTTAGTTGACGGGATTGGAAGTTTGCAAATCGATTGCTGTAAATTAAGAGAAGAATCTTCTGAATGCAATACCCATACGGTCAACGATTATAATTATTCAAATGCATAAGCTGACTACGAAGCCAGCTCCAATGTTTGCAGACATGGTAACTCATTGATCAGAGCTAAAACAAGCTAGTCACAGCGAAAATTAAAAGAACTTTGTACACTTCGCGAAAATTTATGAATAAAAAACACCCTGAAACTGCTAAATATCATCATGCTGGATAACAAAGCCTAAAAGTCCATAAAAATCTGCATAAAAATCTGAAAAACCAGTCTCCACTTGTAAATAAACATTTCCCCGCACCATATATCAACCAGCCGGCTGTCAGTGTGACATTCAGTATGTGAAAAAAAAAAACCAACCCAAATTCTGTCCAAGAAAAAGATGAGTCGACTGATAAGAAAAAGAAGCAATCAACAACAAAATTTCATGCGTCGATCGCTGAATAAAGACGCCATCAATTCTGTCAACTACGAAAGAGACATCCAGTGTTTCGGTACATATCTGTCAAAATCCCCTAGGTGTGAGTGCAGAATCCCCTCGATGTTCACATCCTTGTTCCACTACAGAGCTACCGCAATGACATCTAGTCGGCCGATTCTACTTCCTACCAGCAGGCATCGGCGTAGCGCGAGACAGACACACATACGTCGAAAACTAACCGCCCACATTTCATCCCCAATTTCGACAGCTACACGAGCGCTCCGGCATCGAGTACCCCCCTCGATCTAGAACGCGTGACAGAAAGGAGAAGATGATAAATCTGCGACACAAGCCACCAGCGAAGCGGTTTGAGGCTCGTTTGACCCCGTTCCGCCCGTCTCTTTGTCTTGTTTGCCTTTCTTCCTTTTCACACATAGTGCGTGACAGACGCTGTATTGGTGCATGGGAACCATTAAATTTCCAATTTTTCTGTCTCGTCATTTGCCGTCTCAGGTTTTTGTTTTGACTTGCGACACTTTAATTACCGCCAAAAGCCAGTTGCGGTAGTCGACTCGAATAATTCAACCGTTTGCTGCACAGCTCTCTACCGCCACTTCACGGAAATTACCGCAAAACACTTTCATAAACCTTCACGTCTGCCGATAGGGCATCGCGCGATCAACACTTTTCACATCACATTTTCGGGTTCATTCACTTACATAATCCTAGCATATTTCCACTAAACTTTTGGCTCCCCTGCTTACCTATAGTTTTTCGTTTGGTTTTAATCGGATAAATCACGTTGAACTCGAATAAAATCACAAATTTCGTACAAACATTGCAGCATTTAAAAAATCTTTTGTCTCATTTTCCACAATATGGCGGTCTGTTGCGTTGTCTTATTCTGTATTCGAGACGGACGATTTGAATTGACGGCAATGGACGTTTCTCGCTCGTTGAATAGCTCCGGCGTTCTGCGAGTTCTGTACTCTTCGTCGTTCCGATTCGTAAGTTGAAATGGAATAGGATGATGGCGAAACTGATTCATCGAAAAGAGATGATGATGTGTACGTGTGTTTGAAGTGAGTATTTTTTATCTCTGCTATTTGGCTTGCTCTTTGGTTTTGGTAACTCATTGCCTGAAAAGGATAAATGTAGTGGTGTGGTAGAATTAGTACTAAAAACCAGAGACATCTACATTTTCATTAAACATTAAACGAAAACATCGCGGAGACTTTTTAAAGGTACCAAAAACGAAGCAAGTAGTAAAAAACCCTAGCGCACCTGAAGCGCTAGAAAACTAATTTTCGAAGAAATTGTCTTTGAGTGACAATGTGGAAAGACGTAATACACTTTTTTGTAGAATCATATCAACCATTCCTTGTTCAAAGCAACAGAACTCAACTATAACACAAGTTATGAAAATGTTCAATGCTGGCAACATTTTCCCAACGAAGCAGCAATAAGTTAACCTTCACAAGCTCATACTTAAATCAACTTATCCTTTGAATTTCGTTCTCATCGGAGGATTTCATCGAAAGCTTCAGCAGTTAAACGTTGTTTGAGGCTGCCATCCGAAAAATGTTCAAAACTCGGAAAATGTAATAATTGGTTTCTTAGTTTTATTGCAAATGTTTTGCATATGTGTATGTAATTTGAAGCATCTGTTGATGCAATAGTTACGAAAGTGGCAAATGCTGGTTACCCTGTGTAAGCACCAAAGCAAAATATATTCCAAATCTGCTTCACGTTAAGTTAAACCCAACCAGTAAATTTCGTTTCGATTGAATCACTGCGCTAGAAGTTATACGGGTGAAAAAAATTTTAGGGTTACCACCCTCAAAACTTTTCAAATTTTTAAAGCGTTAATATTTGTTGTTAATTTTCATTGCAGGATCGTTCCCATTTGCAAATCTAATGACAAAATCGCGCCGTAAAGAAATTCTAAAAAATTACAAAAATGGTCATAGCTGGCAACCCTTTCACGATTTTTGTACGAAATTCCTATGATATTTGGCTCACATCAAAATCTTTTTACTACATAAATTTCATTTTGATATCATGACTGCACCGGAAGTTATAGGAAAAAAAAGCTTTATTTTGCTAAGCAAATTTGCTAAATTTAGGAGACAAAAATTACCATAGCTGGCAACCCTATTCTAATTTTTCAGCCAAATTTTCACCAACTGTTACCTTAAGTAAGATTCAAATACTGTGTGAATTTTGTTTAAATCTGATGCCTGAATCGGAAGTTATAGGCCAAAAAGCTGTTTTTTTTCTCAGTAATTTTTCAAGATGGCACCACTGCCACAGGGTTGCCCGCATTTCAAAATCATTCCTATCAGACCTGGTCCTAGTTAATACCAACATGTTCTGTAAATTTCATTATGATCAGATTATCCGGTCGTCAGTTCTCGTGAACAGAACTTTCGAGTGCTGAAAATAGAGGTAATTTAGTGATGGGTTACCGTTCTTGCGCGAATCGGAATTTCAAAAATTTCAAATTGATATGATGCACAAACGTTAAAATTTATCAATGATTTGAATTTTTTGTCAAAAATCAAAAATTTTTCAGGAGGTTCAATGATTTAAAGGATTGTGTTTCAAGAGCCTGCCGCAGCTACAGGGTTGCCCGCACTACCCTGGAAATTCATGTGTATTAAACTTTAGTCAACAACAATACGCTCAGCAAATTTCACGATGATCCAATGTTTCGATCAGATGTAATGACAAATCAAAATTTGAAAAAAAATCCTTGCCTACTTTTAGGCACGCTGCACCCACACACGGCTCAAAATTTCCAATTCTTTACCATAAGCAAGCTTAGAACATAATAAGTTTTCATTCCCAATACTTTTTTTGAACAAAAATTCACGCTGCTTGGAAATATAGGAGTACCTCAAAATTCACTAAAACGCTCGCCGCCGCCAAAAGGTTTAGGATATCTGAATTTCAGCAAGTTGTGGACCTACCTACTAAATACATCTACGCTCTCCGAAAGTTTCATTTCAATCGAATCGGCCACTCCAGAGATTATCTCCCTTAATCATTTTGATGATATATATATATATATAAAGAAATATGAATTTTCGGCGAAACGAGTTTAATACTACTTTTCTTCGAAAATTAGTAAAAACGAAGTAAAAAACAGTGAGGTTGTAGAAATCAATGCCTTCTAGAAGTACGGGCCGTCAGGCTACGTAATCGTTCTCGCCGTGACGTAATGAGTTTAGGAAATTTAACATTTCCACGAGGCAGTGCCGATGTACACGGAGATTTCACTTGCGGTTTTTTGGTTAAAATATGAATAAAACGTTACCTTTTTGTGCGTGGACGCGTTATAATAATAATATTTAGTCATAAGTTGCATTTTGTACCAATTTATTGTATCGCGAAAGCAAATCGACACGAAGCATCACATAACCTAACAACTACTGATAAACATTTCGCAGCGAATTTTGCCAATTAAACCGCACGCACCACATTAATTTGTGTTTTAGCTGTTCACTAGCACTGTTCCGCATATACCATTTTGTTTTCATTTCACTCACTTTAACACAACCCGTACAATTAACATTTTCCCGCGGACGTCCCATAAGACTACGTGTGTTTTTCGCGACATTTTTCCCGATGCTCTGACGTCATCATTCTGCATTACGGCCCGTACTTCTAGAAGGTATTGCCTGTACTCAGCATGTGCATCGCCTCGTGTAGAGGTACCCTTATGCACCTATGAAAATGTACTATGCGTAAATACCCTGATTCGCATATGCATCTCAACATACATATGCAGTGCTGCCATTTATTTTTCTGGAATAATGCTAGATTCAATTTTATTTAATGCTAAATAATGCTAGATCTTGTAAAATTATAATGCTAAATAATGCTTTCTTTTTTAATTGAAAAAAATATGGTTCAATATGAAAACAATATGTATATTGATATGAGAGTTGATCAATAAGTGATGATAATTGGATATTTCCAGTTCGCATAAAATTCAAAAAAAAAAAAAATTTTCTACTACTCGCTAAGTCAGCATGAAAAAAACGTATAAATAGGCGTCGATTCCAGAGAGCTACATTCACGAGAGATATCTAAGCTTCAGACAGCTAACGGAATAGTGCGGAACAACTGCATTAAGTGACATGATTTGCTTTGGGTGAAAAGTGAGTTGGACCGAGGAGTCGCCCACCCAGAAGAGGGGAGTCAAAGTGCCGAAAGCACTAGCTCCAGTATAACACAGTTCTAAGAAGAGGAGCTACATTCATTTGAATACGAACAGTCGAAGAGAGAACATCAAAATGGGGAAAACGATATTAAAGCTGTCATTAAGTACCTCTATTTGAATAAATTGTCTAGCGCAGGCATACACGGCGACATGGTGGAAACATTAGGGGACTCTGCTCCTTCATAATTCACCGTTGCACGCTAGGCCAAGAAGTTTAAGCTGTGAAGAACATCCACTGAAGATGAACACCGCGAAGGACGTCCATCCACATCCCTCACTGAAGACAACGTAAAAAAAGTCGAAGATGTCGTGTTGGCCGATCAAAGAGTGACCCTCAAGCATGTAGCTGAAGTCACAGGGATCTCATATGGTAGTGTTCAAAAAATCTTTGCCAACAAATTACATATGAAGAAGGTCTCTGCGCGTTGGTACCCAGAATGTTAACGGACGAGCAGAAGAAGGAACGAGTCGACATTTCAAGGATGAATGTCGAAAAGTTCCAGGCAGATCATGAGAATTTTTTGTCACATTTCGTGACCATGGACGAGACCTGGATCCACCATTTTGATCCAGAAACTAAAATGCAATCGATGACCTGGAAGCGATCTTCTTCATCGACGCCGAAGAAATTCAAAGTGTCAAGTTCCAGATTATTCCGAAATCTAATTTTAAATGCTAAAAATAATGCTAGATGCTAACTCTGAATTTCGAATGCCGTTTTGGAAAAAATAATGCTAGATCTAGCATTCAAAATGCTAAAATGGCAGCACTGTACATATGCCTCATTACTAGGGCTGCCAACTCAGTGGATCGGAAATCCGGGAGGAAATTCAAAAATTAATAAAAACCTATTTTTTTATTTGCTTGTAATGCTTTTTAATTTGCAAGGATAAAGCTATAGAATTCTTTACATGTGAAATTAAAATTTGTGCATACCTGTATTTCTGATTTTGCATGTGTTTCATTAAGCCGATTACGATTTTTTGACCACAGTAGATATATAATACCAGTTCTGGCGCACTAAAAAGGAGCAAAAGAGAAGCGAAAGAGGAGCAAAGAGGAGCAATAAGGACATGGTGCTTGCGATTATCGGCCCGCGCATCCCGCGGATGACGTAAGTGATAATTTCGAACAGATAAACAGCCCAGTTGAACTGTTAAACAACCCTGTTGAGCTAATAAAGAACCCTGTTGAGCTGTTTATTAGTTCAAAGATAGTCGCTTACGTCATGCGCGGGCTGATGATCGAAGGCACCATGTCCTTATTGCTCCTCTTTGCTCCTCTTAAGTGCGCCAGAACTGGTATTATATATTCACTGCTCACTGGTCGTTTACTACGATGAAAATACGATCAGTGGCAACATTTGCAATAGGAATCGATGGAGCGAATGTACATAACAAGTTTTTTTATTTCTTTGCCCGATTTTTCTTTACATTTTTCAAAAAAAATAACCCAACGCAAGTCTACCCTCTTTGTTTCATTTGCCACAAGCTCACACACTTCTCCCAGCAAACAGCAATCCTAGTACAATTTATGCTCATTTATTGGCACGTTTAGAGAAGCACTCAGATCTTTTATTTAATCAATTGTACAAATCTAGTGCAATTAACGATTTTAACCATTAATATTGTATTATTTACAAGCATATAAAGCGAGCATAAAATATAAATAAAAATATCAAAATACCGTGAAGGCAATTTTTGTTAAATTTCCGGGAGAATTTAACCACATTCCGGGAGCCGGGAGATTTTTTAAGTGAACTGTATTTTTCCGGGAGAATCCCGGAATTCCGGGAGAGTTGGCAACTCTACTCATTACCCATCAATATTCCATTTTTCACCATAATTGCTACAAAATACAATTTCAGCTCGAATATTCTTCCAAATCCAATAGCACCAATGTTTTGGCATTTCCGGAGCTCATTCCCAGCTAATATTAATTACTGGCAATGAGCTCGGAACCATGGAATTGTTTTTATTGAATTTGGAGGAAATTTCGAGCCGCAACGACTCAAAATATTCACAACGACGACTTTGTTGTTGCCCGGCATGAAAATTCGCTAACAACAACCATGGATCCAATGCTCGAGCCGAACCAAAGAATGTCGCTAATGATGAACGTGGGAAAACGTTCATGCGACCGAGCATTGTAGAATCGAGTTGAAAATTTAGCTAGAAAATTCTTGGAACCCGGGCGAACTGAAAATGTTTGAAGGGAAAAATATCGAGAGTTGCGATCGAGCAGTCGATGGGGTCGAATCGAGGCGGTTGGGATGAATCTGCGGGAGAAAATTGAAAGCGTCGTCGAAAGGTTTGAATTTAAACTGTTTTTTTTTTGGTGCCCTAAAGTGTATGCGAGTAGGCCTCATGATTTCGAAGGAGGTTTGAGATCGGGTGTTTTAATAGTTCAGTGAGGTGAGATTTTATCGGAACCTTTGATTAAATTCGGAGTGAGCATGAATTTACAAAACCCTTGATCAGAGCCGTCTTAGATCAATTTGGGGCCCTGGGCACTTTAAGAAAAATGTGGCCCCTCCGACAGAGGGTTATTAACAACAATTAATAGAATAGAACAGGGGCAATTAAGCTAAATTCTAGATGTATTTATCTGTTATTTTTATTTATCAAAGTCACCTTAAATCAATAGGTAAGTTTAATCCGGAAAACGAGTTCTTCAACCATAATACACAGGCTAGTAATTAAAAAGTCTATGCTGATTGAAGGGGCACTTTTCTAGATTTTAGACAAGCAAAATCATTGATCACATCTTCAAATTGTTTATCTCTTTGAGCACATCACTTTCTATGTACATCTGGTCAACCAAACTGGCCAATCTTTCTTCAAGCGCTGTACTTTAAAATTCACTTTTTATTCTTTTCTATTTTAAGAAGATGCTTTTCCCACTGCAGTTAGTTACCATCATGCTTAAAAAGATTCTCAATGCAATTTATACATTTGGAAACGTGTTTTCAACTTTGTCTTCTTTCAAAAGTTGATATATTCCTGAAATGCTATTAGTTTCTTCATTTTCACTATTCTAAACAATTTTCAAGTATTCTATTTATTGAGATAGGTCCCTTTAGTCACACTCCAGATTTATCTCTTTGGCGCACGATTCAAAGTCATCAAATTTGCCCCTGACGTTAATAATAAAATCATCAAATAAAGTTTAAGAATTAGTTACAGTCCATTGTTATAGTTTTTTTCTGAAGATAAGTGTTTTGTCTATTCTTTTCAATATGGTGTTCTAAATTTCTGTCAGAAGACTAACTTTCTAAACAAACTAAGAACTTCGTGCCTAGTTTCTTGTGGCTACTTTGCATACTCCGCGATAGACGTCAAGGCTTCTATAATTTGTTTTTGACATTGATGTACGGCGCTTACTGCATCAGCCGGGCTGCGCGGGCTGGATCAGAAAGACGTTTAAGAATTTTTTTGAATCTAAATATTAAGTCCATGTATTCCGTAGGTGTGTAAAATCCGAAAAAAAATTCTTGCCTCTCGTACACACCCAGCAGCATGAAGACCTACCAAATCAAAAAAAATGTCTCGGACATGATAGAAAGGTAGCAAATTCACATTACTCCTTGATTTTCGCTTGCAGACCAGCATACTTTCCTGAAATATTTGAAACATTGTCGTAGCTTTGCCTTCTCTCTAAAAATTTCAGGATGGTTTCCGCTAGCTATTCTGATTTATGCTCTTTAATAAGTATAAATTCCAAAAACCTTTCAATTGAAACACGATATTTTACGTATCGAATTATAAAAGCTAACTGGTCAGTATGAGGCAGATTGAGCGTGCTATCAACACTTATTGAAAAATATTTAGCTAATTCAACTTCATTTATAATTTTTTTAGGACCCCTTTAGGACCTATTTATCAACATTCGTTGATAAATAAGAAATGTGTTCCTTTCCAGATTTCTCAAATTTTAATAAGTGATATGCAAGTGATATCATTAAGGAACTCCACACATCTTAAATAATTCCCATTGTTGGAGGATCCAAGGATTTCATTGTCACCTCGAAACGGAAGCCCTCTCGATACCAAAAATTTTGCAGCTGCGACAACCCGTTTAGTACACTTTTCCAGTAATCTGCTTCTTTTTTATATTGATATAGTAAGACTGTGTCTACTCTACCAACTGCTTTACTTCGTACCAGATAAGTCATCATAGATTATCTTTATGCAGGGCTATTTTCATGATGTAACATTATGTGATTAATGTGTTTCTAATCATTAAATTCACCCAGAGAGCATAGGCTTACATCGGAAGGGTTAAATAACCAGCAAGAAAAACAAGATGCAGATTTTTTCGAAGACAAATACACCAACCATTTTCTTTCAACACTTTCTTTATTCTTTAATTTACGATTAAATAATGTTTTATTGAAATACCTAATTCCTGATTTGCCATCTTCTTTGTCTTTGTAGGCTATGGGCGCTTTGGGAAAGTCACAATCTTTATTTTGAAAATATGTGGGCCCTTTGCGAAACCATATTTTACGATTTTTTCAGTGATATTTTCGTTAAAATAATCAGCAGGGTCATGTAAAATATTTTCTGGGTCGGATGATTGCTGTTGCTCAATTTAAATTGTTGTTGGTGAAGTTGTTGAATTTTTTCTATAGGGACAGACACCCTAAAAAAACACCTTGTAAAATATGGTTCAATCTCTTTTCCTGAAGTGATAGAACTTAGCGAAGAATAAGTAGATTGTGAAGTTCTCTGAGTTTCCGCAATCGGTTGTTAATATGATGTATTATGTGGATGGTTCCTACTCACAGAAGCTCCTGGTGTAAAATATGATGTTAATTTTGGTAATTTATCAATTAATTGATTTCTGATGTGTTTTTTTCCTTTTTTTCTGAGTCACTAGGATATGACCGTTTTGACATTTTGTATCTATAGATAAAGTATTCAATACTTATTTGTAAATTGCACTGCAAATAATCGAGAACACAAAATGAAGCACACCGTTTACAAGTTCAATTTTGAGTGAAATGATTTGATTTTTAGTCCCGACCGTGCTGTTTGAATTGGAGCAGCAGAAATTAAAATGCTTTCCTCACACATTGAAGGGGTACACAGATCAATTTGTTTATGGCTATTCCAGGAATGCACAAACTCACACAGCCCCAAAATTTGCATTTGTGTTAAAGCTGAACAAAGCTTCATACAACAGCAACTGTTACTGATAAGATACTCGTTACAGGTGAGGTCATTCACAAATAATTTCGGAAAGTTACCTACTAGTAAGCAGATAGAGTTGCCAGTGTTAGGCCCCTGGTCCATGAGATTACTATTAAAGTAGATATATAATTATTAAGTCTAGTTAGGTCATTATATTTTAATTTTCGTAAAATAAATATATTTATCGGTTGGTGATCTGGAAATAAGGGGCCCCATAGCTCGCGGGGCCCTGGGCACTTGCCCAGTGTGCCCATGCGCAAAGACGGCCCTGCTCTTGATGCACAATTAAGTTCACGACGAATCATTTATTTATTATAAATGCCCACATTCGTTTTCACACGGCTATCAGTTTTCAGTAGTGAAGTGTCTGGAATCTCAAAGTCTGATCGTGCGTTTGTATATCCGAGACAGGTGAAATTTTATCGGAACCTTCTGCAAGATTGGGAATGAGCATGAATCTACACACTCCTGTGATAAACCATAAAGTTCAGTTCAATCGTCTAGTGTAAATGTTTACCTACCAGTTTCACAGGTCTATCATTTTTTTGGTCAATGTCGCGTTGGTTCTATAATTTCGAAGTCTCGACGTGCATTTTGATAGCGTGGAAAAATGAAATTTTACCGGAACCTCTTGTAAAATTCTGATAGTGAGGTGTCGTTAAACTTAAAGTCTGACCGTGCGTTTAATAGCCCGGACAAGTGAAACTTTTCTGAATTCCTTTATACAAATCAGAATGAGATCACGAGCGAAGAAGTCGTACGTGCATATATTGAACGTTGCAAAGAAATCAATGCTCTTATCATTGCAAACGTTCAACATCGTTTCGAGCAAGCGCTTAAAGAAGCAATCGCTATCGATGCTCCTATTGCGTGGGGCAAACTAACTAATGAAGAATTGCATGAGGCGGATGGACCACAGATACTCTGTATCAAAAATGATTTTCTTTTCTTCTTTAGCCAGGGGATCGGGGCTTGTTCTAGCGGGAGATCAACTCTCTTCCGACCAAATGCGTTGGTGAGCTGTTTGCCAAAAGTGGAACTTCATGCTCGAAGCAATAACAGTTTTATGACAATTTTCTAGTAATTGATCGGGCGATGGACCTGTAATTAGCCTCTAATCCAGGTGCTACTTTATGCTGGTAACATGATGCTGATGTAGCGGAGTTAACTTACATATGGAATAAGCATTGCTGCATTCTGAGAACAATTTTTTTTTCTGGCATAAGGATAAATTTATTAGCGACCAGTCCAGGAAAAATATTTATCAGAATAATTGATTGTAGAAGGTTTATTAATGTATTTTGACAAAGTAATTGTGAAATTTGGTTTATATTTTATTTCTTTGCTCAATATGAGTATTATGCTTCCATGATATACATTTATATAATCTGTTGTAGGAATAACGGGAAATTTTACTCATGGTGTGCATTTAGATATCCACTTGTGAAACGATCTGCTTAACTTAAAAATCATTGGAAGTATTGTAGTGTACTTTTGCTAGCTCAATTAACGATATATCAATCATTTTCAATTTGATCGCTTAATATGTGCTGCTATTCGTTTTTCGGTTACTCAAATAATTCATTGATGAAAGCTAAATGCCAATATGATTCACAGTTAAGGGCGTCTAGCTCAGATGCCAATTGTATGTGATAATGAATGTATATACTTGCTTATTTTGATGGGAAACCTAAAGACATGGAATTGATATACAGAATTAAATTCTTGAAATACTGAAAAAACGTCTTTTTGCTAGGCGAATACAGAAATAAAAATATATTCTTTATATACCCCAATCAATAACCACAGCATAAAAGGGGTACGAAATTACACATAGTTATAGTGGAGATGTGCCAGGCCTTTAGTTTAAGATAATCTAAACATAACATATAACTAAAATTGGAACTACATATAAGCAAAAATACTGTACAGTCGGAATTATTAATTCTAATAAAAACAAAAATGATACATTGAAAGTCAAACCAATGGCCTTGTTACTGGGCTTATGCCCGTGAGGATTTGTTAATTAAAGTTGTGCGAGGTCCTGGCTGGCCTAAGTTTTTCAAAGGTGTGGTAACTACTACGACTAATGTTCCATGTTGAATTCAGTGGGTGACGTTACCCCGCCTCTATCAGGGGTAATGACCCTAATAATATCAGGGGCCTGAGGCTGTGTGCCTTGCCTCGGGTCCTCAAAGAACTAAGGCAACTGGCATAATCCCAAATCGGGATTAAATTGGTATCCCGCATAAACTAGGTCATGGTCAGTGAATAAGAAGAATTTTCAGTTGATGTTTGAATTCCACAGCGACATCTCTGTATCTGCCTGTAGCCTTCTCATGAATAATCGGACTCTCCTTCACTTGGGCTATCAGCATCTCTATTGACACCTCGTCATCCAACACTGCATCTTTAATTGACTGCATTTTGAAATAATGCTATGTATTATTTGATTTATTCCAGGGTGTTCTTTTTTCTGCACTGTAAATGAATTTAATCCTAATGTTAACTCAACCTTATATTTATGCCGAATGCTTTAAAAGTTTCTTTTACTACTTGCCTTTTACCATAGTCACCTTTAAAATCTTAATTGGCTCTTAAAAATGTTCCAATGTTATTTAAATTAAATTAAACATCCGTTTATTATACTATTAGCATAATATTAAAATGTCACTGATGGGCTTTGAGGAGGAAGCCAAATAGTCCTCGCAATAAATATATAAATACATTTGAATATATCTGGCTTGTAGGAGAAAAAAAAACTGGTCTTTAAACCATAATTAAATTAAAAGTAATCTCACGACAACCCTCGCACGGGTCTAGGAGTTGAAGCTGGTAGAGAGGTTAATTGCAATTTTTTCAATCAATTTAAATACGAGTGTGGAATTCGACGACTCACTTTACCCCTGATTTTAAATCACGTATCTAATCAGAGCTAGGTGAACTTAAAAATTGGTGCGCGGGCCTTCGTCCGAATCTGGATTCGAATCAGGGATCCCACACACAAGAAGTCAGTAATCTATCCACTAGGCTACTCAAGTATTTTAAATTACTATAATCAATTTGCTATTAACTATTTTTTTATTTTGCTATTAACTAACTATGCTGCTAGCCATAAAATTTGTTTTCGAATCCTAAAAAAAATTAATAATATTAGGCGTGTTTTTTTTGCTCCGATGCAGAGCAGAGTACAACTATGCCGCAAAAACAACGATCTAGTATAAAACAGCAGTAAATTCGCTAAGACTGACATCGGTTGCTGTATTTGCTGTGGTAGCACGCAACAGCTGAAAATAAAGAGAGAAAATAACGAATATACACTATCACAATCGATAGAAAATAGAAAAAGAACTAACAGAAAATTACTTCTTTTAACTTTCTACACATTATGAGAGCTTTTTCTAATTTCGCAACCTCACAGCAAAAAAGACAACTTCTCATGAGCTTTTCTTTTTTCTATCAGCACATTCTACACTTCAACACGTGAACTACAAATGAGGAATAGAATTTCTGTACTAGTGAATTCACTGGTGCAGAAGTGTTGTTGTTTTCAATGCATATACTCTATTCTCTGCTGGATAGAGGAGCAAAAAACACGCCTATTGTTGCATGCACGCCAAACGAGCCGTGTTACCTTGTGGCGGCGCCAGAAAAAGCTAGAAACGGCGAGAAATACTCGACATATATCTCATACATGTATTTCAAACAACAATAACAATTTACAGACAAAGATGCAATAGAGCCCTCTAGAAAGCAAAAGCGGAACATTCCAGAGCCCCAAACCATGAATCAGATCTCACATGGTAAAGGAAATTCCCAATAGTCTTTTCGAAGCCAGTTTGAGAATCTTCGAGAACCTAAGACACAGTACCATCTCACATGACAACAGAACAGACTTTCGCAACAGCCTTCTCAAAGCCCGATTAAGAACCGTTGGCACAATTCTAGAAAGGCCTAGATGTAGGCAATAATAACTAATCCCACCAGACACGAGCATAAATACCACCGCGAGAGGAGCTAGCAGTTAGTTAGTTGGTACACAGTTTTTGTACAATGCGATAATTGGTACAACGCGATAGTTAGTAGATAGCGTAAGCAGCAAAAAGTCTGTTACTGTGAAAAGCGACACAGCGAATTAAGTGTATCCGGGCGTGATTAATTAAAAGCGAAAAAGTGTTAAAAGTTTAACGCGAAATTATAATAGTGCGATCGTAAAGTGTAAACGATTTAGTGGTTGTAATTAGTTGTGTAAATAAAAGTATAATTAGTTGTTTTATTTCACGAATGTGAAGAATTTCGAATCGACGAAAGGTGTTTTAACGGTAAAACACAACAATATTAAATCAACTCTATTTACATTTTCGCATACATTTCCAATTGCGCGCGTTTCTCAAGCAATAGGTCTGTTCGCTTACCTGAATCTATTACAATATATTAAAATAAATTCGCAGAAAGTCGTTTTTGTACTCTTGCTGCAAGCCATATTTTGTCGCAAAAAGAAGCCAGCTGTAAAAATCTGTTGCTGCTGCAGTACGCTAACAGACCTAATTACAGCTGATTGCAACTCTTCGCTGCGACAAAAGTTGAATCCATTTCGACTTGAGCTGCGCTTAGCTGCGACATGTCGACGTAGAGTGTGCTCACTGCTATGGAAAACCAATATAATCAACTCAACTGACAGCTTGGCTGCAGTGGACATCGTCGCAGTCAGTTAGGTAGTAGAAATGGAGTGGACATGCTCATAGGGATTTACATTGAAGGGGATGATAGTAATTTTTTGTCCGCTAAACATCAAATCTGGTCAAATCCAAGTAGTTCCCCTCCAATTTGACAACCAGAGCGAAATTGCGGAAAGGCAGCTTTAACATGCTTTGTGCGCGAGAGGATCGAAGGGGCTAATGGTGGAAAGTTATACCGTCCGTGTCCACTCCGTTTCTACTATCTCACTGATCGCAGTGTGCTTCAGCGGTTACATTGAAGGAGATGGGTAGTAATTTTTTGTCCGCTAAATATCAAATCTGGTCAAATCCAAGTAGTTCCCCTCCAATTTGACATTGAACGGAAAAGCTGCTTTATTTTAGGTCTGTTCCCGTACTTTCAGTCACTGAATTGTCCTGAATCATGTGGTGGGGAAAATTCATGAAAATACGGGAACGTTCTCATTGCATTTCCCGAAAATTGACAACCAAAAGTGTCAGTTTTCGGTTTTTGGAAGAATAATAGTGATTATATTACGCAAAAAATGTTGCTTGGCGCGCAGATTTGAAAATATTTACTCAGCCACACCGTTTGACACTTTTCAGTAGCTCAGTACTGAAATTTCCAGCCCCTGGACACGGACGGTATAACTTTCCACCATTAGCCCCTTCAATCCTCTCGCGCACAAAGCATGTTAAAGCTGCCTTTACGCTATTTCGCTCTCATTGCCAAATTGGAGGGGAACTACTTGGATTTGACCCGATTTGACAAAGAGCAGACAACAAATTACTACCATCCCCTTCAATGTAAATCTTATGGGCATGTCCACTCCATTTCTACTACCTCACTGGAAATTTCTTACTGAAAGAGGGGAAGTTTTCAGTTAAACGAAGTACGGGAGCGCCTTCATTGCAATTAATCGCAATTAATCGTGGTACGGGAACAGACCTCCTATTGAAATATATTGAAAGAGGGGAAATTTTCAGTTTTCAGTAAAACGGATTACAAAAACGGCCTCATTGCAATTAATTGCAATTAATCGTAGCACGCGAACAGACCTCTTATATGACGGCCAGGATATAGTCGAATTCGTAAAGTACCACGCCCCATGCGACTTTTATGTATTGAAATTCACCTGCCTTCTAAACTACTGGCCGTCGCATTCTAAAACTTTTATCATAAAATAAGTGTACTTTAAGCTTTGTTTTGTTACAAAAATATACAAAATTAACCTGGTCCAAATTATTCAAATTACGGGTCGAAGTGTCTACTTCCGGTTTCACACAGGAAAAAAAAATTGTTTTTCAAATCTAATTTTAGAATTGATAAGAACAGTTAATTTTCTATACCAATCAGTATATTTAATATTTGTAAGATTTTTTTTGAATCTTAAAATCGTTTTGCAAAAAAACCTTTCATCAATTTCGTTAATTATTCAGAAGCCCATAGCTCGGCAACGAAACCTCATAGAAAAAAAATTTGTATCCACGTTCATATTCTCTAGAAGTACCATTATGCACCATATTAACGAAATCCAGAACCTCGACTTTTTTGTCGAATCGAGGCTTAGCCTCCTTAATTCTTCGCCTCCATTCGTCTCGGTTCAGTGACCGCGTCCTCCAGTTCGGTGCTCCTAGAAGTGACCTGCTGTCAGTAGCTATCGAATCCTCCCAGCGCTTGCGGGGCCTACCGACTGGCCTGGCTTGGCTTGGGAGACCGTTTGGGGATTCGACTGTCGCTCATTCGTTCGACGTGGCCAGCCCATTGTAATTTTTGTAGTCGTTTGACGGTAGAGACCTCCGGCTCGTGATATATGGTATACAGCTCGTTGTTGTATTGGATTCGCCATGCATCTTCTTCCCGTATTGGACCGAGGATCCTTCGCAATAGCCTTCTCTCGAACTTATTCAAGACTTTTTCAGACACCTGGGTTATTGTCCAGGTTTCGCTTTCGTAGCATAGCACAGGTCTAATAATTGTTTTGTAGATGCAAAGCTTCGTATTCTTGTGTACGCATCGAGATTTCAAATTGGGAACCACCGAAAAAATGTCTTATTGGCTAATTGAATCCGTCGTTTGATTTCGTCAAGCTCATTTCCATCCTTGGAGAGGTTTGTCCCTAGGTACACGAAGTTGTCTACGTTTTCGAGGTTATATTACCATATCGTTATGTTTTGTCTTATTGGCGTCATTTTCCTTGATTGAGTCATAGCTTATGTTTTTTGTTCGTTAATTTGAAGACCAACTTCCTTGGCGGTTTCATCTAGAGCTACAAATACTTCCTTGGTGTCGTTGAACGAGCGTAACATAATGTTGATGTCATCCGCGTAAGCTACTAGCTGTGTCAACTTAAATAATAGAGTTCCTCTCGTGTCAACAGGGATTTTTCTGGTGACATATTCAAGCGCTAAGTTAAAGAGTACCGGAGCTAATCCATCCCCTTGTTTGCTAATCCATCCCCTTGTTTCGTCGAAAACGAGTCGGTCATATTATTCTGAATCAGCACTTGTGACGCGGTGTCGATCATGGTCATTTTCACCAGTCGTACCAACTTTGCTGGAATTCCGAACTGCAGCAGTTCGGTTGATGTCGTACGCTTGCTTGAAATCGACGAATATTTGATGGACATCAATGTTGAATTCCCAGCATTTTTCCAAAATTTGTTTGATCGCAAATTTTTGGTCAGTTGTCGATCTTCCACGTCTGAAACTACCTTGATATTCACCAAGAATTTTCTCAGCGTGATTGGAAATCCTTAACTCTAAAATCTTTGTCAAGAGTTAGTTTTCGCATAGCAGTCTATCTCCTTTCTTGTGAATGGGACATATAACACTTTTTCGCCACTCATCCGGCATCGTTTCTTGTTGCCATATGTCTGTCACCAATCCATGGATAGCCCTTAAAACGGAAATCCCGCCTGTCTTCAAGAGCTCCGCGCGGATCACATCGATGCCCAGTGCTTTGTTGGGTTTCAAGCGGTCCATGGCCTGTCGGACTTCTTATAGTGTAGGAGGGTGAGATGAGCTAACCCATTAAGGGCTATGGTTAAAGTAGCTTTCAGGTTAAAATAGTAGTAAAGATTATTAATTTGAAATCAGGTTCTCTTCTTGGCTATAAAGCAGCATAGACAACTCTAAAGCTCATCAAAGCAGACAATAATTAATACGGGAAACTCGATCGTTTTGCGGAATAAGCCTCCGGAAGCAGAATCAAAGTGGAAATGTTTTTGTGAGATGATTAAAATTGAAAATTTTCAAATATGCACTAGGAGCTGATGTCTGATGAGAATCAGTGCATACTTTCGAAACCATTTAGTTAAAAAAAAATTCAATTTTAATCATTCCACAAAAACAATTCCACTTTAAAATAATAGGGTTTAGGATAAATCGAAAGAATTAGGTACTGTGAATTCGCAGCTAACTAAAATTTAGTGTAGCGTACATATACGTCCAAACCATGCATACCATTTGATTCCTCAAAAGAATATTTTCGGTCAGTTGTTCTCTCTGTGGGAAAGATTGAGTTAAATCTTGTTTAGTGTTTCTTTTGGTACGAGTTTACAGTCACTTCAAAGTATACACTAAGATACGATCGGTGCTGTTTGAGCTTTATAAAAGACAAGACATTATTGGTCTAGTGCTTACTGGACCGAACAAGACAAATAGCCAGACTTCTTCCTACAGTCATTATTGATGTTATCGATGTACTTTTTGGACTTTAGGCGGCAGCTTCAAGTCAAACTTGACCCACATCGAAGGTCATTAATCCATCGTTTTGATATCCCATTGCAAAAGTGTGATGATTGCTAGAACTTGAACGGTATCATTGTGTTTTATAAGTTTTCTTTGCTTTGAAACTACTACAAGCACTCAAGACAAAAGAGGAATGGAAGCTGTATTAAAAAAAGCTAGTGACCTCGATATAGTACTAGAGGTAAGTTTGTCAATGCAATAAAATTAGAAAGAAATTGATCAAATAAATTTATATACATATAAATTGGCAATTCATTTATAGAATTGATCTAGTGTCTTGTAGGTAACTAACAAATAAGCCCTGTGTAAAACTCTAACCAAATAAATGTTGCGAAAAGTGCACAAAACTCACATAACGCCACTTAAAAAAGAATCAGCACTAAGCTTAAAACTCAATAATTTACACTTTCCAACTTATTTTCATTTGCTAAAACTGTTCAAATTCAACGTTTTACATGATTTTTAAGCAGCAAAAAAAAAAACAAGAACAGAATCTCGAAGATGCATGCATTATCTTCGCAGGTGATGCGAAATGAAGAAGATTAAATAATCATGTAATGGATATTTACCACGCGATCGATATCTTCTGAGGATCACTACACTTTGCAGCACTTTGTTGAAGATCATCGTGCAAGTTTTGGAGGTGAGCATCGCGAAGGTATCGTGATCTGATGATTGTGAAAATATCTTTCGGACAAATTAACTGAAGGTCAAACCGAAAATGTATGCGGAGGGTATTTCGAAATGGAGAAGTTCGTTGCGGCAGGAATTAGTCAAGCTCAGGCTTTGTGCAACTCATTAAAATACTAATTGCGTTGCATGGTGATATATTTGGTATTTTTAGGGGTGCCGGCTGAGATGGACGAATAATTCCAGAGTTCAGTTATACCTTTTGTTTATTTTTTTCAAAGTCAAATTTAGTTCGTAGAGTAGTAGTAAGTTTGTACGAATTCTGACCACGATTTTTCCGTGAAATAATTTTTTTGTTTAGAATATTTTGTATCTTTCTTTGCTTTCTTTGCTTTGTTAGTACTAAGGTCCACGTTGAGTTGAGAAAAATTTCGACAAGCCTTCAATGGAGATGGCTGCTGTTTGGCACCGAGGAAGGTGTTCAGAGGAGGCCTATCACCTCCGGGTCAGCAAAGGGGTCTATACTTGAAACTGACCTCTGGGATTTTGTGTATGACAAAGGATGTGTTTATTGCGTTGTAGCGCTGAATCATTTTTAGAACTGGCGAATTCGTCCAATTCAGAGGTTGGAACAGTATATGACCAACCATGGCTTATAGCTAGTGCTGTCGAAGACAGAGATCGTCATGCTGACGTAACAGAGGATACTGATTCTCATTTCGATGACAGTGGACTCTGCAGAGGTCCAGATCAATAAGTGCGTAAGGTACCTAGGAGTGAAGCTAGATACTAAACAAACCTACTGGAACCACATACGTCAGACATGTGATAGGGCACTTAAAGCTAGGGTACTGTGAGCCACTGGATAGCTGAGCAGATTGATGGCTAACATCCGTACCAACTAATGAAACCACCCGGGCCAGAATTATAACCTCAGCCTTATGCCATTGCTGGAGCTAGGATGCGTAGAATATCACAGTTCCCACAAAAAGAGACCCCCTTTTCAACGGTTAACAACGCCTCCAACTTTGCAGCAGCTTTGCGTTGGGAAAGCATGTCAGAAATTTTTAGGCTTGCTCAAATGATGGAGGAGGGTAGAAGCCTAGAAGCCAATATATTGTTGTTTTTTCCTGTAAAAACACGCTTCGCAGACTCAGTTTGTTTGTTGCCATCACACTTTTATTCAAATCTTTGGTCGGCTCAAAATCACACTTGACTACACACATAAAGATTAACTTAGCTCTCGTACAAAGATTAGCGGTCGTACTAATATGTGACACTAGCTCGCGTACAAACTTAAACGAGCGCGCTTAAAATTACTTCGCCTTGAAATTCATTCTTTCGCTTCTTCGAAAGACTGGGAATATTTATATTCCCTCGGACATTTCCAGCATTCTAGATTGCATGCTTCAAGGTCATACTAGACTTTTGTCGGCCAATGGGAATTCGTTATTCTTTACATATGTGTCGGCTATCAAAAGCTTCAAATTGACGTTTTACGTGGAGTTTTCCGTTCCATGGGATATATTAGATGTTTTGCATGGAGTTGATTCGAGTTAATATATTTCTCGACATCTCTCGATATTTGTGAATAATTGATAAGGTGAAATGTAATTTCTACTGGTGCACACACAACATTACCCTCTCCTTAGGCCTGTTCTTTCCAAATCGATTCGTCGTTATTAACTGTGTTGTTTACATGGTACAGGGCAAAGCAATCTAGGTGCACAACCCTCATCTTCGATCGGTGTTTACGATGCTGGTGTATCCAATAAATAACACAGCTAAGCTGTTTGATTACGCGATAAGATCTCTCCCATTTTGGCTGCAGCTTACGACTTAGGCCTTTCCATCGACGGGGGCTGCAGAGCCTTACCAAATCGTTTTTCTGAAGCCCAACTTAATACGCTTTCAAATCATACCATGTTTTCATTCAGTCAGTGTTCCGGTTTATGTGGCTCCTAACTGTATCGTTAATAGAGTCTAGCCATTACCACGTCTTCAGAATGTGCTCCTGTTGCCTTTGGTTAATTTGTTGGGATTCCAAATTTAACATCAGCTGGAAGTCAAATAATTCGTTCGACTAGTAGTTCGGACCTTGATGGGAATGAAGCTCTTATGCCTCTTTTGTAAAGAGCCACTGCTTCATTTGCTCTTCTGTTATTGAAGCCAAGGTATTTTTTTGAGTGTTTCAGATTAAGCCAGTAGCTACCGATCTTGCTCTTGGCCCATGTTTTAATTTCTTTGTCCGTGTTTGTGAAGGGTATTCTTACTCCTTCTTTGGCCTTCGCCTCTCACGGCAAGTTGCACTTGCCTCTCACGGCAAGAGATCTATATCAAATCGAGGCTGTTCTGTGTCCCTATTTCATTTGGGGCCTCTCTCACCTCTAAGAGCATAGCTGAATTGATGTGAACGCAATTAGTGGCCTTGACAACCACTTGGCTATCCAATATGTTTTTCGTTCGGACCCTTTCAGTGTTCCTTATCTTTACTATATGTGTGGCTCTAAGTATGGCGGATAGTCCTGGTTGATAAATTGTGGCCTCCTTCGGGAATGGGAAATGAATTTTCCACTTAGATTCCACAAACCCTGCTCCTACTTCACAATCCATCTTTGAGCCATCCGTATACCACATTAGCGCACCTTTGTACGAGAGAGTGAGTCATCCTCTTATTTGTTCATTGATGGAGTCGTGAAGTTGAACCTCTTCCCGAAGTCTGCCTTGGTCTTCCTTTAGTCGCTGGAGCTCAGCATTTCTACTATGGGCTTGATGTCTTTTTGAATCTTCTGATTTGTTAATGTTTCACTGCTTCTTCCTGAATTTTGAAAAGTGGCGGTTTTAGGTTTAGAAGGGCCTTAATTCGCTGTGATAATTTGAGATGGAGCACATTGCTCTTTTAATCAGCAGCGAAGCCATTCTGTGAAGCTTATTTCACACTGCAGTTCTGTATAGGATGATATCACACTGCAGCTCTGTATAGGATATGTCTCACACTATGTTTACACGCCCATATAATCCCTCTTATAGGTAGTCCTCAATTCATCCAGAGCTCCTTAGTGGCCTTTCGTGCTGTTTTTTTTAGATGATTGTCCCTAGTTAGTTTCCTGTTTAGATGATTACCTAAATGCTTTACATATTCCTGCAGACATACAGCTGTGCCTCTAATATATAGAGCTCCTATTTCAATTTTGCTCTTTCTGGTGAACGATACTATGCTAGCTCTTCGAGGATTTGTTGATAATTCCTGTTTCTCGCATTATTGGATTGTTTCATTTAAGGATTTGAGAATATCCATGTGTGAGCTTCTTAATTGTACCGTTTTGTCGTTCGCGTATCCGAAAGCTGTCACGAGAAGCTCATCAACCATGAGCGACCATAGATGGGGTAAAATACTTCTCCCTGTGGACATCTGCTCATAATATCCACTCTTAGTCCCGCCCCTTAGCTATGCAAGCACACCTCGATACCTTAGTATTTTACTCGCCCATTTTCCTACTTCTTGGGGATATTCCTTCTCTTGAGAGTATGGTTTGACAAGTTGTATCTTGTATTATCAAAGGCTCTTTCTATGTCTAGCAAGGTGCATAGTGCGATTCCTTTGTCATCCAATGCCTTTTCTATTATTTGTATCAGCTTATGTGCACCTGAAATAGTTAATCTGCCCTTTTGGTAGGCAAATTGAAATTTGTGAAGTGGCATCTTTAGCAAAAGATCTCTCCTGTGGTGCTATTGAGACTTTTGCTGAAGGTTCTCAAAGCCTTTCTTTTGAGATTCCTTAGCTCTTTGTTGTGTTCTGGGAGTTTCTTTTTATTGGGCTCCTAGTTTGATGTAGTTTTTGCCCGGTTGCGGTTCTTCTGAGTTTTTCTAACTCCCTGTTCCACATGCGCCCTTGTTTTAGGACCACTGGTTTTCTCAAGGCACTTATCGTGGTGTGATTTGAGAATTATTCTGGTAACCTTGCCCACAGTGGCTTCCGATTTTATCTTCGTAGTGAAACTCAGGTTCAGGCCAGGAAGTCTCGCTGTAGGTCCATTTTGATAGCCTTTCCAATCCATGCACTTTGGTTGCCTGTACTTTACTCTTTTTACTATATCTTTCCCTAGTTCGGAGTATATGCCTGTATATCAGAAAATGAAGCTCCTATTAAGAAATTCTACTTCTATACTAAATGCACTGCACTGTTTGACACTAACGTGTGGTCTAGTACCTCTACCTTGTTAACTGTCAGGAGCTTTGGAGTCTTGCTCTTGTTTACTATAGCTAAATTGCTTGTAAAGGGAAATCCAAGAGTGACTCTCTTCCAGTGTTGACGGCACTACTCCCTCATGCTGTGAGATGAGCATTGGCATCACATCCAATTATCAGCATTTTGTACCCCTTTCTGCAGTGGTCTACAAGACACCTGAAACTGTTACTTGGGATCTAGTCCTCACCTTGTGGGAAGTAGGCTGAGGAAAATATCGCGTCCACTGTTACTTCTTCGATGGGTACCTGTACTTGTACTCTACTAAAGTAAGCAATTACCCGTTCCTGGCTATCAATTTGCTCTGATAAGACTGCGCCAATGCCAGTATTACTCGTATCAGAATCGACGATGAATGTTTTCTGTGGCTTAGGATATACCAGGATCAGTACTTCACATATCTCCTGCTGAAGCTTTTCATAAACTGCTTGGCGCTGTTGGCTCTAATTAAACGGTTGTTTTTTCTCAATCAGTTGGTGTACACTTTTGGCTTTGTTAGCGAAATCCTTCACAAACCGGTGATAACATATTGCCAATCCCAGAAAATGCCGAAGCTGATGCCAATCATTGGGCCCTGGCTAATGTTTCACGGCTTCAATTTTTGTAGTGTTAGTTTTTAATCCTCCAGTTGAAACCACATGATCAAAATGTTTTACTTCACTGCAAGAAAGGTTGCACTTTTTCGGGCTTGCCTTATGAATACGTCTTTCAAGTTCTCCATGAGTTCTTTAAGTGTTTTGCCAATAACAATGATGTCATCTAGGCACACGAAACACGTCTTCCGGCTTGATTTACGAAGCAAACCGAGTCGTTCAATTGTTGCTGGAGCATTACAGAGTCCAAATAGCGTTACGACCCTTCTTCTTCTCTTTCTTTGAGCCCAGTTCTCAAAGAAAAACAAGTCTTTTCACGGTCACTTTTCCTGATTTCAACCTGTCGATATCCGTTCTTCACATCCAAGGTCAAAGACCAATTCGCATTGGCCAGGGTTTCCATGATTTTGTCCATTATTAGTAAAAGGGTAGTTGCTTTTTTTCGTTGCGTCGTTCAACCGTCGGTAGCTAACACAAAATCGTGTAAAACCGTCCTACTTTTTGACCAAGACTTCTGACGACGTCCAAGTTTTTGTTCTTGGATGTCCTGTATCATTTCGATGACCTCAGCTTGTTTAGCAAGTAGTTAATTGCGAAGTGCCAGTGAAATTGGCTAGGAAGCTCACGCATCGCTTCGATGCTTAGTCAATTCCGAATGCACTTCTCGAGACGAGAAAATGTCAGCATATCGTCCTATCAGCTGAACTCCTTGTTGGTACAGTCCGTCGTTAAGTGCTGAGGACTGTAGCATGATCTTTGCTACATCGTCTATCTTGCTTCTGAGTGGATGTTTGTGTTTGGGTTGTATATCTGCAGCAACCAAAGAAGAAACTGGATGGCAGTCGACGATTGCTTCTCCATCCCTAGTTTTTCTCTCCTGCTTTGCTGAATTCAGCATTTTTATAGAAACATAATTAAGATCTTTGCCACCCTAAGACTGCTGAGTGCTGTAGTTTAGGTTCGCTCAATGATAAACAATTGTTCACCCCCAGAATCACCATTAAATCTGGCCTATATGATGTTTTCTAATGGCATTGGCACATTTGTGTTTTCGCAGACAACGCTTCTCAGCCAATCGTTCCTCTTCTTGTTGCCTACTCCATGTTTCCATGTTCCCCCACTGGTTTACAATTTCTCTGAAATACAGACTGAAAACGTGAGGATCTAGTAAGTCCATGCATTATGCATTCGTCGGTTATTTCCGCTCCCAAGACCTGGCGAGTGATTTATCCGTTAACTAGCGTAGATTCATCCGTAGCCGTTCGAAGTACGTATTTCTCAACGTTACTAGATCTCAACATACCCAACAAGTCCGTTCGCAAGACCGACTTCGTCGCTCCAGTATCAATGGTGATGTGGCAAAGTTTTCTGTCGGTTTTTCTTTGCAGTATCAACTATCAAGTCATTTTCGTCCCGAATGAGTTTGGAGGCTGTGGCGATGATTTTGGGGCTGACAATTCCACGAGCCGACCTCCGACTCATGAGTATGGTTTCCCGCTTCCTCCAAAGAAGAGTCTCGTCCCTTTGTCACCTTCTTGCTGCATAACATTTGCAAAACTTCGGGTTCCATTAAAAATACGAACTACTAATATAACATTATGTAGCCTGGACCAGTCGAACTTCATAAAAATCCCTAAGTAAAATGTGTTGACTTGTTTGATGGAATAAGCTATGCTGCCAGCTGTATTCCATCCAATCTGAGGTTGAGAGGTTTTACTATCGATAAGTTCCATAAGTCCTGAGATGAAAAAACAATCGAAAAAAAAACAATAAATCTATCAATATTTTTCACTGGTAAATTAATTATAAGTCAATCCAATCAAATTCCATTTTGATCTACATCCTTGTTCATCTTGAAATCATGAACCATTAGCAAACTAATAATACTGCAATGGAAATCAGTTCAATGAAAGTACTCGCAAACAAAACAAAATTGTTACGCCCGATAGCTCACCTTTGAGCTTATTTCCTGTTATTTCTAATTGAATCTACGCACAAGCAATCGGCCTGCTGCTCATCACCATAAACTTCATTTGTAATTACGACAAGAAACGAGAACAAACCATTCATGATTCCTCACATATTGCATCCAGGCAAAACGAAATTAGACTTTCCAGTTTATGTGCATATCATATCTCCGCATCAATAAATCTCTTCACACCGAACATACTGTACATTAATCAAATTCACCTACAACTCTTCTTCGTGTCTTACTCGAACCATCTACATATGTAAGTAAGTAAAGTATGTACACTCTACGCATAGGTACATACTAATATCTGCTAGTCACAATCTGGTCCCATTACTCGAACAATTTCTTTTCAAGGCTAGGCCCAACCAACATGAAGTAGTTTCACCAGCTGCCGCCAAGCCGACAGTCATCGAACATCTTGGCCAATCTAATCTTCTTGCTATCAGCGGTGCATGTTCCATGCAAGCAGACTGACTACATTATGCAGCAGCATAGTTGTATAGTATATCGATGATCTTGCAACTTGGCAGACTGTCTGATCGTACAAGAAGAAGGAAGTTGCTTGGAAAACAGGATCCGGCGATTATTTTGACCGATCGACTGGAAATTATAGCCGGCGACACCAAAAGTTCGTCCGGCGGCAACGAGTAGAAATGGAAATCCGCGCGAATAATGTGAAAGATATGGAAAAGTTATCTCGCAACGCCATATCCGCAGCATTCAAATCACCTGCATATGATCGTGGTCGCTGAAGATCGCCATGCCGTGCCGTGGCGTTCTCACTGACGATGTTGTCCTAAATTCAATGATTGTGGGTTTTATTTTCCGTGCAGTAAAATTGAAAGCTTGTTAGTTGCTATTGATGGCTTAGAAAGTGAGATCGATATTTCCAGAACAATTAACAGCAGGATCAGTAAAAGTAGTCAGCAATCTGATGTTGTTGTTTTGGCATGTCTGCAAAACTTCTTGCTCACGCTGGGTTGAAGTACTTATGTTATGATGAAATGTTTTCTTGGCTCAGAAGAACACTTCGATTTACATGATGCAGCCTTGTGCGTGATTGTCTAAGAGTTTAAGTGAATTTCATCAAGAATGGCAGCCATGAAGACCAACTACATACATTACCTACCTACCTTCCCATCCAACATCTTACTTACCTTCCCACGATTTTCTTACAAAGATTCGTATACGAGTTAAGGTCTCCAAGTCGCCATGATCCGCAAAAATGGAAAACAAGCAACCTGGCCAGAACAGAACGATTTCTCTTAAAGGTTTCGTCGGCGTCGTGATGCTGCAGACTGGACTTATTTATGCTTGAAAACACCTACCGACAAACGCGAAATATGTTTCACACCTAACTATTTAGGAAAAGTGCTTATCGGGGAATTGAAACAAACGATACTCCATTCCATGCTGACTTTGCAGAGATACTCCTTTGTACTAGCCAAAGCAGGTTTCAACATGGGCTCGGAACGATGAGTAGGTTCCTAGGAATACGCAAAGAAGTGCTAGATAAGATATTGCATTTGAGGCCTTGACTTTCTATTGGCAGCATTCGATCAATTTCAATATGCCTTTTTGTAGTTTTAAAATGAAAAGTATGATAAGTTGTTACTTGGTCTTGGTTAGTGTGAGAATGTGTTTGACCTATATCGGGATAAATGAAAAGAAATTAGAATGTTTTATGCATGACTTTTGAGCATTGAAATAAGGTGCTTATACGCTGCTTATCAGATATTCAGATGCTCCATTGAGATGAATAAATGCTCAGTTCAAATATGAACTAGCTTGCGTAATAGCTGTTTCGCTTTGGAAGAAAGTACGATACGCAGCGCGTCATCTAGTAATTCATTGTCAAAAATTATTACACCAAATTATTACAGAATTTGTTTAAATGCTGGAAAACAACTAACAGTAGTTGTAACGATGAAGGCTAATCAGTTGAAAATACAGTCTCTGTGAATAAACTGACTCTCTAACAAAAAGTTATTCACCAATAAAAAAGTTCCGAAACAGGATATAGGCTAAAGCTGGCATGTTCAATTTTCATATATACTTGAACGAAACGGAAATAAGGAAAGGAGAGGAGAGGAAATAGTAAATGCTAATAACAACAGTTCCTCCAACATAAAAATGTCAATAAAGCCTACTAAGGACATTGCAGCCTCTCCGATCAAAGAATTATTTGGTACTTGCCATTTTAATCTCCAAGTAAAGATTTTTACAACAATTTTAGATTTGGCGCTTATTGATCAGAAAAAAAAACATCGGGCAGTCATTGAGGACTACCGACGGAAGTGATAACTTAAAATTATAAAATTAGATAGTGGTTTTTACATTGAATTTCAAAATCTTATTCAATAAATAAATAAAAAAACCCTAGCGCATCAGAACCGCTAGAAATACTAATGTTCGAAGAACAGTAGAGGATTTGTGCTGATTTTGAGTGTGTTGTTATATATTGTCTTATATATTGTTGTTATTGTCTTATATATTATATACTGTATGTATTGTCATATATATTGTTATATATTGTATATTCGCGATGTGAATACTTAATGCAAGCATTTATTGGTACGAAAATAACAAAAAATAACAAAAACATCTCGTGCTAGCAGTCTTTTGCTAGCACCGAAGCCAAAAATAAGTCACATCTGCCTCACGTTGAAGTCAACCTGCTCTGCGAATTTCGTATTGATCCGATCACTGCATTGGAAGTTATAGGGATACAAAGAAATTTAGGGTTACCATTCGCAAGAGTTTTAAAACTTTCTAGATCTTAATATTTTCATTTGTGCTTTGCAATGTACTCTGCAGCTTTTAAAGGATAAAATACTCACTGATATCACTTTGTGAGACTTTAAAAGGATCCATATTATCGAAGAACAATTTCGTTAATATAGCCAGTGACAGATAACTGTAAATGTTGTGCTGCATTGATTGTAAATCCAGCATAAAGCATAAAATTTATCAATTGTTTGAATTTTTTCCTAAAAGCATATTTTTATTCAGCAGGGTCGATACTTTCCAGAGTTTCTTTTAAGGTCCCTGTCGTAGCGACCGGGTTGCCCACGCAATCACTTAAATCCACACACTCACATTTCGGTTGCCTGTTGATAAGTCTTGTAAATTTTGTTATGATCTGATGACTCTGTGGAAAGTTATCACAATTCGATTTTTTTTTGCCTACTTGTAGGCACTTAGTGCTTGTATGGGGGTTGAAAAATTCGAAAAAATTATCATAAAAAATTATCATTATCAAGCTTAAAACATTGTCGATTATCACTTCCTATAGTTTTTTTCCAAACATCCAAATAAGTGTGGTAAGCAAAGTGTTTGAAAGAGCCATAAATGCTCGAATAATTGATTATCTCAACATCTGTTTTAGCTCCAATGCAGTATGGTTTTCAGGAGCCATAGGCGCGCTGTAGGGGGGCCAGAGGGGGCCGGGACCCCCCCAGACCCTAGGTTGGCCCGTCCCAGAAAAATAAATATTTCCAATAGCAGACACTTAAGTGTTCGCCTGTTAGGTTTTTGTGGCTACAACAAGAGCTGTGTAGTGCAGTAGTGTGAGCCTATACCAACTTTCACTACTTATAACTTAGAGACTGTGTTATTTGTGGTATTTATTACGATGTTATGGGACTTATTTCGAGATATGGACGGGAATATTTAATTTCGACAAGTTATACGTTAAGAAAAAGACGAAAAGCGCTTCGCCAATCATCCTTTTTTTATTAAGATTATCTGTTCATTCCTAGTAGGCAATATACAGGTATTTAGATTAGAACACTTTTATAAACTGGCGCTTTATGCAATTATGTTTTTCACAAAACATAGTCTGAGTATTAAAATGGTATTAACGTAGAATACAATTTTCGAAGTCATTTGGAGAATAAAAATGGTATCGCTGCCACTTTTATGCTATTTTCGAAGTAAACTCTAATTTGGAAGAGAAACACGTCTTGACAGCTTTTTACAAAATATATTATTGATTCTTATTTTTCAATATTTTTATTTACATTTTGCTTAGCCTACTTTATATTATTGTATTGTATAGTGCTGTGTGGATATTTGATTGTGGGTTGTGTTATGTGTTCCCACACTATCTATGACCTACTTGGTTTACACTCAGGTTAAATGTGTGTGAATTTCATTATAATCTGATAAAAGGCATAGCACTTCAATTTCACCGAGTGTTTTTCCATAGTGACACAACCACCACATGGTTCTTATCATATACATTCAACTTTTTTCATACCTGTATCTACTGAAGACCAGTATATACCGATTGGGAATTTTACAAGTTTAGATTTGACCGTATAAATATAGTATCAAATTCATCAATCGTTTGCATTTTAGTCTAAAAATCGTGTAAAAGATTTGTGTTTACGTACTTATGGTAGCTACAAGGTTGCCCATACATTATTTAAAAACTACAGAAACTTATTTTTTATGCCCATTGATGTGTCTTGTAAATTTTGGGATGGTCTGATGACTCGGTAAGAAGCTATCACAATGCGAAATTTTCCATAGAATTTCCATTGTTGCCAAAAATACACCAAAATTTCAGTTTGACCAAACTTCGCGATCCGGATAAATTATCCGGATGGTAAAATTCATGCACAATGTGAAAACTCGAATAGTACTTTGAGGACAGTAAGTGATATGTTGCTTGAACAGTCTTGGAATATTGTCAAGATGAACCAAAATTATTTGGAAAAGGTTATCGACCTTACGAAGTGTCTCAGTCGCCAAAGATGTGCTTTCAGAGGACATGATGACAGTGGTGCCAGTGATAACCGTGAATTTGTTTTGGAATTTTGTACATTATTTGCGAAGCATGATTCAGCTTTTGCAAATAATTTTAAAAACAAGGTTGCGAACTGCTGTAGTGGCAAAACACAAAATGAATTAATAAAAATAATTGCTGAAATCGTTCGCGAGGATAATAGAGCTGAAATAAAAGAGTGCGGACTGATATCAATTATGGCAGATGAAGCAAGGGTCCACAAAAAGGAACAACTCTCAGATTTACTAAAGAGCTAGCAGTCGAAGAAAGGATCTTAAGCTTTGTAAACTGTTCAGGAGCTAGAAATGCCTCGTATTTAGGAGATATAATTTTCAGCCTGTTAGCCAGCTACGGACTAGTGAATTGCCTGTTGTTGGACAGTCTTATGATGGTGCTAGTGTCATTTCAGGACAAAAAAAGTGGTGTACAAATCTAAATTAAAGTAAAACACCTTGCAGCCACATTTGTACACTGTCTAGCTCATAAAATTATCCTTGTTGTGATGGACAAATTTTTCACAATCGAAACGTGTACATCCATTTTCAATGCCATCCAATCCCTTTAACTACACTTTTGGAAGCCATCACAACAGAATTGTTGAAGCAGCTTGAAGAGGCAGTTGGTCTAAATTCAAGGCGTAGAATGAGAAGTTTAAGCTCGAGATTTCACAATTGCAAATATGTGGTCGATAGCTATGGGACTATGAAAGAGGCTTTAGAAAAAGAAATGAATGAGGGAAAATACAACGACTCAGTTTATTCATTGGGGATCTTTCATTTAATCAGTAATCCTAAGTTTGTAGTGAATCTTTTCATCTTTCACTATGTTATTTTTATAACGAACATGTTAAGCACATATTTCCAAACTAAAAATGCAACTCTTAGGGATGGGATAGATATTGTAAATGGAACAGTTAATACACTACTAAGTGAGCGAGATGACTTGTATGTAGTTAGGGAAAAAATTAAATTATTCGCAGAGAAGAACTGTCTCGATCTCAGAGGGTCGCGAAAACGGAAAACAGCAAAACGAACTAGTTTCAAAGGTTTTGCTGTTTCATCTAGCCTTGGACACGCAGTTAGGGCTACGAAGATATCCCTGCGAATCAAATGGCTCGAAAAGAGTAAGTTACAGCACTCTTCCATCTTGCCAAATTATTTACGCTTTTTCTAGGTTTTCTAGGTAACAAAAGTTTGAAACAAGAGGTCAATTTTTTCCTTCTAAGCTTAATATATTCCAATTTCTTCGAAGATACATATTTTGAAACTTAGATATCCTCTTCTTCAAGTATAAGTTGAAATATATTTAGCTTCTAAACGAAAAAATAGTCTTATATTTCTAATTATTTCCATTCTATTCCTATATAATTGGTACAAGCGTTCATTTCTTAGCGTTCATAGATAATTCGTGTGTAGTTCGTACCTACCGTTCACATTATATGCATGTCGTTGAAGCTCATACATATTCAAAGACATGAAGTTTATTTGATAATGCATTATGCATAAGCAAATAACAAAGAATAAATTAACAAATATGTAATGTACTAATAAATTATGTAAGTTGTATGAACAGTACGTCTTGAACCTTTTGGTCCCTGGCCCCTGCCAGATTTTAGGTCACGGTACGCCTATGAGCACAGCACCACTATTGCGGCTACCCTTGACGCGGTTCAGTTCTTAAATCGATCACTGGATAAAGGTAATTATTTGGCAGCAATTTTCGTCGACCTAAAAAAGGCTTTTGATACCATTGTCCACAAGAGTTTGTTTCTGCGACTGAACGAGCATGGGATTTGCATGAAATTTAAATATGTTGTTTAAAACTATCTATTGGATAGGAGAATAGTGACAAAACAAGGAAACTAAACCAGTCAGAAATGTTACATAAACAAAAGTATTCCACAGGGATCGGTCTTAGGGCCTATAGTTTTCCTTATCTATATGAACAGCGTTCAAGATCTTAGGCTTTCTGGTAAGATGGTCCTGTTTGCAAACGATACGCTCCTGTTATATGCCGGAAAAGATGAGACAGCCATCCAAAGTACAGTAAATATAGATTTGGATAAATACTTGAGGAGGCTGCGGCATGATAAATGTCCACAAAACCAAATTCATTATGTTCCAGCAAAAAATAAACGCCCTATTAATCCATGTATTCTAATTTATTGGGTTCAACTGGAGAAGGTCGATTCAATAAAATACCTGAGATTGATCTAGGATGGAAAGATGTCCTGGACCCATCACATCAACTACATCAGAAGTAAAATCGCACCATTTATCGCAACACTGAGAAAGCATGATTTCCTGGAAAAACACACTAAACTCCTAATCTTAGATGCTTTTTACCCTGTTTACTGTTCAATATGGAGCAGTCTTGTGGAGCCAAACAACTAAGCACATTGGGAGACTTGTCACTAAGGCGATAAAAGTTATATTTAGGTTGCCGACTTTAACACCAACGGGTGCCTTATACACTCGATCAGGGTTGTTGAACATCCAACAGATTATTGATTATTAACAACGGGCTGAAATGGCCAGATATTCCTCGGACTGTTGGAGAGTTAGCTAGCAGAGAAACTAAGTCAACCAGCAACCTTTGTACACCAAGAACGGGTAGATTAAAAATGAATCCAATACAACAGGCTATAGCTTTCTACAATACATTGCCAGATCCGTTAAAGAACTCAAGCAATATCGTGACATTCAAAGAAAACTTGAAATTGTACATAAAAAATTAACAACGCACAATGACGATTAACAGCAGAGTTTTTTGTATATTTTTCTCTGGACACAAGTCAATGAAGACAATCATAAGTCAATAAAAGTGAGTCAACAAACTAGTTGTCTGGGAAGCACTATGAAAAACTTACTGGAGGGTAAAGATGGTGCACATGGACTGTGCACGCTGATAGAGTGATGTAGAGTGGAAGGAAGGAGGAAAAAAAACTAGTTTCCACAAAAACACAGGGATACCAAGATATTCGTCTGCCCGCTGTCGCTAAAATCTTAAAGATATTTTGTTGTCATTAAAAAAATCTTACATGTTACATGCACCAATATCTCCTGAAAATTTTAGTACGATTGGATTAAATTTAATAGTTTAGAAAATTTCAGTACGGTTCACAAATTCTGAGGAGCCTATTGGAAAATACCTTCAATGTACCCAACGTGGGACTATTCACCGCACAAACATGAGAAATGAAGTTTTATAGGCTGAAAACGTCGAAAATCAATTTCAAATATATAAAGGATGCAATTAAGCTCTTCTATAATGTCTATTCAATTGAAGCAAGCAATTTTTAAGCAACAAATATGTTCAATTAGGTAACGAAGATACTCAGATTTATAAATCTTTTGTAAACATCAAAGAGATTATTAATATATACGAAAAATTATTGAAAATATGTTTATACTTTTTCTTACGGGATGCATTTAATAGACGATGATAAGAAAGTCCGATATTCTTTTAACAACTTTAGACACATTTCATTTAAAATTTACTCAATAACCCAAATTTTACAACAATTCACAATCACTGAATTTTATTACCAGCTGCACGTTTTATTTTCCAATCGGCTATAACAGATAAATAATATTGATATATATCTAATACAATAAATATCTAACATTCAAACAAAGATATATCTAAGTGATGGATACGAATCGTTTGGGAATTGTATAAATAATTTTCTATGCATTTTATTTACGGTCTTTTGTTTTCATTTTGAGGACACATTAAATAATCATATCTAAATATAAAAGGCTGATTATGATAAGCGGTTAGTCACCACTAGTGACAAACTGTAATGTGAAGATTCGTGTTTTGTTGAGCAACGATGATGTCAGAGCTGAAAAGAGCTAAAGATTATCTTGACATGTGTAAATATCAGGCAATATTATTCAGGTGTCGTGGTCGAGATCCTGCCTCTATGCAGCATTTTCGATACAAAGGTTTCAATTTTCATTATATGAGTAAGAAATGATTATTATCTAACAGAAATTTAGAAAATACAAATTACTAATTAATTTTCGATGTAGAACGTTGATTGGGAAACAGTTTTCGATGATATAAACTGAAATTAGTTTTATTCGAACCTATGGGACCGATACCCAGAAGAAATAATCATTGAAAGTTAGGTTGAGACAGACTACACGATATTATGATGCACCAAAATTGCTATATTTGGACCAAAATGTTGTTTTAGATTTAACCTATCTTAATATTTGGGCTTATTCAAGTATACAACATTTAAAATTTAATAAAATATTTTTTATAGAAAAATTTTCTTTAATACACACTCAGTACCAGGTCAGTTATTTTTCAGTAAAGTAGAACAGAATCGGCTGCCACGAAAATATAATAAAAGCAAAGATAATTAAAGGCATAGAACGTGATATTAGGCGCGTTTTTTGCGTCCCGATCAATAGCAGATTAGGGTAGGCAGCATTGAAAACAACAACAATCCTGCCTCAGTAGTTGTTGCTTTCAATGCTGCGTACCCTAATCTGCTATTGATTGAGACGCCAAATAACGCACCTATTGATACTGATGAGATGAAACTAACGCTTGGTTTTGTAAAGAAACGCATCATAAATATGTTCATAAAATTCAAACAGTCACGGCCACTCTTCAAAGTAGAATTGGAGTCTGAAGCCAGTAACCCAAACAGGGTAAAACTCACAGAATTTATAGCGTGCAATATCTTACTCACCGCAGAATCACCGTTGAAGAACCATACAATGTACGAACTGCCAAAAATACTAAAATCTATCGGTCACCATCTACTGGGTATTGTTTGCGGTGAATTTGACGCTACAAAGTTCCGTGAAAAGAGTAAACAAGATCTTGCAATTAAAAAATGTACGAACTATGGTAACAACCATATTACTAACTACAGAGGCTGCACAGTTTTTGTTGTAAGAAATACAAATACAAATTTATTTCTCTTCTGCAATATTTTTTCTTCCTGCTCCATTTTTAGGATTTTTCAATTATCTTCAATATACCTTGTAAAAATGTTTTGCCGTTATCGGGAAATTAAGCCCAAGACTGCGTTCTTGGCCTTTTCATCGTTTGAAAACTTCCTCCCACGAAATTTTTCAACTTTCGGAAAAGATAGTAGTTGCTGGGAGCTAAGTCAAGGCTGTTGAGCAGGTGATCTCAAGTGTCGAAAACCACCTTATGAAGGGCAGGCAGCCCAAATGACTCTTGAGAACAGAGGAGAACACCTTTGGCTTATTTTCCTTTTTCTTTTCTTTGATGGCTTCTTTCAACCGCTCTGGAATTGAAACGTAGTATTATCCTTTTATGAAACTTGAGAAGCTTAGTGGGTAGAGTACTGGCTTCTTGTGAGAGGGGCCCCTGATTTGAATCCAGGTTCGGCCGAGAGCCCGCTCACCAAACTTTGAGTTTACATAGCTCTGAATACAGGAGCCTAAGTTTCAAGAAGTTAATCTCTCCACACTCGTATTCAACTACCAATTTCAATCCCTAGATCCAACAAGCGTTGTTGTGGGATTACTGGAGACGTCTTTGTTTTAAAAATAGGTCAACAGGATCCCTTTTGAGACGATCACTAAGACCTTTTCAGTTCTTAGGTGGTAGCTTACCTTTATTGTGCCACTGCATAGAGACTTGTTAGGACCCAGACTCATAATGATGAACCCAAATTTGCTCTTCAGTAACGATTTGACTCAATACGCCATCCTCGTCTCCTTTTGCAGAGCAGCAAAAACACGCGATAGCAATTCACGTCTTGTTGTTTTTGAGGCAACGTAAGCATTCTACACACCCATTTTGCACTGTCATGACAAGATGATATCAAAGAATACTTAAAATGATTATATATGATACTCCAACCATTTCTGAAAGCTATTTGTTCTTTAGTGTACCAATATCACTTTTTAGACTTTTGAGCAATTTCCAGAGTGGCCATTTCAATTGGCCATCCGAGTCCAGCGTAAAGTAGAAATGGATGTGTTCCACATATCGAAAAGAAATAAATAAAATAGAAATAAATTTGGCATCATAGGCTTCATCTTCTACAACACCAAACACCCAGATGGCAAGGCTAGAGGTCGGTCTGCAATTCTCTGTAAAAATGTCTCCTCCATCATCCTTTGGAAGAATTCAGCGAAGAAAACATACAAGCGACGTCAATTCGAGGAATTCGAGAGAATTCGAGGAACATTGTAATTTCGTCCATCTACTGTCCCAGGAGGGCTATCAGAAAAATCAACAAACCTACCATCAGTGAAGTCCCACTAAGAACTGTCAACGGACAATGGACTAGAAGTGACGCAGAGTATGTTTTCATTCCTTTCACCACGGCAACATTCGATTTCCCATAACGTTAGTTCTCCACGATGCTCTGCGGATCGAGACGGTAGCAGAGAAAATTAAGAACCAATATATTGCAACTCTTGGTCATCATCTCAAAAAGCTGGCGAAAATAATACTAATCCATAGTAAAAGATCCGTTAGACCTTCAATCTCTAACACAGACCAAACAGCTTTGAGTAGTCATTTTCTTCGGTTTTCAATCGCTTCCAGGTTATTAATATTATAACTCCAGAACGTGTGTCCAACATGTGCACATCCTCAACTGTGAGGGCTACACATCGTTAGTTCTAGTAAGACTTCTTCTTCAACTAAGTGAAAAATTTTTGTTCGAAATTAACGGATAATATAGTTCCTTAGAAAAGCATAGATTTAAATAAAAACGCTTACAGAAATATTCCATACGAGTACCAACAAAAGCTGAATCTTGTATTCCCAGGTACACCCATCATCTTGCATGATGTCCATGATCCTCAGTTTCATGATGTTGTAGTCGAAAAGAATATCAATGCATTTCAGGTTGAATTATACATAAATCGCACTTACGCAGCCTGGTTCGCTTAGGGAGTTTCGACATCAAATGATAATACTTGGACTGATCTTTACACGATCGCAAATGATTTTATTGAACCATGTGTAAACTTTCATAATCTCACAAACATGACAAAATCAGAAACCTCCCTTGTTTGCATTACACAATACAAATCAATCAAATCACATTCGATCACCTCCTAAACATTTAATCCTCATTTGCACAAACAAGTATCAAATCAGCATCTTATAAAAACCTTTAAGTCTAAAGCTCAATCTCGTGTTTTCGCAATGTTAACAAAAACCTCACACTGTATTAAGAAATCACAAACCATTAATTTGACCCCTGGATGGCTCGCGCAACCACAAAAATAAACCGTCATCCAATCGAAAACGTGGAAATCGCAAAAAAACAGAATGGTGATGATCATAGATGATCCTCAAATAAATCTCTTAATCTTGAAACGATCGATTTCAGTTTCACAGCAACGTAATACCACACAATGTCAGATCGCTGACTTAAATTGAACGAATCAAGCCAATCGTATAATTAATTTTTGTATCAGACCACGTTCGAAATTTGGGTCAATGTTAAACAAACAGATTGGTACGTCACAGCATCCAATAATGCTATTTGAGCAGTATGGATTTTTTTCTTCAAGTAAAAAAATAAAATAAGCATCGATCCGTACTAACAGAAAGACAATATGTAGACAAGTTCGTGTAACACTTTGTGGGCTCACGCAACGCGCTATTAAATAACACAAACAATTTTGAATTTGAATTTTAAAACAAAACCAACGATGACGACCACAAAGAACTTGGTTCAATCGATCGATGAAAATGAAAAGGACGGTCATGAAATATAACCGAAAATATTATGTCAGTACTGAAGGCAATTATTTATCATTATTTTGACAAGTACGAGTACGTCTACGAACCAATAAGCTAATAGGACCTCGGCGAAAAATAAAGGCACGCCGATCAGCTAGATAGATTTTGTAAGGTTAACGATACAAATTCGTAAGGGTCATGAACAGAGTATAATTGTGTAACGAGTTCGGGGCACAATTGGATATATATAGTAGGTATGTGCTGTGAATTGAATTTATTGTCTAGGTGATCTAATTATTTTGTCTGTTGCATATGATTGAGTGCTCTTATGGCGACTTGTTGTGATTGAAGGGGCACTTGTTAATAGTAGCCATACTGTTGAGTTTAATTGCAAAGTATAGATGCTTAGAGTAATTTTTCAGTATTGCTAATCGTTTAATATTGCTTGACGTTTAGTTTAGGAGTGGTTTCAATGCTATAAGTTTGCTTATTACCATTGCTATAAGTTTGCTTATTAGGCTGCTAATTAGATCGTACTCTGAAAGAAACTAAAATAAACAATCAACTACAACAACCATTTAATTATTATCGCACTAAAAGGAATGTATTCGCTCAAATTGATGTAGCAAGGGTCATTTTCAAATAAAATCAATAGCTTGTCATCATTATGAGCAATTTTTTCTAGCTCATGACTTGTCAATGTTCCATGCTACTGTAAGGCTATATTTTCAAGACCTTGGTACTTTGGGGAAGTTAATTTTCTAATTCTTAGTTTTTGTATGTTTATACATTTCGACTGTTGAACATAAGTGCATGAGGTCCGTAAATACATACATATACTACACATATAATGCACCTATCTGAGATCATAAATCCTAGCTGAAAATTAATAATGATAAAAAAATGCCGTCAACCAACAAACCTATTTTCGATTAGTCAAAATTTTTCGAAAAAGATGTAATGATCTTGCCAGTCGTCATATTTTCCTCAGATCTTCTATGACAAATTTAAGGATCTTGGGTTGTTCTTTGATCCAAACATCAAATTTGACCAGCACATTGCGTATATAAATACCAAGATCTCTCGTTTATCTGGTTTCATCCTCAGCTGTTCTGCTTTTAACAGTTATTTAATTTATTTTATTTATTAATATATATGCTACAGACAAATCTAATTACTGAAAATTATAATAAAAAACATAATAAAATAATTTGAAAACAGAAACATAATAATCCTAATAAAAAAAACAGAATCAAGATGAATATAATGAAAAAACAAGAACAAGGTTTCAGATGTTACCACTGGCATGAATTTCAACGTTTATGAGAGCGAAACACTTGTTAATTATATTCGTTATCAGTTGCTTATTTCACAAAATTTTGAAAGCAGTATCTCGTAATAACATCAATGAAGAAAATACTCAGTGCCTGCAGCACTTTAACTGAAGTTGGTGTTTGGGGATGCGATCCGAAAAATTTGCAGAGCTTTGGGAATTGAAACATTGGCTATTTATTTTCACTGTAAATGTTTCCGGTATGAATACTAACTGTTGTAAGCATTTATTGATACAAAAGTAGCACAACCGACTCGTGGTGGCAACCTTCTGCCAGTATCAAAGCCAAGAATATATCACATCTGCTTCACGTTGTTTAATTACATTCGAAGTCATAGGAGTATAAAGAAATTTAGGGCTACCTGCAGCGAGTTTTTTCACATAATTGAAAACTTAATATTTGCTGTTTATTGTCACTACAATATCATAACCATTAGAAAATTCTATGATAAAACCGCTTAATAAAGATATTGCAATTAAACACAAAACCAACAATAGCTGGCAACCCTATCGTGGCTTTTCAACCAAATTTAGCCTGAATAATGTCTATAATAGGTTCCATTAATTGTATGAAATTCCTATTGATTTCATGACTGCACTGGAAGTTATAGGGCAAAAAGTTTTATTTTCCTGAGCGAATTTTCAAAACCAAAGACATAAAAATTACCATGGCAGCATCAATCGAATTTTTCAACCAAATTTCTATCAAACAAAGTTTAGAGTAAGGTTCAGCTACTGTGTCAATTTCATGAAAATCTGGTTACTGAATCAGAATTCATAGGGCAAAAAGCAGTTTTTTTTCTTTGTAATTTTTCAAGATGGCACCACTGGCACAGAGTTGCCCACAATTCAAAATCGCTTCTATCAGACTTGGTCCTACTTAAGTCCAATGCATTCTTTAAATTTCAGTTGTATCTGATTATTGGCTCGTGAATTTCCTTGAACAGAAGTTTTTGATGCTAAAAATATAGGTTAACTGGGGGAGGGTTACCGTTCTTGTCCGACATGAAATTTCCAAAGTTTTACTTTGG